>CM042143.1:47691671-48266671 GCA_023376005.1 Doryteuthis pealeii | reverse complement strand
CATCAGAGTGGCATTGGCAGGTGATATAAACATCTTTTTATCAGGTTTTTTAAAAATATTTTCATTTTTTTTATTAGATGAAATTTGTGAAGGTAGTGCACTTGCCAGGCAACATCTATAACAGATTGATCCGTTCATCTATTCTGTTGTCTTTAATAGTCAATTCTAAAGCAAGTCATTTTAATTTTGAAAAGTTTTGCAATCTCTCCAGCAATAAAACTCATCTTTTATCCATATAGTTTTTTTGGTTTTCTTTTGTTTTTTTGGGTTTTTTTACCCACTTTATTCCCATGGTGTGTCGCTCAATGAATACATAAGTAAATAACAGCTAAGTGTTTTTATTTATCTACAATGATTGAAGTTGAAGATATTTATGAAATGATGGACTCTAACAATAAACAAAGAGTTATTACACCTCTGGGCCAAAATGATAACACAGCTATTTAGGCAGACTCACTAATTATTTTAGACCAAAAAAAATGTTTTCAGAGATTAAAACATTAATTTTAAAGTTATGATTGACTTTATCATCAATGCTGTCTTGTAAAAGTTTCAGTAGATACAGACAGTGCTTGATATCTGGGACAGAGGAAATATAAAAGCAGTATAACACAAAAAGTAAAGCTACATATTACAACTTATAGTTTCATGCTTCTGTGATCATGACTTGATCTCCTACAGAGGGGTACCCCCCGCCCCCCAAAAAGGTCTATCTTATGATACTAAACTTCATCAGATGGCAAGGCTATAGTACTGGAGCTCTGAGGAGTGTGGAGTCACACCTTCATTGCCTTTACTCCCAGGTAGACTCTGGTAGTGGTCATAGTTGTTAAGGTCCCATCTATGGTAAAATAAATCTGTTTGAAAATTATTATTATTATTATTATTATTAGATAGTAATACTTGAAATCATATAACTGTAAAGAAATTATTATTATTATTGAATAAGAATAATTACTTGAAACTGTATAATTGTGTACAAATCATTAGTTACTTGATACCATATAATTTTTTATTAGATAAGAATACTTAATATCATATATATATATATATATATATATATATATAAAGGTAGACAAACATGGGATGTTATGGAAACTGGATGTTTCGTCCCGTGTTTGTCTACCTTTCTCCACATATTGTCGATTAACCTCCTCATATTTCTCCCATATATATATATATATATATATATATATAATCTACCAGCCCCTCCACATGAGTAGGATGTGACACATAGACAATTTCTTAAACAGAGTTTAACAGGTTTGAATTCAGAGTTCTCTTTCTCCCTGACTAGTTGCCAAGGTTAAAGATCCCAGTTCATCTTACTATTTAACCATAGCTGGGAGAGAATAATTGGGTACATATCTTTCCTAAGGGTATTAGGGCTATGATGACAATGAAAACAGTCTCGCTCAGGACTTGAACTCAGATCACTGAGTCCATTTTCTATGACAATAACCCTTACACTATAAGTCTCCAACTTGATACCATATAACTGTGTTTCAAATTATTTGTATCAAGAATGGTTAATTGAAGCTATAATTGTTCACAAAAGGTTAGTATCATTAGTTACGTGAAACTGGGTAATTACTTGCAAAAAATGCTTTTGGCATTAAATAACCCAACAAGGGTTGACATTCCATTAAAACTTTTGTAACGAGTATCAGAATTAACAGAGAAATAATAGTAAGAAACAGAAGCATTACGGATAGGGAAAAGGGTTTATTAAGACACAAGGTAAACAGAGTAATTAACAATTGCTAGGTTGAATTAAGAAGTTCAGTGAGATCTCAATGTGTCTCTCTTCCAAGGTTTCGTCAATTATTTATAGGTAAAACAGATGATTTCATTCTCATTATTTAGATACCATATGACGAAATCTAACCAACCAGTCAAATTTATCTAAAACAGAATCTAATAAATATAATTCTACTTGAAATAAAGAAACTTATTTGAGATTCCATTCTTATTATTTAGTTACCATATTTGAGATTATTTAGTTACCATATTTGAGATTATTTAGGTACCATATTTGAGATTATTTAGGTACCATGTTTGAGATTCCATTCTCATTATTTAGGTACCATATGACAAAACTCAACCAACCAACCATATTTATCTAAAAACAGAATCTGATAAATATAATTCAACTTGAAATAAAGGAACTTATTTGTATGATTCACTTATAAAAAATATGCAATTAATGAAATTTTTGGTTAGAAAGTTAGTTTGTTTTGTTTCTTTTCCATTTTCATCTGGATTTGATTCTTCTTCAAATC
The DNA here is from genome assembly GCA_023376005.1 of Doryteuthis pealeii. Taxonomy (NCBI): domain Eukaryota; kingdom Metazoa; phylum Mollusca; class Cephalopoda; order Myopsida; family Loliginidae; genus Doryteuthis; species Doryteuthis pealeii. The sequence continues at coordinate 48,264,389 of CM042143.1, read as the reverse complement.
ATAATTCAATAATTGTATTGCATTATTATCTTTATATATTCTCTGAAAATTGAATTCATTATTTAATCTTAGCTGTATGTTTATTCAATTATACTGAGATATGTTTTCACAAAACCTTAATTCTTTTGTTCTAAGATTTCCACTGCATCAAAACTCAAAATCTTACTTATATCCTTTCAATTATCCTTCTCATCAGATTTAGTTTCCTTTACTTTTGCCAATAAAAGTTTCAGTTTATAATAAATAAAATAGAATTATTAATGCAACAACTTCATTGTTTCAGAATTGAACATTAATAATTAGATGAAAAGTTTCTGGAAATATAAGTAAATTTCCATTGTTTATCATGCTATAAATGTCCCATAATAATTGATACATTTATATATAAATTTCAAATCCTAAACATAACAATGATTATGGGACAGAGGTAGTATAATTTTATTATATAATAATTATTTTTATTTTGTGCTAGTTTTCACTGGAGTCTGAGTGACAGCAATTCTCATTGGGTCTCCAGGACTCTTCTAAGTATCCTAGCTTTTTTTTAACAAGCTGTGGTCTGGATGATCTCAATCCTTCCTTTGTCTCCAGTTCCCCCAGTCTCTTTACAGGTCTTTGGGGATTTTCCCAAAAATACCTGGTGTATTGATTTCTTTACTTTTAAGATTTAAAAATGCTGGACATTTTTAAGTAGAATTTCAATGCTGTTTCTATGTATATCTTAATTTTTAAGTAAATTTGAATATAAATCAATTTTTTTTGCACAAAAAGCAAGAACCAGTGATATTTAATGTGTATATATATATTTACTTTGTGCTTGATTCTATTATTTTTGTAGTTTCATCTTTACTTACATACTTACACTCTGGGTCAGTATTAAAGCCGGAACCTTGGCATTCCTAGGCTGATACGCTACCAACAGAGCCAAACCGGCCCTTGAATGGGGTAGAGGTAGAATAACTTTATTAGATAATATTTTAGTCTTTTTTCAGAGCAGCTGCGGACTGTTCCAAGTGTTCTATTTACAATTGGTAACACCATCACTCTTATGTTCAACAGTTTTGTTTTTTTTAGCGCTCTGGCAAGATCCATGTATTTGTCTATCTTTTCACTTTCTGTCACATATATGAGTAATTAGTAGGGCAGCCTGGGTTCTTTAGATTTAGTTAAGCAACCAGTCCGGGAGAAGAAAAACTGAATACTTACCAGCTTTACTCAGATTAAAAATTGACCTTGTGTCACTTCCTGCACATAGTGAAGGGATTAGGTAAATATATACATTTAAAATTTTACTGATTTCAGTATGATGGTATATCTGGGTAGATACATATTGTGTATCCTAGGAGGTGCATGGTGGTGTAATGGTTGTAGGCAATGGGTTCAAATCCTAGATGGGGCTGTTTGCATTTGACATAGCGCTAATACCATTAGGAAAGGTATGAATCCAACTATTCTCCCTCCAGCTATGGGTAAATAGTAGGGTGTGCTGGGCTCTTTAATCTTGGTTAGGCAACCAGTCAAGAGAAGTAAAACTCTAAATTTAAACCTGTTAAACTCCCCTTAAAAAAATTGACCTTGTGTTATATCCTCCTCTTGCAGACGGGTTTGGTAAATATATATATATATTGTGCATCATAAAACTAGTCAGTTTCTAAAAACTGAAGATTTCAAGAATCCAAGTGTTGTTCCAGTGCAATATTATATTTATGACTAATACAAAAGACATTAATATTTCTGCAGTGAACTTTATGAATATTCCCTTGAGTAAAATAAATAAAGATTATAAATAATATTACAGTTTATTTGTTGAGTGATAAAGTTGTAAATGAAGTGTGTAAGGACAAAGCATAAAATTACTAGTGCACTTTTTATTTCTGAGTAAAACATTCAGTAACACTTCAAATTGAAACAGACTCAAACTAATCTAAACAGAAATCAATGAAAAATATGATTGATCAACAGAGGCATGTTTGATTGTTTGGAGGGCAGAGACACAAATGACTTTGTAAGGGAAGATATTTCCCCCACAAGATAGTTGGACTCATCCAATGGAACACATAAAGATATGAATACACAAGGTTATTCATAGTCAAGTTGCATAGTAGTATTTGTAGTCGAGTCACTACTAATCGAGTAGCTAGTCATACTGTTGGAGAACTATGTGTTGACTCTCTTATTTATATTCTGTATAAAAAGTAATAAACCTTTTTCTGGATTTTCAATGTTGTTATTTGATAAATTCAGTCACAATATTTAAATGTGTGAGTTGTATCAGGTCAAGTTGTATATGGCACTAAATTCAAACTTTGGGATACAGAAGACCAACCCCACCTCAAATTCAGATGGATTCATGCCTTTCAGAAAGGCATCAGTGTAAAGTGAACACAAACACCTTTAAATGGAATTTGAACTCAGATTGATGATTACATTTCATTTCTTTTTTTTTTTTTTTTGTTAGTCTTATATTGCCTGAAGAGACCAATTTTTGCTGAGATTGAAATTTGAATTCCATGTTTCCAACATTGTACATTATATGTATATGTATATATATATATATATATATATATATATATAAAATTTCATTAGCTTTGTAGATATTTATAGCCTTAGTTTTTAATCCTGGGCTTAATATTTATATATCTCAACTTTTAAGCTTAAAAACTGAGAATGCAATTGAAAGAACTATGCTAATTGCATGAATTATATTGACATTCCAGAAAATATTTAGTTATATTTTCTATAAAACATGAACACACATAAAAATATGAATACACACAAAAATACACACACACACACACTAGCAGAACCTGTGGATATACCATAGTATGATAATTTCATAATTACAACATTTGATATGTTTACTTAAGAGCTATTGAAAATATTTCAATAAGTAAAAAATATAATAATCTTGATTTAATTCTCTCTCACTCTTTTTTCTTTCTTTCATTCTTTTCATTCTTTTCATTAAAATGCAAGATGATAATGGTTGTACTTTTAAGGAACATGAGTTTTAAGGGCCAGGTTAGCTCAGTCGGTAGAGCATTCGGCTAGAAAACACAAGGTTCCTAGTTCGATACCGGTCCTCGCCAGCTCAGCGTATGAGTAGCACAGGGATTTGTGCGGTAAAGTAAGGAGCTGATGGTAGGTGTGGCGCTCCACCTCAGATGCTAAAAAACACTCCTTGGTCTAGCGCTATTGAAAAGAGGATAGACTCCCTCGCTGACTGGCTGATACCGACTTTAGTCCGCCCTGTCCACTTTACTTACTTACTTATATCAGTATAGCTGTATCGCTGCACCACTTGGACCCTAATGAAGTGCCTTGAGAATAAGCTAGATTGGAGCTGCACAAGAATGCTGCGTGCAGTCTTGAACAAGTCGTGAAACAGCACCCCACAAAGAAGCAGGTGTATGGCCACCTGCCCCCCATCTCACAAGCAATCCGAGTAAGATGGACTAGGCATGCAGGACACTGCTGGAGAAGCAAGGACAAGCTCATGAGCAATGTTCTCCTGTGAAAGCCAACACATGGGCATGCTAATGTGGGCCGCCCAGCATGGACCTACATTAACCAACTATGTGAGGATGCTGGTTGCTGTGCAGAAGACCTCCCAGGGGCAATGAATGATAGGGAAGTTTGGCGAGAGATTGTCATGGATATCCGTGCTACTTGTGTGACATGATGATGATATATATGGTGTGATTAGAAAGTATTAAGACTAAACCTGTATTTACTCTGACAGAAATGAGCAAAGAGTGAAACATTTATTTTCTTAAAAATACACCACTTAGCATTCAACAGTTTTAATCCATCGAGTTTTCCACTGGTTGAAGCATCTCTGAAACTCTTTTTCTGATATGCTGTGATATTATATTATTGTATCTATTTTAATCTCCATCACCTCCTCAAATCTTACCTTTAAGATAAATTTTCCATTTAGAAAACAATGAGAGAGTAACATGAAGTAATTTAGAAATTCAAATAAGTATGTGATTGTTTTTTACAGGTAATAACTAGGTAGACTCAACTACTTGACTGTTCTCTCTCTCTCTCTCTCTCTCTCTCTCATTATACTTGGGTCTTTTCCTTTCTCTTCATCACTTTGTAATGTTTGTTTATTTTTCATTCAAACTTATTCTCTCCTTATTTTCTTCTTCCTGCTTTCTTTCTTTCTCTATATCTCCCATTCTTTCTTTCTTCCATTCCCCTTTCTTTTTCTTTTTCTTTTTTTGTTTTTTCCATTTCCATTTCTTTTCTTTCTTTCCTTCTTTCTTTTCTCTGTTTATCCAAAGCAGTAGTACCAATCTATACATATTAATCATGTCATTTGTGATAGAAACTATGCTATTATATATATATATATATATATATATATATATATATATATATATAATATATATATATAATGTGTGTGTGTGTATTGTCTTGTGTGCATGTCTGTGAGCACACACATAGAAAAATATATAATACTTATTGATATTTGCAGTCCTGACCACCACTTACAAAAATTAAATGTAAATATTTATTGTTAGCCATCGCAGGAGTTGAACTAATGAAGATATGAAAAATAAAAATAAAAAGTTAAAATTCTGCAATGACATGCAATAATATTTTTATTTAAAATCCATTGCCAGAAACAATGCACTTAGATTTAGAGCAAATTCAATTCTTGTAGACAAGCAATTTTGTTAACCATTAGATTTTTTAAATTTTTACCATCTTTTTGAATTTTAAATAAATTTGAATGAAAGAATAACTTGCAGTGATATTTAAAAAGAAAAAAATGAAGAAATTATGTTTTGTTGATTTTCTGCTTTGTAATTGTTTTAAATATTTTTTAAATTCACCAAAACCCAAGTGATGGTTTTTAACTTGATTTTAATTAATTTTATCTCTGAAAAATAAAATAAAATCACTCTACTTGTTTTCTTAGTTTTCTTTTACCACTTGACTAATCTAATGAAACTGACTGATTTTTCAGCTTTTTTTTTTGGGGGGGGGTTCTTTTTGTTGTGGTTTTTTCTTCTTTCTTTTTTACCATATCCAACAAATCTTCTTTTTCTCAAATTTCCAGCAACTGATCATCTTCCAAGTAAATCAATCAAACAAATTTCTTTTTTTACTTTGCCTCATATTCCAACTCAAATTTATTAAAATAATTTCTTAAGGTGTGGTAAACAAAGATAAGAATGAGTTTGTGAAAATGTGTCTTGTTTTTTCTTTAGGGGGTGGGGCAATTGTCACCTTTTATTTAGTATATTTATGTCTTTGTTTTCAATTAATACGTAGTTGATTCCTTGAAAAGATTTCACTTAAAACTCCACCATTTATGTCCAATCTCTAAACCTAGTCAGTCTAAGTGTTATAACAACACTAAATCTTTGAAAATATACTACAAGGGAGATTCAAAAATTATCCACACTTTTGTTTTATGTTTAAGTTCAGCTCATTGTGGATATATATATATATATATATGTATGTATGTATGTGTGTGTATGTATGCATGTGTGTATGCATGCATATATATATATATATATATATATATATAATGTTATTGGGAGTGTTTTTGGTTATATTACAAGCATTGGAAAATGTAAGTGGAACAGCAAAAAAAAATTCTTAAGGATGGATGTTGATCTTCTTTATTATATTCAATATTTTGGATGCCCTCCACCCTTTTTCAAAGGCTTCTGTAGATAAACTGAGTGTAATTAAAACAAAAGATAAATAAATAAATATATATGTATTAACCAACATTTATATAAACATAAATGTGTAAAATATGAACATGCATATACTGTCAAATATGTGTAACTGATATATTCTGCATATATGTCAACATATCTGAATTTAGATATGCACAGCTACAGAAACACAATTGTATTTACATATACAGTTATATTTACATTTACAGAAATCTGCAAATATATAATTACTTACACCAGTTTATCCTATACTCATACACGCACATATACACACATACCCCCCTTCTCTCTCTCTCTCTCTCTCTCTCTCTATCTATCTATCTATATATATATATATATATATATATATATATATATATATATATATATATATATCTATATCTGTTAGGGTAGCAAAGACATACAGTCGGTGGCACTTGGTAGCTGTCAGTTTTTTGCCTATGTGATTTGCAAATCAAACCACACTTGGTTTGAAAATCGCATAGGTGAAAAACTGACAGTTACCAAGTGCCATTGACTGTATGTCTTTGCTACTCTAACTTAGATGTATATGCTTTCTAAATTATATTGAGCACTCTTTGCTTATAAATATAGTAAACTAGATTATCAGTATATATATATATATATATATATATATATATATATAGTTTTGAAAAATGGATGACTTAACAGAGAAGACAAAAAATCAAGTGAGTTAACAGATTGATTGTCAATAAAAATAATTAACGAAATTAACTTATTTCGTTAATTATTTTTATTGACAGTCAATCTGGTAACTCACTTGATTTTTTGTCTTCTCTGTTAAGTCATCCATTTTTCAAAACTATATATATATATATATATATATATATACTGATATTGATAATCTAGTTTACTATATTTATAAGCAAAGAGTGCTCAATATAATTTAGAAAGCATATACATGTGCTCAATACATGTGTAGAGCAGGTTTAGAAAACCAATATAGTCTGACTATATCGGTTTTCTATATGTGTATATATATATATATATATATATATATATATATATACACACACCTTGTAAATATGACTAATATGGGCAAGGGAAAATGATAAAACTGATGACAATGATGATGATGATGATAAAATAATTATGCAATGACCTGGTGATTTAGTATTGATCTTGATCATGGTTGCAGGTCATCCAGTCATGTCTTAGGTCATTTAGGGGCAGTCAGTCATATTTGGAGGTCAGTTAGTTAAACCAAGAGCTGAGGCTACTTGGTCATATCTGGGGTCATTCGGTCATATTAGAGTTCACTTGGTCATACCTGGTGCAGAGTTGGGAGGGTCATACTGCGATACCAGTAAGGATGAAGGAATAGCATGTGGCTATATTAGTCCTCTTATTTTTAAGAAAGCAATTGATTTTTTTGGACAACAAAGGTCTGCTAAAAATTATGATTTTATTGTGAACAATAATACAGGAAATGATTTTCCCATACATACTCAATAAAGAAAAAAGGAATATTGTTTTTCTCACTCACTTGCTCTACTCAGAACTGTTTCATATAATATAATTAAAAATCACTTTAAAAGTTTAACAAGACTTCAAATAAAGAACCTTCAGAATTCACCTCCTTTAAAAGTAAATTATGTTTTAAAAAGTCTCTTACAACACATTAATTTGTTTTATGAATTTTATTTAGATGTTAAAAAAGTTTTGGGTTCATTCTTTGTTTCAGGGTTCAGTGCTATTGAAATGCAGTAAAAAGAAATCAGAAATGCCTGATCAGAAATAAAAGGACTTGAGCCACTAAAGCCAACATATAATTTGATTGAAAGGGTGAAAAAATGTGATAATTCAGTGCCTCCACACAGCTTGGCTGTGATATAGATCTGTTGTATAATTATAGCACAGTGTAAAAGAGAAATTATTTGCTACTTTCTAAACTAACAAAGAATCAGAACATGATCAATAGAAAGAACCCATTGCCAATGAAACAAACAAGTCTAAAAAAGCTTTTGTGTTCTTTTAGTCTGATGTATATTCCAAATAAGCAGCCATTATAAATGTTTCATTGTCTCATGTTTTTCACTCCTGGCATTGTTCTTGGGCCTTTTAAATTAACGACCTGTTCAACCCTTTCCTTTCATTATATGATTCATCTGCATTTTGGCTGTCAATTTACTCTACAATGCTTGAGTCAATTAATATTTGGTTCATGTTTTAATGATAAACACAATCCCCGCACTTTATTGATTAAATCAGATTTTTATACTCTATATAGTTGGGTAATAGGTGAATTTTGAAGACCTCATTTTTAGACAAAAAAGTGGCATCAAACTATACATCTCTATATTTTTGATATTCCTAATCTTATTATAATGGAGATTGTGTGTTTTTCTGTCTGTAACCGAAACTAAATCACTACTCAAGTCACAATTCCCTTAGTTATTGACCTCACATTCACCATGAATTTATCCTTATTTTAACCTCAATTATTAATAAAATTGTTTTACATTATTAATACTGTTAACCATATCTACATACTAACAACATGCAATTGTATTTATATATACAACAAAATAGCGGTCTACAGTGTGAACTGGAAGGCTAATTTGCATATTGATATTAAAAATGAAATTTTATTAAATATGTGCTTAGTATTATTGGTTTCTAACAGTTTGGTTTTATTTTAATGAATATAAGCAAAAATCTTTCATGAATCTTAAATGAAATTCATTAACAAGAAAAGAAACTGTCATTTTATTCTTTACTTCCTCTTTTAACTAATACTTAATTAGAAAAATAACAATGGAAGACGGAGTGATGGAAGCGTAAATTTCAGTTGTTCTATTTTTCGATTATATCCCCCTCTGTTTCAAATCTTTTTATCTGCATTCTTATTTAGTTTCATTAGCGTTTCTATTTAATACGATATTTCATTACATTAAAACTTAAATACTTGCACCCGAAGGGTGCATATATTTGCTAGTATATATATATGGAAGTACAATGAGGAAATTAATCCAACAGTATTGGAGAAATTTTTTAAAGAAAACAAACACAGGATGTCATGAACGATGGAAACTCTTTATGTCGATACTTAAGTATTTCGTTTTTTTTTTAATAAAACCTTCTTCAGGACATTGAAAATTTGTATGAGTAAAAGATGAAAGATGTTCAGTGTATGTTGAATGTGTGATAAAAGGTTATTTACCGTATATATCTGGCGTTTATATATGAAAGCCGATGACGCAATCATTGCATGTGAAAGTGAAAATGAAAATTAATGATCATAAACCATAGCATGTCGAACGTGAATTATCCATGAGTAAATGTTAAAAAAAAGGCTTATGACATATTTCATATGAATATTAATGTGTAGAAATGAGAAAATTGTTAATTGATAAAATGTTTAACATACATATATATATATATATATATAGACAAACAATACATCTGCATATATATATATACATATATACATATACACATATACATATATATAGGCATGCATAGACATATTATTTGTATTGTTATTGTTATGGTGGGTTTTGTAATTTTATAGCTATTGATTATTGATTTGCCTATGTGTGGAGATATGTTAAAGAAACCAGGTCTATAATTAACATTATCTGTGTTACTTATAGCACTGGCTTTCGAAGATTTGTCTCAGTCTTTTTTTGTGGATATAAGCCAACATATAAGCATTATCAAAATTGTGTTTAGCATTTAGTATATGTAGGAAGAGACAATTGTTAAGGTCGCCTAATTTAGCACTGCGTTTATGTTCATAGATGCGTTTTCTTAGGTTTCTGGATGTTTCCACAACGTATTTTTTATGGCAGGTTTATTTTGACCAGAACTCAATATGAGCCTAGTCTCATCAGATAGCTTATTACATAAATGTAATTATGTAATAAGCTATCTGATGAGACTAGGCTCATATTGAGTTCTGGTCAAAATAAATTTATAATAGCCAAATGGCAGTTTAAGTTTTTCTTTCTTTGAAATCATATTTCTTTATATATAAAGATTATTAAAAATATAGAGTGTATAGTTTGATCAGAGTTAACGAATAAGTGCAGACATAAAAATAAGCACAACCTCTGCCTAGTGAATTCAGGTATTACCTAGGGGATAAAGACGGGTGAGGAATACACATTAATACAGTCATTTTGATATTGGGTTGCTTAAAGTACCTGCTGTTCATAAATGGTCACCTATTTAAGTATTGAACAGGCTCATCACTGCTTAACTTTGGTTGGTATTGTTTTATGGCATATCTACCCATTTTTGGCCATTTAATGCCAAATCACATCATTTTTAATAAATAAAAGACACAGGTTTTTTACCGTAGCTGCTGTTGGTTAATGGTTCCCCAATTAAGTACTGAATAGGCTTATTGCTGCTTAACTTCAGTGATCTCATGGGAATCTGTGCTTTTAATGTGACGACTGTAAGCACCTCGTGTAGTTCTAGGGAAAAGGGAATAAACTCCCTTGCTGTTTGACTTATACCAGCAATAGGCCACTCTGTTGATCTTACTATGTGTGGAGCCACCTGAACAAAATTTCAATTTTGATTTTTCCTGAGTGGTTTATGCTTTGATACATATATATCTACCAACCCCTCTGCACAAGTAGGATGTAACACAATGTCAATTTCTTAATTAGAGTTTAACAGATTTAAATTCAGAGTTTCTTTCTAGACTGGTTACCTAACCAAGAGCCCAGTCTGCCCTACTATTTAGCCATAGTTGGGGGAAGTAGTTGGGTATATACCTTTCCCAAGGGTATTAGCACTATGTGAAATGCAAACAGACTTTTCTAAGATTTGAACTTGTGTGGCCGTGTTCATTTCCTACAATGATAACCATTACACTAAAGGTGCCTCCTAATCTTTGATGTATATCCACTAGAAATTTAAGACATTAAAAAGAAAATGAGAATTTAATCTATTAATGGTTAATCTGAACAAAGTGGACTGATTTAATAATCAGTTTCTGTTATTTTCTCTTTTTTTTTTTTTTTTTTTTTTTTACTTGTGTTATTAAAAGATTTTGCATCACAAAAAGGGTTATTGTAAATAAATACATTATTGCAATTAAACATTTCTATGAGGTGTAATTATGATACCCAGTTCTTGAAGCAATATCAAATGTCTGAAATATTTTTAAGTAAATTAAAAAACATGTTTAATTTTTTTAATAATGAAAAGAAATTCCTTCATCATTAAGCCTTGTTAGTGTTAAATTTTATCTCTTAATTTCATAATTATGGCAAAAACTATTCTGATATTTTAAAAAGGAAAAAAAGAAAGTATTTTGATAAATGCATTAGACCTGTGAGAAATAACTGATTTTATACTCCCAGAAGTATCAAATGGCTGTTTACAACCATTTGAGAATACTAAGTGCTTCAAATAAAACCCGGCACCTCTTGGCTTGTAGTTAATTTTGGGATACTTCTTATAATTAATCATATTCTCTAGAGGTTCACTCTAGTCTGACTGTAACTCCTGTAAAATTTCTTAATAAGAAATGGATGAATTTTGAAAAGATATTGATAAAGGGCGTTTAGATTTAGAGATATTCTTTCTAGGATTCTTGATTATTTTAGGGACATTTGGATATATAAGACTTGTTAATTGGTAAAAACAAATCTTCAGTTGAAAAACTTTATAAGGTGGTATTGTTTACTTCAGAGGTTTTATTTTATTTTATTTTTTACATATGCATTAAATTTAAATTCGATCCCTTGAGATTGGATCTTTGCAATATCTGACCCCCCTCTGCCACCCCCCTCTAATAAAAAACAACGAATTAGCATATTTTTTAGAATTTCTTTTTCCTTAATAGAAGAGAGTGCATATTAGAGTGTTCACTTACAAGTTATCATGCCAAAACTGAGTTTGAAATGGTAAAAAAAAAACCCAAAACAGGCCATTTTTCATACTAACAATAATATACCTATTTTTTTTATCATATATCATCATCATGTCACGCAATTTGCATGGATATCCATGACGATCTCTCGCCAAACCTCCCTATCATTCATCGACTCTGAGAGCTCCTCTGCAGCAGCCAGCATCCTTACACAGTTGGTCGATGTAAGTCCTGGTTGGGCGGCCCACGTTAGCATGTCCATGTGTTGGCCTCCACAGTAGAACGTCGCTTACGAGCTCATCCTTGCTTCTCCAGCAGTGTCCTGCATGCCTAACCCTCCTTACTCGTATGGTTTGTGATATGGGAGGCAGGTGGCCATACAATTGCTTCTTTGTGGGGTGCTGTTTCCATGACTTATTCATATATATATATATTTACCAACTCCTCTGCACAAGCAGGATGTGACACAATATCAATTTCTTAAGTGGAGTTTAACAGATTTGAATTCAGAGTTTTCCTTCTCCTAGACTGGTTACCTCACCAAATTTAAAGAGCCCAGTCTGCCCTACTATTTACCCATAGTTGGAAGAAGAGTAGTTGGGTGCATACCTTTCCCAAGGGCATTAGTGCTCTTGTCCAGGATTTGAACTTGGATTGATAAGTCCATTTCCTAACTAACAATTGCACCTAAATTAAATCACCTTTATTATATTTAATCTTAACTTTGATAAGAAAAATGAATGAGTTAGTTTAGTTTGTTTCTTTGTTTAATGGCATAACAACCTTTTATGGGTTAATTAATGTTAAAACCATTCTTTTAGAAGAAAAAATGTTAGATAGCCTTCTTATTCATTCTATTTTGGGTGTATCTTCTTATTTGTTTTTGCTACTTCTGCTGAGCCTTCTCACTGGTTAGGTTAAACTCTCTCTCTCTTCATCTGGGTCTTTCTTTTCAGCCGTTTATCTCTGCATTCATCTTTAGTTCATTTTTGTCAAATAAGAAACACAAAAAAATATTTCCTTTTGGATATCTTTATTTCTGAAGACTTAACATTTCCTGGAAGTGGAGAAGAACTCAGCAGACTTTATTTGTAATGTCTAATTCTTCAGAGCCCCTAAACCCAACTCACTAACTGCTAAACTTTTTCCACAGATTTCAGCTACATAACACCCTCAACCAATCAAAATGTCATACTACATGTTAATAAGGTGTCAAAAGCTGTTAATCAAAATCTATGGTTATTTTCATGAATATTCTAATGAATTACCAGTTAACTTTTAAATTTAAATATTACACTACATTACAAAATGAAGAGGCTACACTATTAATTATGTAACACGACCTTTATGGGTTATCTAATGCCAAAGCCATTCCTGTAGGAGAACAGTAGTGGTACTATTTAACCTATATCAGGTGGGATGAGGGGTTCATACCTTTCCCAATTATATTTCAAGACTTTAAATTAGCACATAAATAACAAGAGAATTTCAATACACTTAATTTTCATTGTTTAAAGTCATTGTCAATCTCCAAAGAGTTTTAAGATAGAATACTGGATACATGATTAAACACTGTAAGAAACTTTCTTTTAAAATATAGCATATTATTATAGTATTTCCTGATAATATCTGAGTTATTAACTGGTTATAAAATGTCATTTCTTCACTATTATTTTCTTTATTTGTTTAATAAATTAGATGTTGCATTTCACTTTCAATCAGATTCCCTAAGTATTTGAGATTACAAAATTTTTCATCTTTTTTTCCTGTTTGACTCATAAAGTAAATAAAACAACAACAATAAGAAGAACAAAAGAAAACATAATCAGAATATTAAGTTTTTAAAGTTTCATTTACTATTTCTCTGTTTCTTTACATTTCCTTTGTTAACAATTCATGGGAATAATGATAATAAGATCTCTTCATTCTCCATATAAATCATATGGATTAAAACATACACACAAAAAAAGTTTCTTTTCCTGTTGGCCATAAAACAAACATCTTATTTATCCTGAAAAGCATAATAGTCAAATAAAGAAAAAACAAAATCATATAAATACACCTTAATTATAAAAGAGAATAAAAAATGTTGTGTGTTGAGCAAAATGTTTTGCTGAAAAAAGATTTTCATAAAAACAGATTCTGCTTTATTTTTTCATCTTTTCTTCTCAACAATTCAAAGTGAAAATATCAAATTTTCATTCACAAGAAGAGAAAGAATTGTATTAGGAAAATTGTGCAGGATAAATGCAACACTATCAATTGTTCTCTGTTCATTAAAGGGTTACCTTTTAACAACTCAATCAACTAAAACAATTAGGGAAAATAAAGCCTGATATCATTGCTGCTGCCTCTGCCGTTGCTTCTGCCGCCATGGTTGCTGACATGGCTGCTGCTTCTGATCCAGCGCTGATGATGGTAATGTCTAAAAGGTAGATTGTGTTCTATGCTATAGATCCATTTGATGGATGTTAGCCATGGGGCACAAGACTACTGATGGCTTATTTGTGGTAAATATAAAAAATGCAGTAACGTCCTCGTGAAAACATGCACAGACAACAAACTAATTCATTAGTGAATATAAGCCAATAACAAAAAAAGGGAAAGAGAAAAAAAGAAAAAAAAGAATGGTTGTGTCTTCTCTGTGGATTTTGTGTTTGCCGATCAGTAGAATAGTTCTTTTTCTGATGGAATCTCATTTGGGATTTGAATTTACTTGGGTGTTATAGAGAATAGATTATACCCATCTGGGAATAAAAAGGACTGTTCTATTTGAACATAACCATTGATGGTGTTAGTCTTGGGAGCTGGTAAGATTTGCTACTGTCACTCATTTTTGTACCTTGGTCAAATAAACACCCTTCATTTGTAAGTTGCTATTCGAGTTATTATTTGATATACCAACTTCAGTGACATTACAATATTGTGTCAGCGCTACTAATCTGAAAACCCCTATTGCCCTTATGGCAAGCCCCAACCCCTTTTTATCATATGGGTGCTAGAAGGCGGTGGCTGCGGGTCTACATGTCCTGGGAATGACGATAAACTCTATCTGATGGTGAGGTTCCAGTTCTGGAGGTTTGGGGAATGTGGAGCACCCCTTCATCACCATTGCTCCCTGGTCCACTCTGACCCGGAGTGGTAGTACTTGTTAGGGTCCCATCTATGGGTTAAATAGAAAAATGTATTTATAAAAAAAATTGTATTATCCATTAAGAATTGATTTATTTCAAAACTTTATCGGCATTAAATGACCCACTGAGGTTGATATGCCGTAAAACAAAACAAACCAAACCTAATCTGAAAACTGATTCATTGGAATATTTCTCAAATTAATCTGAATGTAAACAAACAAAAGGAAGCACAGACTCAAAGTAAAATTTCAATGTATTTATTCATATCTTGTTCGCACCAACTGAATATATCACATTTTCTTTTTATAAGATGATTTATTAATTGAATTTGAATAAAATAGTTTTTTAAGATTAAACAGGACACAAGAGGAAATAAGTATTTCTCTTCTATTTAAGAGAGAGAGATCTTCATAAATCAATAGTTCATTGTTAATTCCTTGGCAGATAAAGAAGAAGAACAAAGAAATAGGATTGGTGGAATGCTAATCATTGAATAAAGTAATAAGTACAGTGTAGAAATATATTAGCATTTTATAGGAACTGGAAAATGCCAAATTTGGAATTCTACAACATAGTTGTGAAATTTATATGTTGTCAATTTATTACATTATATATACTACCAAATATATAAGTAAGTTTTAATGTAATAAAAAATTATATTAAATTAGAAAGTCTAATGAAATTAAATGAGAATGCATAAAAAGATTTGAAACAGAGGGGGCTATAATAAAAAAAATAGAAACAATGAAACTTACTCTTCCATCACTCCTATCTTTCATTGCTAAATTTTCCTGATTTAAGTATTTAGTTAAAATAGGAAGTAAAGTATAAAATTACAGTTATTTCTTTTTGTTAATGGATTTCTGTTAAGATTTTTGCTCATATTCATTAAGATAAAAACCTAACAATTAAAAATCAATAAAACTAAGCACGTATTTAGTAAAATCAAATTTTTAATATCAATATGCAAATTAGCTTTTCCATTAACACTGTAAACCGCTATTTTGTTGTAGATATAAATACACTTTCATGTTATTAGTATGCTACATTTATAAATAAATAGTGCTCGATTTAGCTCTTAAGGGCCGGTTGAGCTCAGTCAGTAGAGCGTCCACCTAGGAATCAAGGTTCCAGTAAGATAGGTGCAATGCTCCACCTCAGATGCTAAAATATTCACCTTAGTCTAACGTTAGTAAAAAGAGGATAGACTCCCTTGCTGTCTGGCTGATACTGACATGGAGCCACCCCTCCAACTTACTTTTTTAAAAGTCTTGGATAGAGCATGCATATCTAAATTAGGGTAGCATGGACATGAAATCAATGACACTTGATTACTGATAGTTTCTCACCTATGTGATTCTCAAACCAAGTGCACTTGGTTTGAGAATCACATAGCTGAGAAATATTAGTGTTTTAAGAGCCAATGTATTAAAGTTCAGAATCATTTTAAACAGGTAAACGTTTCACAATTACAATATCAATGTTTTAAGAACCAGTGAATTAATGTAGTTCCAAACCATTTTAAACATCATCTCAAATAGAATTATTTGACACAGATAGGATTCTAACAGGTAATACCATTCCAACCAGAGTAGACCTAGGAGCAATGGCAACAAAAATGTGATTCTATACTATCCTGAACTTCAGATTGTCCCTGGTATGACATTAAACTGCATCTAATGGCAAAATTTCAATTCTGGAGCTCTGGAGAGTGTGGAATACTCCTTTATCACCAGTACTCCCTGGTTCACTCTGACCTGAAGTGGTAGCACTTGTTAGAGTCCATTCTATCGTTTAAATAGAAAAAATGAGATTTAAAAATGTATTTGAAAAAAAAAAATGAATACCATCAAGAATGAATAAAACAAAATACTTTGGTATAAAATAACCCAACAAGGGTTGACATACCATAAAATCAAACCAACCAGCCTGAGCCACACAACTGGTTTCTCATCATTGGATTCAGTTAAGTTTCATACCCAGAACACTCTCTTTAGGTGTCAAAATTCACCTTTAAGCTTAAACTTAAAATTGAATCGTTTCCATAAGCTTCATTAAATATTGACTATAATTATTTACTAAGCTAATATTGGTATTATCAGATTTGGCAGGCCAGATCTGGCAAGGGTTAAATTTTGTTTGAATAAAATATATGAAGACATTCCATTTGTATTCCTATAGTAAAAGAAGATCTTGTTTACAATCTATTTTTATATTTGAAAAAAATATCTGCTATGTATTTCTATAGTAAAAAAACGTTGATTCTGTTTGCTAAGTAATTTTATAGTAAAAAAAAAAAAAAAAGCAATGAATTTCTATAGTAAAAAAACATGGCTATGTATTTCTGTTGTAATACTTTTCTATAGTAAATGAAGATAATGACCAATATGCTTCTGTATTAATATCAAAGTACTTGGGTCTGGGTATACTCAGATAACATCCTTTACAATATTTTACCAAAAACAATTCTGTGCCTAAAAAGTTCCATCATATAAATGATATACTTTAATTTTTTTTAAAATTTTACAAAACAAAATACAATATATACAAAGAATAGAATAATTTTATTAACAATCTAATATTGATACAAAAAGAATTTTTATTGGTTTGGTTGTTTGGGTTTTATGGCATGTCAACCCTTGTTGGGATGTTTTTTGCCAAATATGTTTTGTTTTATTCATTCTTGATGGGTATTCAATTTTTTTTTTTATCTAAACTCAATTTTTTCTAATTAACCCATAGATTGGACCCTAACAGATACTACCACTCCGGGTCAGAGTGGATCTGGGACTAAGAGCTCCAAAATCAGAAACTTAACCATTAGATACAGTTTAATGTCCTATCCAGGACACAGAATTTTTATTAACAATCTAATTGGATACAAAAATTATTTAATTAGTTTAATATCTTTTTTTAATGCAATAGATATTTTATTTTAATGCAGTGGTGCTTGTAACTAGACCAAACTATTGAATGACATTAAATGTAATAGAAAAAGAAAAAGGAAATTGAAGAGCAGTTGCAATAGAAGGGAAAGAGTTTCTTTGTTGCTTTCTTTCTATGGATCCTTTGTCCACTGTTAATACAGAGGATTCAATTGATAAATGCCTTTAATTTCATCAAATGCCAACATGAAACTTTGTCTTCCTAATGACCAACTAATGTCATCTAATTTACAAAGCTGTTAATCACTAAATGAGATAAAGAGTGATGTTCACTTCCACTAGACTGGCTTTGTCAGTCCACTGTATAATTGCTATAGTGGATTCAGTGTCTCTCTTAAGTCCATTTTGGTGGTATGAAATATTGATTATGCCTTTTGACTGGCTTTTTAATATTGACCTTCTTGCTTTCAAACGTATTAAATCTTTCTACAGAGCACTGGTTGCTTACATGTACAGTTTGATCATAACTCTGGTAATATGTCTTGCAAGCAGGGGTGGGGAGGTTTAGAGTTGATTACCCCCATCCCCTCACCCACCCCACACGCCACACCACTACACTGGATCATATCCGAATACAGCTTTTGACAGCATCCATAGTTGAGATTGTGTGAAAGCAAATATTAAAAACCAACTCAAAAGTACTTATACAAATAATGAAAGAATATATAAAACAGACATTTGTATAAATAACTGAGAAGAGTTTGTTTTTCTATCCTCTATACATATTTACGAACCCCTCTGCATGAGCAGGATGTAACACAAGGTCAATTTCTTAAGGTTTAAAGGTTTAAATTTAGAGTTTACTTCTTCTAGACTGGTTGCCTAACCGAGGTTAAAGATCCCAGTCTGCCCTACTATTTACCCATAGTTGGAGGGAGAATAGTAGGATGCATACTTTTTCCAAATGTATTAGCGCTATGTGAAATGCAGACAGCCTCATCCATAATTTGAACTCTGTTCACCATGTCCATTTCCTATGACAGTAACCATTACACTAGATGCCTCCACCATATTTACCAACTCCTCTGCATGAGCTGGATGTGACACAAGGTCAATTTCTAAAGTGGAGTTTGGCAGGTTTGAATTCAAGGTTTTCCTTCTCCTAGACTGTTTGCCTGGAGAATAGTTGGATTCATACCTTTCCAAGGGTATTAGCACCATGTGAAATGCAAACAGCCTTGTCCAGGATTTGAACTCAACTTGCCGTATCCATTTCCTATGATGGTAACCATTACACTTCACGCCTCCACTATAGATAACCAACAATTTATGTAGAGATATCAAATTTTGCATGCTTGTTAATTAGACCCAGGGAAGTTTTTAACATAATTTGTTTTCTTATTCATGGAGAAAGAGGAGCTCTCATCGAGAGGAGATCTCTATAATAAACAATAATCAGTGGGAAGACATATTGCTGCAAGATGTACAGAATGTAAATTTCCAAATATCAAAAGAAAAAACAATCAACAAACTATTTCTCACTAAAATAACTATTCATTTACTTAGTCATCACTAATTAGGTTTATTAGTAAACTAGAGGTATGAAATAATATATTTCATAGAATTATTATTAAGACTAATAATCTGGATAAAAGCAAACATGTTCAAATCTCTTAAGTTCTTCTTGAATTTAAAAATATTCCTCTTCAAAACTTCTTAATATTATAATATATAAATATAATTGTTAATTTTTTGTTCTGTTTGGTGGATTTATCTTTTATTTCTGTTTGTAATTGTTAACTTTTAATTGAAAATAAAGATTATAAAATAACCAGTTTTTATACCAAGTCTTGACCTTTTCTCGAATGTAAGATATGTACTTCCGCTAGTCAACAATTTATGATTTCCAGTCTACTTGGAGGCGCCCTTCGTGTAATGGTTATCTCGTAAGAAATGTATGCAGTGACAGAAATTGAAATCCTGGACAAAACTGTTTGCATTTTACATAGCGCTAATACCTTCCGGCTATGGGTAAATATATATGCAAAGAATACAATGCCTTTATCAACAATCTAATATCAATACAAAAACAATTTTTATTTATTATTGGATACAAAGATTAAGGAAAAAGGTTAAGGATCCTTGTTTCTCTTCTGTGGTGTACTCTAGTCATGTGACAAACATGGAAGACTATTTAATCTCAAAGTCTATTCTTTTTGGTGTTCTACTCACTGGATCCCAAGTGGCATTTGTTAGTCTTGCATGAAGATGGATCTATGCCTGGATTTTGGCCCAGGTGTGGCTAAGGTTGTATGGATGACCAGCAGTTGTCCATCTCTATGATTTGGTTCAAGGGAAGGGCAACAAATGATATATCTTGGCATCAGTGTCATTACAAGAGTTACCAGAACAAGACTGAAGACAAAAAAAAAATCTTTACTCTACCCATTCCTTACGGGTAGTATTTAACACAAAGTCACAAGTATATGGCACCCAGTGAGGACCAAACTCGCTTCTCATTACAAATGTATTTGTAAGACTAGCTTGCTAATCATTGACAGTGTTGGTCTATCATGGAAACCACCTGTTGGTTTTTAGTTCTGAATTGTCCTTATCTTAGACTGGCTGCCTACTAGGGCTAGAGAGATTGATCTGAACTAGTAATTAAGGGAGGTGGAGGGAGAAGAAATAGACATACCTTTCAAGGGTATTTGTATGATCACAAACTACATTGATTGGAATTTAGACGCTGAATCATTTTCATAGGGCATTGATTCTTCATAAACATGCTTTATTAGTTGAATTAATAAAACTTATTTCTGAAGAATCAACATATCATACTCATCTTCAAAGGAAGGCTGTAACTAGCGTCCAGTTACCAGACAAAAAAATGGACTGGCTGTAACCAAATACAGGCCCTGAACTAATTACCACAACATAGCCATGTGTTGGGTATTTATGGATCAAAATGCTACAGTGAAAACAAGCAGCCACTCAGAAACCAGGGAATGAGCTTGGCCAAATTACATGGTGGGACAGTCCAAATCTGTATATAAACCACCTACCAACACTCTGATTCTCAGTGATGATTCAACTAGCAATACAGCTATATACTGATCTCTTCATATGAAACTCTATGGTTAAGAAATTATTATATAATTTATACTTGTAAAATGTATGCAAAGATTATTTGTAATATCATATTGGGTTAAAAAAAAGAAAACATCATAAGGAAAATAATTATTTCAAATGATCATATTATATATGCACACAATATGATACATGGTAAAAAAAAGGATAATGAACCTAAATTATGCATGAAAATATAATGAATGGTCTATTGATCTGAACTGGGGTGGGGGGTGAGGGTTGCTTGTGAGTCAAAAAATCGACTATGGGTGGGTTCATCATGCAAAAGTTTTAAGGAGCTTCTACAGTGAACATTATTGAACTGACCCTGACCAGTCATGGAGATGCTTTTTGAATTATTATATGATCTGTGTTAATAGCCTCAGTATAATAATGGCTATTGAATTATGGCCAAACCATTAAAGGGAACAAACAAAATGATATAAAGATAACAAAAGTGTAAAATGCATTTTAATACTCAAAAATATTAGGGTGTATCCAAAATATTTTCATATTCTTTGCATTTGAGATTTCTCAGGGAAACTCTTCAGTGTTCCTATCATATTGGGACTGACAATAATTTACAGTTGTCTGTCTCTTAGACTGGTCACCCACCAAGGCCCTGCTATTTAACCCATAAATAGATGAATTCATATCTTTCCTAAGGAAATTGCCTCTAAAAAAATGTTTTTCATCAAAATAATATTTAGCTTAATTGTAATCTAAGTATTCATATTTCTAATAACTAAACCTTTAGACAATTATATATATATATATATATATATATATATATATAAGAAAGATTATGTATGTCTGTATGTTTTTTTTTGTACAATGACCAAACACACATCCTTTTATAAAGGAAAATTGGAGGAGACCAGCAAAGAGCAAAGTTCAATAAAATCCACACCCTATTTTTTGTCTGAGAGGGGATTTAAAACTTTTTAGTCCTCATTTTCCATAATAAAAGCCCAATAAAAATATAATGAGGGTGTAAATCAATGATGTATTAAAAAATGAATTTAAAAAATGATTAAAAATAAAACAAATTAATAAAAGATAAAACATAATAAAAAAAAACAATAAAAGAAAAAATACAACCAAGAATAATAAAAAAAAAAAACAACTTGAAAACAAGAATGTATCACGAATAAAAGATAAAACAAATACTTAAAAAAATTTATGTATGTATGTATGTATGTATGTATATATATAGAGAAAGAGAGAGAAATAGATAGATAAGAGATTTATTTTTAACTTTTTAAATGCCAGGTAACTCTGGTAGTTATTCATAATTACAGTACATATAATTTTTTACAGTTGCTTGTTTCTGGATATAAAGTGTTTATTATGATTGCTTACACCTAAAGTAAAAGGAAAATACCTATTTTTCTCATCAAATTTTGCCATTTAGTGGCTAATATGTGAAAGTGATTTATATTACACTAGAAGTGGCTATCCAGCATTGCTTGGGTACTGGAGGAGAAAAAATACCCTGGCGTATTGATTTGTTTACTTTTGAGATTTTTAAGTAGAATTTCAATGCTATTTCTATGTATATTTTGATTTTTAAATATGTTCAAATATAAATAAAATCTTCATAATTTTTCTACAAAAAGCAGGAACTGGTGATATTTAATGTGTATATATATATTTACTTTGTTGTTAATTGTCTTATTTTTGTAGTTTCATCTGGTCATACATACATACATACACAACAACTGTTCTTTATATATGTATATGCAAATCTCAAAAAAAACTTTTCACTTCTAAACATTTTTATTCATTTTTTATATAACTTTATGACCAAGACTGTATTTAAGAGCTGATACATGCGAGAGATTTATGGACAGTCACATAACTAAAAAAAAAATTCTCTCCCCTAAATACTAATTTTTAAACATTTTTGTTTGGCTTTTGTGACTAAGGAGCATAAAGCAAAAATTTGATGGGAGACTATATGTATGAGCTGATACATGCAAACTTTGTATTTGTGGTCTGGGCTGGTTGGTTGGTTGGTTTTACGGCATGTCAACCCAGTGGGTCATTTTATGCAGAAAAAATTTTGTTTTATTCATTCTTAATGGATACTCATTTTTTTCTTAAACTCAATTTTTTTAAACACTTGCCTTTTAAAACTCATTTTGTTCTATTTAACCCATAGATGGGACCCTAACAGGTACTACCACTCCGGTTTAGAGTGGACCTGGGAGTAATGGTAATAAAGGGGTACTCCACTTTCCCCAGAGCTCCAGAACTAGAACTTCATTATCAGATAGTTTAACATCATAACCAGGACAATAAGACCCCCAGCCACCACCTTCTAGCACATATCTGATAGAAAGGATTGGGGGTTTGCCATAAGGGCAATAGGGTTGGGACATTCATGTAGCTGCTAGGATTTGATGTGACCAGCTGATTGATCACAGGTGGACTCTCCCATCGCCTGTCTAGCCTAAGTAAGGGCTAAAGTGGAGTGTTGGCCTGGGTTATGTAATTTTAAAAATATGACTATGTTTAAGAACTCATACATACAAGTGATTTACATAACTGTCTAAAAAATACTCAGTTCTAAACATTCTGTTAATATTTGTAAAACTTCAACATAAAGACATGTAAATTTTGATTTATATGTTAAACAACATTTCAGACTTTATGTAAATGAAAAATGTGAAAATTTTCCTGTTTTTAGTTAGCAAATAAGTTTATTTCTAAACTTCATTATTCAAGGGAATAATGACCATTTTCTATACTTTTGCAATGTATGCAATTAAAAAAGACATACACTATTCAGGAACAATATGTGTATTACATAATGTTATCCAAGGCACAAGCAATATTTGAAGGGAATTATGGCCATTTTACAGCATAATCAATTAAAAAAATATCAGATACTATCCAGGAACAAAATTAGTGTTATATAATATTATCCAAGGCACAAAAGCAAAGTTTAAAGGGAATAATAGCCATTTTCTGTACTTTTACAGCATACATAATTAAGAAATAGCATATAAAATCCAGGAACAAAATTTGTATTATATAGTGTTAACATAATTAAATTTTACATTATTATTAGTTGTAAGTCTATAGTTAAAGAGATTTGGGCACAACTATTAAAACAAACAGGTCATGTGACATAAACTATTAAATATTTTTTAATGAATAAATTCTACACAATGAAAAATCCAAAGAAACATTATGAATTCTTTTTATTGTTCCCTGTTCCTTGGTTCCAATAAAAACCAATCTTGCACCATAATAAGAATGAAATGAAAAAAAAGGAATATATGATTTTTTTAAATACATATTTCTTCTTTTTTTTTCTTTTTTTTTTTCAATACAAAATTTGAAATTAATTTTCTCAGAGGAAAATAAACGTTTGTTACTCTTTATCTATAATTTTCTTTTTATTTTTCTCTTTTTCCAAAAAAAAACTTTCCCTTGCTTGTTTCTCATATTTTATTTTTGTGTTTTTTTTTTTTGTGGTGTTTTTTTGTCTTGATTTGATTTCAAGGCCTTCTCCTTATTTGAAACATTTTTTCTTCTGTTTCTTTCTCTTTCTCTCTGCACATTGTTTTCTCTTTTTCAGCTTGTCTTAAAAATCCCACTTCCAATTTTTTTTGTCTTTCTGTTTTTGTGTACTCACTCTCTGTTTCCCTCTCCTTCATCACTTTGTTTTTTTTGTTTTGTTTTTTTGGCTTTTATTTGCCAAGGTTCATTATTTTTAAAAAATGTATTTTTTTTCATTGTTTTTCATTAAAGAAACTGGGTATTTCTTGTTTCTTGAGTATTAATACAGGCAAAATCCAATTATTCACAGCCAGCCTATAATCAGATTAAGACTACATTCAATAAGTACATGGAGATTCTTAGCTGTCAAGTTAATCAGAAAGCCTGCATAAAGGAAAGATAAGAAGAACAAGGAAGGAGGAGGAGTGAGAAGGAAGATTAAGGAAAAAAGAAAGTTAAGATTAATGAAAGAATAGGAGAAATTTAAAGAGGAAAGAAAAAGTTTAGAAAAAGAAAAGAAAGAAAAGACAGAAACAAAGACAAAGAAAATAAAGAATAGTGGAAGAGTAGGAGGAGAAACTTGAAAAGAAAAAGTAAAGACTTCAGAAGAAGAAAAGAAAGAAAAGAAAAAGTAAAGACTTCAGAAGAAGAAAAGAAAGAAATAAAGACAAAAAAAATAAAGAATAGTGAAAGAGTAGGAGGAGAAATTTGAAAAGAAAAGACTTCAGAAGAAGAAAAGAAAAGAAAAGAAGAAAAATGAAATAAAGAAAAGACTTCAGAAGAAGAAAAGAAAGAAAAGAAGAAAAATGAAATAAAGAAAAGACTTCAGAAGAAGAAAAGAAAAGAAAAAAAGAAAAGAAAGAAACAAAGACAAAGCATATAAAGAATAGTGAAAGAGAAAGAGAAAGAGGAAAAACTTAAAAAGAAATACTCCAGAAGAAGAAAAGACAGAAATGAGAAAAAAATGAAAGAAAAGAGGGGAAAAATAGAAAAGAAGAAAATATAGAAAAGACATCAATATAATAAAACAATAAAATCAAAAATCCTAAAAAAGGTTTAAAAAGTCAAGAGAGAAAGTTAGAAAATAAATATGATAAGCATGAAAATCTGAAAAAAGATTAAACTTCTTTGTAAGGCATAAATTTATAGATATATGATAAGAAAAAGACAACTATTCCATACTGTAAAATTAAATTGCTGGTTTTCCAAATTTTTATAGCCTGTGATGATGCCTTTGGCTAATGCATGAAATTTTAAGTCTGCTGTATAAGAGCTTGCCAACTTGGATGGCCAAGGGAGACAAGCATGAATATTCAACGTGGTTTAGGCTATGATATTATGTCTAATGGAAGAGCTGGAAAAAAAGGGGGTTTGGCACTCACAGAATGACTGTGGGGTTTATTAGATAAGAATTCTATGAAATAATGCAATAAATTGTTACCTCTGGCCAGTGATTAGCAGGAATTAATTCTCAATTTAATTTAAGGTAATAATGGTGGAAATAATACAAAACAAGTGGGAGAAAATCTCCCTGAAAACTTGTCATTCTGAGAATTTAATGGATCAATTCAGGTCTTCGTTTTTCAAGGAAATTCCATTGAATTCAAAGAAACAAAAGAATTAAAATCTTAAAATACAGTAGGTAAAAGTTTCTCTTACTGTATAAGATAGCTTGGTTCAGTGAGTGTGTCTTTGCTGGAGTTATTTTGATAGAAATAATAAAGAAAGAATATGCATTTCTATTGAACTATTTTCAAAATGGATTCCGGATCTTGATAGATGGATGTATCTGTAATCAACCGAATCAAAAACAGAGATGCTTATTGTCTGATTTAAATTAATCAAATACTCAGCTAAAAGAACAAAAAAAAATCAATAAATAAGGTTGTCATAATTTGCTCGGGTAGATATTTACCCAACCCATTCACCATGGGTAGGACATGCATAAGGTTCCAAGTATTGGGCATCAAGTGAGGATCAAATGCATTATCCAGTTGTAATGGATCTGTGACATTAGCTTGCTAACAATTACACAATGATGGCACAGTTTTGATCTTTACAGTAAAGTAGGGGGGCTGATGGTAAGTGTGATGCAAAAACAATCTCCCTAGTCTAGTGCTAGTGAAAAGAAATAGACTCCCTCTCTTTCAGATCATACTGACAATAAGCCACTCTGCCTACTTTACTACTATCTATGTATTCTGAAAGTTCAAAATATTGTACACCTGTCACTTTTCGTTTAATTTACAAATGCCAGCTTTGAAACTAGGGTTCTAATAATTTTCTACCATACTTATGATTACAGATGTTCCTTCTCCTCCTCCTCCTTCTTCTAGGAAATAATACAATTAAAACCAAGAAAAATCTTTTTTTGCCAGATTATAGTAAAATATATATATATATATATATATATATTATATATATATTCTTCTTTATGATTTTCAAGTGTTGACTTTCAAGTCTTCTTGTTGTTTTCCATATATCATGATACAGATGGTAGAGTAAACAAACCAATGAGCACACACAAAAAAAACCTGTAATAAACCCTTCTGAACGAATAAAACTCACACCAAAAAACAAAACAAAACAAAAAACCTCTACAACTAATAATCCCCCTGAGGATGACCAGTGACATGGTTAAAAGAGACAAATACTTTGGAAACTTTTAAAAATATTCTCTAAAAACATTTTTCCAAAAAAACTTGTTGAAACTAGTTGAGATCAATCAAAAAATAAATAACATATTCCTGTTTGTCTTATCACTTTTGTTCACCTTATATATATATATATATATATATATTTGATGTTGGAAAATATAAAAATCAATTTACTATTGCAAGCAGTTTTTTCTGTACCCATTATTTGTATATTAAATATCAAAATGCAAACATGGTAATCGCACCTGTCCTGATAAAGCATTTTTATTTGTAACTAATGAGTTTGAAATAGAAACACTTTCAATATAATAATCAGGAATTCATGAAAGTGAATGTTGCAATTAATATATGTGTATTTTAATATATATATACATATATATGTGTGTGTGTGTGTGTGTGTGGATAGATGTTTGTATTAAAGTTTTCAGCATTTCAAAATGGGCATAATCATGTACATACATGCTTACAAAATGTTATAAATCATCTTATGTATTCAAATGTTTCTGTTTATTATTCTATAATGTTTCTATTTATTCAACTTGTTTGTATTCAAAATAAAGAAAAATGTTTATCTGCTTATTAATTGCTTAAATCTAAATGTGAAAAATACACTAAAAAAAAAAATGACATTAAAATCTGTGTCCAAATTAACATTAAACAATTCAGAAATGAAGTTTTCTTCACTTTGATTGGTAATTCATCTGTACTTATTGAATGTGATGTTTGTTTGTTTTGTTTTATGGCATATCAACCTCAGTGGGTCATTTAATGCCAATAAAGTTTTGAAATAAATCAATTCTTAATGGATAATACAATTTTTTTTATAAATACATTTTTCTATTTAACCCATAGATGGGACCCTAACAGGTACTACCACTCCGGGTCAGAGTGGACCAGGGAGCAATGGTGATGAAGGGGTTCTCCACATTCCCCAAAACCTCCAAAACTGGAACCTCACCATCAGATAGAGTTTAACGTCATTCCCAGGACATGTAGACCCGCAGACACTGCCTTCTAGCATCCATATGATAAAAAGGTGTTGGGGCTTGCCATAAGGGCAATAGAGTTGGGAAAATCATATAGGTGTAGGGCTTGACGTGACCAGCCGATTGATCGGAGCGGGCCTCTCCGCCAGCCCGTCTAGCACAAGATAGGGCCAAAGTGGAGTATTGCATGTCATGAACTGCTCATCCACCTGGGCTCTATCCTTAAGCATCATGGGTCGCCACCCACGGCCAACAGGTGGCCCCATTGGGGGAGTCTTACCCCTCTGCAGAGGTGCAGTTGGTGCATTCTAACGTCCCAGCTGACAGGGCGGTGAATGTGATGTGTACACCCATGTGTACATATTGAGTGTAATGTGTACATCTATGTTTACATAGCAAGTGCATTGTGTATATCCATCTGTAAATATTTGTATGTATACATGCTATGTGTAATGTGTACATCTATGTGTAGAATTGAGTGTATTGTGTATATCCATGTGTATATATTGAGTGTGATGTATACATATATCTGTACATGAATGTGAGTGTGTGATGTGTACATCCGTGTGTACATATTGAGTGCATTGTGTATATCCATGTATACATATTGAATATGATGCATACTCCACCTGTACATATTGAGTGTCTTGTGTACATTCGTGTGTACACATTGAGTACAATGTGTACACATTGAATCTGATGTGTATCCATATATATAGTGAGTGCAATATGTACATCCATGTGTAAATATTGAGTGTGATGTGTACATCCATGGGTACATATTGAATGCATTTTGTGTATCCATCTATACATATTAAGTGTGATGTGTGCATCTATGTGTACATATTGAGTGTAAAATGTACATCCATATGTACATATTGAGTGTGATGTGTACATGTATGTGTACATATTGAGTGTGATGTGTACATCCATGTGTACATATTGTGATGACCTTTTTAGTAAAAGGGGTGTCTATTCAACAATTCCTCATTAAATTGAATTGAAACCTGTGATTTAGCCTCAAAACCTTGAGCAAGTCTCTTAGACACTATACCATCTGTAATCAGTTCATTCATCTCACCTGCTAAATGGACAATACCTGAGGCGATAAATATCAACAAACAAATCCAGAATCACAAAATACATAAATACAAAGTGCATACGTGTACATAGGGTATCAGGTGTGTGGGTACATGTACATCTCACCCCTATTCACAAGCATATGCTTGCTCACCAATACATTCAGTCATGTATATCAACATATATATGTATTTTACATAGTCATGTTTTGATGCTGTCTCAGTAGCAGTTCAAGATTAAGAGGAGGCATCTTGTATGTTATTAGATATACCTAGCAGTCAGGACATTTATGCACATATAAAATCTATGATTGTTGCAGAATAAATAACTATATATAAAACCAAGTGTACACACTAACACATGTACATGTGTGTACAAGAAGGTGGCTAAAGGGTCTCAGTCAAGTCACATTGAGAGCACTGGTTCCCACTAGATCATCAAAGATAAGCAGCGATGAGCCTGTTCGATATTTAGATGGGTGACCTTTTAAGCAACTGTCGATATTGTAAGCAACCTGATATCAAAATAACTTGATTCAGCATTAAATAACCTGAAAAGGGTTGATATGCCATAAAACAACCAATGCCGCCACAAAGGAAATTAAGGAAATGGAAAAGACAAGCCAGGTTCAAATCCTGAATGAGGCTGCTTAAATTTCACTTTGTGTTAATTCCCTTGGGAAAGGCATGGATCCATATCTTCTACCCCAGCTGTGGGTAAAATAGACGGGCAAACTGGGTTATTTGTCCTTGGTAAGGTAACCTGTTTAAAAGAAATAAAAACTCTGAGTTCAAAATTGGAGGAGTGTTGTTTGGGAGAATCTATGGCACATGGGTCCACCATTCTTCTTCTTTAGCTCATCTAAAAAGTAAGGAGGCACTTTTAGCATAATGGAATAGGTAATTCAAGTTCAAATCATCTGACCTGGAGTGGTAGTATTTGCTAGGGTCCCGTCTATGCATCAAATAAATCTGTTTAAATATTATTCAGATTTGATAGCATTGTATGAAAAAGAAATGCTTCTTAAAACAATTACACAAGAAATGTAAATATGAATTTACAATGAATACAATTCCTTAACCTCTAGGCATAAAATAATCCTAGATGGGTTGACATGTCATTAGAATTAATCCATCAATCAATATATTTGCTATATTGTGTTTTTCATACTTCTTACAAAGTTTTATTAGTAATATTATTCAGTTAAAATCTATTGATATTTTTAAAACCTGATAATATATCAAATTCTTTAGTCATAGATTAATATTATAAACTTAAGACTTGAGTTGGAATATTTGGTAAGAGGATAAGAGAAAAGGAATTTGTGGTGTTACTTTCTGAACAATCTTTCTCTTGAATCAAAGCATGAAAAATAGCAAGAAGAAAAGACAGAAAGAAAAAAATGCAATCCATCATGGCAGTCAGAAACAACTAAATTTATTAAAAGAGTGTGACTTTTTTTTTCATTCTTTTTGTTCCTTTTTTTTTGTTATTGGCTTATATTCACTAATGAATTAGTTTGTTGTCTGTGCATGTTTTCACGAGGACGTTACTGCATTTTTTATATTTACCACAAATAAGCCATCAGTAGTCTTGTGCCCCATGGCTAACATCCATCAACTAAATCTATTGCATAGAACACAATCTACCTTTTAGACATTACCATCATCAGCGCTGGATCAAAAGCAGCAGCCATGTCAGCAACCATGGCGGCAGAAGCAACGGCAGAGGCAGCAGCAATGATATCAGGCTTTCTTTTCCCTAATTGTTTTAGTTGATTGAGTTGTTAAAAGGTAACCCTTTAATGAACAGAGAACAATTGATAGTGTTGCTTTTATCCTGCACAATTTTCCTAATACAATTCTTTCTCTTCTTGTGAATGAAAATTTGATATTTTCACTTTGAATTGTTGAGAAGAAAAGATGAAAAAATAAAGCAGAATCTGTTTTTATGAAAATCTTTTTTCAGCAAAACATTTTGCTCAACACACAACATTTTTTATTCTCTTTTATAATAAGGTGTATTTATATGATTTTTGTTTTTTCTTTATTTAACTATTATGCTTTTCAGGATAAATAAGATGTTTGTTTTATGGCCAACAGGAAAATAAACTTTTTTTGTGTGTATGTTTTAATCCATATGATTTATATGGAGAATAAAGAGATCTTATCATTATTCCCAAGAATTGTTAACTATGATGGTTTAAGTGAATATTATAATGGAGATTATGTGTTAGTCTGTAATAATAACTGTTCTGCATGATTTTGAAATAGCGGTTTACTGTGTGAATGGAAAGGTTAATTTGAATATTGATCTTAAAAATTTGATTTTGATAAATATTTGCTTGATATCATTGATTTCTAATTGTTATGGTTTATCTTAATGATATGAGCATAAGTTTTATTCTTTACTGTCTAATTTAGTTAGGAAAATTTAGCAATGAAAGCCAGAAATGATGGTAAGAGCTGGCATTTAAGTTGTTCTGTTCTTTAATTATAATAGATTTACTGTAATAATCTAACTTTAAATAACATTAAATGCTATTTTTATTCTATTATCTTTTTAACAAAAAGAAAATCCTGTAATTTTATTCTTTGCTATCTAATTTATATAATAACTTAGTGTTACTGATTTCTAATATTATTGTTTTATTCTAAAATTTATTAAAGCAATCCTATGTATATTTTGTTTCACAAAAAATTTGCTGATGAAAAATTGAAACTACGGATCAAAAAATTTTGAGAGTTCCCTTATCCCTACAACCCAAACCCCAAAGCCTGTTTCTTTGCTCCAATGACCACCCACAGGCTTGTGCCCAAAATCGCAAAGTGTGAACAAAGCAAATCCTACATCCCCATACTGGTTCCTTGCTCCCACCTTAGATATTCTGAGATCTGTTCATGACCCCTGATCCATTCAGTTGGGATTTCCTTTTTGTTAATCATTTTTTTTACTCTAGCCATATCAATTCTCAGATGCTGATCCCTCACAGGATTAGATGAATTTAAATTCTCTACTAGTGATGCAATGTCAGTCTTGCAAAGAACTTCAAGCTATCTGGACAGTCAGAATATCTCCTACAATATAGAAGTTATTAAAAGACCAATGTCAACTGCTTCCCCAGATGCAAGAGTCTCTGAAGCCAATGGACTCTTTGTTACCTGGTCAAGTATTTTTAATAATCAATAAATAGGATCAATTCCAATCATCTGGCCATAGACAAAAAGAATAAAATTGGCCTGTGAAGATCCATATTCTAAGCTACCATACATCATAACATACAATATTCAGTTCTGAGGGTTTTCCCAGATTTGGAAAAGATCTAAAATCTTTCTTGGATTTCAACTTTTTTGATTTTTGGCCTCAAAAAGTATCTTTATTTTAGGATGTTTTCCAGTATTTCTCATTCTTCAGTCATTAAATGATACACTCACATCATTTGACCTGTAAGTTATTTTCTTTTTAGTTTACTTATTTTGACAACTCATCATTTTTCCTCAATTACCTCCCTTTCTTTATTTCTATTGATGATATGGATAATGCATAAAGATCTTTGATTTATGATAATTCCATCTTTTGGTTGTTTTACATCCAATCCCAAACATTTAAAGGTTCCATTCTCCTGAGTTCCTACCTGAATATCTTTTACAATTCTGGGATTGTGTTTTTCTAAATGATTAATTTCCAGGTAATAGAAAATCGATGCATTGTCAGGATGCCAATGATGTTGCCAGTTGCATCATGCCAAAAGAATAGTGCATTATTATAAGCACTCACCATTCGTTTTAGTCAATTTAAACCTTGATTAACTCTCTTGTACCATGAACAGGGTGTATCATTTAATCCATAGATGCATCTGTTTAGCTTCCACACCTGTGATTCCAGACATACACCAGATGGTGGTTTAAGAAACACCTCTCTCTCTCCTCCCCACCTACCACCCTGCAAAAATGCTGAGGTGAAATGAAGAGTCTCAACCTGTCAACTTATAACAGAGGCTGTTAACATTACAAGACATATAGCTTCTACAGCTGCATGTTGGAGAGTCTGTTTTTAATTTACTTGCATTCTCTTCATAACCACATGCAACAAGATGTACCTTCATTATCTTTGTATAATGTTTGTTTTTCTCACTTGTAACATTATCTCAAACGGATCTGTTTAACCTATACATTGAACTCCGATAGGTACTACCACACCAGGTTAGAGTGGACCTGTGAGTAATGGCAATGAAGAGATATCTCTACATTCCCCAGTGTTCTAGAAGAGGAGCCTCACCACTAGATGCAGTTTAGTGTCATACCCAGGATACAAATCTACTAAAGTCATGGATGAAAGAAACTTTGGAGAGGTTTGTAAAAAATGAAAATACTTCGGATACACAGTAATATTTATGTCTATACTTCCGTTCATCTGTATGTATATTTTTCCAACCCCTTACCCACAAGAAAGGATGTAATATAAGGTTAATTTTTTAAGTAGAGTGTCATATAGTACCTAAATAATGAAGATGGAATTGTCTGTTTTCACTATAAATAATGTCTGATGAAACATCGAATGAGAGTAACAAGATCTAACAGGACTTGTTAATTCAACCTAACAATTGTTAATTACTCTGTTCACCTTGTATCTTTGCTTAGTAAACCTTTTTAACTATACTTGATACTTATTGTGTTTCTTCCTATTATTTCTTTTCCTAGACCGGTTGCCATAACAAGATTAAAGAACCCAGTCTACCTTACAATTTACACATAACTGGATGGAGAGGAGTGGGATTCATATCTTTCCCAGGGATAATAGTTTTATGTGAAATGCAAACAGTGTCATCCAGTATTTGAACTTGTGTCACCAGGTTCATTTCTGAAGATGATAACCATTACACAACTAGAACCTGTAAGTCTGTAAAGTTTTAAAAAAAATGTTAGCATTGGATTATTTTCGATATCAGTCAGAGAACGAGGGAGTCTATCCCCTTTTCGCTAGCACTAGATCAGGGAGATTGTTTTTGCTAAAGTGAAGCGCCACACCTACCATCAACCCCTCATTACTTTACTACTTTACGCACAGATCAGATTATGAAATCTGTGCTACTCATGCGCTGAGTTGGCATGGACCGGTATCAAACCAAGAACCTTGCGATTCCTAGATGGGTGCTCTACCGACTGAGCTAAAAAGTATGTATGTAGTCATTAAAAAGATTAAGTTATCTGTAGGTTTAATTAGAACTAATGTCATGTAAAACTCTTTCTGCCATTAATGATAATATTGATTTGAAAAAAAAAGGCTTGTTTTCTAGATTTAATCCTACATTTCTTTGAATCGTGACTTAATCAAATTTAAATTTATGATTTAACCCTTTGTGGGAATAAAACTCTGAGTTTTTTTCCTTTCTTTTGGAAGGATCAGATATAAAGTGACATTGACAGATGTAAAATCATTAGATTTAGTTTTCTCTAATAGTGCTAAACTTAAGAAGAACATTATTTCTAAATTAATCAGGTTAATTACATAACTCAGCTACATCCTCATTTAATAATTGAATAATTATTGAAAAATCAAATGCTGGAAGCATCTAAATTAAATTCTATCAATGTGGACAACATTAAAATTAAAACTTTGGGAAGCATGAAATGGTAGCCACAAACACAGATTTTTCATACATTATTCTATTACAAAGATATGGGGAAATTGAGTAATAATAAAATTTACAGTTTTAGTAAATTGAGATATAGACTTAAGGGACGCCACAAGTGGTAATATTTACATAAATTTATACTGAATTTTATAAACATACAAATATAATCACTTGATCAATCATATGTGTGCCTTTATATACATATCTATATTCTTACATATTTTTGTTATATTTACTCTTTTTGTTATATCCAGTCTTATTGAGAAGGGTGTATTTGAAAATGCTCCATGGGCCTCTCAGAACTATATGAATAGTGATTCATCTAATGGATTTCTACAGACCTTATGTAATAAATAACCATCTCTAAATGTTGAAGAGAGACCCTGAAAAAGTTAAGTCCTGTCCACACCACCTGGGGTGCAACCTGAAATCCTTAACTATCCCCCTGATTAAATCTAATATTTTTTAAACCTAATTAATATATGAATTCTTTTGTTGTTTTAATTCAACTATTGCACTAAATCTTATTACAAATCTTAGTATATTAATTATATAAAGAGGAGGATACATAAAAATGTTTGTTAGACTTTTGCTTAATCAAAACTTATTAAAATTTCTTCAACCTCTCAGGTCGACTTTACCATAACTTTTTATATTGGGGCTTGAGCTCTCTTATATACAACACATCCCCAAGTGGTTATTCAGAATATCTCAGATATATGACTGGCTGTGTGAGGAATTTGTGGACAATAGATACTCCCTATAGATATATAGGGACCCAATGATTAATAAAATAAAATAACCAGAATATTGCAGCAATGAGTGAGTTTAATTAGCTCATATCTTCCCAGTTCTAATAACACAAACAATAATATACACCTTTATTGCCATTACTCCCAGGTCCACTCTGACCCAGAGTGGTAGTACCTGTTTAGGGTCTCGTCTATGGGTCAAATTGATCTGTCAG
Source organism: Doryteuthis pealeii (assembly GCA_023376005.1). Lineage (NCBI taxonomy): Eukaryota > Metazoa > Mollusca > Cephalopoda > Myopsida > Loliginidae > Doryteuthis > Doryteuthis pealeii. The sequence continues at coordinate 48,228,847 of CM042143.1, read as the reverse complement.
CAAATTATTTGTATTAGGAATATCATCTAATTGTGAGCAACAAAATAAGAAACTATACTAAAATATAAATATAAACAGTGTATACCATTACCTAATGTCTAGGCATATAATAACCCTACATGTATTGACACGCCATTAAAAGGAATCAAGCAGCAGAAAATAATTAAAAATTTTTTTTTTTTAAATAATTGTATAATTTCAGTTTTTATTTAAAGCCAAATTTTCAAGAAATAATTAATTTAAAAGGGTATACTGACATTTCAATACATGAAAATTACTTCACTTTTTCATTTCTTCACTTTAGTGATTAACTAAAGAAATCTAACTTAAAAGAAAAAACAAAACAGAAGTGAAAAGACCTTAAACTCAAATGAGTATTGAGTTTTTTTCTTTAGAATTCTATTAAGTGAACCCTTCTTAATCTGCGTAAAAAAAGGGACCCCCATTGAATAGTTAGTCTTTCAGAGCCAAGCCACATTGTTGTTTGCATTCTCTATCCTTTCTATTGGCTACTGTCTGATTGTGGAAGAGCTTCTCTTTTTAGCCTTGAATAGCTTATTATTCATTGCCAGTGACAACCCATAGTTCAGTTGAATTTCTTTCAACCTTCTCAAAGATCTTCCTTCACACATGCAGCATTCTTTTATTTGGCCTCACACTCAAACAATTTGCCTAATGACAAGCAGCTGTATTCAAAATGGTCCGATTATTTATCAACTGGCTGTAGCTTTCTCCCATGAATTAAACGACCTCTTAGTCAAATAGACCTCATTTGGAGGGGAACAAGCTACTCCTGAATACCTATTCTAAGGTGTGGGCCCATCTCCCTCATTCCAACGAATGTTAATTTTCTTTTCTTTATTCTTTTTTCTCTCTTTCTAAGTAGAATTACAGCAAGAAAGATAATGAATACAAAAAAGAAAGAGGCCTATAATGAACAAAAAAAAAAAAAAAAAAAAAAAAAGAAAAAAGAAAAAAAAGTGGGTGGCTGGTAATAGGTTTCGGGTGGGTTGGGTGGAGAAAACACATATAAAAATTTATCCTGCATATATAACAACACTGAATAAGAACTTATCATAGAAGATAAAAGATTACTTTTAAAGGATATACAAACATCTGCTCATTTCCTTTCAGTTTGAAATTAAAATAAATGAGTTTGCCGGGATTTGGTTTTTGTGTAAACCATCAAATGGAAAATTTGCTTTTGGAATTAATTCACAAATATGCATGAGAGATTTGCTATTTCAGATTTTATGTATGAGCTGCATAATTAATTTTCTTTTTATACATAATTTGGTGAATTTTATTTTGCGGTTAATCTTTGATGATAAAGAGATTTATGTCCTAAAGCACTTTCCAGTTTAAATCTCAATTTTGTTACCTTGTTTAGAATAATAAAACTTTTACATATTTCCATTTTTAATTATTTTTTTTTTTTTTACAATGCTTTCAAATTGAATTTTTACCCAACATTTCTATTATTTTCTGCACAGGGGTTATCAAGATATCGCCATGAAGCAATGTTAAGCTCAAGTGTAATAGTATTGGACTCAAGGCTACAGAGGTTACATTTTACTGTAAGGCTCAAAAAGCATAGATTCCTTATGTGTCATCAAATGCACAGTATAATAATCTAATTATTACATTTGATATGTTTACTTAAGAGCTATTACAAATAGTTCAATATGTAAAAAGTATGATAATCTTGATTTAATTCTCTTACTCCTTTTTTTTTTTTTACTTCTTTTCTTCTTTTCAGTATGTTCGATTGAAACAGATTAGCATTTTCTATTGCCTGCATTTACCACCTCTCTCTATCTTTCCCCTACTTTCTTTTTTTCTTTCTTTCTTTTTTTATTATATTTTGTCTGTGTAGCATGTCCTTTTCCTCCCTTTTTTCTGAATGATAAAAGCGGAATGGTCCATTATTTAACTAAGGTGACAACACTAATAACAAATAAGAATTCGGCAGGTAAGCAACACCAGATTTTTTTTAACCAGAGGGGGTTGCAAGCTGATAACAGTCGTACAATTTAGGAACATGAGTATTACTACATAGATTGTTTGTGGTATTTGTCAAGTGTAAGTCATATAATATATCACAATGAAAAATATAACACAGTAAATGATGAAAGCTGTAATCTGTCTCTAAGAGTTTGTTTTAACTAAAATTGGAGTAAAATGTGTGAAATGCAGTTCAGTAATGCATTTCAAATCAGAGTATGATAATTCTTTAAGGAAATATCATTTTCAAAATACTCAAATGCTCTTATTGAAAAAAAAAACTATCTTTAATGGAAACATTTTAAATCTGTATAAAAAATAAATTTTTAAAAAATTAGACATAAGAAATATTTTACCATTTACAATTGTTTTATTTACACTCTACAAGGCAAACTGAGCTCTCTAGCCTGGCTGATGTTGGAAGATGGGACATATTAAATGGTGATACAGAAAATAAACTTATGAAAACGATTTAGTTCCAGATAACTTACAAATGATTGGTATGAAGTCCCTAGTCAATTAAGATTACACAATTCAGTTTAGCATTAAATCCAGAAAGGGCAACTCACTTAAAACTGCAAAAGGGTTCATTAAGCCCAATATTATATCAGCTCTTATTTATATAATTTACTCTTGGTTATCAGGGCTTAAACTATGAATAATCTTATGGTATCCATTGCAGATTGTGTTTAGTCCCAAGTCAATAAAAATTGTATAATCCAATGTGTATTAAATCCTGAAAGGGCAAAGTTCCAAATAGGTAAATCCAACATTGGCAAGATGTTCTTTCTTTGCAGGAAACATCGCATTACATAGTTTACATGAGTTAGGTCTATTTTCATAGTAATTGGAAGATTCATTTTTCCCAGAATGCAAAGTCAATGGTTATTTATTTCAGACAGGAAGTTGTATATGGCTTATAGCAAATAATCCAACAGCTGACAACCGATATAGGAGAATGTTACCTCTGAATTCAAACCTCTGCTACTTTCTAGTCAGACACAATCATGGGAAAAGCTGTGGGAGTAAACCACAGGGAGTCTGACACTGTTTTCAACTTTGTTGTAGCAACTCCTAAAATGACAAAGGTATTAGGCTTTAATGTCCCTCCCCACTCCCTTGGTATATATTAGTGAAATGAAAGAGGGAAACTTGCTGCATTGGTGAGGAAGCAAAACTTTTCAGAGGAGATTTATGGTCTCACAAGATAAACAGAAGACACAGAGAAAGATTTCTACTATCTAGTAGTAAAATCTACTTGACATTTTTTCTCAAGAAATCTTTGTATAATTCCTTATCTTTTTTTATACAAATTCTTCTTGATCATTTCCTTACAAAGACTCTAATTCATTTACACACGTTTGTCTCACATGCTTAACTTTGTTGTCTGTTGTCATTGCTAATTTCTATTATTGTTAGCCTTTCACTTCAATCAACAAGTTCTTGTTTTTCCCATGCCATTGTACTATCAGCCTGTGTCTTCTTTGTTGTACATATTTCTTAGTTTTAATTGTCATTCATTTCTTCTTTTAGTTATTGTCTTTAACTTTTATTTTATACGATGTTTTACATCTAGTCTCTCATTCTAAAGTCAACTTCAAATAGCTTATTTTTCTTTTGTCTTTTCATTTCTTTGAGATTACTCGTTAACCAAAGCCAACTTTTTTGTAGGAAACAGATAAACTTACGTCTATTTCTGCATATTTCTCTTATTCTAAATTCATGGTTATCTTACTTTTCATACCGTCTAAGATCACAATTTTTAAACTTAATAATATAACAATATTTTCAAGACTGCTTTTGATATTACCATATTTTGAAAACTGCTTTTGATAGTACCGCATTATGAAGACTGCTTTTGATAGTACCGCATTATGAAGACTGCTTTTGATAGTACCCATTATGAAGACTGCTTTTATATTACCCATTATGAAGTGCTTTTGATATTACCATATTTTGATGACTACTATGGATATTACTTCATTATGAAGATTGCTTTTGATATTATCATATTTTGAAGACTGCTTTTGATAGTACCACATTATGAAGACTGCTTTTAATATTACCCATTATGAAGTGCTTTTGATATTACCATATTTTGAAGACTACTATGGATATTACTTCATTATGAAGATTGCTTTTAATATTATCATATTTTTGAAGACTCTTTTGGTATTACCATGCATTTAAGACTAATATTGGTATTACGTTATTTTGATGACTGCCATTGATATTATCATAGCTGTATCTTGATGAACTGTGGCAAACTTGCTTTTAAAAAATCTTGTGAATTACCACATTGTTATGAATACTTTTGGTATTAAAATATTTTGAAGATTGCCTTTGATATTACCATATTTTGAAAACTCTTTTTGGTTTTACCATACTTGCTATAGACAAATTATTAATTATATGGAAATCTGATCTCACTGATAAGATAATGAAAAAAATCTTCCATGCTCTAGCCGTTTCAGTGCTACTGTACGGCTGCAACACTTTGACTCTCAGTGCTTAGAGAAAAAGATAGATGGGAGCTATACAAGGATACTATGTACTGTCTTGAAAGCAGCACGCCACAAGAAACCAGCTTGATGGCCACTTACACCCATCACACAAACCATCTATGTAAGACGAACAAGATATATTGGACACTGCTATAGAATCAAGGATGCACTCATGAGTTACGTCCTCCTGGGGAGACCTACACATGGACAATCTAGTATAGGCTGACCAGCAAAAATCTACATCAATCAGATCTGTGTGAATTCTGGATGCTGAGTGGAGGACATCCCAGGTGTGATGATTGATATGGATAGTTGAAGAGAAACAGTCATGGATATCCGTGCTGTCAGATCATGGATATCCGTGCTGATGATGATTAAGATTACTTTTGGTATTACCAGATTCTGATAACTGTTTTTGATATTACTCTATTCTGAAGAATATTCTGAAAAAAAAAAAAGAGTTTCCACCATGTTTATTTTGTGGTATATTACTCCTTTAATTAGTTACTCTTATTTCTTCAAGTTTGACTCCTAATCCTACTGAACCTTTAGATTTTATCAAGGCATCATTCATAAGTACAATTCTTATTTCTTCTTCTTTAAAGTTATTGTTTTTCATTCTGTAAAAATAAAATGAAGATAAATAGAAAAAAAATCCTAATTTATTGAATTTATGATAACAAACATTTAAACTTTCTAAAGAAGAAATGGTGGGTATGCAATTTAAATGCTTTAATTTTGAAGGACATCAGTTGGAAAAATTTTCTTTCTCTTTCTGTAAATCCTTCACACGCCTGAATTCCAGTTATCTGAAAAGAAAGAAATGTTTTCCTGGGATATGAAATTCCAAAGAAAGTTGGAAAACTTCTTTTTGTAGGAAGGAGTAAGAAAAAAAAAGAATTAAAAAAATTGAACCATTATTTGTATAATGGAATTTTATTTTATATACAAGAACAAAAACTCAAATGCACAGTGTTCACATTAACAAATATGTTTATATGTATATATATATATACACACACACAAATTCACACATACATACATGCATGTATATATATATATATATATATATATATATATATATGCAAATTCGCACACAGGTATATATATGTATATATACGCCCACACATTCACATAAGCACATGCATATACACACATCTCTCTCTCTATATATATATATACATTCTCGCATATATATATATATATATATATATCCATATGCACACGTTCATCACACACACACACACACACACAGACACACATATATATATATATATATATATATATATATATATAAATGAGTTCTCTTGGCTGTTAAAAAGAATACATCATCCAAATGAATAATAAGGAAGAAAAAATAAATTAATAATAAAATATATAAAATCTAATATATAAAATGTAATAATAAATAAATAAGAAAAGGTATGGAATCTTGAAATGAACATTTCATACAAAATGAATTTTGTAAGATTTCTGGATACAGACATAATAAGATTACAAGTTCCTGAACATCAGAGTAAAAAAAAAAATCCAGGAAATTTAAGATTCCTAAAGAATTAAAATCTACAAACTAGAGACGAAAGGAGTTAAGCGCATTCGATAAATCCGAGGCATTAGATATTGTGTGTACAAATGCAGAAAATGTACAAAGGTTTGTCAGCAAGAGTGAAAACTTTGGCACACTTTGTCTTGTTGAATCAAAATCTTTGGGTTGTGGAATTTAAAAAAAAAATGCAAGAAAATGAAATTATACAATGTATTTGCTTCTGGATTATTTGGATTCTATCACCTTCAAGTTGATTATCTGTAGTGATTGTAAAATGTATTAATTTCCAAGTGGCACACTCAGGCTGATTGAAAAGATCTTTGTTGAGTATCGTTGGTACAAATGCAGAATAGCGCGCAAGTGATAATATCATTAGAATCGTATTTTACATATAAATAGCATTAGATTATGGAAACTTCCGAAGTATCCTAACACTAACCTTAACATTAACCTTAACACTAACCCTAACCCAAAACTTACCCTTACCTAACTCTAGCGTCTCAAAGTTAGGATTAGGGTAAATGGTGGAGAGAGAACCTGTTCTTAAATATTTGAATCCCACCCCCACAAAATAAACCCCCAAAACATTGTGTTCTGTATATGACACAACACTGCATTTGATGGTGAGGCTCCAGTTCTGTAGATCTGTGTAGTCAGTAGAATACAGTCGGCGTATTTAAGCCGCACTTATAGGGCGAAAAGTAAAAAACAAAAAAATAGAGAAATTTGCCAACTGATTGAATTTATGATAAAAAGATTTAAACTTACCAAAGAATAAATAGTGGATGTGTAATTTAAATGCTTTAATTTTGTATGACATCGGTTTAATGTGGGGTGCCCTGCAGGAAGCAAGTCTCCAAAGGGGAATACTTCATATATGTGGCAGTAAATAATAAAATAGATTAATAACATGTATATTTTATGTATCAATGACTTACTAAACTTTTTTTTAGTTTTCTTTACATTTTCTATTCGATACGCCTCATCTGTGATTTCTTCCTAGAAAATTATAATATAGCTGTATTTTTCTTAATTTACAAACTTGTTTTGAAAAACCATTTAAAACTTAATGTCCTGTTTTCAACGTTGGTGCATTTTGGCACTTATGTAATTTGAGTTTCAAATTATTTAACCTTAAAGTTTGTGGTCGAATATTTCTAAATGTTAATCATCAAGTGAAAATCAATGTTATCAGTATACATCAGTGGTTTATGACGTGGGACGTACGCCCCACAGGGGATGGGGGGCTATTTGATTTTTAAGGAAGGCAATTGAAACTAACCAGGTCTAGGTCCAATTCTTTAATTTTATTATTTAAAAAAATGTTTTCTATCATGTAAACATAATTATGTAACTTACTAGCAGGACCTACTGTAACACAGTGATAATTTAATTATTACAACGTTTGATGTGTTTACTTAAGAGCTAGTGCTAATTAGTTCAATATGTAAAAAGTATAATAATCTTCATTTAACTCTCTCTCACTCTTTTTTTCTTTCTTTTCATCTTTTCATTATGTTCGATTGAAACAGAATAGCGTTATTGTTTCCGAACGCTCACTCCCTCTCTCTGTATTTCCCCTACTCTCTTTCTTTCTTTCTTCCGTTCTTATTATATCTTTTCTGTGTATCATGTCCTTTTTTTCCCTTTCTTTTTTTATGATAAAAAAGGAATGGTCCATTATTTAGCTGAAGTGACGAACTTCATAAGAAAAAAATTCGGCAGATAAGCAACACTAGATAATCAGGACTTACATTTTTGCATATCATTTGGATGGTCTCATTTTTAACCAGAGGCTGTTGCAAGATGATAATAGTCGTATTTTTTAAGGAACAGTAGGTGCCACCAAAATAGGTCACGTGATCAGTTTAGGCCATATTGAAGGAAGAAACGTAAATATTTTTGAACTTTTAAAAAAAAATCTCGCAAAAAAGAAATAACGAACATAAAGTGTTGTTACAAAGAAAAACAGTTAATTCAACGATCAAATTATCCGATTGGAGAAAGATTACACACCAGTATCTTGACACATAAGTAAAACAGTCCGTTGTTTTACAACATGGTCAGTTTCTTTATTGATATTTTTTTCGCAGAATTCTGTATTCATGGTTCTTTTACTAAAAATTTTGGCATTGAAACTTATAAAAATCTTATGATATAATTATTCAGACTCTTATCTAAATGGAAAAAGAGTAAACATCGTTTTTTGTCGGTTCATCATTTCATATTTCATAAGATAAAATAGGGGGAGGGTAGACCTCCTAAAAAAATATTTCCCCTAATATATTTTAGGAAAAAATATTTCTGACATATTTTCATCAAAAGGTAAGTAATTATGGAAATTTTCGTGAAAAATCGGACCATTAATTGATTTTTCATAGAATTTTTTAAAAAGCCTCTACTCATAACTTGTTTTTGGCTACGTTAAATTTCAATTGATTTAACGGGTCAAAAATGTAAACATTGTTTTTCATTCATAATTTTCATTATTTCCGTAAGCTGAAAAATATATTTTTTTAAATCATCAGGATTTTTCAAGATAATATTAACCTTTATGCAAGTTTCATTGTGTTAAATGTGGGGTGGGGGTAAATTTCACAGGGGAAATTGGTGGTAACTAAGGAACAGGGATATTAAAACATATATTTAGCTGAAGGTCGCTTTAGTGTTGTAAATGATTTTCTATTTATAAAATTTCTTTGCGGCCGACATGAAGTACAAGGGTTTCACAAACTTTATTCTAATTGTCTTGAGGTAACCTCAAATAGTATTTTGTATTTGATAGGTACCCTTATTTTATTGTATACAAATATTTCAATAAATTTATTGAAATATTAATATAAAGATTTTCTCTCTTTATTATTTTCTGCTTTTGTTTATTTCATTTTTACTTTTCATGGATTGTTTGTTCTTTTGAAACTTGTTTAAACTAAGGTATTGGTTTTTAAGCTTCTTCAGATCAAACGAAGCTCACTTTTTAAATTATAAGAATTTTATATTACCATGTAGGGGACATCAGGATTTTAGATTGGGAGTTCTTAGTATACAACAATTTTTTGAACACACTGTTTTGACTTCCTTATAAACTGATTATACCTTTATATTCTGAATGACAGCATCGTATAAAAGCAGATATAAAATGTGCAGTCAGAGCAAGAAGTATAAAGCAAGACCAGCCACTTGTTGAAAGAAACTGTAATCCTTGGAGAGACTATGAAATTAGGCATATCTGATCACGTATAGAAAGAAAAGAAAAAGAGTTCATCAACTACTGGGAATTTAATTTCGAATAATAAATAGAGAATATCATTGAAAAATAAGAATATATATATATATACATATATATTAGAATTACCTGGTTCATGATCCGACTAAAATAATTTTAGGAACACCAGCAAGTGAGAGAGAAAAGGGAAAGTGAGGAGTAAGAGAAGAGCTAAGAGGAAAGAAAATTTAGCATATTCCTATTTTTAAAAATCGCTAAGGATTTGCGTATGACAATGTTCGTTAATTTTAGGAATAATCTTTTTGTTTGTTCACATTTGAAATATTATTTCTAAAATGTAACCCTAAACTAGTTAGTGTTTTGAAAAATAATTTCATTTTTCTAAAAACTTTCTGTTGTACATATGACAAAAATTTAAATTCAGTTCTTAATTGCTTGTTGAGTTTAAGTGATAAAAATGTATTCATTTAATCTGTTTTTTATCGCTAAAAATGTAACAGTGAAAAGAAGCTAAGAATTAAACATATGTAGGAGGAAAAATTTCGCGTATTAATTCAAATGAAAATTATTCGTTTATTTCTTTAAAAAATGTCCTTATTTGTAGGTGAAAATATTGATTAATATTAATTCAAAGGAAAATTATTCGTTTATTCTTATGAATAGTTTATCTCTTTAAAAGAATGTGTTTGAGTTACCATTGTATGATTTCTACTAACATAGAAATCTTGCACTTAGCTTTCCATTGTTTATATATATCCAGGTTGTTTGAAATTTGTCAGAGCAAGTGGCACAGGCATCTAATTTTTATGGCAATTGGATTGACGGGTGGTTGGATAACCAGAGTTAATTGCATTGCATACAAGATCAATTGGCTAAGATGGACCATCACAGCAGCCCAAGAAAGCCCCTAGAAGCGATATTGAAATGTATAAAAACATCAGCTGCCAACACAATAGGAGTGCTAAAACATAACATCAACCACAGGCACCATACTGAAGATGCTGTGCTTAAAAAGAATGTCTGCACAGCAGAAAGCATTAAGGATGCGTATATATCAAAACATTCATAGTGAAAATCCCGGAAAAATACGAAAAGAACGCAACATCTTGTGTAACTTCAGTAAATGTTTAAGAGACGTTGAGATCAGCAGAACAGATTCCATGGCAGATGAAATTATCTCCACAGATGAGTGTTGAAAAATGTTCCGGGCTGTCCGTGCTCTTATGGTTACTGGCCATATTTCACCTCTCTGATGGAAACTTTATCGGAACTGAGAAAGGAAACGCAGACACGATCAGCGACTGGTTCTGAAACATACAACGAACAGTTGGACCCTTTTATATGTGACCCTATGCAACTGGAAGATCCAATAAAGTGAGAAGTATAGAAGACTGTCAAATCCTTGCGAAATGGACGTTCAGCAAGGCCAGACGATATCAGCAACGAACTGTTTAATTATGTCAAATCACCATCAATTGCTTCTATCAACAGTTCTGTATTTTAACACATCACATGATTGAATCCATTGGCTAGGGCACCCTAATCGCACAACCCAAACCCAAGAAACCACCAGGTTCACAAACTAACCTGCGACTCATTGGATTGTTAAACAGTATCCGGAAGATCCTCATTACTGCGTCACATCTTTGACAAAATCGATCATTTCAGGGACCGTACCAGAGTGGCTTCAAGCTGGATCGCAGGTGTGTCGATATTGTGTGCTTACGTCCGTGATTATGTCTAAACGTTGGGATTTCTTCAAAATGGGCTCATACGTGTTTCCGGTCTTTGACGCTATTAAAGATCAAAGATGGCTATATCAAGATGGCTATAATGAGGATGAGTTGCGACTGGTCAGATTTACTGCTGGCACATGCCAAACTAAGGCGGTCTATTTCGTTGAATTTAGGACAACAATTGGCTCTTCACAGGAATACTGTCTTTTTTATGCTCTTTATATACTACACCAAAGATGCTCCACACGATCTGATCTCATCTCTAGGCATGCTATTAGAGATGGAATATGCAGATGATGAGAACAAGAAGACTGCTACCCATAGCCATAGAAACACGGAAAGAGGTGAATATTTATCAACGATAATAAAACAGGGACCCCCTATGTATATACGTACATGGACATACACAACCTGAGTGAAAAGAAGATATCCCTAAGGAGCGATGAAGATTGGAGAAAAAAAAGATTCTTGGATTAATTCTCTGCAGCTCCTCTGACACAGCAGTACATTGTGTAATGAGCAACATTGCTTTCCAGTGTTTCTAGAAGATATGGATCATGGATCAAGCGTTTCTCTAACAATGGAGACTATGCCTATATGAAGCTACACGTCTGTCGTTGATTATGTACAATTGCAACAAAGGCAGAAATATATAAGCTTGATGTCCACCACCACAAACATATGATAACTATTACTGATGCTGATGGCCGAACATCCTAATCGCCAACAAGGCTCTGTACAAGACGTGCAACACCGTTCCATTATTAACAAGGGGGACAAAACTACAGTGATCCATTTATTTTCTCTGTGAGGAACAAAAATGTTTCATGTTGAAACCTTTCCTCTGGGTCTAGTAAGTATGCATGTTCATTTTAGCTTAGTCGGTAGAGTATCCACCTCGGAACAACAAGGTTCCAGGTTCAATACCAGCCCTCACATGAATAGCCTAGCTTGAATTTGTTTAGTTAAGTGGGGAGCTGATGGTAGGTGTGGCACCCCACCTCAGATACAAAAACAATCTCCCTGGTCTAGTACTAGTGAAAAGGGGATGGACTCCCTCACTGGTACTTACAATAGACCACTCTGCCTATTTTACTATTACATTAAACAATTTGTCTGTTGATTCAGGACTGATTTTATACTTTCCATTTCAGATGATTTTTTTTTCATGTTTTTAGAGTTTGAAATTTTGCATTGAATAATTTTGCATTTCTCAGGTTAAATCCTTTGAATTATTTGTCCACACCTTTATTTGCTTTATTCATTCACTAATATCATTGTTTATTCATAAAATGCTTTTCATTATTCCATTTAATCAAGCAAAGATGACACCTGCAAACTAAAAGCTATGGTACTTTACAATCTTATCAAAGCAGTGATAATAGTTTTTTTTTTCTCTCCTTTTCTGTTAGAAAAGTTTTGGTTGTTTGTCTTTGTGACATTGTTGGTATTTTCCTTGACATCAATTTTACCCTTCAAGTTTGTCAATAGAACAAATCAGGTCTAACCAGTTGAACAGGTTATTTTTTTGCCAGTTCTACAACATAAGAAGGAAAAGAAACAAACAAAACAAACAAACAGTTTCTTGTATTGAATGATAAAAGTTTGAAGAGGAATTAAAACAATTTCAGTGAAGTACCTGTTTGGCCCAATTTTCTTTCATAACTTATATAAGATGATAGAAAGAAATATGTACGAATTTGGCTAAGGCTTAAATATTCATGAGGCATGAGTTTGGGAAACTTATTTTCGCTCTCTGTTTTTTTAAATGGTCAGACAACAAAAGTGAATATATGTTTTGAATCTTACGACGACAGGACAAAGAGAAAGAATGTATTATGAAGAGGAATATGAAAAGAAACAAAATATGTAATGATTTGAGCAGTGGGTGTATTTGAGAACATTCTAAAATCACTGAGGCAGCAGATATTATAATGTAATTGAATTAGCCAGGTGTATCATTCAAAGTTTTAGGGGATGGTACTGTTGAGAATAATACTACAATGGCTACCTTAATTTTATTAAATTTTGTATTTGAAAAATAATTCTATTTTTCATTTGTTTGTTTGTTGTTTTTTTCAAGATATTGTAGAAATGATTAAAACAATTATGCCAAATCTAAATTTGGGTAAATATATTTTAATGTCTGATTTTTTACATGTACTCAGACTAATTTTTATGGAGGCACTTGTCGTGTAATGGTTATTGTTGTAGGAAATGGACACGGTGAAGCAAGTTCAAATTCTGAACAAATCTGTTTTCATTTCCCATTGTGCTAATGCCCTTTGGAAAGGTACAAATCCAACTATTCTCCCTTCAGTTATGAGTAAATAGTAGGGCAGATTGGGCTCTTTAACCTTGGTATGGCAACCAGTCTAGAAGAAGGAAAACTCTGAATTCAAACTTGTTAAACTCTGCTTAAAAATTGACCTTGTGTCACAACCAGCTTATGTGAAGGAGTAAAGTAAATCCATATATTAAAAATTCTAATAAGTTTTAACTGAATAATTTTATTTATAAAATCTTATAAAAATTGAGCAGAATAAAAAATGGAGAAATAGTAAAAGAAATGTCTACTGAAGCTGTTTTTGAGTTTTTGGTATAGTTGACACAACACTTAGGCCAATTGATTATTCCACTTTGTGAAGTGTACAATATGCCAACTGCATTTCCTGCTGAGGTGTAAGACCCCCTAAAATGGGCATCCTGGGTATCACACAACTCCATTTCGTGGTGGGGTTCCTCCAATTCTAGAACTCTGGGGGAGTGTCAAGTCATCCCTTGACTGACATTATGCTCAGATCCACTTTGATCTGGAGTGATAGTGTCTGTTAGTGTCCCATCTATGGGTCAAATAAGTATTTTTTAATTATTAGTACTAGCGAATATATGCACCCTCTGGGTGCAAGTATTAATGTCATAAAATATCATGTTAAATTAGAAAGTCTAAAGAAACTAAATAAGAATGCAGATGAAATTTGATTTGAAACAGAGGTGGGTATAACCGAAAAATATAACAGCTGTAGCTTCCTCTTCCATCACCCCTGTCTTTCCTTGCTAAACTTTTCTAATTTAACTATTTAGTTAAAATAGGAAGTAGAGAATAAAATTACCGTTATTTCTTTTTGTTGAAGGATTTCTTTTAAGATTTATCTCCGAGATTTTTGCTCTTATTCATTAAGATAAAATCAAATAATTAGAAATCAACAATACCAAGCACATATTTATTAAAATCAAATTTTAAATATCAATATGCAAATTAGGCTTGCCGTTCACACTGTAAACCGCTATTTGTTGTACATATAAATACAATTGCATGTTATTAGTTTGTAGATATGACCAGCAGTATTAATAATGAAAAACAATTTTATTAATAATTGAGGCTTAAATAAAAATGATTCATGGAGAATGTGATGTATAATAACTAAATGGATAGTGACTTGAGTAGTGATATAGTTTCGGTTACAGACAGATAAACACATAATCTCCATTATAATAAGATTAGATGGAAATAATTAAAACCATATAATAGAGTGAAAATTATTTGTATTAAGAATAGTTACATGAAGCTGTAATAGTTTACAAAGGATTATAATCATTAGTTACTTGAAGCTACATAAATGCTTGTAAAAAAAAAAGATTGGATTTGGCATTAAATAACCCAACAAGGGTTGACATGCTATAAAATCAACTAAACAATTTTGAAATAGTCAACACAATATTTTGACTGATCTGTTCTCCAGCCTTCTTCAGGTGTATTGACTCAGTGGAAAGAGAGTATCTCTTTTCTTCTAGCAGTGTAAAGCAAAAAAGAAAAAATCATAGCAAACAGAATTACTTTAACTAGCAAGAATATGTGCCCACCAGGCATAAGTACTTAAGTTTTAATATAATGAAATATAATAAATTAGAAAGACTAATGAAATTAAATAAGAGTGCATATAAAAAGATTACATTTATTTTAATCATATTTTAATTGATTTCAATATGAAATCATTCATAGGATTGATTTTAATATATTGGAGAATAAAACAATAATATTAGAGATCAATAACACCAAGTAATTATTTATTAAACCTGGTTTTGTTAAAGCCAGTATACAAATTAGCCACACCATATATTATATAAACTTTTATTTCTTAGTGATATATAAGATATATAGTAGGATTTTAAATGCACTGATAAGACGGGCTGTTTTGAGGCAAATCAAACTCAGATTTTTATAGAGACATTGTTAACAAATAAAATTTATTTATCTATGTATTAATGACTTTGATCATAGATTAAATTCTCATTGTTAAACTTACGCAATTTCTGAGGGTATTGTGACGTTTATTAGTGATGTAATTTTGGTTACTGACACCAAATTGCCATTACATTATGATTTATCCAAGCAAATATCAATTATTCTTTTTTTGTTTTTCTTCTATTTTTTATTACACATCTAGGGTTTTTGAATATTTTATGAGACACCCTCAAATCTTTTCTTTGTTAAATCATCCAGAACCTTAAGAGGAATCCGCCAAAACATTATACTGACAATATTATTAAGAAGAAATACAGTTATCCCCAAAAATGTGAAATTCAAAGGAAATATTTCTGTTACCCCTAAAAATGATGCCTTAGGAGTTTATCAATTTTGTATGCTAAGAAAAAGCATTCAAAGAAACAGGAAGTACAATAGTTGAAAGAAATGAAAAAGAAAGCCGTATTATTTGTCTGTATTTTTGAGATGAGGCTTGATGTGAATAATTTTGATGTTATGAACTGTTGTCATCATCTTTATTGTTGTATGTATAAACACAAAGTTCAGGCTGCTGTATCCTCGGGCCTTATTCAGGTGTACCCAGTATACCTTAGACTAAAGTCTGAGGATACATTATACTGAACATTGTGTTTATATATACTACAATAAAGATGAGGACAACAGTCCAAAACATCAAAATTATTCAGAAGAAAGCATTAATGATGCCAACAATTCTAAATTTTCTTACCCGTAACTTGATTCAGATTCATTGTTTCCAAAAATTTATTGGCATTGGATAGCAAATTGAAAATAACTGCTTTGCATTGATGCACTGAGACATGAAAAAAAATCCCCACCCTTGTTCAGAATTTGAATTTGGTCCACTGAGTTAATTTCTCACAGCAGTAACCATTACACCACAAGTGCCTCCAACTTTAAGTGTATATATATATATATATATATATATATATATATATATATAGTATATTAAGAAAAATGAAAAAACGCAGGTTTAAATGAGTTAAGTGGTGAGTTTATTGGCCGACGCTGCAGTGTTTCGAGCTATTAATTAGATCATCTTCAGGGCATTTGTTGGTATATGGAAGGTGATAAGAAATTATTTATCACAGAATAACGAGAAAAGTGAGTGGTAGTCATTGTTATTCATCTGTTTAAAAATTTTGAGGTTTGAAAAAAAGGGACGGTTTGAAATATGACGTCAAATATTCTCTTTTATGGCGTGAGTATGGGACAGTGTAATATATATATATATATATATATACACACACACACACACACACACACCCACACACCAACCCCTCCGCACGAGCCGGCTGTAACACAAGGTCGTTTTCTTAAGCAGAGTTTAACAAGTTAAACTCTGAGATTTCCTTCTCCTAGACTGGTTACCTACCTAAGGTTAGAGCCCAGTTTGTCCTAATATTTACCCATAGCTGGAGGGAGAGTAGTTGGATGCATACCTTTCCCAAGGGTATTAGTGTTATGTGAAATGCAAACAGCTTTGTCCAGGATTTGAACTCAGGTTGACGAGTCCATTTCCTACAACTCTAACCATTACACCATGCATCTTTAAGTGTATGTAATTATTTTATAAACAATGAAATAATGAGATATCATCAATAATACGCTAAACCCATTTGTTAGACTTCTTTGCCATTGCATCTGCTCTATTCAATAAATTGTTGAGATGTAGGAACTGGTCCATAATCAAATTTCTTGAGAGTACATTTAAATATTGTTAAAGCTGATATAAATTTGTTAAAGACAACTAACATTTTCATTGGCACATGTTTCATTTTTCAGCTGCTCCAAGCAAAAAACAATCATTTCAAAGAACATTATTTTAAAATCTGAAAATCAAAATGAAATATTATGATAATCAATATAAATTGATGATGAATTAGTGTTAAAACAAAAAACCTTTTTAAAAATAAAATCAGTAAAATTTCTCGTTTTTTTTTTTTTTTTTTTTTCCTTAGTTTCTCTCAATTCTGAGTTTGAACCATTCATAATTTCTTTCAAAATTTGCTCACTACAAAATTGCTGATATTGGTTGGTTGGTTGATGTGCATTGATAATTTGGTAATAATTTTCATTAACTCCATGTGTTGGTTGGTTAGTTATTTTGTTTAATGTCATATCAACCCATGTGGGCTATTTAATGCCAAATCTTATTTTGTTTGTATAAATGATTTGTAAGTGAACAGTTTGTAAGTAAATATTTTTATTTGGTTTGGTTTTATAAACAATAATAACCATTACACCATGGGCACCTCCATCTGATAATACTTGATAATGCGCCAAATTCATTAAATTACAATGATTTTGTTGGAATATTTTTATTCCTTCAAACTTGTTTACATATTTTGATAAAAGGATACAATTTATTATTTAGATTGATTGTAACATTTCAATCTTCAAAGAAGGTACTAATGTTAAAGTGTCCTGGGTATGATGTTAAACTGCATCTAATGGTGAAGTTCTAATTCTGGAGCTCTGGGGAGTGTGGAGTACCCCTTCATCACCATTGCTCATGTTACTTTGACCAAATGGTAGTACCTGTTAGGGTCCCATCTATGGAAAAAAATGAGTTCAAAGAATGTGTTTAAGAAAAATTGAGTTTAAATTAAAAATTGGGTACCTATCAAGAATGAATAAAATAGAATGTCTTCAGCATGAAATAGCCCAATTAAGGGTTGACATGCCGTAAAATCCAATCAACCTACCAACAACCAACCAGTGTTAAAATCACACCTAAGAAAAACACCCAAAATTTTTCACTTCATTGTCTAAAAATATACTTGCTCAAAATCCAATTGAAGGTCATAACTTGAATTGACCTAGCTTCATGCAACCATTTTCTGTTTCCTAAACTGAAACTTTATCTCAAAAGTAAGATTTGAGGATGCGGAGGATACAAAAGAAATATGATGATATTCATCAGAAATAGGAATTACAGAGGTACTTTGACCAATGGAAAACTCACAGGTTGAAGTATGTTGAATACCAAGGGAAGCATTGTTTTTTAAATAGACTAGTACAAAATAAAAAACGCCCTCTGGGCAATGTAAAAATAGATTTTTGAAACATATTGCCTGAGGGGTGGGAGTAAAAAAGTCAATTTCAGCGAGTTTGTACCCTAAGTAATTAAAATCATCAAATTCATTAAAGGATTAAAAAATAAAACAATTTGAAATGTAAACTTTAAATATGTATTAATATAAAATAAAACTATATATAGATATATAATACCAGTCATGTATTTATTAAAACTTGTTTTTAAAAAACAATGAGGATTGTCTAATGTTGCATGTTCAAATTTTGAGTGTATTTATTCTATGTTATGACGATTTTGGGTAATGTGACGTAAGCAGTGACATAATTTTTGTTACAGACAAAAAACGGAAGCGAATCTCCATTATTAATAGATATTTTGTTCGTTGGTCATTTCAGTTTTGGTACGTTTCTTTAACAAACCTTGTAAAATCTGTATTTTTTTTTTGTGTGTGTTTTCATTTCACTGATACAATAATTTCTAAAGACCAAAGAGCCAATCAGTTATGAGATAAAACTACATCTTATTTATAGAAGTAAATGAACCACATAGATTTCTTCAGAAACTCTTGTTATGTCTCAGCCTTGAGATGATTTGAGAAATGAAGCCATATTAAGACTATTAATACTAAATGTCATCACTTGTCTTCTTGTGAATGTAGTCAAGTTCAATTCTGTTCTTTACACAATTTAGACAGGATTGTCAATATTAAGGTTTGCTTTACAATTTTAAAAAAAATATGTTGTTGTTGTTGGAGATGATTTCCATGAGAGCAATAAGGTCGGGACAATCATATAGGTGCTAGTACTTGACGTGACTGGCCAATTGATCAGAGGGGTGTCTCCAATCACTCATCTAAACTAAGTAAGGGTCTGTTGCATGTCATGGATTGCTCAGTCACCAGGATTCCATCCTTAAACATCATAGGTTACCACCCATTGCCAACAGGTGGCCCATTGGTGGGGACAGAAACAATCAATCAATGAAACATTAATTTTATTCAGAATAATTTCCTTAGCATTCAATGCACTTATTCCAGAACTTTTCTATCGGTCAAAGCAATTCTCTTTGATATAATATGAAGCTGTACTGTCATATTTTTTAATCTCTTCAAATTTTGCTCTTTAGATGCAAAAGGGAGACGGGACTCTTTAGCCTTAGTATAGCAACCAATCTAGGAGAAGGAAAATCTGAATTCAAACTAGTAAGTCAGTGGTGTAATCTATTGTCAGTATCAGCTGGAAAGCAAAGGAGACTGTTCCCTTTTCACTAACCTAGACCAGCACCACACCTACCATTAGCTCCCCACTTTACTGCACAGATTCAAGCTGTGCTACTCATGCAGTAACAAGGGCTGATATCGACTGGTGGGGGCTGGTATTGAACCCAGAACCCTATGGTTCTAATGCAGATGCTCTACTGACTGAACTAAACTGGCAAATTGAACTTGTGTTGGATCCTGCTCGTAGTAGAGGGTTGGGTAAGTAATACATCTGAACATCATTTTTCAGGATAAGCAACTTTTCAAACATAAAATTCACCATTTTTTTCTGTTGACACAAATAATATTTCTCCAATCATTCTTCTTACAAAGGATACAAAGTTAAATACAGTAAAACTAAAGTTGTACAAAGTAGGATGTTTTTTTAAATTAAATCTGTTCTCCCTATGGGTGAGGCCTAGTATACACAACTGCATCCACTGCAGAAGTATAAGACCCTCCAAAAATATCATGTCCCGGGTATAACACCAAACTGCATCTGGGTGGTTGGTTTATTGTTTTGTTTTACAGCATATCAATCTTTTTTGGGTCATTTGATGGCAAATCAAGTCATTTTTGATAAACAAAGGACTCAATTTGCTTAAAGTACCTGCTATTGCTTAAGTGGTTACCCAATTAAGCATTGAACAGACTCATTGCTGCTTAAATTTGATGATCTAGTGGGAACGGGCTTTAAGCATGACAAATATAATCAGGTCATCAGGGGAGCATAGTGGGAAATCAATACAGATATTTGAATCAAATATCATTCAAGAGTTCATATTGATAAGGATATTGAAATAAGGTATAGACTATGGGCTAGGAGAGAATTGCACCCCCCACCCCCGCCAAAAAAACTAAACTTCCTTGGTATCTTATTGTAGCCTTGGGTACTGAGGTACCAAAAATAAAATGTTATGGGTACTAAACTCATTTCTGTAATACCAGACCCACTACCAAACGAAAAAAAAAAAATGGATTTTGGGGTAAGGGATATATTAAAGACAATAATTTTTTTTTTTTTGGGGGGGGGGGAATTGTCCAATTTCTGTAAATTTGGTATTGCTCTGTAGGGTTATGATTATTCTATCCCAAAATCCAATACCGATATTTAAATTAAAAATCATTCAATTTAACTATTAAACAGGCTCATCACTGCTTAACTTTGGTTATCTAGCAGGAACCAGTGCTTTCAGTTTGACTTGACCATAATAGACTGCATCTGGTCATGTGGCATCAGCTCTGGAGAATGTGGAGTCAGCTGTTCATTGCCTTCCCTCCCAGGTTCACTTTGACCAAATTGTCACAATCAAAAGGAATTGTCATCACTTTATCATTTAAATTTATGAATTAAAAAAAAATCAGTCTCGATATTTTTTATCACACATTGCAACATGTCCATTGTGCATTCATAAGTAAATTCTCTTAGAAAAGACTAAAGAATGTATGAGATAATTGATAAAATTAAAATATGACATTCTGATTTTAATTTCATAAAAGTTTGGCATTAAATATTCATTCCCTTGACTAATATAATTTCTTACGTCCAAAATTAATAAATTTCTCCATTTTAGAAAATGATCATTTATTTTGCAAAATGAAGAAAGTATTGAACTGTTTCTTTTAAAGACATTATTTATAATAATCTTCAGTGATCCTTCCCATTTGCAGATATATAAAACAACAATAAATAAAAACAAAACAGATGCAAATAAAAGAAAGCAAAGAAGGACGAATAAAATAAAATAAAGTTATTTTTATTAAGATTTATTAATTTGAACAATGACCCTTGTATGTAGTGGAATTACTGTCGGTTCTTTGCCATTAGATTATCTGACCTTTGTGCTGACATGAAGAAACGACTTTGTTGAGATACTATAAATCTGCTTTCTTTTTCTAATCGTTAATCTTCATTCTAATCATTTTTACAGAAATTCTTTTTATTTTTCTGTTTAGACCATTGATTTCCTTGTGAACGTTTTAAATTATATATTTTAACAAGCAAGTAATATTCCATGTGATGTTTAAAGAACTGATTAATGAAGGCCAAGAATGTCTCATGTACACAGGACTACCTTTAAGCCAATTGGACCATTTTAGCGTCTAAGGAGGGTGGAGGGGCCTCCAGGCTAGGATAATCTACTCTATTTTGGTCAAATACACTCAATGACATAAATCATGTGGTTCTGTAACTATTTCCTTTTCAAATGTTTATCTGCATATTGTTTTTGTTTATTTGTAGGTTTATGTTTATAGAATGTTATGGTATAGTAATCATTGGTTTCCCATTGGAAAGTAACCCATGATGATATGGATGATAAGGATATTCATACACATACACCCACACAAAGGCAAAAGTGATAAAAAGTGTATATATTGATGTCATGATGATATGAAGGTGTCTATTTAAGAGGTAGTGAAGATCTAATTAATATTTCATAGTTAAAAGCTGTCCATTATGATATTGATGCTTCTATTTAGAAGGCAGTGAAGGATTTTAATTAATATTTCATAGTTAACAGCTTGTCCATGATGATATTGATGCTTCTATTTAGGAAGAATAAAGATTCTAATTAGCATTTTATAGTTAACAGCTGTCCATGATGATACCGATGCTTCTATTTAGGACGTAGTCAAGGATTCTAATTAATATTTCATAGTTAAAAGCTGTCCATGATGATATTGATACCTCTATTTAGAAGGCAGTGAAGGATTCTAATTAATATTTCATAGTTAACAGCTGTCCATGATGATATTGATGCTTCTATTTAGGAAGGAGTGAAGGGTTTTAATTAGCATTTTATAGTTAACGGCTGTCTATAATGATATTGATGCTTTTGTTTAAGAAGGAATTAATGTTAATTAGCATTCAGAGTTAAAAGCTGTAATAAAATTATCATACTGTGGTATATCCACAGGTCCTGTTCATAAGATTTAAGTTTACACTTATTTAGTAATTGGTACTATGTGCTAAGATACATGCTTTAAATAAGTACAAACAATAGAAAAGTATTTTGAAGGTGACAATTTATTATTAGTTGAAAACCAAAGTATGTAAAAATTAATGTCACAGGTTGAATGACTTGAAAGCTGTTTACTGCTTTGACAATCTAATTTTTATTTTGTCATTTCTTGAATATAAAAGTCTTTATCCGACCTTCTCATAAAAAAGACAGAGTATAATGCATTTTCTCAAGTACAAATACTAAGCGTCTTATATAATTGAAATTGAGATAAGTTTTATCAGGCTTATTGAAGCAAAAAGAAAAAAAATGCCAACTTTTATGGCTTTACAGATATATGCAACAACAACAAAAAGAAATAATGTTTAACATTGTACAGAAGGCAAAACTGGAAAGCTATGGAAATATTATCAATGGTATTTTCTTTTATTTTCTTAAATATAAAAAGGCTTCTTTTTTTTCTCTATTGAATAAGAAATTTTATATGTAATCCATAAAATTAATCAGCCATGATAGATTAGAAAAAACAGGATGGCAATCAATCGCAAAGGTGAAACTTTGTTAGGGATTGTTCCTTTGTAAAGAAAAAAAAGAAAAAACCCTGTCCTAAATAAGACATGTCTCATTGAGTTTTGCACTCTAACTACTGTCAAGTCAGTGACTATGTGGAATTAATTCTATAATATTAACACAATAGGTATTTTCACTTATCAAACAAGATTCAGGAAAAGTGGATTTTACAACTATTTAAAGTTTATGCATGCTTCAAGGCAGCTAAGTAGAATTTCTAAGAGATTTGTTGTGGTATTTTTAAAAAGAAAAGTATAACAGGTTGTGGTGGATTTGTGGAGTGATTTGACAAATGATTATGGACAGTTTTTTCTTTTTTTCTTTCGGATGTTGTTGACTGGAAGAGACAATAGCTTGATACAAGGGTTATCCCAAAAGTAAGGTCTCCAAAGCACTGGGGACACAGGGAAACTGTTTATGCACCTGTTGGGGTGTCTTCCCTTGCCTGGAAGAGTTATCTTCCCTCTAGATTCTAGTTTCTCACCACCAGTTGTTTTGCTATTTAAGCAGGCAAGCGCCAGATTCGAATCCTCTTCTTCTTTGGCACCTCACACACACGGGTTAGACTTTTATGTCTACACCCTTCTTGGGTGGGGGCTTCAGCCCTCAACGCAATGCTAGTAAGTGATATTGCCCTATGAATTCTCCATAACTATCCATTACTTCTATATGTACATTTAGGTATCTCTTGTATACCTCCTTATTGTATCTCTATTCATGAATGTGTCCTTTTTTATATCTTCTTTGTATTTCTGTTATATGTATCATTTCCATGTGCCTGTATTAAAGTCATTTATGTTTAACACCCTTGTCAGAGTTGTTTTGTTCAACCAATTATAACATTATTATAACCTTGAACCTTACACACCTATTGGCAACACTATTGTGTTTGTTGTGCTCTCGCGCACATCTCACTACCATGCTCAATCTTGGGTTGGCAGTTGTTTCCGATGCAGCTTTCGATTGACACTACCACCAAGTGTAAAGTTTGTGCAGTTATTCACTTTCTGAGTGCAAAAGGCATTACACTAATTGAAATCCATTGCCATTTAATTGAAGTGTTTGGCAAGTTGTGCATGGATGTTAAAAACGTCTGTAAGTGGTGTAGGTAGCAATGATAACAATGTTCAACACTTCCTTAACAACATGGCAATGAGTTGGTATTATATGAGTATGCAAAAATGCATCGACCAAAGTGACAGTTATATAGAAAAATAGATACGTTGAAACTTTAAAATGAGGGAAACATCATTGACAATAAACAATAAATGTGTCCATGATTTCTGAATATTTTGGAGACCTTACCATTGGATTACCCTCAGATCTTCCATTTAGTGAGGGAAAGGGGTCAGAATTAATTCATTTAGCAGAAGGAATAGTTTGATTTGGAAAATTTGATTAAACAAAATTTTAGAAATGCCCCAAACAAAAAATGATGGAGAAAAAAACAACTTTTTTTTTTATTCTTGATTATCATTGTCGGAAATAGAATTGATGACCCGAGTTCAAATCAAAGGAAAAGAAGTCAGAAATAACTCATTTAGGAGAAGGAACACTTTAATTTGGAAAACATGATAAAACAAACAAACATGGAGAAAAACACTAAGACTTATTCTTATATTGAAAGAAGATACAATTTCTCTGAATTTTTGAGATGAGGCTTAATAATTTGGATTATTTGGACTATTGTCTTCATCTTTATTGTTATCTGCACAATGTTTCGGCTGATGTGCCTACCGTCCTTCTTCAGGTATTTCATGTTAAAATTGGGAACCATCTTGAACTCGGGAACCCCCTCATCAAACTTGGGAACCTTCTTGTCGTAATCGGGAGCCTTCATGGAACTTCAAACCTAACCCATTATTCAATCCACAGGTGTAGACTGTTCTCATTCTGCTCTATCAGTTTTATAAAAACAAAATATAGTCAACTGGTTTACATTGAAAGGCTTGATTTATATGTGACATTTTTTGTGTGGTTATTAGTCACACTGAAACCTTAGAAACTACTTTGTTATCTTACTCTCTGTCACCAGATGCCTTTTATTTTTTGTCTGTTATCGTATAACTCAAGAACAATTTGAACTTTGACCAACAAATTTTCTGTGGTTACTAATGGGACCTTGGAACATGTTTGTAGCATGTTACTTTTGAGAAATTAAATTTTTTTTAGGAAAGAGTTTGATTTGCAATATAAATATAATGCTAAAGTAAATTTAAATTTTGTATCTAAAATATTAGCTAAACAAGGATCTTTATCTTTTTGTGACTTACAGTCAAGTTACATTGAAAGCACTGATTACTGCTAGATCATTGAAGTTAAGCAGTGATGAGACTGTTCAATGCTTAGATGGGTGATAATTTAAGCAACAGTGGGTACTATAAGAAACCAAATATCAAAATAACTTGGTTCGGCATTAAATGACATGAAAAGGGTTGATATGCATATAAAACAAAAAAAAAAAAAAAACAATCTTATCTTTTTCTTTAACTGTCATGCTGTTGCATAATTGGTGGGTTGCCTATCAATTATGTACAATAGTGTAGCTTGAACCAAACTAATGGTTTTGTGGAAAAAATACTGGTTATTTGATTGGCAGATTTTAACTTTTATTTGACCCCCTCTTCTTTGATTCACCATACTCAATTAAGAGAAAGTTAGTTTAGGAAATCAATTTTTGGCTGGGTACTGAACAGGAAGGAACCAAGATGGATGTCTTCAGTTCAAAGCCAAATCTCACACACATGTTTGTCTGATTGGGTTTATCAAATTAAATTCTTGTGTTCATTAATCAAAAATAAACAATGGACAGAAAACTTCCCAGGATCAAACAGAAATCCAGATCCAGAATTATAGATGAACATCCACCCAGAGTTAAATGACCGATGGATCCAGCTTAGAACCAGCCAAAAAGCCAGCTGAAACTCAAGTTTGGTTCATTGGCTGGTTGGTTGGTTTGGTTTGGTTTATGGCATATCAACATTTGGTTCATTCAATGCTGAATCAAGTCATTTTTGATAAACAACGAACTTGGGTTACTTACAGTACTTGCTATTAAGTGGTCACCCCTTTAAGCATTGGACAGGTCATCCCTGCTTAACTTTGGCAATCTAGCAGGAACAGGTGCTTTCAATGGGATGACCATAATCAAGTCCTATGGGAAGGTTAGTTGAAATGTTGTGTGAAATCAATACGGATATTTAAATCAAACATCATTCAAGAATTCATGTTGGTAAGGATTTTTTAGAATAAAGTATAGACTATAGGCTAGGAGAGAATTGCAACCCCCTCACCAAAAGAAACTAAACTTTTTTGGTATCTTCTTGTAGCCTTGGATACTGAGGTACCAAAAATAAAATTTTATGAGTACTAAACTCATTTCCTTAATTACAGACCCCCCCCCACCACTACCAAACGAAAAAAATGGAAATATGAAGGGGGGGGGTATTACAGCTAAAAAAAATTTTTTGGCAGGGGGATCCAATTTCATTAAATTTGGTATCATTTTGTACGAGTATGATTATTCTATTCAAAAATCTTTATGATTTTAAAAATCATGTAAATGATGATTTTCCTAAAGGCGGAAAAATCTAATCAGTGGAAAATATCTTAATATCAAGTTCAACAATCGCATAGAAAATTATTTACATCTCCAAACTTAAACTATTTCCTGTTGCCTTGGGTCCTTTTAAATAATAAAATCATGTTACTAGTAAATTTTTTTTATTTGCTCTACACCAAACGCTCCAGTTTTTAACATCTCCCCCTCCCTGACTGGTGTAAAAAAATCTTTATTTGGAAATAGGAAAGAATCTCAAACCAATAACTTCTCTTTGGATTGACCAATTTCAATAAACTTAATATTATTTTGTAGGATGATGATAGCTGTATTATAAATTTTTATCATGGGTAATAAATTCGATAACTTATGCCATAAGATAGGTAAATATAAAATAAGAGTGTTCAATGTAAAATAGTCACAATTTCAAATACCACAAACTCTAGAAACTAAATTAAAAGTTTATAAGGGTAAATCATTAAACTAAAGGATGATAATATCATTAGAGGATACAAATGAATTATTTTAGTGTATATATAATGTTCTGATAACTAAAACATTACAGAAATGTATATTTCAAATTGTGAGCCATACATTCTTCACTGGCTGTAATTAGATTCAATGGTGAGTTCATAACTGTGTTTTTTATTGAATAATATATCGATATATTATACAGTACTAGAGTATATCATTAGGTAAATATCAATTGATATTTACCTAATAATATACTCTAGTTATCATTTGCTAAGAAATTTTCATCAGAATCCCATAAAGAAGACAAATGAATTTCCCAATAGAACTTCGAGTGTTTTCATTTATTTGCCATGACTCTCCTGACTTCATAAACACCTCCTGGAAGTGCTTCTTTTCTTCAACAAATTGTATTGCCTTCACTTTTCGTTTCCCCTCAAAAGCACTTGTCATTTCACAGCCAATGAAGGCATGAAGGTCAAGTAGATGATTACAAACACTATTTTATTTAGTGAATGGATGGCAGTATGCATCTTATGGGTGGTTGTATGAACCTTATAGGTGGCTGCATGCCTCTTATATGCCGCTCATAGAACTTCCCATAAGATACTATTTCTCTGGATCTTTTAGATGAGCCTTGATAATTTGTATTATTTAGATTATTCGGACTATATTCCTCATCTTTATTGTTATATAAACAACGTTTTTAATTGAACAAATGGCATAGTGGATATAGGCATTGAGTTAATACAGTTCTATGTGACAGTCATCTCTGGGCTTCATGTTCAATCCTGGCCCAGGATGATAGTAACATAGAATAATTAGCATAGCTTAACACTTGTACCCGGTCATAGTTAACGGAATGAGAACAGTCGTGGATTGAATAAAGAGTTTGGTTCGAAGTTCCATGAATGCTCCTGATTATGACATAAAGGCTCCCGAATTCTACAAGAAGGTTCCTGAGTTCAAAGGGAAGGTTCCTGCGGTCTGACAACAAATACCCAAAGAAGGCCAGAGGGTACATCAGCCAAAACGTTGTGTAGGTAACAATAAAGACGAGAACAATAGTCCGAATAATCTAAATAATACAAGATTCCCATAAGATATATATAACCATTCATAAAATGCATACAGTCACCAATAATATGCTAACTTCAGCTCAAAAGACACATACAGTCACTAATAAGATGTGTACCCCACCAATAAGTTAATATGGATGCTGATGCACTTGCACAATCCTGTGTTTCAACAAAAACTGCTAATCTAAAAGTATCAAGATTGCTAATCAAAAACCATGAGAATGATTTCATAATTGTTTTTTGAATTGGCACTGACTTGTTTAGACAAAGTCTAGACAGCAGTCTAGATGGCGAGACATCATCCCTTTATAAGTTGTTCTATTATGCATATGTCTTTATCTAAATTTTAGATGAAAAAAAAAGAGCAAAAATCACAGCATGTTATCTGTTGGTGTTACAAGGTAAATATATAAACGCATAGTTTAAAAATATTAAAACAAATGTCTTCTAGAGTTTCAGGTTATTTCCCATTCCATGAATTGATTGTCACCATCTGGAATAAAATCTGAAAATAAATTGAATATTTAAAAGTATTTTAACTTTTGAACTGCAGATAATTTGATTCATTGATAATGAGTTGAGAATAGAAAAACACGAAAACAAAACAAAAAAGAAGAAATTGTTTTTATTCTTTTGACAGCTAAATGTGACATTGTCAATAATAACAACTGTTGCAGTCCAATCAGTGTTTTTGGCCACAGCTGAAAACAGAGATGCTTGCAATGAAATTTGTACATACATTTGTTTATCTCAGGTTTGATTTCATGATTTTTAATGAGGCATTCAAGTTGAATATTAAAACAGCTAACATGTTAACATGTACAATATAACAAAAAGTTATTTTTAAATTCAAAGGGAATTGTTTTAAATCAGACATAAACTGAGTGAAAAGAGAAGTGTCTGCAAATATGTTCGTAGGTATGGCCAAAATTTCACTATGACAACACCTCATCTTTTCGTTCAACATTTACAAAAAATTGTAAATTGTTACTTATTCTAATTATTTCCTTAAGAACAGAAACCACACTTTATATATATATATATATATATATATATATATATATATATATATATTTGTGTGTGTGTGTGTTCTCTGAATTTCTTAATTATAATAATGAAATAAAGCACGTTAAAAAGAGCTCATCTTCAAGAGAGAAAAATGCACTATTTTGACAGATAACAATCTTAATTTGTAAAATTCTCCCGTTTAAAAGTCTGAAAAATAAACTTGGGTGATCTTGTGGGAACCAGTGGCTTCAGTTTTACTTGACTGTCATTTTTTAACTTTTCATACTTAGTTACAATATCAATGTTTTAAGAACAGAGCCAATATATTAATGTAATTCAAAATCATTTCAAACAGTATCTCAAACAGACCCATAGAAGGTGGATCCTAATAGGAACTAGTTCTTTTGTTTAGTTGGTATAGAATAAAATTATTTTCTCCAGCAGGAAGTGTTTTAGTCTTTTGTTACCAATGAGACATTATAACTCTTACAATTCAATGAGTGAAACAGAAATGGATCTAATTTTATTTTGATGTCAATTTCAAAGAACATCGGGGGGGGGGGGGCATGCAAAAATAATTTACCTCAAGTGAGGTTATTCACCCAACTTCTGTTTATTTTTTATTTATTTATTTCAATAATAAATAAACAAATCATAAATATAACACAAATATTTTTTGTTTAAGAACTGAACATTCTGGCTTCATTACATATATGATACTTCAAACAAATTAGATTAATCATTAAATTAATATGTAATTAATAAAAAATAAAAAACAAAAAAAATTACAAGGTGATTCCATATTTTTTTCTTAGTACTCAATGATTCTTTTTTTGTTTATTTTATCTCGAAAAAAAACCAACCTATTAGTTAAAATAATTACATTTAATTTGCTTGAGGTATGTTTCCTGAAGCCAGAATGTTTAGCTGTTAAAAGAAATTGTCATATCTGATTTGTTTATCTGCTATGAAGTTAAAAAAAAAAAATTCAAGTGTAGTCATTCCATAATTTTTGCCAGGGGCCGTAGAATTTCCGAATATTTTATATAATTAGCATGATCTTGCAATACAGAATATATTTACTAAATTTAGAATGACTGAAAAAAATCAACATAAAAAACTGATGTTCTGTTCAGCTCAATTAAAATAGTTATAAAAAAAAGATAAAAAAAGACTTTCATCCATTTGTGAGGTAGATATTTACCCAAACTTATTCGTCACAGGTAGGATATAAGACAAGGTCGCAAGTATGGGACATCCTGTGAGGATGAAACCAAGGCCTACATAAAGGTATTCAAAGAGGCCTTCATCAAACTCACTATTTAATAGTAACTAGAAGCGGCTACCCAGAATCGCCTGTGTAGACGTGGGGGGGGGGGGGAACCCTGATGTATTGATTTTTTCACGTTTGAGTTTTACTATTTTAAGTAGAATTTCAATGCTATTTCTATGTATATTTTGATTTTTAAATATCTTCAAATACAATTTACATCTTCATAATTTTTGCACGAAAAGCAAGAACCAATGATATTTAATGTGTATATAAATTTACTCTGTCGTTGTTTTATTTTGATAGTTTCATGTGAACATACATACGTACATACATACGCACCAACTACCCTTTATAGATGGATCTGTGAAACTAGCTAGCTAACCATTACACCACGATGGGATGCCCTTTTGATTTGTGAAGTATTTGTGAACTGGTATAACTGTTGTTTGTTTGTTTCACAAGATATCAACTCCTCATGGGTTATTTAATGCTGACATTTAATTGATTTGTAAGTGTTTTATTGTAATCAGGTCTTTAATTCAAAGTTTTATGCAATCTTCTTTCAAATTTAACTTTTTTATTTGTATATATTCATTTCTTTGCACAATTATATGATATCAACTATTCCAATTTAATACAAATAATTCGTACACAGTTGTATGGTTTCAAGTATTCCTATGTAATAAAAAAAAACTGCACACAGTTATATGGTTTCAAGTATTCCAATCTAATACAAACAATCTGCGCATCGTTATATGGTTTCAACTACTACTGAGATCTACTTCACCAATAGATGGTACTTTGATAAGTACAACCACTCCGGGTCAGAGTGGATCTTGGATTAATGGTAATGAAGGAGTGACTCCATATTTTGAGGGAGGGGTCTCATCCTTCTGTGGGGGATGTACTTGGCGTATGACAGGACAATAACGAAACTAATACTTTCACTTTTTACTTTTATATATATATTGCTCCAATGATACATGAACTGGTTAGGTTCCCATTGTAACAAACAATGATGCTTCTATTTAGGAAGAATTCTTATTAGCATTAATTAATGGGGCTGCTCGTGGTGTAAAAGTTAGCGTTACAGAAAATGGACTTGTGACACAAGTTCAAATCCGAGATGAGGCTGTTTGCCTTTCACATAATCCTAATACCATTGGGAAAGGTATGCATCCTCTTCAGCTATGGGTAAATAGTGGGACAGACTGGGCTCTTTAACCTTGGTATGTCAACTTTCTAGGAGAAAGAAAACTCTGAATTCAATCAAGCTAAACTCCCATTAAAATGGACCTGCTTTTGGTGGAGATGTTGGATAAATTGGATGGTTTGATTTTACACCATGTCAACCCTTGCGTTATTTCATGTCGAGGACTTTTTTTTTCATTCTTGTTGAGTATTCAGTTATTTTAAACTCACTTTTTAAAACACATTTTGATCTATTTAACACATAAATGATACCCTAACAGGTACTAACACTCCGGGTCAGAGTGGACCTGAGAGTAATGGCGATGAACGGACACTTCACACTCACAAATCTCCAGAATTGGAATTTCACCAAAATATGCAGTTTGTCATACCCAGGACATTAAGAGCCTCAGCAACCATCTTATATCACATTAAGGATGTCCAATGTGCCGTATCAAATTTACCTCCTCCCTCAATGTCAATATTATGACATTTTTAGCAGAATTCAGAATTCATGTTTTTTTTTACTAAAAAAAAAAAAAAAATATATATATATCCCGTATTGAAAATTATAAAAATCTTATATAATTATTGAGACTCTTATTTTTATAGAAAAATTTAAATATCGTTTTTATCGGTTCATTTTTTCAGATTTCATAATATAGAATAGGGGGAGGACCTCGTAAAAATATATATTTCCCTTCAATTTATTTTAGGAAAAACCTATTTTAATCATTAATTCAGCAACAGGTTAATAATTACCGAAATTTCCGTAATTATTTGACTGTAAGTTGATTTTTCATAGAATTTTTTTAAAAGCCGGTAGTCATAACTTGTTTTGGGGTTCGATAAATTTCAATTGATTTGATGGTGCAAAATATGTAAACATTGTTTTCGTTCATAATTTTCAGTATATCCATAAGCTGAATTTAAAAAAAAAATCATCAGGAGTTAAAATTTTTTTTTTTTTTTAATGTTTCTTCTTTTGAATGGTCTAAAAATTCTGAAGATAATATTAGCCTTTATTCAAGTTCATTGTGTTAAATATGGGGGGGGGGGTGTGACACGGCAGATTGGACACCCCTATTGCACATATATATATATAATAAAAAGGTTTCTGGGGTTGTCATAAGGGTAATAGGGTCGGGACAATCATATAGGTGCTAGGGCTTGACATGACCAGCTGATTGATCAAAGGGGGCCTCTCTGACCACCTATCTAGCCTAAGTAAGGACCAAAGTGGAGTGTTACATGTCAGTCACCAGGATTCCGTCCTTAAGCATCACGGGTCGCCACCTACAACCAGCAGGTGGTACCATTAGGATTTTACCCGTCTGCATAGGTGCAGTCGGTGTATTCTTCTGCCCCACTGACAGGGCGGTGGAAATGTTGGGTTAATACCTATGTACTAAATACGTATTAGTATTTTATATTTGAAATTATTAGGTACCACCAATTTTTCCTGTGAAATTTACCCCCCCCCCCTATATTTAACACAATGAAACTTGCATAAAGGTTAATATTATCTTAATTTTTTTTTGTCCATTCGAAAGAAGAAACATTAAACACATTCCGGATGATTTAAAAAAATATTTTTCAGCTTACTAAAATAATGAAAATTATAAACGAAAAACAATGTTTATATTTTTGCACTGTTAAATCAATCGAAATTTAACGTAGCCAAAAACAAGTTATGATTAGAGGCTTTTTAAAAATTCTATGAAAAATCAATTAACGGTCCGATTTTCACCAAAAGTTCCATAATTACTTACCTTTGGATGAAAATATGTCTGAAATAGGTTTTTCCTAAAATATATTAGGGGAAATATTGTTTTACGAGGTATTTTATAAAATATGAAAAATGAACCGCCAAAAAACGATTTTGACTTTTTTTCTATAAAGATAAAAGTCTGAATAATTCTATCAGAAGATTTTTTTATAAGTTTCAGTGCCAGAGTGTTTTAGTAAAAGAATGATGAATACAGAATTCAGCTAAAAAAATATCAATAAAGAAACTAACCGTGTCGTCAAAAATGGACTCTCTTACTTATTTTTCGAGATAACGATGAGTAATTTATCCACAATCGGATAGTTTGATCTTTGAATTAACTGCTTTTCTTTGTAACAACTCTTTATGTTCGTTATTTGTCTTTTACGAGATTTAAAAAAATAAAGTTAAAAAATATTTACGTTTCTTCCTTCAATATGGCCTAAACTGATCACGTGACCTATTTTGGTGGTACCCAGAAATTATACTGAAAATTTAGATGTTTAAAAAATGACATTCAATGTAAACATTGGCTGCATAAAATTTTCATTTAGTTGTACACTGTACAAGAAGTTGTTTTCTCCAAATTCGAGATGTTTTAAGATCATCATCATCATCATCATCATCATCATCATCAAGATGTCGTGCACGGATATCCATAACAATCACTAGCCAAATGATCTAAATTTTATAATAGTTCAGAATATACCTCTGAGGAAATGTTTGTAGACTTGTTGGTTGGTTGGATTTTACAGCATGTCAACCATTGTTGGGTTATTTTATGCCGAAGACATTTTGTTCTTTTCATTCTTGATGGGTATTGAAAAAAAATTTTAAACTCAATTTTTCAAAAACACATTTTTATTCATTTTTTTTTCCCCTAATTAAGTCATAAATGGGACCTAACAGGTAATACCACTCCGGGTTTCGGTTGACCTTGTTGTAATGTCAATGATGGGGTACTTTACACTCCCCAGAGCTCCACAATTGGAAATTCACCATTGGATACAGTTTAACGTCATAACCAGAACACAAAATGCTTGTAATAGTGTAAAAAAGCATATAAACATAATTATTTACTAAGCTTAGCTGTGACACAGGGCCATAAGTATGGGGAACCCAATTACAATGGTCTGCTAATCTTGCTTGCTAACCATTAAGCCGAGTGAGTTGCAAAACATATATAAATATAAGAATATAATGCTTACATTTACCATCCAAATAAGAATAAGTTCAAATCATTATCTTCATAGTCATTGAAAATTTATCTAAAATTTAGATGATTAAAAAATGACACCTTTTATATGGATGGTGATTAAAATTCTGTTATTTTCTTGTACATTACTGTAGGTAGACATTGCATAGTTGTGCTATTCTGGTCAAGCAACAAGTGTGTATGTATGTGTGTTTGGGGGGGGGGAATAAATCTACCGTCTCTATTCGTGAAAGGAACAACGTTTTTTGACAAATCTTTCACCTAATAAATAAGGGTTGTTCATTACATCAGATTCGTTTCTGAACGCATTGAATTTTACCATCTTGCCCTACACACAATATATTATTTTAAAAAACTCACTATTTTGTGATTAGAATTCAGGGGTCGTTCATTGCCCGAGTATACATGGTGATATTTACAAAAAAAAAAAAATAATAATAATACAAATTTGAGGAATAAGACATATTTGAGTAATTTAATATATATATTTTTTGCATGGTGTCACATTCCCAAGTGTTTTAAACAAGATTGTCTATTGATGGTAAAAATACAAACAAATTTGGCACAAGGCCACCAAAAAGTGGAGGGAGTCGTAGGTCTGATGATAGTGATCTATCCTATCTTTAACTTAACTAGATTCAAAACATACTATAATAATCCTTTCACTATAACATAAGTTATTCTGAAAAACACTACAGTCACCAAAAAAGTTTAACTTAATCCGATATCTTATCATACTGGAGATTCGGTGTCTGTCTGTAACCAAAACCGCGTCACTGTCTACATCACAATACCCTAAGAAATAGTGTAAGTTTATCAATAAGTATTTAATTTATAGTCATAATCAAAATCATTAATACATAGAATATAGGTATACTCAAATAGCGCACTTTTCACAACCGCGCAAATTGTTAAAAAATATTTTAAAACGTCAATAAAAAATGGAAAATTAACTTCTTAATGTTTTCTTTTACGTTTAATATAAAGAACAATTCCAAGTTTATGTGTTAAAAAAAAGAATAAAAAACAGATTTCTGTTACATATAACGGAAACTTTTGCATTTTAAATAAATTTGCGATAAATTTTTAATCTTTGTTGATATAGTTATCGCATCTTGACGCGAACAATTAAACCCAAGTAATTTTCTATGGAGGATCTTACATGAAATGATTTTTTTATTCTTCAGAATAAAAAATTTATTTCATGTAAGATCCTCCATAGAAAAACAAATTACTAATTTAGCATTCCCTTGATGCCTTACGGTTTAGCTCTTAATATTACTGAAAAAAAAAGTGGGAAAATCAAAATTAGAATGTTAAAAACTATTTACAATAAAATTCTATCAGCAATATTATAAAGACCGAAACTTTTTTTTCTCGATACATTTCTAATAAAGTACATAAAACACTACATACCTCAAAGGTGAAGTATTCTTTAGTTAATTTTGTAGTTTATAGATTCACATACTTAAAAAAAATAAAAATTTGAAAATAGGGCGTTGAATTGAAAATTGCTATTATTCCATAATATACAAATCCTTATTCAAATAGTCTGCCACTATTTTATATTTTGTAAATAAGCAATTTACCTCGTCAGAACATTCTGTATAATATTATCATCATCATCATGTCGCGCAATTAGCACGGATATCCATGACAATCTCTCACCAACCTTCCCTATCATTCATTTCTCCATTTCAGGGAGGTCCTCTGTGCAGCATCCAGCATCTTTGCATAGTTGGTTAATGTAAGTCCTTGATGGGCGGCCCACACTAGCATGTCCGTGTGTTGGCTTCCACGGGAGAACGTCGCTTATGAGCTCGTCCTTGCTTCTCCAGCAGTGCCCGGCATGCCTTATCCGTCTCACTCGAATGGTTTGTGAGATGAGGGGCAGGCGGCCATACAGCTGCCTCCTCGTGGGGTGCTGCTTCCACGATTTATCCAAGACTGCACGCAGCATTCTTGTGCAGCTCCCATCCAGCTTATTCTCAAGGCGCCTCGTTAGGGCCCAGGGGGTGCAGCCATACACATCACTGATATAACCACAGCCTGGAAGAATTGTCGCTTTAATTTGTCAGTGAGATCGGATTTCCATATGACTAATAATTTGTTTGTGGCCGACCACGCTTTTCCTATTCGTGTATTTACATCGCTTTCTGTGGATGAGATATTACTACCAAGGTATGTGAATTGTTCTACTGGCTTAAGTAGAGAGTAGATATGCCTCCTTTCCTTTTGAAACACACGAACTCAGTTTTATCGGAGTTCACATAAAGGCCAATATTCTTTGCTGCCTTCTCTAAGCTATGCAGTAGTGACTCGGCCCGTGGCGGTGTATCTGCAAGAAGTGCAAGGTCATCAGCATAGTCGGCATCTGTGATAGTCTGTGCGGGATATCGCCTGCTTCTTGCCTTTTTTAGTGTGAGGCCTTCTTCTTTTATGGTATCTAATGATGTTCGGAGTACATTAGGTACCACCAATTTGACCCTGTGCAATTTACCCCCCCCTACATTTAACACAATGAAACTTGCAGAAAAATTAATATTTTCTTGAAAAGTTTTTTCCATTCGAAAGAAGAAACATTAAATAAACTCCTGATGATTTTTAAAAAAATTTATCAGCATACTAAAATAATGAAAATTATGATTGAAAAACAATGTTTTCATTTTTGCACTGTTAAATCAACTGAAATTTAACGTAGCTAAAAACAAGTTACGATAAGAGGATTTTTTAAAAATTCTATGAAAAATCAATTAATGGTCCGATTTTCCCGAAAATTTCCATAAATGTTTACCATTGGATGTAAATACATCTGAAATAGTTTTTTTCTAAAATATATTAGGGGAAATATTCTTTTACGAGGTCTATCACCCCCCCCCTATTTTATTTTGAGATAAAAAAAAATGACGTGGAAAAAAAATTTGGGACTTTTTTTTCTATAAAGATAAGAGGCTGAATAACTATATCAATGAAATTGTATAACGTACCGAATTATAGTTTTTTTAGGAAAAAATAATGAAATCAGAAAT
The DNA here is from genome assembly GCA_023376005.1 of Doryteuthis pealeii. Classification (NCBI taxonomy): domain Eukaryota; kingdom Metazoa; phylum Mollusca; class Cephalopoda; order Myopsida; family Loliginidae; genus Doryteuthis; species Doryteuthis pealeii. The sequence continues at coordinate 48,191,121 of CM042143.1, read as the reverse complement.
AAAAAGTGCAAAAAAAATGTCATAATATTAATATTTGAAAACTTTTTTTTGCTTATGTAATTGGTATGTACTATATTCTATTAAATTGTCAAAAAAAAAATTTTTTTTAAGAAATTAATTTTTACAAGATTTTCAATCTTTTGTGTGATTAAATATTTTTATTTTCTGCGTGAAATAAATTAATTTTTTTTTTTTTCCTGTGGAAAAAAATCAAAATTTTCAGATATTTAAAAACATGAATTTTAGAATTCAGGTGAACTAAAAGTTGGTCCGATCCGTGCTCGATTAATATTTTTAAAAGAATTTGTAATTTTTATTGTTGAATAGTAATTTTTGGTTCTTAGAATATATGGAAGGGCATAATCGTCATATTTGTTTTACAAAGAGACGAGACGAGACGCTTCTGAATAACAACCGAAGTTTGTTTTTCTTTGTTCAAAAAAGTTAAATAGGTTAATTTTTTCCGCTATTAGAATACAAATTAATACAGGATTATTTTATCAGTTTTTCTCTTAGAAAAAATATTCAAATTTTCATTTCATTTTCGATTTTAAAAAGTAATACCAAAACCGAAGACATTTTTTTAACGTCAATTTCACGGTGACATTTTACTATTAAAATTTTTCAAGTTTTTATTCATGTTAATAGTAAAAACATTGTTTTTCGTTCATAATTTTCATTATTTTCCTAAGCTGAATTTTTTTAAAAATCATCAGGACCTTTTAAAATATTTCTTCTTTCGAATGCACAAAAAAAATTCTAGATAATATTTCAAGATAAAAAAAAAAAGAATATCTTAAAAATCGTTGAAAACAAATAAAATCGGTTACTGAATATGCACAAGACAAAAAGTTAAATTAGTGTTATCCATACTTTTGATGGTTGATCGTAAAAGGGACATAATTTGTAACTTTTCTGTCTATATTACGGTCTGAAAATTACCCTTTCGCATGTAATACGGGCAGGTTTGTTTATTTTTTAAGATAACGATGTAATTTTTCCCAGTCGGATAATTTGATCTTTGAATTAACTATTTTTCTTTGTAACAACCCTGTACGATCTTTTTTTTTACGAGATTTTTGATAAACAAAGTTCGGAAATATCTATTTCCGTTTTATTCAAGATGGCATAAACGGTCTGGTGGTACCTAGAGTACATAGTCTAAGCATATTATAAATATATATGGTGCTAATGTATCTCCTTGTAGGACTCCAGTACCGATGTCAAAGAAATCTGTGTCACCATCGGGTGAGCGTACCATTGCTTTAGTGTCTTTGTAGAGCATCATTATAGCGGCAACCGTTTCTTTGAAGAGACCGTATGCTAGTAGTATTTGTTCCATTTTCCCTCTGTGTATGGAATCAAATGCCTTGGACAAATCTACGAATAGTAGCGTTGCCTCTAGATTCTTTGCTCGAATCCCTTCTATGATCCGTCGTATAGTCAGGATCTGAGAGGTTGTGGATCGGTTTCTACGGAATCCGTTTTGGTTTTTCCTAAGAATTTTCTCTATTTCGGGTCGGATGCGATTAAAAAGAATTATATATCTTGGCTGCAATAGCAGTAAGAGTTATGCCTCCTTAGGTCTCCCTTTTGGGGGAATGGGAGGATGCATCCTTTTGTTTCATAATTGTAATTTCTGTATCCAATCACGATACCATCAAATTTTAAATTTTTATTGTTGATTTCAAAAATAATTAATTTCTTTAAACAAACACTGTTTAAGCTCTACAGGTGTCACGGATTTGAACTTATTTGAAATTATTCAACAGCAGCAGCAGCTACAACAACAGTTTAAAAAAAAAAAACAGAATAGAATATTATGTCTCCTACAGACTTCCATTAATAAAAATGATAATTTTTAATTCAAACATTATTGTCAATATATTTTTTTTATAAAGACTGTACTATATTATGTCGTTATATTTTGCTAAATATTTTAATACAATATTTTCTTTAATTACATAAATACAATTTTGCTATACAATAAACAAAAGTATTTATTTTACATTTTATAAATGCAAAAAAATCCATAAAAAATAATAAAAAAAAGTAGACAACAGGAACTTTTAATATAAAATTCCTTAGAAAATAAGCTAACGATTTAGAAAATAAAAAAATAAAAAATAAATATTTTTTTCTTATTTACGAGACTTAAGTTTCAAATTTTAAAACTTAAAAAAAATAATTTCAGTATATATTTGTCAGTTAAAGGAATTTTATAATGCATCAGCTATTTTATTTCAAAACTTTAATTAAGTATTTCTGCTATGAAAAATTAATATTATAAAATTCATTTAAAATATGAAAATTCTGATGTTAAGTTTAAAATGTTATATATTTAAATTCTAGAAATAAATATCTATTTAATGCAAACCTTATTTTAGTGAAACAAAGTATACGTTTTGAAGAAAAACTCTATTGAAAATTTAGCCCCCCCCCTTTTTAAGCAGAAAAATATCGATGTATAATTTTTTCTTTTATAAGATAATAGCCAATTAAATGATTATCGAAATGAGTAAAAAAGAAATCTCCAACAATTTTTAAAATTTTTTACATTTTATTTTGGTACTTTTTTTTCTCATAGAATATTCCCCATAAAATGTTTTTTTCTTTTCTATTCACAACTTTGGTCTTTTATCTTTTTATTTATACTGTAATTAGTATCAAACACTGATCAACACGCCGAGATTTTACGCACCTAAAATAAGGGGGGGGGTCAAAATTAAGTGACCTGAAAAAAATCAGAAAGTTTTGAAATAAAATAAATAATGCATTATAAAGTTCATTCATTGATAAATCAACATTGAAAATGTCATTAAAATCCGATAATTCCCGTTTTTTTTTGTAAATTATTTTCTGTAGGGGTGGGGCTAAATTCATTTTGTCAAAAACGGATTTTAGGTCAATTTTGGATATGCCTAACATAAGGCCCAATTAATGTGGGACCACCCACGAACCGAAGCTCATGGGAGGCGGGTGCAAAAATGCGTTGATCCCGTCGGCATTCTCCCTCAAGGGGGCGCCTCGGGCACTGGGCAATAAACCCAACCCTGTCCCTTTAAATCGAGGGGACGGGTGTTGCCTATCGGGATGGCCCCCTGAGATCAACGATGTTAACTTATGCGAACCAGAGCCGAAGCCACCGAAAGTGGGAGGTGGTAGTGGGGGCAGTAGAAATCGTCTATTTCCGATATCTTCTTTCAGGGTGAGGAGTGGGGGGAGAAAAACATGCTTAAAAAAATGGCCGATGATTTGGAGCTCATCGCAGACGTAATTTTAGACTGCATAACTGTTCATTAAAATACGAAAAAACTTGAAACAAATCACTGAAACTTACTCTTAAGTCGATGACGAACGTAAGTATTACATTTTTATATATTTTTTAATGTAATTTAATAGAAAATTAACTTACATTTTTAAGGGTGGCTATTCTGTACAAGAGCCAAAATGAAAGAGAAACCAAACTAATACAGTTTGAGTATAATCTTTCCCTGGTTTTAAATATACCTTCAAATTATAAGCATATAGATTGTTTTGATCATAAAGGTTATTGTAGTGCTGTACAGAAACACTTCTATTAACTGGTCTATGGATTTTATTCAACAAATTTTAATCTATTGAACATTTCTCAAAAAATCAATACCAGGAGTAATAAATTAAAACTTTCCCAAACATTTTGCAAGACATATATAAGACAAAATTATTTTAGTAACAGGGTAATAGATTCATGAAATAAACTAGCATCATCAGTAATAAATGCTCCATCTTTGATCTATTTTAAGGCAAGGTTGGATGAATTCTGGAAATAATATAGATATTTAGTGGAAATAGATAAATATTTTGAATATAAGGAACAGCTGACAGGTCGTAGACCTAATATATCTAGCTGAAAAGATATTATGCTATACCACAATATTCAGAGCATAGTTTTATTTTAACTGTCTGCTAGTCAAAGCAGACAAAGATTGGACCCTGAATAGAATGGTTAAATGATTCCAGTTCATTCACCCATCATTGCAAAACTTGCAGATTGTAAACTAAGACTTCCTCAAAACTATGTTTGGTCAGAAAACGATAATTTTAAGTCAGGGTCAAATTAAAAACAAACTTTTTGGTTTGAAATTCACTACTAAAAATGTCATTTAGGAATCTTCTTGGAAGTTTAAAAAAAATTTTTTTAGTTAATTTTAAATTTTCCATTTAAACTTTAAGTGAAAAATGTTGATCTTTATTTATCCTTTTTCATTTAATTTCACATTCTCTAAAAGCAAACAAATACGCAGAATGATAATCTTGAACTTTTTTGCGTATGCCGTATAGCGTGACTTGAAATATACAATAAGTGTATAACTTATTGTATATTTCAATTCACGCTCTACGGCGTATACCGTGACAAAAAAAAATCCGGTTTATTATGGAGTATGATCTGTAGTTGTTAATAACAAGTTAAAATCTCTTAATTTTTAACCAGTTTTTATTAACATTACCGCTACGTAACATTTTATTCATTAAAATTAAAGAAATTTATTAAGGCTTTTATCACGTAAAAAGTTTACGTCAATATTTTGTTAGGTTGAAGTTTTAGAAGACTTTTTTCCACTATGAAATTTATTTAAAAATGTAATTATTTTATCAAAGTAATTTTAATATTTTTCTCTATGATTTGTAAAAAGGAAAACCAATATATTGATAAAATTTTAAACTCAATCAGTAATTCATGTTTACTATTTTTCTTTAAGATATTTAAAAACAAATGTTCAATTTTTAATTTTTTTATTTAATCGTTAAAAAAAATTAAAATAGAAGCGAATGTTTTAAATTACAAAATTAATGAAAAGGTGATTTTAAAATGTTGTTACGTAAAGTTAATGCCATGATTAAATTCTATAAACTTAATTCGATATTTTAGCATTTTTAGATATAAAAAATATCTTTCTTATTCCACATATATTTTCTGTTTGAAAATGTATCTCTTTTCTTATTATACTTATATTCTCTTTGTGCAAAAAGAAAAGAAAAGAAATTGACTGAAAAATGTTGTTTTTACAATAAACGTAAAATAACTTAGTCAAGTTCGAAGGAAATAAGATAAATAGATTTTAAACTGGCTTCAATCGAATAGTGGTGAAAGTCATTTCAAGTGTAAATGCAAAACTTTCTTTGAAATTCAGAAGCGAACTAGTGAAATCTCAAACCGAAACTAAATGCATCACTCAAACATTTAGGCCTCCAGTTCTGGTCCGTAGTTTCGCCATGAGAAGTCCTTCAGTATAGAATGCCATGGTCTAAACATACATATATATATATATATATATATATATAATTCAAACCACCAAATGAAAATTAAATTCAACTCTAGTTGCATATGGCATGGTGCTAAGAATTTGACAATAATTCTTGTCATACGCAGCAATGAAAAGATTAAAATGAAAAAATGTACTAATTAAAAAAAAAATTAATAAATACACTTCTTAAATTTAGAAAAATAATATCTGTAACTCAGTATTTATTTCTGTGGCATTACAATTCTAAAGTTGAGTTCTGCCTATTGTTTCAAACTTCTTAGAATATACTTGATGAAAAACATATTAGACCCTCTGCCATATAACTGAAAAGTAATTCTTTTTCTAATCAATTTTTTGCAATATTGGTAATTAGAAGAGCTAAGTTTCTTTTATGGGTTCTTTGATATTTTTGTTGATACTTTCACTTAGAAAAATTGGATGATTAAGTCATTTTTCTATGTAATGAATTTTCTAATTAGATTAATATACCCTTGTGAAGCATGCAGATTTTATTCTTTTTCTATTTTTGATTGTACACATGTATCTCTTCATCTCTCTCTCTTTCTCTCGCTCTCTCTCTCAGTCTAGCTTTCATCTTTTTTCCCAATTAGTTATTGCCTTGAGATATTTAATTGGACACTTAATTAACATGAATTTTCCAGAGATACCTATTATCAACTCAGTGGTCCTTTCATCAGTTCTGCTTCCAAAGACTGTATTATTTAATTTCTTTGCCTATAAAGGCTTCAATGAAAAATGTAGACATCTTTTTTCTACATTTTCATTTAATTATCAGTTTTACTACATCCAAGAATATCAGTAATGATGACATTTCTAGTGATTTATCTTTGAAAAAAATGTTTCTTGATTACTCAGAGTAGATAGGTACATTTCTAACAATGTAAACTGATTAAGATGTATTGGTAAAGATAAGTAAGTAGTACATTTATTGAGAAAAGTGTTCTTTTTTTTCTTCTTCTCCCTGGATATAACCACCATGTTTGATTAGTAATACTTTAGGCTATCCTCATGGGAAATTGTTTTGACAAAGCTAGTTTAAATCCTGGACTAGGCTTTTTGCATTTCACTTCACATTACTGCCCTTGGGGAAAGTCATGAACACTTCTCTTCTAGTTATGAGTGAATAGTAGGATTGACTGGGCTCTTTAGACTTTATAAAACAACTTGTATAAAGTGAAAAACTGGGTGCATGGGGCTGGCAACTCCACACCATAAAAAACAAACAAACTGAACAATTACTCAAGAAAACAAAACAGAAGAAAACTGTAGATAACTGGCTTCACCTTTTTTCGAAACACTTCAACTAAATTTTGCTCTATTTCATAACATTGTCTTAGATTATTATTCCCCTGTCCTAAAAATTAAGATATTTCAATGTGATGTCATTGTACGCAGACAATGAATAATTATCTCCCTCAGTTGAATTGGCATGTCTGTTGGGTGTCACATAACAATCCCAGGAACTCCTTCTTGACCTTTATTTGCCTCTGTTCTTTTAATATTACAAATTACAGATATTGTCCCTGGCCTTGCCAGGTTAAAGGTAAAGCATTTTAAGTGTATTGATTTTTATGAAAATCTCACAATAATTGCTCAATTTGATGAATTATGATTTTACACCACACACACCCACACACTCGGGTATATATATCTCACTTTGGTCTGATGATCACATTATGAGAATTGATAGTCACCAAGTAATGTTAACCCTATATCTACACTATCCAAACCTTGATCTACATATGCTTTATCACAGATATTGAGCACTCTTACTTTGCAGGTATAGCAAACTATATAACTATACTGCTCCTAGGAAACTTGTAGAACACTCTAACTTTATTTATATCTAATTGTTATATATATATATATATATATATATATATATATTGATAGAAATTTCAATAAGATAGATATTCAGATATTTACACTGTGTGTGTCTATTGACTCAGTGCTCTTTTCAATAAGTGACATTTAGACAGACTAATGTAAAAGAATTCTTTATAAGATCATAACTCCTGGATGCAACTATTTTAACTATATATATTTACCAACCCCTCCACACGAGCAGGATGTGACACAAGGTCAGTCTCTTAAGCGGAGTTTAACAGGTTTGAATTCAGTTTTCCTTCTCCTAGACTGGTTACCTAGACATGGTTCAAGATCCCAGTCTGCCCTGCTATTTACCTATAGCTAGAGGGAGAAATTGGATTCATACCTTTCCCAAGGGTATTAGCACCATGTGAAATGCAAACCGCTTCATCCAGGAATTGAGCTTGGGTCGATGAGTCCATTTCCTACGACTCTAGCCATTACACCATGGGCGCCTATTTTAACTATATAGTACCCAAATTTTGGAAGTTGTTTTCTCTTAGGCATCCAGAAAATTCCAACTTGGTAAGAAGTTTTAAATAAAAACCATGTTTTATGATTTCATACCTATATGAAATTGGTAGATATATTTCTTAACTCCAACTTGTGCCAAGTGTTATATAGATAATTTATTAACAAGTTGCATTTTCTTTAAATGTTGATCTTTTTTTTAACTAAGTGCATGATCTTCTGTATTTTATTTCAGATGAATTTTCTGGATGGGTTCATTAGTATTCTTTTTAGTTATTCCTATTATTACTGGAATGGTGGTTTTGATTAAATGATATATTTTTACTTCTATTTCCAGATGATTATATTTTGAAATTTTATAAAGTTATCTTTTAAAATGAGGGTTGATGGATAAGTTCATGGTCTAAGGTGCAAGAGCATTAGGTGTGATTGGTAAAATTATGGGAAAATATACTATAATATGAGGGGTCATAGAGAAGTTTATGGGCTGGCATAAAATACATAGAAATGTTGTGTTTGATAAGTTTCTTACCTAACACAAGTTACACAGTTCCAGATAAACTCACAGTTCAACACTTTGAATGATTACACAGAAAATTTGAAATTCATAATCTTTTTCACTTGAAGAATCTTGAAACTCAGCAAATATTGAGAAAATGATTAATATTGTCAATATTAATGTCATTTCCAGCACATGAAGACTATCAGCCAACACCTTCTAGCACATATATGATAAAAAGGGTTGGGGCTTGCCATAAGGGCAATAGGGTTGGGGCAATCATATTGGTGCTAGGGCTTTACAGGACCATCTGATTGATCAGAGGGGGCCTCTCTGACCGCTCATCTAGCCCCAATAAGGGCCAAAGTGGAGTGTTGCATGTCATAGACTGCTCATCCACCTGGGTTCCATCCTTAAGCATCACGGGTCGCCACTAATGGCCAACAGGTAACTCAGTTAGGGTGGGGGTCTTACCCCTCTGCAGAGGTGCAGTCAGTGTATTCTAACGCCCCAGCTGACAGGGCGGGATAGATATATACCAAGTGCTGTATATAGGGTATCACATTCCAGTGGCGGCATAAAAGAAGTCTAATATTTTAAAAAATCATCATTCATAATTTCAGGAGATACCATTAGACAATAGAAGGTATACATAATTTGCCAAAATATTAGAATCAACCTTTGATGGCTTCATATCTTCCATTACCTACACGTCCCTAGGTCTATGCCAGCTGCCAAATTCAGCCTGTCAGCTGTTATGGTGAGACAACATGATACGCATGGTAAAACACAGTAATAGTTTCAGAAAAATGACCCCAAAGAAGCAACAGGTTTTGGGGGCAAAGAAGAGGGGAAATAAAAAGAAACCCCTATACTCTTACACATCCATTCACTAATATGTGTTTTTCTGAGGAAGGTAGAGGGCACTACATAGCAATTACGCATAGGTTACTCAAATGGTCAGCAGTGGTGCTGAACTTAAATAATAAGCCCTTAATACAGTGGTAGCAAATAACTGCATGATATGTGATATTGTTTATTTTCTCAACAATTGCTGACTGTCAAGTTTCAAGTTTCTGGAACAGAAGAATATAAGAAACAAAACAAAAAAAAAAACAGTTATGAACTTCAAATTTTCTGAGTAATGATTCAGTGAGTTGAATTTACATGTGAATTTAATTGGATCTGCATAATTTAAATCCTTGTGCCTTAAGCCACTAACTTATCAGTAATCTCTTGTATCGTAAAATATTTAAAGTTTTCTTTTCACTCTACATTGTCCTTTTTGTTTTCTTTTTATTCTTTTTTTCTTCTCAATATACACACAAACACACACATCTCTCATTCTATTCACATCTCTCTCTCTCTCTCACTATCTCTTTCTATTCATCTCTCTCTCTCTCCCTCTTTGACTATCTCTTTCCATTCATCTCTCTCTCACTCTCTCTCTCTCTCTTTGACTATCTCTTTCCATTCATTCTCTCTCTCACACTCTCTCTCTCAATATCTCTTTCCATTCATCTCTCTCTCTCTCAATATCTCTTTCCATTCATCTCTCTCTCTCTCAATATCTCTTTCCATTCATCTCTCTCTCTCAATATCTCTTTCCATTCATCTCTCTCTCTCAATATCTCTTTCCATTCATCTCTCTCTCTCAATATCTCTTTCCATTCATCTCTCTCTCTCAATCTCTCTCATTCATCTCTCTCTCTCTCATATCTCTCCATTCATCTCTCTCTCTCTCAATATCTCTTTCCATTCATCTCTCTCTCTCTCAATATCTCTTTCCATTCTCTCTCTCTTCTCTCAATATCTCTTTCCATCATCTCTCTCTCTCTCAATATCTCTTTCCATTCATCTCTCTCTCTCTCTCAATATCTCTTTCCATTCATCTCTCTCTCTCTCTCAATATCTCTTTCCATCATCTCTCTCTCTCTCTCACATCTCTTTCCATTCATCTCTCTCTCTCTCACTATCTCTTTCCATCATCTCTCTCTCTCTTCTCTCTCTCACTATCTCTTTCCATTCATCTCTCTCTCTCTCTCTCACTAATCATCTCTCTCTCTCACTATTCATATCTCTCTCTCTCTCTCTCTCTAATAATCTCTCTCTCTCACTATTCATCTCTCTCTCTCTCACTATTCATATCTCTCTCTCTCTCACTATTCATATCTCTCTCTGTCTCTCTGTCTCTCTCACTATCTCTTTCTATTCATCTCTCTCTCTCTTTCTATTCATCTTCTCTCTCTCTCTCTCTCTCTCTCTCCCATCTCTTTCTGAAACTCTCTCTTTCTATTCATATCTCTCTCTCACCCTCTCTTTCGATTCATCTCTCTCTCTCACTATCTATTCATATCTCTCTCTTATCTCGTTCTGTTCATATCTCTCTCTCACTATCTCTTCTATTCATCTCTCTCTCTCTCTCACTATCTCTTTCTATTCATCTCTCTCTCTCTCTCACTATCTCTTTTCTATTCATCTCTCTCTCTCTCTCACTATTCTTTCTATTCATCTCTCTCTCTCTCACTATTCTCTTTCTATTCATCTCTCTCTCTCTCTTTCTTTCTATTCATCCTCTCTCTCTCTATCTCACTATTTCTTTCTATTCATCTCTCTCTCTCTCTCTCACTATTTCTTTCTATTCATCTCTCTCTCTCTCTCTCACTATTTCTTTCTATTCATCTCTCTCTCTCACTATTTCTTTCTATTCATCTCTCTCTCTCTCTCTCACTATCTCTTTCTATTCATCTCTGTCTCTCGCTATCTCACTATCTCTTTCTATTCATCTCTGTCTGTCTCTCTCTCTCTCTCTCACTATTCATATCTCTCTCTCTCTCTCTCTCCTCATCTCTCTCTCTCTCTCTCTCACTATCATATCTCTCTCTCCTCTCTCTCTCACTATTCATATCTCTCTCTCTCTCTCTCTCACTATTCATATCTCTCTCTCTCTCACTTCACTATTCATATCTCTCTCTCTCTCTCTTCTCACTATTCATATCTCTCTTTCTTTCTATTCATATATCTCTCTTACTCTCTCTTTCTATTCATCTCTCTCTCTCTCTCTCTTACTCTCTCTTTCTATTCATCTCTCTCACTCTCTATTTCTATTCATCTCTCTCACTCTCTCTCACTCTCTCTCACTCTCTATTTCTATTCATATCTCTCTCTCTCTCACTCTCTATTTCTATTCATATCTCTCTCACCCTCTCTTTCGATTCATCTCTCTCTCTCTCTCTTTCTAATCATCTCTCACTCTCACTTTCTATTCATATCTCTCTCTCTTGATCTCTTTCTCTCTCTCTCACACTATCTCTCACTATTCATATATCTCTCACTATTCATATATCTCTCTCATTATCTCTCACTATTCATATCTCTCTCATTACTCTCACTATTCATATATCTCTCTCATTATCTCTCACTATTCATATATCTCTCTCATTATCTCTCACTATTCATATATCTCTCTCATTATCTCTCACTATTCATATATCTCTCTCATTATCTCTCACTATTCATATATCTCTCTCATTATCTCTCACTATTCATATATCTCTCTCTATTCATATATCTCTCTCACTATCTCTTTCTATTCATATCTCTCTCTCATCTCTTTCTATTCATATCTCTCTCTCACTATCTCTTTCTATTCATATCTCTCTCTCACTATCTCTTCTCTCTCTCTCTCTCTCACTATCTCTTTCTATTCATATCTCTCTCTCTCACTTCTCTTTCTATTCATATGTCTCTCTCTCACTATCTCTTTCTATTCATATCTCTCTCTCTCACTATCTCTTTCTATTTATATCTCTCTCTCTCACTATCTCTTTCTATCATGTCTCTTCTCTCTCACTCTCATTCTCTCTCTCTCTCTCTCTCTCACTCTCTCTTTCTATTCATGTCTCTCTCTCTCTCTCTCTCTCTCACTCTCTCTTTCTATTCATGTCTCTCTCTCTCTCTCACTCTCTCTTTCTATTCATCTCTCTCTCTCACTCTCTCTTTCTATTCATGTCTCTCTCTCTCACTCTCTCTTTCATTCTCTCTCTCTCACTCTCTCTTTCTATTCATGTCTCTCTCTCTCACTCTCTCTTTCTATTCTCTCTCTTCTTCTCTCTCTCTCTCTCTCCTATTCATGTCTCTCTCTCTCTCACTCTCTCTTTCTATTCATGTCTCTCTCTCTCACTCTCTCTTTCTATTCATCTGTCTCTCTTCTCTCACCTCTCTTTCTATTCATCTGTCTCTCTCTCTCACCCTCTCTTTCTATTCATCTGTCTCTCTCTCTCACCCTCTCTTTCTATTCATCTGTCTCTCTCTCTCTCTTTCTAATCATATCTCTCTCTCACTCTCACTATCTCTTTCTATTCATATCTCTCTCTCACTCTCACTATCTCTTTCTATTCATTTCTCTCTCGCACTCTCTCTCACTATCCTTTCCATTCATCTCTCTCTCACTATCTCTTTCCATTCATCTCTCTCTCTCTCTCACTATCTCTTTCCATTCATCTCTCTCTCTCACACACTATCTCTTTCTATTCATATATCTCTCTCTCTCACTATCTCTTTCCATTCATATCTCTCTCTCTCTCTCACTATCTCTTTCTATTCATAAATATCTCTCTCTCTCTCTCTCTCTCACTATTCATATCTCTTCTCTCTCACTATCATCTCTCTCTCTCACTATCTCTTCTATTCATATCTCTCTCTCACTATTCATATCTCTTCTCTCACTATTCTCTCTCTCTCACTCTCATCTCTTCTATTCATATCTCTCTCTCTCTCACTATCTCTTTCTATTCATCTCTCTCTCTCTCACTATCTCTTTCTATTCATCTTCTCTCTCTCTCTCTATCTCTTTCTATTCATCTCTCTCTCTCTCACTATCTCTTTCTATTCATCTCTCTCTCTCTCTCTCACTATCTCTTTCTATTCATATCTCTCTCTCTCTCACTATCTCTTTCTTTTCATATCTCTCTCTCTCTCTCACTATCTCTTTCTATTCATATCTCTCTCTCTCTTTCTATTAATATCTCTCTCTCTCTTTCTATTCATATCTCTCTCTCTCTTTCTATTCATATCTCTCTCTCTCTTTCTATTCATATCTCTCTCTCTTTCTATTCATATCTCTCTCTCTCTTTCTATTCTATCTCTCTCTCTTTCTATTCATATCTCTCTCACTCTCTATTCATATCTCTCTCTCACTCTCTCTTTCTCTCTCTCTCTCTCTCTCTATTCATATCTCTCCTCTCACTCTCTCTTTCTATTCATATCTCTCTCTCTCATTCATATCTCTCTCTCTTCTTCTCTCTTTCTATTCATATCTCTCTCTCTCTCTCTCTCTTTCTATTCATATCTCTCTCTCTCTCTCTTTCTATTCTCTCTCTCTCTCTCTCTTTCTATTCTATCTCTCTCTCCTCTCTCTCTCTCTTTCTATTCATATCTCTCTCTCTCACTCTCTCTTTCTCTTTCTATTTCTCTCTCTCTCTCTCTTATCTATCATCTCTCTCTCTCTCTCTCTCTATCTATTCATATCTCTCTTCTCTCTCTATCTATCTATTCATATCTCTCTCTCTCACTATCTATTTCTATTCATATCTCTCTATCTATTTCTATTCATATCTCTCTCTCTCTCACCCTCTCTTTTGATTCATATGTCTCTCTCTCTCTCACCCTCTCTTTCGATTCATTGTCTCTCTCTCACCCTCTCTTTCGATTCATCTGTCTCTCTCTCTCACCCTCCTTTCGATTCATCTGTCTCTCTTTCTTTCTATTCATATCTCTCTCACTATCTCTTTCTCTTCATCTCTTTCTATTCATATCTCTTTCTCTTCATCTCTTTCTCTTTCTCTCTCTATTTCATATCTCTCTCTCTCTCTCTATTCATATCTCTCTCTCTCTCTCTCTATTCTTATCTCTCTCTCTCATTATCTCTCTCTCATTATCTCTCACTATTCAATCTCTCTCTCATTATCTCTCACTATTCATATCTCTCTCACTATCTCTTTCTATTCATATCTCCCTCTCACTATCTCTTTCTATTCATACCTCTCTCTCTCTCTCTCTCTCTGTATATATATATATATATCTTTCTTATTCATACTCTCTCTCTCTCTCTCTCTCTCTGTATATATATATATATATATCTTTCTATTCATACCTCTCTCTCTCTCTCTCTCTCTGTATATATATATATATATCTTCTATTCATACCTCTCTCTCTCTCTCTCTCTCTCTCTCCCTGTATATATATCTTTCTCATACCTCTCTCTCTCTTGTATATATATATATATCTATCTTTCTATTCATACCTCTCTCTCTCTCTCTCTCTCCCTGTATATATATATATATATATATATATATATATATATATATCTTTTCTATTCATACCTCTCTCTCTCTCTCTCTCCCTGTATATATATATCTTTCTATTCTACCTCTCTCTCTCTCTCATATATATATATATATATATATATATATATCTTCTATTCATACCTCTCTCTCTCTCTCTCTCTCTCTTATATATATATATATATATATCTTTCTATTCATACCTCTCTTCTCTCTCTCTGTATATATATATATCTTTCTATCATACCCTCTCTCTCTCTCTCTCTCTCTCTCTCTTCTCTGTATATATATATCTTTTCTATTCATACCCCTCTCTCTCTCTCTGTATATATATATATCTTTCTATTCATACCTCTCTCTCTCTCTCTCTCTCTCTCTCTCTCTCTCTCTCTCTCTCTGTATATATATATCTTTCTATTCATACCTCTCTATATCTCTCTCTCTTTCTATTCAAATCTGTTTGTTCAGTTCCAGAGTGGAGGGCATCAATCCATTCTGCTCGCTCTCTGTTGCACTTAATATTAGGTATCATAGGCAAATGGCAATAGCTGGGGGTAATATCTTAAGCTATACACTAATGTTGAATCTACCCTCATGTGGAGGTGGAAAACCTCCATTTATATATATTTCTATCAGTTCTCCTTATATATCTTTATCTCTTCTTTATATATATCTCAGCCTATCCATATCTATCTATATACCATATATCCACATCTGTCTACCAACCTATCTATCAGACTGTATTCATATCTATCTATCTATCTATCTATCTGTCTGTCTGACGGCATTCACATCTATCTACCTATCTAATGTGTGTTATTGTTTAATAACTGAGATGACAACTATAGCAATATACTGATCACTGATACTGAAGTATACACATTATCCTTTTATTGTGTATATATGGATGCATATGTTTATACATGTCTCTGGAGATATTTATGTACATTATGATAATAAAGTATAATTACTACTCTTTATATGCAGACACACACATATGTAGAACTTAGATAATTATTTGATCTGGTTTATAAATGAAACTTTAAAGTGCCTGACTCTCTGTTAATTAGGATTCATTAATGATGAGGCTAATTGCTCATTAGGCTGGTTGCAATTTTTAATCTCCTCACACACAAACATCTGCATGAATCTTGCAATTGCAAAAGACTAAAGAGTCATTCTAATTATATATATTTTATCACAGATTAATTTACACAACTTGATAAGCTGAGATTGTTATTTTGACAAATGAGTTATTGTAGATTTTGCAAGCATATATCTATAAATATTAAGGGATTTGGGTGCTAATAAGTTTTGCTATTGGTTTTAGCATTAGTATTAAGGAAGTTTAGTATCAGGGGGACATTGGTATTATAGGTTTGGTATCAAGGGGACATTGGTATTATAGGTTTGGTATCAAGGGGACATTGGTATTATAGGTTTGCTATCAAGGGAACATTGGTATTATAGGTTTAGTATCAAGGGTACATTGGTATTATAGGTTTATCAAGGGACATTGGTATTAATCAAGGGGACATTGGTATTATAGGTTTGGTATCAAGGGGACATTGGTATTATAATCAAGGGGTATTATAGTTTGGTATCAAGGTGTTATTATAGGTTGGTATTTGGTATTTAGGTTTGGTATCAAGGGACATTGGTATTATAGGTTTGTATCAAGGACATTGGTATTATAGGTTTGGTATCAAGGGGACATTGGTATTATAGGTTTGGTATCAAGGGGGCATTGGTATTATAGGTTTGGTATCAAGGGAACATTGGTATTATAGGTTTGGTATCAAGGGAACATTGGTATTATAGGTTTGGTATCAAGGGAACATTGGTATTAGGTTCGGTATCAAGGGAACATTAGCAACAATAACTTTTAGAAGTATATTCTTTTTGATTCTTAAAATCAGAATTTCTTATTAAGTTAATTTCCTTTCCTATTTTGTACCATTAGTAAGAAAGTCGTCAGGGCAGCCTAAAGTTGGTATCAGCCAATCAGTGAGGGAGTCTATCCCCTTTTCACTAGCGCTAGACCAAGGAGATTATTTTTTAGCGTCTGAGGTGGAGCGCCACACCTACCGTCAGCTCCTTATTTTACCGCACAGATCCCTGTGCTACTCATACGCTGAGTTGGCGAGGACCGGTATCGAACTAGGAACCTTGTGGTTTCTAGCTGAACGCTCTACCTACTGAGCTAACCCGGCCCATTTAAATACTTTAATTATACTTAATGATAAAATAAAAACATTAAATAACCTGTAAACAAGATATGAGGGTTGGCTGAAATGTTCATAGGCTGACCAAGATACTCTCACTGAATCTAACCAAATGAGATTTATTTTTCAACATAGGCACCCTTGTGGTCCACACACTTCTTTTATCAGATTTACTGTGCTTGGATCTCAATGGTAAAAGAAAGTCATGAACAGTAAATATGATATTGTAGGAACTTTTCAGCTCACTCTTGTATAGTCTCAGTTGTTAGAATGTAGGCAAAACATAAGTGCACCTAGAACCATTAGTAGAATAATTCTAATGTTAGTGAAACTTCCTCCATGTTCCCTATTTGGACAAATCCAAAACAAGTTTTATGTATTCATTAAAAATTTATGAAATTGTAATTGTTATAAACCCAGAATGTTAAGAACAGCAAATAATAATGCAAAACGGTTAAATATATTTTTAACTCAACAATTTTTGTTTTCACTTCTCACCAACCATGGTACAGGAGGATTGATATGCTTTAGACATTAACTGTCCTCATGTGCATGTTCATTCAGCCATCTTGTTTTTTTCTGGTCATTAATGTTGCTTTCTACACTCTTTTACTTAAGAGTGATATTGTTTGTTAGGTAAGAGTTATCTCCCTAATAGTTATATTGGGAAGAAGAGTTGGTCATCTAGGGATTCAAATAAATTACTTTGTATTTTCTGAGGATTCACTTATTTACTTTCTTTTTATATTCCCAATTCCTATGATCACCTATTGATGTTCTGGTTATAACACTAAACTGCATTTTGTGGAGAAACCCTAGTTCTGGAGAGTGTGAAGTATTCCTTTGCTGCAATTACTCTCAGGTCCACTCTGATATAGAGTGATAGTATTAGCTGGGCTGTAGAGTTGGAACACAAGACCTCCAACACCTCTATTTTTGGCACCACCAACTTTGACTCCTGTTTATGTAATTAAGTGATTATGGCCTACAAATAGATATAAAACTATAATTTTTTATAATCTGTTTATAATGAGTATGCACTGTATAACTTTACTGACTAAACTAGGGCCTTATAAAGTGTAAATTCAACTGGAGTTCGAATTGGTATTGTTTTACTGATTTCAACTCCAATGACTCAGACTTCACAATCTTGATTATTAGTATTACGTAGGAATATTTTAAAACATTGCTGTATACAAATTATTGGCATAATATAGGAATACTCTATACCATATAACTGAAAACAAATTATTATTAAATAGGAATAGTTATTTGAAACCATATAATTGTGTATAGATTATTAGTATTAAATTTCATCATTAAATAACCCATAAGGAATTGATCTGCTGTTAAACAAACCAAACCGAATTTATTCATTAGTTTATATTGATTATCTAGTATGAGGTGTATTCAAAAAGTAATGAGCCTGAAATGGTATGTCAAGAGAGAAATGAACAATTAAATAAACATTAATTTTCTTCAAAATAGTTCCATTGGCATTCAACACACTTATTTCAATGAGTTTTCTATTGATAGAAGCACCTCTGAAACTCCTCTTTTTGACATTGGTTGAATCACCTCTGAAACTCCTCTTTTTGACATTGGTTGAAGCGCCTCTGAAACTCCTCTTTTTTTGAGCGCCTCTGAAACTCTCTTTTTTGGTTGAAGTGCCTCTGAAACTCCTCTTTTTTGGTTGCAGCGCCTCTGAAAACTCCTCTTTTTGACATTGGTTGCAGCGCCTTGAAACTCCTCTTTTTGACATTGGTTGCAGCGCCTCTGAAACTCCTCTTTTGACATTGGTTGTAGCGCCTCTGAAACTCTCTGAAACTCCTCTTTTTGACATTGTTGAAGCACCACTGAAACTCCTCTTTTTGACATTGGTTGAAGCACCACTGAAACTCATCCTTTTGACATTGGTTGAAGCACCACTGAAACTCATCCTTTTGACATTGGTTGAAGCACACTGAAACTCATCCTTTTGACTATGACTGAAGCAGCTCTGAAAATCCTCCTTTTGACAATGGCTGAAGCACATTTGATTTCTTTTAGTATCCTCACTCCCTTCAATTTTCCTTTTGATATGAATCTTCAATTTAGGAAACAAGAAAACATTGCATAATGCTAAGTTTGGTGAGTATAGAGAGTGCTGCAGTTGCACAAGATTAATGTCATAATATATATTCAAAAAATGTTTGGTGCAGATCTAGATTGCTGTCTAAATGTCATCACTTCATTAAATAAGTTGATCCACTGTGCACACATCATTAAGTAATCCACCAAGGGTTGACATGCTGTAAAACCAATCAAAATTTTAAATAAAAAAAGATACTTCCTAATATAAGAGTCAGTTGAAAGTTTTATAGGCTGACCAAGATGCTCTCATGGAATGAGATTTATTTTTCAACAAAGTCACCCGTGTGTTCCATGCTTCTTTCATTGGTGCTGTACTGCTTGGATCCAATTGTTGAAAAAAGTCAACAGCATATATGATGTCATCCTTGAACTTTTCAGCCCATCCTCATACTTTCTGAGCATCCTTATATTTTTAGTGATCTTTTTTTATACCTTCTTTTCTTGACTCCTTGTTTTTTGTTCTTGGTTATGGCTATTTTCATCTCTCCTGATTCAAATCATTCCCAACTTTAAAAATCCTTTTCATTTCTATTTCTTGTCTTTAAATTTTTTTTTTTTTTTTTCTTGACTTTTTCCCTTTGAATTTCTCATTGAATTCACAGGGCATAAATAATATTCTACTTTTTCATTTCTCTCTTCCTTCTCTCTCTGTCTTGATTCTCTTCTATCTCTCTAAGTTCTCTCTCTCTCTCTCTCCTCTCCTTCTCTCTCACTCTTGCGCTGATTTATGCCACAAATATTGAATAGAAAAATGTTAAAAACAGGAAACACATGAACACATGGAATTTCAAATAACGTATTAATACATTTACACAAACAGAAAAATATGCTTGTAATAATTGTGATTGCAAATGGTAGTATTGTCTGTGGGAAATGTTAATTATATAAATACAATGAATGCAATTCCACTTAACTGAGTCCTTGTAAAGTTTCTGGTAAGTTATCATACCTATGACAGCCCTTTTCCTATATCTGCCACTCTGGTGAATATGGGGAGCATTTTAATTCATGTCTGACATGAGCTGCCAGTTATAAAGGGAGATTTCTTATCTTCAATTTTGCTACTAAAGTTTGCAGGCCTGTGATTGGTTGGTTTGAAAAGAGGCACATCGACCAAAGGAGGCAACCCATCTACCATATATATATATTTTACACTCTCTCTTTCTCTTGATTCCCCCTCTCTTTTTCTCTTGATCCCCTCCCCCCTCTCTTTCTCTTGATCCCCCTCTCTCTTTCTCTTGATTCCCCCTCTCTCTTTCTCTTGATTCCCCCCTCTCTCTTTCTCTTGATTCCCCCTCTCTCTCTTTCTCTTGATTCCCCCTCTCTCTTTTCTCTTTGATTCCCCCCTCTCTCTTTTTCTCTGATTCCCCCCTCTCTCTTTCTCTTGATTCCCCCTCTCTCTTTCTCTTGATTCCCCTTTCTCTCTTTCGCTTGATTCCTCCCTCTCTCTTTCTTTCCCTCTCTCTTTCTCTTGATTCGCCCCTCTCCTTCTTGATTCTCTCTCTCTCTCTGATTCGCCCTCTCTCTCTCTCTCTCTCTTTCTCTCTCTTGATTCACCCTCTCTCTCTTGATTCGCCCCTCTCTCTCTCTTTTTTCTCTTGATTCGCCCCCTCTTCGCTTGATTCACCCCCTCTCTCTTGATTCACCCCTCTCTCTCTTGATTCACCCCCTCTCTCTTGATTCACCTCTCTCTCTTGATTCACCCCCTCTCTCTTGATTCACCCCCTCTCTCTCTGATTCATTCTCTCTCTCTCTCTCTCTTGATTCACTCTCTCTCTCTCTTTTCACTGATTCACTCTCTCTCTCTCTCTCTCTCTCTTCACTTGATTCACTCTCTCTCTCTCTCTCTCTCTCTCTCTCTCTCTCTTTCACTTGATTCACTCTCTCTCTCTCTCTCTTCACTTGATTCACTCTCTCTCTCTCTCTCTCTCTCTCTCTCTCTCTCTTTCACTTGATTCACTCTCTCTCTCTCTCTCTTTCACTTGATTCACTCTCTCTCTCTCTCTTTCTCTTGATTCACTCTCTCTCTCTCTTCTCTTGATTCACTCTCTCTCTCTCTCTCTTGATTCACTCTCTCTCTCTCTCTCTTTCTCTTGATTCACTCTCTCTCTCTCTCTCTTTCTCTTGATTTCACTCTCTCTCTCTCTCTCTTCTCTTGATTCACTCTCTCTCTTCTCTCTCTCTTCACTCTCTCTCTCTCTCTCTCTCTCTTGATTCACTCTCTCTCTCTCTCTCTCTCGATTCACTCTCTCTCTCTCTCTCTCTCTCTCTCTCTCTCTCTCTTGATTCACTCTCTCTCTCTCTCTCTCTGATTCACTCTCTCTCTCTCTCTCTCTCTCTTTCTCTTGATTCACTCTCTCTCTCTTTCTCTTGATTCACTCTCTCTCTCTCTCTCTCTCTCTCTCTCTCTCTTGATTCACTCTCTCTCTCTCTCTCTCTCTCTCTCTCTCTCTCTCTCTCTCTGATTCACTCTCTCTCTCTCTCTCTCTCTCTCTCTCTCTCTTTCTCTGATTCACTCTCTCTCTCTCTCTCTCTTTCTCTTGATTCACTCTCGATTCACTCTCTCTCTCTCTCTATCTCTTTCTCCAAATCTCTCTTCTCTTGATTCTCTCCAAATCTCTCTTTCTCTTGATTCTCTCTCTGATTCTCTTCCTTTTTTCTTACCCCCCCTCTCTCTTATATATATATATATATATATATATATATATATATGATTCTCTCTCTCAATTCTCTCTTGATTCTCTCCCTCTCCACTGACTCTCTCTCTTCATTTTTTCTCTTCTTCATTCTATTTTTCACTAAATACACAAACTATTCCCTTTTCTTCCAAATCTTCTCAGACAAATATTCCCAAATTCTCACTTTTCTTATTTTCATATTGGGTCCTCATGCGTTTTTTTTAACAAATTTAATTCTAAACAAAATAAATACTTTTGAATTTCATGTTTGCTTTCTTTCTGAAAGGTTTTGATTTTTTTTCCTGTTTTATCTTTTCAGGCTCTTGGTTAATTGTCTAATTATGGTCTAATAATTTATTTGATGCATTTTTTTTCATTGCCCTAAGGGATACTTAAACACACAGAGAAGGCTAAATTAGCATAATGGTTATCATTGTAGGAAATGGAATTGGTGACTAGAGTTCAAATCCTGGATTGTATTTCCCTTTGTACTACTGCTCTTGGGAAAGGCATGAATCCATCTATTCTCATCCAGACAATGGGTAGATAGTATGATAAACTGGATTCTTTAGCTGCGATTAGGCAACCAGTCTAGAGGAAAGGAAAACTCAGAATTCCAACCAGCTTTACTCTACTGAAAAATTGACTTTGTGTCACATCCTATTCGGGGCAAAGAAGTTGGGTAGATGTGTATTTTAAACATATTAAGTAAAACTGCTTTCCAACAAACAAGAATTTATTTCTTACATTCACCTTTTGCCAAGGTGATGCATAAGTTTGTGGCCTAAAATACAAGGAAATGATGAGCAATTATAATTTGGTTCCCACACTTATTTTTTTAAATAAACCAGGCCGTCCATCTCAGTAGGTTTCCACACTGTCTTTGCATCTTCTAAAGTTTTTATCAAAGCCTCATTTACAAATGGCTTCTAAAATGTAAAAAACACCAAAACCTGTCAGCTCTGTAATTCTCTGGGACTACCTGAATAAAACTCAAAATGCAGACTTTCTCAAGGTTGCTTCAATGGGGTGAACTTTGACCTGTCACCTGTCAGTCATGTCTCTCGACTGATTACAATGATCAAACAGAAAATTTGAAGTTAGAGATGAGTAAGAAAATAGTTGGTATCATTCATTCAGCTGCTTAATTTTTATAACCATGTTGTAGGACGACTCATTCTTTTTTTTATATTTTAAAAAATTATAGTTACTACCTTATCCTTGTGGATCTTCTTAGAGATCTTACATGCCTTAATGCCAAGATAGCAAGTGAATGTAAGATAAGTAGTATTGTCTATTTTCTCAACAATTGTTTATTCTTAACTCTCAATTTTCTGGAACAGAAAAAACTAAAACCGTTATGAGTTTCAAATCTTCTATGTAAACATTCAAAACGTTGAATTTTAGGTAAATTAAGTTGGAACGTTTCTTTACTGAAGTATTCAGGTTTGTGTTCTCATCTTGGTTGTTTTTATAATCACAATGTTTCAGCTATTGTGTATTCCTATATTCTTTAGATGTCTATTGTAGTAACCACAGAGAATTCTTTAAACAAATACTTTATTCAATCCACAGGATAACCAACCTGAAGAAGGCTGGTGAGTATAACATCCAAAATCTGATTATAATAATAACCAAATTGAGTACATCAGTGTGTAATGATATTTCCACTTCTCAGAAATTCAGATCAAATTTAGTTTGAGATTTCTAGTAACTCATATCCTTGTACTAATTTATCAATCAACCTTATACCTGTACTAATTCATCAATCACCCCTTATACCTGTACTAATTCATCAATCTCCACTTATATTTGTTAAGAATTGTCATAATATATCAATCCCCCTTTATATTTGTCCTAATTTATTGATCACCTTTATATTTGCTGAGAATGTACCCAATGTTTTTGTTCCGTTTTTAAAGAATTATCAAAACTAATTTTCAAGAGCTGCTTCTAACCTAAAAATTCCTATTGATAATTACTTTCTAGTGCTTGCACTGAAAATAAAGCCAGTTTTGTCTTTTGTTTGTAACTTAGATGTGGTATGGACAATTTGGGTCCAGACCCAAATCCCTTCTGACTGGCCTTGAATGCTAGCCACATCAAAAAGCCCAAGTGAACCTGACATTTGTGAAGGTAGAAATCAAGAGCAAAAACAAATTAGGTATTGATATCTTAATCTATAGTAAAATGTACGATGCCACTGGGAAAGAAGCGTAGACAAGGAATGATGCAAACATGCACTCCTGTTGCATCCTTAAACCGAGGGCAGAGTATTATAGCATGGCAGTGAAGGGGATGCACAAATGAATGCTTGCATTCTGATTAGAGTTGGCTGGCATTTCTTCTCTGACCGAACATATCATATCATTTTTCAATCTTCCTGTCAGCTACAATATAATGTCAAGGAGCTGTCCATATGAACTTATATCAAGAGTAAGAGTTATTAATATGTAAAATGAATATCAGAGACACTTTGTTTATTATTATTCTTCTTCTTCTTTATCTCTTCCTCCCTCTTTTCTGACATGCATATAAATAGTTGTGTGGATTCATCATCAGAGCACCTTTTGATATTACCTGGCCATCTTTCATAAAATTTATGCAGGGCTGGATAAAAGCGATTGCTCTATAAAGGAAAGAAAGAAAATAAAAAATAAAATAAATCCAACGAATGCAATGATTATATGCATTTATAACATAAATATATAATAAATTTCACACAATTAGGCATTGGACATTCACATTAGTTTTCGATTTGATTCAGGAATTTTCTCCAGTGAAAAGATTTAAACATTTTTTTATTTATATATAGTATAGATTTTGGTACATCAATATATAAAATGTGTTCAAAAAGTATCAAGGTTGAAGCTGTATTTAGAGAGATAGAAATTAACAATAAATAAAACGTTTATTTTCTTCAAAATAAAAACTGTATTCAAAAGTTAACAAGACTGATGCTATATTTACCAAGACAGAAAAGAACAATGAATGAAACGTTCATTTTCTTCCATTTTTCCCTGGTCAACTCCTAAACTCTGCTATATAATATAGTGTTATAATGTTTTCAAATATTATTCTTGAAATGGATTTTCATTTTAGAAAACAAGAAAATCTTATTCAGATGTGGTGCATATATGAAGGGTGCTGCACTTGCACATTTCTGTATTTAGTCAAAAACATTTAATTAAAAATGTATCAAGATGGGCTTCATAATATATTCTTTTTAAATTGGCATTAATTTGTCTAAACATTAAAACTGCAATCTAGATATCTAGACATTATCACTTTAAAATATTTTGCCTAGTTGTTCACCATTTTATTTTAGATAGAAAAAAATCTAAGCTTCAGTCTTGATACATTGTGTATGTGTGTGTGCGTGTGTGTATAATATTATATATATATATATATAGTGTGGACATGGAGTCAACACCTGGTTACTGACAGTTTTGCACTTATGCGATCTTCGACCAAAAGGTTTGGTCTGAAGATTGTATAAAAGATTGATTCTTTCTAATGATCATTAAGTAAAAGTAAAGTCAATGAATTGGCCTATTGTTGGTATCATGTCAGACAACAAGGGAGTTTATCCCCTTTTCACTAGCACTAAACCAGAGAGATTGTTTTTGCATCTGAGGTGCAGTGCTACATCTATCATACTGTACAGGTCTAAGCTGTGCTACTCATGCACTGATTTGGCAAGGGACTAGTATCAAACCTGGAACCTTGTGGTTTCAATGTGGATGCTCTACTGACTGAAATAAACCAAACATTCTGTATCTTATTCTGTATGTGTGTTTGTACAATGTCTGATCGTATATTCTTTTTATAAAGGAAAATAGGTGAATACTGGCAAAAACTAAAATTCAATAAAATCCACACCCTATTTTTTCTGCGAGAGGAAGTTTTAAAAATTTTTACTCCTCATTTTCCATAAAAACAACTAAATAAAAACATAAAGATATAAATCTATGATATATTAAATTGAAAAATGATTAAAAAATAAAACAAATTAATGAAGGATAAAACATGATAAAAAGCAAATAAAAGAAAAAATACTATCAATAATAATATCAATAAACCACTGTGAAACAAGAATATATAAAGAATAAAATATAAATAAAACAGATATATAGAAAAATAATTTTTATTAATCATATATTTATTTTTAACTTTTGAAATCCTGTGCAAAGCCTGATAGCTCTACTAGTATGTATATATATATATATATATATATATATATATATATATATATATTATATATATATATATATATATATAGTAAACACATGTCAGCATTTCTAGTGTTTGTATGTCTGAACAGAGGGAATATAATGGTGATACTTAAAAATAAGACTCACTTTAATAAAGAAGCAAATTTATTTAAATCATAATTTCAAAGCTAGAGTATGTGTTCAGAAAATTTAAAATATATTGTATCTTCAAGATTTACGAGAAAATATCAAGCATATAAGTGGTAACTTTTTGGAAAAACTTCTTTTTTTTTTTTTTTTTTTTTTTTTTTTTAATTTCAATTTTTTTTTTTTAAGAATGGTTTTCCATAAATGTAATCTCTGCATTATTTGGAATTGGTTTATAGCAAAAATTATTTCAATACCATAAAAACATTTGTTTTGATGCTATTTAAAATGATGCCAAATCAAATGGAGGTCTCCTGGCTTGAACAGAAGTCTGCCATCAAATCTTTGGTGATTAAGAAGTGCAAACCATATGAAATGTTCATAGAATGTGTGATGTGAGTGTAGAAGCATGTTTTAGAACAAAAAGAATGTTTACAAATGGGCTAAACCTGGGTTTGCCACTATGACCTCCAGTTGAAAAGACAGTCTATGCAATGGAAACAGACTCTCTGGTATAGAACATTTCTGGGCACAGTAAATAAGTTCATCCTGATAGTCTTCTGGGACATGAAAGGACCCAGTACTGTTGATTTCTTTGCAAAAAGTGCAACTTTTAACAGTACTTTCTATCACCACCTGCTTAGGCAAAATTCACCTTATTGATTGAATGACCCGCATGTATGTATGTATGTATGTGTTATATGACAGTAAATGAATATATCCACACATCTCTAGTAATCAGTTGTAGGCCTGCATATATATTTAAAGCATTTTATTCTTATTTTATGTAAAAAGAAAATCTAACATTAGAATTTTCTTTATTTTTATTAAAGTACTTTTATTACCTTTTCTGCATAAGAAACATAAAACTGCTCTACGGCATTATAAAAGCATTGAATCATAAGCAATAACTCAAAGAAAGCCACAAGATGCATAAGACCATTATAAATCTAACACACACACACACACACATATATATATATATATATATATATATATATATATATATATAGCTATAGTTTTTCTTTTAACAGCAACCTGTATATATATAATATATATATTCTCAAAGAAGTGTTGTGTGTGTATATATATATATATATATATTATATGTGTGTGTGTATTTATGTATGTACATTCCTAATTTAAGACAAAAAAAAAACAGCCACTCAAAATCTGAAGCCCAAATAATGCAATTCTTTTAGTTATGTAAAATATAATACAAATGAAACTGGAAACTATAAAATGAAATATATTTTAGAGACCTGCAGATGTGAAACAATGACAACAGCAATAATAACCTCACATGATGTGAATATCTTATGAGCTGACTACAGAAAAAAAGAGATATAGAAAAAAAAACAAAAAAACGATGTTGTGGTAAACAATGCTGAAATCGATTTGAATTATTTTTCACTTGTTGATTTTGTTCCTTTAATCGTATGTAAATATCACTAGAAAAAAAATGGAATGGTAACCTCTTGATTTTCCCCATTATAAGAAGAATGACCACATTTTTTAAAAAGTAATAAGTATTAATCTTTGAAGCAAATAAATTTCTCAAGTAAAGAAGATTCAATGAAAGAAATAAAAGTTGTTGAAAAGTAGTTATCCAATTGGAGTTTAGTTTAGATTTTACAGGAAAAAGCTAATAAGTTATGTTTCTAATGTTTGCTTCTCTGAAGAATATATTTATTTTATAAAGAAAGAAGTAAGTAAAATAGATAAATCCCAACTTTGTGGAAAGAAAAAGCAAGATTTGGGAATTAATATTTCCTGTGAAATTGTTCTAGTATTTTTTATTTTTTTATTGTTTTAATTTTTATATTCATTTTGTGGCTCTTTATAAAACATTCCAGAGATATTTATTTTCAAATGTGTTATCAATAAATAAAAAATAAAAAATCTATTGGCTTTAAAATTAATATTCTAAGATTCTAGCAAAAATATCTTACCGATTCCTTTTATCTCCACTAGAGTTTTATTTCAGACACAGGATTTGACTAAGGTATTGTCAACATGAACAGTTGCTCAGGGCACCAAGTGTTAAGGGCCACATGTCATGTGTCTGAGACAAGTAGCAGTGTGTCAAATTTTTGTGTGAGTGCCCCCCACACAAATTCACTCATGTAGTGTGTCTTGAGCAGATCCCATCCCTCTCCTGGTCTACAACTGATTTGAATTCAGTTTCCCTTCACCAAGTGCCCGGTCTGCCCTACTATTTAACCATAGCTGGAAGGAGAATAGTTGGATTCATGCTTTTTCCTGAGACTGTGAAATGCAAATAAGATTTGAACCGAATATTCAAACCTATTAAACTCAGCTCTGTCGGTAAAACTTCCGCCTATGAAAAACAATGTTCTGGGTTTTATATTGGCCCTCACCAACTCAGTGTATGAGTTGCACAGCTATGTGGTAAAGTGGGGAGCTGATGGTAGGTGTGGTACTCCACCTCAGATGCAAAATAGTCTTCCTGGTCTAGGACTAGTGAAAAGAGGATAGACACCTTCACTGTCTGGCTGATACCGACAGTATGTCACTGTCTGCTTTACTTTATATATATATATATATATATATATATATATATATATATATTCCCTAATACTTCTCTACCCTATGCTTTTAAAAAAAAAAAATTTATTTATCCTTCTCGCACCAATTACATATTTCTTAATTATGAATATATTTCTCAATTTTTAGCTCTGTCCAGTGAGGAATGAAATCTGTTAGCTAACCTTCACTTATAAAATATATGGTATATATTGCTATCATAAAATATATGGTATATATTGCTATCATAAAATATATGGTATATATTGCTATCATAAAATTCTGTACCACTAAAAAGATCTTTATATAATGCTGTTTTTTTTGTGGATTATCGTTACATAATTTTAATAATATAGAGATAGATATTTTTAAAAAATGACTGACTCCACAGAATTATCCTTCAGTTGAAATATTGGATATAAGAAGATAGCATATTTCATTCTGTACTCAGCTTAAAAGCATCACAGACCAAATCCTAATTACAGGAATGTCATACCAAATGCTAACAAATTTTGGCTCTGGGTTCTTTTTCTTTTCTTTTTTCTTCTTTTCCAAATTTCTTTGCTCAACATAAGGAAAACTTTTAAGGTGACCAGTTCTGTGAGCTATATCCCTTTCACCTTGATAGATCTAACATCTGCTGATTCCTTTGGGTGATTTTATTGGATTTCTGGTAGTCTGGTGATTCCAACAGATGCTTTTCTCCTTGAAGGTCCCTCTGTCTGTGCCTTTCTATATTCTTGTATCTCTGCTCTATTTAATCATATAAATTACACTGCAAAGTGTATGCTCTGATAAGAAATGGTAACCCGAAACCGGCTTATTACTCTGCATATGTTTTTGACATTCATTCTTGGTACATGTTGCTAATATGTCGTTTTCACCCATGGCCAATAATATCATGACTACCACACACAGCATTGACTCATTGGGAGTGACTAGGTCATTTACACTCAGATTGTTACAGCCAGGGATTTATAAATGGGCCTCCCAAACAGTAGCATCACTACTTGCACTTAACATTTTACCTACCACATCCTTTTGAGAAGGAGGGGTACTATAAAAAAAATAAAAATAAGACCAGTAAATAGATTTAAAAAAAATAAAAACAAGAAACTGGCAGTATAAACAAATACGGGGAAACAGTTTGTTTGTTTTATTTTCAAATAAGCAGATATGAAAAACTGTCCTCAGTTGTTCTACTTATCCCTTTGCTGAATTATCCAGCTTGCCATAAATTCTAAAACCCCTGGTTTTTCACTGTTCCATATTGTCCGGTCACCCCTCATTTCCCACTGATTTAATTACAGTATGAAGATTTGAGGAAAAGGAAAACAATACAGGAAATTAAATTTACAGGTTTTGCTTTTATGATTGATTGATTTTAACCGAATATCAACCTGTCTTGGGTTATTTTATGCCTAGAGCTTAGGGAATTGCATTCATTGTATGTTTATATTTATATATTGTGTAATTGTTTCTGTAGAGTTTTTGTACACTGTCATATCAAGTATTCCTATTTAATACAAATAATTTGTTGTTTGAGTATTCTTATTATCTACTAATAATAATTATATGGTTTCAAGTAATTATTTCTATTTAATAAGTAATTTGTTAGCATACCGTTATATGGTTTCAAGTAACTAATAATGACCCTTAGTAAACGATTACAACTTCAAGTAAATATTTTTAATACAAATAATTTAGTTATATGGCATCAAGAATTCCTATCAAATACAAATGATTTCTAAACCGACCCATTTGACCTAACAGATAATACCACTGAGTAAACCTGGAACTAATGGTAATGAAAGGATACTCCACATTCCCCAGATCTCCAGAACTGGAACCTCACCATTAAATGCAGTTTAATGTCATATTCAGGACACCTCTTTTTTATTGGGGGAGAGAGGGGGTCCCCAGGGATATAGTCAGCATATTCTAAACCCTGCTGAAAGGGCATAAAAATTTGACATGTTTTGCTATAGGGACATTTTTAATTTTCCATATTGTCATCCTTTTCTCAGTCAGATTTTATTCCAAATCTACTCATTATATATTCATTTTATTTATTTTTTAAAAAACTCAACCGATGTGAAAACAAAATCAGATAACTCAGTTTTCACACTAAAAACATTTTCAAAAAAAAAAAAGAAAAAAAAAAAGAAAAGACCAAAATAATCATCAGTATCATATGCAGTGGCCAAAAGAAAAAAAACACTGAAGGAGTTTACTAGTTATATATGTAAAACCTGCTCAATACGCTAAGTAGAGCATAATTATAAGGACCTAAATGAATTGGACATAATCTACCTAAGTTCCACCCAAATGGTTCTTCAGGATAATTCTGACTGAAGGAAGTTGTTACAAATGTCTTTTATTATGGAAGTGGGTATCCGAATGGGTAACAATTAGCATAAAAGATTTAAAACAGTAATTAAAATCATCTATTGGCACTAATAGTTTCACATTTTTTAGATTATCAGAAAATACTATATTTGAAGGAATTCTTAGCATTATGGGTGAGTGGTACATAGAAAGCATGGAATATGAAATGGGATCAGATTTACATTACAGAAGCTCTGAGAAGTATACAGAACAATAGATTTAAGAGAGATCTCTTTGGAAAAAATTCTGTGTTTGTTGAGCTTAGATTTTGTTAAATTTCTAATCTTTAAAAAATTCTATGTATGGAGTTATTTATAGTGGTGTAACAAACATAATAGAAATTTATTTTCATGTTTGCTGTTTAGTTATTTTCATTTTCATATAAATCCAGCATTTTCTTTTGTTTATTTGTTAGAATTGATGACATGCACAGATTCTAAGGATAAATTTTAAAAATATGAATTATTAAATTTGCCATATTTTTAAGTATTTTAAATAAATGATTGCAAATTTGTTTCTAATCATTTGAGTTGCTCATACAAAAAAAAAAGAAAGAAAGATTACAAAAAAAAAAGAAACGTTTTAATGGTGACTAAATAAATTCCTCTTTTGGAATATTTAATTTTTTTCTTATTTACATTTCTTTACACATATATACATATGTTTGTCAATGAATTCCATTATTTTTTCCTCAATATTGGATTATTCCATGTTTACCTCTCCATGACTTGGAAAAAATTATACAATTAATTTAAATAATTTAATGAAGTTAAAGTAATATTTTATGAAGTTAGAATGTTAAAGAAAAAATTGTTTTGCATCTTATCGGTTATTTTTTTTTATTTAGCAGTAAATAAACTAAGTGAACATATAAGTGTGCTAATTCCAGGTTTTGCTTGGGGTAGTATATATATGATCAATCGAAATAGTATCCACCTAATTAGTATGAACAAATAAGTAGCCTACCCAGGGTCATAGTTCTTTAGTCTCCTTCAAAGTACTTCCTTTGTAACCTCTCTCACTTATAATGGCATAGCCTTTACTTTTCAAAGAAAAAATTTTGGGGGATTACCATCAGCTGCTTTGTTGGGTTCTCCTTAATCTTGACAATGGTCTTTCGATGGTGATTTTGTTTTAGGGAAGTCACATGGAACTAAATCTATAATGAAGTATGGGTTGATAAATTTGAATAATATCTACACCCGCTCGTATGAACTGACCACCAGTCTATCTTGCCAATGTAAGTTGAAAATTTCAGAACACTCCGCTGTACACTGGAGAAACTTATTAAGGGAGGTTTGTGCTGACACTTTTTAAAAAGAAAAACACTATCTGGTATGACTGTTGAGATTGATGAAAGCCTTTTTGTAAGTATGATAGGGGTGGATTGGTCAGTGGGTTTTAGGAGGGATATGATGCAAGACAAGACAATGTTTTCATTTTTCTAAGGTATATCAATTTAGTAGACACTGCTCAAAAAAAATTAAACAAAAGTGAAACAGTTGAGAAAGTTCAAGAATAGCTGTCCTTGTACCTTAAAGATAAAAAAACATTTTTGGTTTGTTAAAATGTTTTGCAAAATAATCTTGCTGTGAAGACATGGCAAAATAAAATGGTAGATGTGAAGAATTTTCAAAAAGGATGGATAATTTACCAAACATAGAATTGCCAGGTCTTCTTGTAATTCTTACATTGTCAATAGCTGATATTCCTTTTGAATGCACTTCAACATACATGCAACATTATTAGGGATTCTGTTTTATTGAAGGTCTTCCAGAACACAGATCAGTTTCAACACATTCCCAGCTCAAGTTGAAGTGTTGTTACCATAATTCTATTTGGGCTTTGTCCATTGAATCATCTCCAAAAGCTTTCTTAACCATTCTGTTTCCACAGATATGTGTCTAATTTTCAAGCAAACAAGATGACAAAAGTTATTGTTTTTATAAAAGACCAGAGAATCTTGTGCATCTCAATTTCTAGGACATATTCTAGTTTGTGTTCATATCATTTGTCACTATGGTCAAACTTTAGTTTCTTGCACAATTCCTAGTGCATCACCTTTCCCACCTAGCCATGCCTGCTCTTGTATTTCTAGTGCTAATTTGTTGTATTCACTTATGTGATTAACTCTTTCATCTCTATCAAAATTCTCTTGCATATTCTCAATTTTTGTTTTGATAGAATTAGTCTTTATGGCATTATTTTGTGCTGCTACTAATAGAGATTCGGTTTTTGATTTCCCTACATATTGTTTGGAATAACATGTGCATTCTAAAAGAGATTTATTCATAATATATATACATATACATATATATATTATATATATATATATATATATATATTATATATATATATATATGATGAGGTTTATTTGTCAACATATCCCCCTCCCCTTGTGATCAACACACTTATTACATCAGTTTTGCAGTGCTTGGATCCCATTAGTAAAAATTTCATCAACAGCAGATATGAGGTTATCGTATGAATTCTTTAGCCTACCCTCGTACGCTTTTTTTGTGATGAGTAGAGTTTTTATTTCTTACTGTTTTACCACCATTTTAGTTTTAAATGGATGTGGATATACCATCTAAAATATATATATATATATATATATATATAATGTAGTATTAGTAGTAAAAAGCAAAGTTGGTAGAGTGGCCTAATGTTGGTATCATCCAGAGAGCGAGGGAGTCAACCCCCTTTTCACTAGCACTAGGCCAATGTGATTGTTTTGGTATCTGAGGTGGAGTGCCACACCTACCATCAGCTCCCCATCATACCACCCAGATCCAAGCTGTGCTACTCATGCACTGAGTTGGTATGGACCAGTATCAAAGCTGGAACCTTGTGGTTCCTAGGCGGATGCTCTACTGACTGAGCTAAACCAACCCCTTGGTTTTCAATAAAATAATTCTAATTTATATCTTTTTAATCAAAATTTAGATGGTATATCCACTGTCCATTTAAAAAATGTAATGTTTGTAAAATCACAAGGAAAACACAAAGAGTATAGAGCAAATTTAATATTAAAAAAATAGTAAATAGGGCTGGTTTAGCTTAGACGGTAGTGTCTGCCTAGGAACCACAAGATTACTGGTTTGATATCGTCCATTGCCAACTCAGTGTATGAGTAACACAGGAATCTGTGCGGTAATGTAAGGAGCTGATGGTAGGTGTAGCGCTCCACCTCAGGCACAAAACCAATCTCCGTGTGAAAAGGGGATAGACTTTAGGCCACCCTGAATACTTTACTTACTCCATTTTCACATTATTTAGTAATTCTGCTCATGGTGTTGAAAGCAAAGTAAAAGCTAAGATTTTCAATGCTGAAATTCTAGGTATGTAGATTGCCCATATTTATCCAATCTTTTTACCCCTTTTTTGAACACACCCACCCCACCACTTACCTCTGTCTGGTCCTGTGCTGTACTTAGCTAAGCTTCATAAAAATCTCAATAATAAATATATAAACAATAAATAATACAAAGTGCTATAAACAACTACCATAACATAAAACATGGCATGAAATCATTTTGTTTAGATAAGTAATTACTGATAGAAACTGAATATATAAATAAAATAGGAAACTGCAGCCGTTCTCAGAGTAGAGAAAGTCAGAGAGAGGGGGAGAGAGAGAGCTTTCACAAATCAAAATGCAGATTTTTCAATTGACACCTACTTGAAACATGGAAAACTATTTACACAGGCCTGGATAGCTTTTCCAGGTAGGTAAACGCATTTACACTGCACAGCACTGAGTTGATCCTTGCATAATCAGGTGATATGCATGGGTGATGAATTTCTATTTTCTTCAGTATCATATCGCATGGCATGATCTCAGGAACATGTGCACTCCATAGCACAGTAAGTGAACAAGTGACATGGCGTCCAATTTCAATTTGTAATTGAAAGTTTATTCTAGAATATTATAATGAAGAAGGCAGGAGAATGTCCATGGTATGGTGTATGTGAGTGTGTGTGGCTCCTATCTGGACTGGATTCATGCATATCTTAGTGTTATGTTAACAGTTAGAGATGTATTTAGCATTAGATTGTCACAGATGTGTCAATGGACAGTTGATTCATATAAGCTCAGACTACAATCAATTATGAAGCAGGACAAACTACGAGATTAAAGTTTAATAATATTTTGAATTTTTTTATTCTTGACTAGTAAGATTTTCTGACATCACCCAGGTGAAAATCGGGCTTAGAATATATCCCTGTATTAGGTGGTGAGGCTCTAATTCAGGATATCTGGGTGTCCTGGGTATGACATTAAACTGCATCTAATGGTGAAGTTCTAATTTTGGAACTCTGGGGAGTGTGTAGTACACCTTTATTGCCATTACTCCCAGGTCCACTCTGACTAGGAGTGGTAGTACCTGTTGCAATCACATATATGGGTTAAATAGATCAAACATGAGTTTTAAAAAAAAATGTTAAAAACATGAGTTTAAAAAAAAAGAAGAATACTCAGCAAGAGTGAAGAAAACATAAAATAACCCAAGAGTTGACATGCAGTAAAATCCAACCAACCAACCAAGTGGATATCTTGGGAGTGTGGAGTAACCTTTCATTGCCTTTATTCCCAGGTCCACTCTGACCCGAAGTGGTAATACCTGTTAGGGTCCCATCGATGGATTTAATAGATTAAAAAATGAGTTTAAAAAAACATGTTTAAAAAAAAAAATTGAATACCCAACAAGAATGAATAAAACAAAAATGTCTTCAGCATAAAGTAACCCTAGTGTTGACATGCCGTAAAACCCAACCAATCAACCTTTCATTGCCATTACTCCCACATTCACTCTTACACAGTGGTTGTAGATATTTAGGACCTCATCTATGGATCAAATAAATCTGTTTAAGAATTGTTATATTTTATTGGACCATGCAAAAAAAAAAAAATACTTAAACATTTTTATATATATTTGAATATCACAGATTGTAGTGGGCAAATTAACTTTTGCTTTACATTTTTAGCTGAGAGCAATGTTTTATAAATAAGTACACGCCTAACAATTTTTTTTTAATAAAAAGTTAATTTTAGTGAAATAATATACAATCAAAATTGATATTGTTAGGTAATATTTATTACCAAACTTTACAAGATGGAATCTCTTTAAGAAAAATATGAATATGTAGCAGTCCTAAAATAAGTACACCTATATATTTAGGCAATTTTAATTTTGGCTACAGAATTTTAATACTGTAAATCTTACTAATGAACGTCAAGCCCTAGCACCTATATGATTTTCCAAACCCTATTGCTCTTATGGCAAGCCCCAGCTGTAAAACAAAACAAACCAAACCAAACTTACTACTGAATAATAACTAATATCTAAAAATTTGTTAGTTGTGTATTGATCTATGGGTGATAGTGTAATACTTAATAATATCCATTTTGATTGTATAATGTTTCACCAGAAATAATCACTGCTATGGATTAAATAGTACCAATACTGTTTTCATTTTTTTTTACTGATGGCTTTGGCATTAGATAATCCATGAAGGTTAATATGGTATAGAATCCCCCCCCAAAAAAAAATCACAAAAAAAACAAGGAATAATAAAATCCTAGTAATTTTGGTTTAACAGAAAATTAACATCTTATCATAATGAGGATTGTGCGTTTATCTGTCTCTAACTGAAACTATATCACGACATGTCATTATTCCCTTTGTTATTTACGTCACATTCTTCATGATTTTATTTTATTTAAATCTCGATTATTAATAAAAATTGTTTTACATTATCAATACTGTTGGCCTTATATAGATACTAATAACATGCAATTGTATTCATATATACAACAAAATAGTGGTTTACAGTGTTAACAGGAAGGCTAATTTGCATATTGATATTAAAAATTTGATTTTAATAGATATGTGTTTAGTATTATTGATTTCTAATTGTTTGGTTTTATCTTAATGAATATGAGCAAAGATTTTGGGGATAAATATTAAAAGAAATCCATTAACAAGAAAAAATAACTGTAATTTTATTCTTTACTTCTTAATTTAACTAAATAATTAGGAAAATTTTTGTAATGAAAGCTAGGAGAGATGGAAGAGTAAGTTTCAGTTTTCCTATTTTTTGA
This sequence comes from Doryteuthis pealeii, assembly GCA_023376005.1. Lineage (NCBI taxonomy): Eukaryota > Metazoa > Mollusca > Cephalopoda > Myopsida > Loliginidae > Doryteuthis > Doryteuthis pealeii. The sequence goes on along the minus strand of CM042143.1, from coordinate 48,154,190 downwards.
TTATACCCCCCTCTGTTTCTAATCTTTTTATATGCATTCTTATTTAGTTTTATTAGCCTAATTTAATGTAATATTTTATTACATTAAAACTTAAATACTTGCACCAGCAGGGTGTATATATTTGCTAGTTTTATATAAAAATCATTAAGAGCTTATTTATATCCAATATTATTATTTTATTTAGTTTAAACAAGGAAACATATGCTATTTCAACTTAGGGATTGTAACATGTTATGATAAGGAAATTAGTTTATTTCTGATATACTGTAATTACATGGTTAATGTCTTTTTCTTTTTTTTTACATGAGTTTCACAGATTTTTCATGAAATTAAAAACAAAAACAAAAATCACTTGTACTCATTTACTTAAGTCAATTCAATCTTCTGGGATCATCCTCATTTTTTTTATGGATAGAGGATATGACTGAATTGCCAGATAGAAGAGTGAACTTAAAAGAAAATGGGAAAATAAAGACCTCACCCCCAGAGATAAACTGTGAAAAAATTAAAGTTAGAATTCAAACCATGACTTATAGAGCACTGGGGATTGAAATTAAATCCCTTTTGAGAAGATTCAATTTATTAGAAAGCTCAAATAAAAATGAAAATTAGCAAAAAATAAATAAATAAATAAAATAAAATGAGTATTAAGTCATTGAAAAATTATTTGGAATCAATTTATCTTCATATCAGTGCAATGATAATAATTATATGAAAGTTTTATGCTGCACCTTCACAATTTAGAAACTGAACATAGAGAAATTAATATAAGAGTTTTATAATTTGCTTGAAGCATTGTGTGTATATTGGTTTCATGGTTGGTTTTGAAGGCTATTACAATGCAAGTGTAAAGAAATAGTGGTAACTATGATGTTGTTCATTTACCTTGGATTTATTTTACTATTTCAGGATGAAAAATCCTTTGTCTGAAGATTTCTGAAAGCATGGAACCCTTAAGGAATTGAATATATTTTAATAACACAGAAAATAAATTGCATCAATAATAGTTTTAAATGCTAGTTTTCACTAATTATTCTTCATGTTGTTTACACAATAGTCATCCCCTAGGAACCACAAGGTTCCTGATTTGATACTAGCCTGCCAGTGCATGAGCAGCGCAATTTGGATCTGTGCGGTAAAATGGAAAGCTGTTGGTAGGTGTGGTGCTCCACCTCAGATGCAAAAAAACTTGATCTCCTTAGTCTAACACTAGTAAAAAGGGGATAATAAGCCAGTCCACTGACTTTAGCAGTCATATGCAACAGTCTTCAGTTATCCAAATTTCTTAAATGAAGCATTATCATTATTACTGAGGGATCGCCATGGCGTAGTGCTGGATTGCAACATTGAAGTGAGTCTGAACTTCAGTCGTATTATTACCTTCAGTTCTTTGAAAAGATATGAACACTCTTATCCCCCCTCTATGGGTTAAATATTACAACTACCGACAGAAGTTGTACCATTCTTCTCCAAGGATGGCTTAGGCATTAACCCACAAAGAAACAAAACTATTATTACTAATTTTTGACTTGTCTCTTTGCTTTTATTTCTATTATTATTTACACCTAATAGTAGTAAGACATACTAATTTCTGTTGTCAGAATTCCTTTTAAAGTAGGGTTTTCAATGGGTGCTATATGGAGGCCATGAGATTTGGGGGGGGTAGGAGCACAAGGCCAAATTTGAAAAATGAGGTTCATAAGGGCCACAGAAAATTTAGGACCAACAATATATATATATATGGAGTATTTTGTGATTAATAATTATTTAAAATAAAATATTAAACTTATTATTTAGTTAAGATGTTAAATAAATCTCAGCTATTTTGTTAACATAGATATTTATTATTTGTATTTTCTAAATCTGATCTTTGTAGCCATTTTTAGTTTAGTGTTTTGACGCCATAGTATTATCTAAAATACAATCTTTAATATTCTTACTTCCCTTGATGTATAAAGTTGATGGATGGAGCATGAGGGAGGAGGGGTAGGCATAAAATTCAAATTGGCATGGGGAACACAAAGAACTCTCATTGGGTTGAAGGGGGCCATGGCTAAAAAAGGTTGAGAAACACTGAGCTAAAGCATTGTTAGGATTATTAATTTTTTTACTAGTTTGAATTTTTTGAAATATTAGTAGTAGTAGTAGTTATTATAACTATACCTAAGACTAATTTCATGTGGATAGTATTCTTATTCTTCTGTCTTGCCATTTTTCTCTACTAAACTTTATTAAATTAGCATTATTTATTATATTATAATGTAGATTCACTTCCGGTTTTTGTCTAACAAAAATTACGTCACTGCTTACGTCACATTACCCAAAATCATCATAACATAGAATAATACACTCAAAATTTGAACATGCAACATTAGACAGTCCTCATTGTTTTTTAAAACAAGTTTTAATAAATACATGACTGGTATTTATATCTATATATAGTTTGTTTTATTTTAATACATATTTAAAGTTTACATTTCAAATTGTTTTATTTTTTAATCCTTTAATGAATTTGATGATTTTACTTGCTTAGGGTACAAACTCGCTGACATTGCATTTTTTACTCCCACCCCTCAGGCAATATGTTTCAAAAATCTATTTTTACATCGCCTGGCGGGTGTTTTTATTTTGTACTAGTATAAATAATAATAATATAGAAGAATATATTTTTATTTGAGAAAATATCAATTTGTCAGTCACCATTATTATTTTATTATTTTTTTGGTTGAAAGTAAACATTTCTTAATGATACAAGTTTTGTAGCCATTTTCTCATAAATCTATTTATTGTCTTATTAAACATGTAGAAATTCACTATTCATTTTGTAAAAATTAAATAAAAATTACTAGCCAGTTACAGTTAACTCCTATTTTAACTATTGCTACTTGTAAAAATACTTATTGTATGATTAAGAATATATATGATACTTGTATATAAATAGTTTTCCATGAATGATACAGAAAGCTTCCTATCATAATTTTATCAAACTCTAGAATAAGTTGTTGACCCTTCTTGGTATATTTTTAACTAGGAAAATAAAAATCTGTGTTCAAACTCTGAGCTATTTATATATTACTAAAATTCACACACACATCTGTTAGGGAAGTGGAGACATAAAGTAAATTGCTTGGTAACTCTCAATGTCTCATCTATGTGATTTTAAAACCGAGTGAAGATATATATATATATGCTCTGAGTTGGAGGTGCATAGTGTAATGGTTAATCGTAGGAAATGGACTTGTTGACCCAAGTTCAAATCCTAGATGAGGCTGTTTGCATTTCACATAGAGCTAATACCCTTGGGAAAGGTATGTATCCAACTACTCTCCCTCCAGCCATGGATAAATAGTAGAGCAGACTGGGCTCTTTAAACCTGACTAGGTAACCAGTCTAGGAGAAGGAAAACTCTGAATTCGACCTGTTAAACTCTGCTTAAGAAATTGACCTTGTGTCACATCCTGCTCATGTTGAGGTGTTGGTAAATACATACTGATATTGAGCACTCTTTACATAATATAGGAAACTATCTCAGTCGGTAGAGCATCCAACTAGGAACCACAAGGTTCTGGGTTTGATACTGACCCTCGCCAGCTCAGCGTATGAGTAGCACAGGGATCTGGGCAGTAGAGTGAGGAGCTGATGGTAGGTGTGGTGCTCTGCCCCAGACGCCAAAACTGTCTCCTTGGTCTTGTGGTTGTGAAAAGTGGATAGACTTCCTAGCTGTCTGACTGATACTGATGACTTTACTTTTTACTTTTATATTATCTATCAATTCAGACAGTAATAAATTATCCTTGAAAATTATGTGCTTAGAAGTTCTTAGCCTTTCCATATATTCATACGTTTGGTACATTGTTTCTTGAACCCTTTTAAATAAAATTCATCAAAAAGAATTAGTTTGGCTAAGAACTTTTCAGCACCTGTTTAGTTATAAACTTTTTCCTGGTTTTGTTAGAGGGGAATCTTTTTTTAAAAAATTACCTTAGATAACCTGTGAACTGGTTGTGTTCTTGTAGCTACAGTTCATGATGCTTCTATTTAGAAATGAGTGAAGGATTCTAATTAACATCTCATAGTTATCTCCACATATATATTATTGCATGAATCTTAATTAAAAATAAATTAATTGAAAATAAAATAAGTAAAATTATCATTTAGTTGCAAATTGAACTGGAAATTGCTTTGTTCTCAACACATTTTACATGTATTCTTCTTATAAAAATCTTGCTAGGATGTGCAATTATTGCTAGTTTATGATTTTATATATATATATATATATATATATATATATATATATATACCTGTGACTTTTAAGTTGGATGGGTGTAAAAGGTTGAATTATTTTATTTTTTAGACTTGTCAATATTCTTTTAAAAACCTAATCGGTACTTTTTTTTAAAGAAACTAACTAGCAGTGCTCTGGGCATGTAGAAGATTTATACTTATATAGTTAAGTGGTAAATTTTCTTTCTTTTTTTCATATAATATATAAGTAATGGATGCTAGTTTGTCATGTATTTAAGAGCTGATAAATGCTTTTGAAGCAGAAAAAAAAACTATTAAAAAATATTTCACATTTGACATTTGGATTTTAAGCATGAAATTAAAAACAAGGATAGAATATTTAAGACTTTTCTTTTAAGCAAATGGTAGCTTCTCTAATTCTAATTTTTTTTTGATAGTAGGCAATATAGATTTTACAAGTGAATGAACAGATCGACCCAGTGGAATGTGTAGGAGTTTTGTAACAGTCTCAAGCCTGTGTTAGGATATTAAAGGAACTATGCTTTTATTGAAAGTGTAATGGCAACTCCCACCTCTACCCATCCACTTTCTGCCACTTTTCTGTCCAAATCCATTAATATTCTTGTGAAAAATCCTCATTGTATTCTTGTTTTAATTTAAAGATGAAAACAGTATTTGCATTAAAACATTTTTATTTTGTATCTAGGGAATTTTAGTTTGAAAGTTGATCATCTTGAATGGAATATTTTTTATGCGTTGCAGAGAGAATTATTTTTTTAAATGAAAGAAAAAAATGTTTTATTATCTTTATATCCAAGGATAAAATAATAAATAAAAAAATACTAATAACAATGTTGGAAAAGAATTCATTTTGTTTATATGGCAAAAATGCATAGTAAGGCTTGACTTGAAGTATATTCTGTCATGAACTTTGGCTTTTTAATGTAACTGATACTAAAATAGAAAACACAGTATTCCAAAAGTTGAGTTTATTTTTAATGGTGAAGTTGACATTATAATGTTTTGGTTTTTACAACCTTCATCAGGACTTGTGGTAGATGAAATGTTGTGTGATGATGGTGGATGACTTCTGAAAAATTATTTTACTCTCATATATATATATATATATATATATATATATATATATATATATATATATATGGTGCTTTTTGCTCCCAAATGAACATTTGCTATTGGCTTCTTAAAATCTTTTAGTTTGATGTCATTTTCCTTTTTTCACAGTGAATATTTCATATTGTAAACTGAACATTCAAAACCAGACTGAATTCAATCTCTAGTTTTCATAAACAAGGGTGCTGAGAATTTCTGTATTTACCTAATTAATATATAATCACAAGGTTAGTTGGTGTTAGGATGATTCTAAGCTGGGTATTTTTTAACAATAGAATGTTAAAGTTGGTTTGGTCCAGGTAAAGAGCTCAATGTCCCATGAATTCTGTAACCATTTCAATAAATTTTAGTGGTATGATGAATCTCATGTATATATATATGAGTAGAAATAGATCTATGCAAATATGACCGCTTTTTAAGCCATTTCTTGACATATATATATATATATATATATATATATATATATATATAAACTTAGGATAGTTAGCACAGTCAGTGGTGCTTGGTAACTGTTAGTTTCTCATCTATGCAATTGTCAGACTCTGTCTATGCTATTATCTTATATATATATATATATATATATATATATATATATATATATATACTCTATCACTGATATTGAGCACTCCATATTTTTAAATATAGCAAATTATTAGGGGCAAGTTTAGTTCAGTTCATAGAGAATCTACCTAGGAACCACAAGTTTCTGAGTTTGATAGCAGCCCTCGCCAACTCAGCACATGAGTAGCACAGCTTGGATCTGTGTGGTAAAGAGCTGATGGTAGGTGTAGTTCTTCACCTCAGACATAAAAAAAATCTCCCTGGTTGTGCTAGTGAAAAGGAGATAAACTCCCTTGCTATCTGTCTGATACTGACAACTGACTTTACATTATTAATTATTATATAACAATTACACATACACTCACTGTTTGATAAAATTTAAAACACCTGTAAAATCAAATTATGAAAATTGTACAAATCTACTGAAAGTTTTGAGCAAATATCACAATATCAAAAGATAATAAAAAGTAAGTTCAATATTACTCAGAACTCATTATTCACATTATTACTCATCAGGCAAGATTCATTAAGCCACACATATGAGAGACATGTTTCAGTAAATGTCAGACAAAGATTATTTACTCAATTTTAAAAAAGAATGTTTCTCCTGCCAGTGAGCAAAGTGCCTAGATTATGGTTCATGGCCATATAAGAATTGTTGAGAGCTTTCAGTTGGTCTTAGTTCAGGTTCTTTTGACCATTGTTGGTTATTATTAAGAATATAAGTTTTCATGATGCTGTATTTGAAATCAAGTAAACTGTTATTAGTGAATGTTGCGAATTTTTAATGCTAATGCTACCATAAGTAAACAAGTGCAAAGGTTAATATTTTTTAAAAATTGTTAAGGATCAAGTGAATGACTGTGAAATCCCTGGGGTATAGATAGTTGGCAAGTGCAAAGTGCTTTTAAAGCCCCAATTCTTAGAGCAAAAGATATATTTTCTGTTATGAAATTTTGTTGAATTTTCATAAGAATAGCTACAGTAGAAGCTGGGATACAGAAAATCCTGAGAGGAAGAAGTAATACTGGCTCAGCTTTGACCATACAAGACTTACACACTTTTATGCTCAAGCAGGAGGATCAACCATGGTAAAGGAAACTTGAGTACCAACTTTTATCTCACATTCTAACAGTTTTTGGCATTAAATAAGCCACAGGGTTATTATACCATTAAATGAACCAAACCAAATGATATTAATGAAAATTATTTATACCAATTTAAAGATATTAAGAACTTGAAATATAGATGACCTGAAAAGGGTTGATATACCATAAAGCAAAGCAAAACAAAAAAAACAAAACATTTTATTAATTGAAGACTTTTTTGCAGTTAGTATTAAGATTTTTGTTTCAACTTATAGCTGTTGAATATTATCAGTAGTATTATGCTTTTGAGTGATAGGTTAATTAATATGTGTATGAATAGTGGTAAGATTTGATAAGTTGTCTGTTAGTGCATAGATTATACTCGCATACTTTCACACAAACATGAGAGAGAGAGAGAGAGAGAGAGGCAGAGGGAGAGAGAGAAGCAATTTCTTTTTCTATGTATAAATCACCTGTAAGTTTAGTTAAGATTAGCCCAGGTATCTTAAGGAAAAGTTGGCAGCAAAAATACACTTAAATTTTATTATATGTATGTATGTGTATGAATTTGTTTGAAATTGAAGAAAAATATAAGAACCTGATTGGTTTATTTTCGATTGAGCTGCTTCATATGAATGTCAAATCAAACAAAAATCTTACTAAACTTTTCCGAAAGATTTTAAAGAGCAGTGAAATATATATATATATGTGTGTGTACTTTTCAGGTGATACTCAATCTTGCTTAATAATGATAATTTAAGCTGTCTTTATTTGTTAAACACCAGTTTATTGCCCAACCTTTCTCAGCGGGTCATAATTTTTTGTAGTTGATTTTCTATTTTGATTGACTGATAAAAAAAAATGGGACATATTTTTGTCTATTTTTCAAATGAAAGCTAAATAGAGATATTTGAAAAGAAAAAAAAATGAAGAAAATACAGGGTGAAAAAAAATGAAAATAAAAAAATGAAGAAAATACAGGGTGAAAAAAAAATGAAAATAAAAAAGCATAAAATCATATCAATGGTTTTCAATCAAAGATCGTAAATGAAAAGGTAACTATTTCAATATGTGAAAATAAGAGCGAAGAATAAGCACTGTTAGTTTGCGGATTGCTCAAGCAGAAGTCTATTCAAGTGGTCAGGCATTGTTATATTCTAATCACAATTCTATGCAGGTATTTACCACTTTGTGCTCATAGAGCAAAGAAATGAAAGAAAAGAAAAAGAAATTTCAATTCCCCATTTTCAAACAACTTTACAGTTTCTGGGTGAGAAAGTTGTACCTCTTAAATGCCTACTTGTGCATATCAGTTTTTCCTCCATTGTTTCTTGCAAATAATAGATATTACCAGAACACAATGACACAGCTTTCTTCATTTCTCAACAAATATGAGAGTGAATATCAACAAAAGAAAAAGAAGGAAGAAAACATAACTTAGCCTCATGAAGGAGTGTTGTTTATTTGTTTTCATGCATTGAAAAACTCAGGAAATGTCCAATTAACCATTTGCTGCAGTTACATCGGCACATTAACTTCTTTTTAAAACATTTTTTTTCTTATCTTTTTAAAGTTTTTCTTTTTTTAAAAAGATTTTTTTTTTCAAACCTGCCTTAATTTATTTTACATCCTATCAATCCAACTTTAACTCTGAGGCACATTTTATGATCCATCAACCATGTTTATTGTTCATCAGGATATACACTGATAGAAAAAATAATAATTGCTGATTCTTGTCATAAAATCAAATTTGATTGGTGTCCTGGGTATGATGCTAAATTAAATCTAGTGGTAAGGTTCCTATTCTGGAGCTCTTGAAAATATCCTTTCATTGCCATTACTCCCAGGTCCATCCTGACCTGGAGTGGTAGTACCTATTAGGGTCACATCTATAGGTTAAATAGATCATAAAATGAGTTTTAAAATAATGTGTTTAAAAAAAATGAGTTTAAAAAAATTTGAATACCCTACAAGAATGAATAAAAAATGTCTTTGGTATAAAATAACCTGAGAGTTGACATGTTGTAAAATCCAACCAAAAATTTGATGTGTGTTTTTTTTTTAACTTCATTTACTGATGTTATGTCAGAAAGAGGTGTAGGATTGTTACAAGTAAATATTTAGATGGTTTGTTTATATTGGTATGTGTGTATGCTAAATATATGCTTTGAAATATTAAGGCACCATATACAAGTACTACTTGCTTATCAGGTAGAGTGGGTAAATGAAAGGTATCAAAAAAACATTGTTGGATTGATCCAAATTCAAATTATTTCCATTCACAGAACCATTATGACATTATTTAACAATTTTAATAATTCCTGTTTGTTTTATATATTTGACTAATTTGGACTGTTCCATTTAATATTAGATATAGAATTAGATAGTGTGTCTGTGTATTATATATATATATATATATATATATATATTGGGGGTGGGGGAGAATAAGAATAGACACAGCAGTCTCCTGTCTATAACTGCTGATGAGGCATAATATGCTGAAATGTACATACAGAGATTGACTTTTTCTTGATTTGTTTATGCCTTTACATTTGAACTGATATACTCACCTAATTTATTAATTATCAACTAATTAAATTTCAATTAGTATGACTTCAATTAAGCACTTATTCTCCCAAAAATTGTCGGCTATCGCCATCTCAAACAAACTATAAAGCCTGTTTGTTTACTTTCATATATATATATATGTGTGTGTGTGTGTACATTTAAAAAATCAAGACTGTGGCTGGGGAGTCCTCTGTGTCAGTGTCTAAAGATCTGGGCTGTGACACTGTAGTAAGTGAATTCCAACTCCAATCGTGCTATTACATTCACTTTCAGACTAAAAACTGGGAAAGTTATGAACGCCTCATCCCATTAAATATTACCACTCCTTTTCTTCTACAAGGATGGTTTTGGCATTAAGTAACCCACCCTTTTATTTTGAAGAAATGAATTTTCATTTGTTGTAAATTTCTGTCTTGCATTTCTCAACCTTGATACTTCTTAAACACCTAGTAAATATGAATGTCATTCAATAAATACTTTTGGGAAAAGAGTTAATTTTTTTCTCCAGAGTTTTTTTTTTCCATAAATGTAAACTCTCCATAATTGAAATAGCACAATTATTCTAATTAAATTATTTTAATCTAATAAAAATATTTGTTTAGAGGGTATTTAAAATAGCTACAAATCAAATAGTGCTCCAGGCTTGTACAGAGGTCTGTCATAAAATCTTTGGTAACTGAAAAGGGCAAACCACATGAAATTTATAAAAGAACATGTGATGTGTTTGGAGGAGCATATTTTAGCTAAAAGAAGTTTACAAATGGGCTAAATTGTTAAAAGAAGATCAAAATAGTATTGAAAATCAAAAAAGGCTCGACAGGCCCACAATCACCAGCACACCTAAAATGGAGTATTCAGTTAATATGTTCACTTTGGCTGACAGAAGAGTTACAACAGAGGCTATTTCTGAAAAACTGGTATTTTTGTGGGTATAGCACATAGAATTGTGCATACTGACATTGCCTTTTGAACTGTGGATTTCACTGGGTAATGCAGGGTTTCATACTGCAGCAAGAACAATAAAAACCATCAGTCATTTTTATTGGGAACAGCTGCCACATTCTCCTTATAGTCCAGATTTGGCATTCTCTGATTTCCATGTGTTTAGCCCTCTTAAAGAATTTTTGCATGGAATAAAGTTTACAAGTGATGATGAAGTGATGAGCCCATGCACAAATGGCTAAAAACTCAGTCAAAATATTCCTATGGCAAAAGAATACAAAAGATTGTTTTTTCGATGGGAAAAACCTTTTAAGGAATGGAGATTATATTGAAAAATAATATTGTAAAATTCACCCTATTAATTGAATGACCCTCATTTTAATGATATATATATATATATATAGACAATGTAAGTTGATGGATCCTCATACATCAAAATTGATGGGAGAGTCCATCATATATATATATATATATATATATATATTCACTGTGGAACCTTCATTTAGTTTAATTTGTCCTGCTATAACTCAATTATCTTGTATTGCAAATGAATTTCCTGCATTGAAATAAACTGAAATGCCATTACTCCATTCCAGCCTCCAAAAGAAAATAGCACTATATTGTATAAATACATAAGAAAATACAATGTAATGAGTTATGTACTGTAATGTTTTAATGTTTATTTTTATAAAGGAATATTTTTCTTAGTAATACATTTGGAAATTTAAATATTTTTACTGAATTATTGACATAAGCTTATCTGAAGCTCTCTTTACCTCAAAATTTAGCTCTCAACACAAACCAAAAAATTGACTGACTGACAGTTTGTAACTTGGAAAACATACATATATATATATATATATATATATATATATATACTGACAAAAAATAAGATTTCTCTGAATGTTTGAGATGAGGCTTGAAGATTAGTATTATCTGCATTATTCGAACTATTGTCCTCATCTTCATTGTTACTTGTACAATGTTTCGGCCAATATGCCCTCCGGTTCAAAGTTCCGTGATGGCTCCCGAATACGACAAGAAAGTTCCCGAGTTCGAAAAGAAGGTTCCTGAGTCCGACAAGAAATACCTGAAGAAGCCGGAGGGCATATCGGCCGAAACATTGTACAAGTAACAATGAAGATGGGGACAATAGTCCGAATAACGCAGATAATACTAAAAAATAAGATGGCAACACCCTGAATACGCATTTCAGTTTACTGAATATTAAACTAACAAGTAATATTGCTAGATTACGTAATTGATTATATGATTGATCCAGTTTCTAAAATAATGGGTATATTAACAGTACTCAGACCTCATAATAGTACCCTCCACAGAATTACCACAGGCTTCTCTTCTTGTGAAGTGTTGTACATAATGCACCAGTGCAAGTGCTACTTCCCCAGATGGCTGAATACATTCAAGATTTTATCAGAAAATCTAAGATGTGTATATACTGTGTTCAGGTCAAAATCTCCATCGTCCTTCAGAGTTTTTCAATTTTATTTACTGTCAGTATATAATGAGGAATTTTATAACCTAACATTAAAGTAGCTTTTAAGGAGATAATTTTATTTAGTCTGATATAAATTAATTATTGTCTACAATGAAGAGAAAGACATGTGCAGTTGAGAGATAGGAAAAAACTTATCTGAATTTACATTGGTTGTTTATGAGCAAATTGATGAGTCTGACTTTTCTTCTCAAAAACAGTAAAAAAAAAAAAGTGAGCTATATTTGTAGATAAATACCTTTGCTCAGCAGATACAACACTGAAAAAAAAATTAATTATCTAATCTTTGAACCTATCAACCAAAAAAGAAAAGGTTCCTAATTAAATGTATCCGGGAATTTACATTTAAAATTTTATGAAAAATGTAACATACTACAAGAGACTCCTCCGCCCTGTTGGCTGGGGCATTAAAATGCACCGACTGCACCTCTGCAGAGGGGTAAGAAGACTCCCCCAATGGGGCCATCTGTTGGCTGTGGGTGGTGACCTGTGATGCTTAAGGATAGAGCCCAGGTGGATGAGTAATTCATGACTTGCAATACTCTACTTTAGCCCTATCTTCGTCTAGATGGGCGGTCGAAGAGGCCCCCACCGATCAATCGGTTGGTCATGTCAAGCCCTAGCACCTATATGATTTTCCTAACCCTATTGCCCTTATGGCAAGCCCCAACCCTTTTTTATCATATGGGTGCTAGAAGGTGGTGACTGAGGGTCTACATGTCCTGGGAATGATGTTAAACTCTATCTGATGGTGAGGTTCCAGTTTTGGAGGTTTGGGGAATGTGGAGCACCCCTTCATCACCATTGCTCCCTGGTCCACTCTGACCCAGAGTGGCAGTACCTGTTAGGGTCCCATCTCTGGGTTAAATAGAAAAACATGAGTTGTTAAATAAAATTGTATTATGCATTAAGAATGAATTTATTTCACAACTTTGTCGGCATTAAATGATCCACTGAGGTTGATATGCCGTAAAACAAACCAAACCAAACCAAACAAGAGACTCCCAATATCACAGGACTCATACAGATTTAAGAATTCTTTTATCAGGAATCTTCCAATATAAAAAGTAGTCAGTGGAGTGACCTATTGTTGGTATCAGCTTGGACAGTGAGGGAGTCTATCCCCCTTTTCACTAGCACTAGGGTAGCGAGAATGTTTTGCGTTTGAGGTGGAGCACCATACCTTCCAACAGTTCCCCATTTGTTGGTGGTTTATAAAATTAAATTGGCATACTGTGTCCAGATTCAAACTGAAACTGCTGGTATTCACTTTGCACTAATACCCTTGAAAAGGGCATAAAATCATCTCATCTTACCCATAATTATAAATAAAATGGTAAGAAAAACAAGTCTCCAGCCTTGGGTGGAGCAACCAGTCTAGGAGAAAGACAAGTGTGAATTCAAATATCCTACTAATACATCATGTGCTAGCATGGCAAGGTCTATTACTTTCCATATTTTACAGACCTTGAAGAGGACCTGTTGAATCCGATGCCAAGGGACAGCTTTTTCAAAATTGGATAATACTGCCTAGACAATCATGTGCAAGTTAAAATAAAATGCACAAGAATTCATATGACTGAAGAGACAGCACTCAAGAAGAATATTTTACTCCCAGAAGTATGTCATTGGGATTACTATTCTCGGCTACAAACATCAAGATTTGAATCATATTTGATTTTTCAGACTGTTGTCCTCATCTTTATTGTGATATATATAAACACAATGTTTTGGATGTTGTACCCTCTGGCCTACTTCAGTTGTACCTTGTCTATCAAAACATGATTCAACTTGGGAAATCATTTTGAATAGTTTGACTGTTGAGCAAAGAAGACATTAAAGAACTTATAAAGATCTCATTCAAATAATGACGTCATTATTTTTGTATACCCATCAATGTGAGAAACATCATGATCATCGAAAAAAGAAAAGAAAAATACAGTTTATTGGTGTTCCTTGGAAATTTTAAGCGTAAAATCCAATGGCATCAGTTATTCTCCAAATATTTTACTTTTTAAAGTGATTTAATTTTAAGTGAAAAAAAAAAAATTAATTGAGCTTTTTCAATTATTGGTTTCCCATATTGTGTTGAAGAGGTCAGTAAAAATTCACACAAATGATACCAAGATTTTGATTTGAAGATTTCTGTCATCAGGAGATTCCTGCTTTTCAAATGTATTAAAAATGGATTTTAAGACTGAACATGAAACCTTTTTGCCTCCAGTCCAATTGTCTAACTGCTACACTATCTCATGGTGTGAGTGACAAGAAACTTTCAGAAATTGTACAATTAAGGCACCTCCTTCTGTAAGTCATCATAATTCTGGCCTAGAGTGTCACTTATTACAATTGTTAATCTCATTCTTGTCAGCTGTCAATGCTTTTTTGCATTCACATGTGCAGGTTATATTTTTAACATCACCTACAGAAAGTCTATTCATAATATGTGTGTATGTCTGCTTGGGTAATGAGTTAGCGTATTTCAATTTTGAAATAAAAAAGAAAAGTACTTTTGCCAGCTTGCATAACACCCTTGAAAAGTGTGTCATTTACTTTCAGGGTGGATTTAATTATTTTACAATTGCTTTAACAGGAGATGCTAATACATTGATACCTATCTTGAGTAAGTCCCACAATTAAATTAACCATAAGCAGAATACATCAAGTGCACCCCCCCCATAAAAAGGAATGTCCTGGGTATAACACTAAACTGCATCTAGTGGTGAGGCTTCACATCTGGGCCTCTGAAGAATGTGGAGTACCCCTTTATTATAATTACTTCCAAGTTCACACTGACCTAGAGTTGAGGTACCTGTTAGGGTTCCATCTATGGGGTAAATTGATCTGTTTGACAATTATTTGTATTCGATAGGTATACATGAAACCATAAAACTGTGTACAAACAAATGATTATTATTAAATAGAATTATTAATCTTAGATAGAAATACTTGATACCATACAACTGTGTGCAAATTATTTGATATATAATTATGTGCAAACAAATGATTCAATACAAATAGAAGTGTAATTATTTAAAAATGCAATGGAACATTGAAAATATAGTTATAATTAGTGAAACATTTACAGATGAATCAAATTTTGGTATTAAATACTCCATAAGGAGTTGATATGCCATTAAACCTATCAACCAAGCCAAATAAATGAAATTTTGGCATTAAATACCTGCAAAAGTAGTTGATATTCCATAAAACAAATGAACCAAATTGGAGCATTAAATAAATTGCAAGTTGATATCCCATTAAACAAATAAACCAAGCAAAATTAATCAAATTTAAGCATTAAATAACCATTAATTGCCATTAAACAAATAACCATTAATTGCCATTAAATAAATATACCAAATGAAACCAAAATTTGATAAGTTTTTTTTTTTTAATTTCTTTATTTTCATGTAAATTCCTCCCAATAAATAATCATGTAATGCCTAGATGCTTTATTAAAACCTTTATGAAAAAGTTGGTAAAAAAAAATGGCTGTATTAATTGGAACAATATTATGCATAAAGAATTTCAGTTAATTTTCTAATATGTCAACAATTCAAAAAAGCTTAATACTAAAGAAGAATCTGTAGAAAATGACTAACAATGATATCTAAATCAAACATAAAATGCCTGTCATAAAATTTGAAATCCATTCAGATGAAGATGCATAACCATTGGCCATGTATAGTAAAATTTAATTCTAATCTCTTATATGATTTTTTAAATGTTTATATGTTGTGAGGGTGTGTGGTGTAATGGTTATCATTGTAGGAAATGGACACAGTGGTTTGAGTTCAAATTCTGGACAAGGCTGTTTGTATTTCACATAGCATTTATACCCTTGGGAAAGGTATGCATCCAACTATTCTCCCTTCAGCTATGGGTAACTAGTAGGGCAGACTGGACTCTTTAACTTTGGTTAGGCAACCAGTCTAGGAAAAGAAAAACTCTGAATTCAAACCAACTTTACTCATAAATTGACCATGTGTCACATCTTTCCCTTTTAGTAAATACATGCATACATAAATAATAGTATTATTATTATAATTTTTTGGAGGAACTTATATTCAGTTTATGGAGTTGCATGATGTAATGGTTAGTCATAGGAAATGGACTTGTTGACTCGAGTTCAAATTCTGGATAAGGCTGTTTGCATTTCACATAGCACTAATACCTTTTGGAAAGCTATGAATCCATATATTCTCCCGCCAGCTATGGGTAAATCGTAGGGCAGACTGGGCTCTTTAACCTTGGATAGGTGACCAGTCTAGGAGACGGAAAACTCTGAATTTAAGCCTGGGAAACTGCTTATGGAATTGACCTTGTTTTGCATCCTGCTCGTGCGGAGAGGTTTGGTAAATATATATATTCAGTTTATGGAAATATTAAACTGAGTGGACAGTTCAGTTACTAGTGCCCAATCACTGCATATGATTTTTTTGTAACTGTGCTGGTAATAGCAAATAACAACATGTGTCAAAAGGGCTACACCAAAACAACTATAATTACTTAATGATATTATCTCAGAATTTAGTGCTATAGAAAAAGTAAAGTCAGGGACTGGCCTATTGTTGGTATCAGCTGGACGGTGAAGGAGTCTCTCCTCTTTCCACTAGTGTTATACCAAGGAGATTGATTTGCATTTGAGGGGGATGCTTTAATGACTGAGCAAAACTAGTCATTATAACTTTAAGTAATGGCATTTGATTGCATCAGCAAACTTTTTAACTCTACCTATTAGATTGAATTTTCAGGTATGTTTCAGTTTCAGAATATTCAGCATTTTTTAAGCAGATGAGCTGGGAGCAACACTTTGATCCTAAGCATAGTGTGCAGCTACTTTTGATTCTAGGCAAAAGTGCTAATCCATCCATAAACAATCCTACTATTTCTTTTATGCTAATAAATTAATAATACTAAATCAATCTTCTTTGTTTATGGGTTTTGTTTTATAGAGAGAAAAATATGAAGATTGAATTGAATATTTCTTTAATTTTTTTAATGTTAACCTAATTTCTATTGAGAATTAATCTTGTAAATGTCCAAAAACGTTAAAAAAAAACAGTTTTAATCAGAAAATTCTATAATAATCTGTGATTCTAGTCATGAAATGAAATTTGATTGTTGTTTTTAAGTTCTTCATTTACTGATGTAACTTTAAAAAGAGTTATGAGATATTAACAAGTAAATATTCAAATAATTCACTCCTCCCATTTCAATCAAGTTTTCTGTTGGGTGGTATTCATTATTTTTATTTATTTACAAATTGAAGATCTTTCAGTACAAAGAAAAAAAATAAAAAGAATTGAATTTTTAAATAAAATTAACAATTTTTTCAAAAATTGTAGAGTCTTGAAATTGGTTGTGTTTTACTCATTACTAAACTTAGTTTAGCACAACCTAGAAGTATGGGGCACCTAGTGAGAATCAAACTCATTAATAGTGGTCCATTAGCCTAGCTCACTAACCATTACTCCATTGGCTCAGTTGTTTGTAGTTTGGAATTATAAGCTGAAAGTTATGACATGAGCAGTCTATTGTGGAATGATAATTTAAAAAAAATTCAAATGTACAAGGGTCACTCAAAAAGTTAAGTGGAGTGGCCTATTGTCACTATCAGCTTGACAAGCGAGGGAGTCTGTACCCTTTTGACTAGCACTTGACTGGGGAGATGGTTTTTTGCATCTGAGGTGAAGTGCCTCGTCTACCATCAGCTTCAACTTAACTGCACAGATCCAAGCTGAGCTACTTATGCGCTGAGGTGGCAAGGGCTAGTATCAAATCTGAAACCTTGTGGTTCCAACGCAGATACTCTACTGACTGAGCTAGCTAATAAAGCCTCATATTTATTTCCCTAGAAACTACAGAAGATACAAAGAACACAAAAACATTATTAGATTGAGCAAGTTTTCACCTATAAAACACTGTTTATCCACATAGCACTGCGGATTATGAATTTTTGACCGATGAACAAGAGCCTGCATATCATACTCATAAAAATATACACCAATTGAGGCAACACACCTTTTCATAGCAGCAGTGACAGCCTCATGTTCAGGTCAATTTTATCCATGTACTCCATCTTTCACCATGCAGGTGAGCTGATTGAAGTGCTCTTTATTTTTTAGGTTGACAACTGACAACATAGCTTAACACTCATATCATGATTGCCAAATATGAAATACATTACTCTCCTACTAACTGTACTCATGTCCACAATTTGGTTTTGTAAACATTAAGCAAGTGTTGATGAATATCAATGAGTAGAATATTTTCTGCACAAAATATGATACACCTCTGCTTTCATGTTGGATGTCATTTTGCTAAACTGCCACTCTGCTGCTGTAACAAGGCAAAAAACAAAGTTATCAGTTATGGGTAGGAAGGTTCCGCCTCTACTGTTTTACCATCAAAATCTGCCTCTGATGTGGGACAAATTAACAGCTACTACCACTCTGGGTCAGTTAACCTGGGAGTAATGACAATGAAAAGGTACTTATCATTCTCCAGAACTGGAAGCTCACCATCAGATTTACTTTAGTACAATAGTTATCATTGTAGAAAATGGTTGTTGGTTGATTGGATTTTATGGCATGTCAATCCTTGTTGGGTTATTTTATGCTGTAGGCATTTTGTTTTATTCATTCTTGATGGGTATTGAAAAAAAATTTTTTTAAACTCATTTTTAAAACTCAACCCATAGATGGGATCCTATCAGGTACTATCACTCTGGGTCAGGATGGAACTGGAGTAATGGTGATGAAGGGGTACTCCACATTCCCCAGAGCTCCAAAATTGGAACTTCACCATTAGATGCAGTTTAACGTCATACCCAGGTCACCGTAGAAAATGGATTTATTTGCATTTCACTTCACACAAATTTTCTTGGGAAAGGCATGTAACCATCTATTCTCTTCCTAACTATAGGCAAATAGTAGGGCAGACTGAGTTCTCTAGCCTTGGTAAGGCAACCAGTTTAGGAGAAGGAACTACTTGAAATGCAAACCAACTTGCTTCACTTATCAAATTGACCATGTGTCATATCCAGTCCATGGCAGAGGGGGTTGGGTAAATATGTACCTGCTTGTTTGTAACTATTTACCTGCCTGACTCCCTATCTAACATTTGTGTGCATCACACTGTCAGTTATAGACACACATATGACATTCTCTCACTCTCTCTTTCTAAGTGGCAAAGGAATAGATAGACTAACACCCCCACCATACTCACACTCCTGTGCTTTTACTATGTAAGCATGTATGCTTGTACCTGTTGTTCATCAATGTCACACAGGGAAAAGGGGCTTTAAAACTAGTGACATTTAATTCTTTTATTTTCCTCTATATTGTCAATTTGTATTCCTTTTTTCTTCTTCTTCTTCCATCTCTTCACCTTCTCCCCCCCCCTCGCTGCCATTTAAGACTTTCTCTCTCTTTCTCTTAGACTTTGTTAAAGAATTTAATTTTTAGAAAAGCAAACAATGCTGATATCAATACAAAATGTATATTTATAACTGAATGTGTGACTCACACAAACAGTAGATAAGTAGGTAGGTACATACTTAGCAACAAGCATAAATTATTCTAAATGGAGCAGTTCTGGGAAACCTTGCTTATTACTAATAAAATCAAATTGTTGTTTAATAATTGAATACATATGTATTTATTGCCACACATTATTTTCAGTACACAGAATTTAGTAGCCTTGTCATTGTTAGTTACTTGTTTATGAATAAGAAAAAGAAAAAAATCAAAACATCTGGTGGAAAAATACATTTGAGGTACAAAATACAACATTTTTGCTTTGTTATTTTTTTAATTCATTTTCTCCCCAAAAACATTTTCCCATATAACATTCAAAACTCTATAAAAAAAGGAACTTTGGTTTGATAATAGACAAAGCATGGATTTTGTTGGTAGTAGCTTTATGATTATAGTGTTGGGCTGAATGATAAAAGGTCTGTTTGATTCCATTCTAACGGTCTTTTATGTGTATCTTCTACAATAAAATAGAAGAATGATGAAAATACATGGTCTCCTTAACAGTCTTGTATGTGTATCTTCTATAATAAAGTTAAAGAAATTTATAAGCACATTGTCTTTTTAACAGTCTTGATATATGTAATTTCTATAATATATATATATATATATATAAGGCAACGGTCTCCTATAAAACGGATGGAGCATTCTCTGGCAGACTTTACATATATATGTATGTATGTATTTATCAGTTAAAATCCTTGTTCTAGTCTGTAGGTGTGCTGATGGACGAATGGTTAAGAAGTCTGACTGATGATAAATCGATTGGGTTTCCATCCATCTTGCTGGAGGTAGCCTACTAATGTCTAGCCCACTGAAGAGACATGATATGTCAAAACTCTGTGTCTGTGGATGACTGTGTGTGTGTGGTCTTACAACAGCATTATGAGAAATCCTATTGCATTGTTACCATAGCAAAGAAATTTCCCATTACTTATGAGTGAGACAAGATTGCTAAATGCATTTAAAAAAAATTATGTACTGCTCCGAATTCGTAAGAATTTGGACCATAGATACAAAAGAAATTGGATAAATCAATGTTTGTTTTTATTATTATTATTTTTTGGTACAAATTTTGTATAAGCTGTATAAAAATAATATAAGATAAACTCCTATAATTTACTAAACAATTTAAAAAAGAAAAAAAATGTAAAAGACACGCCAAACATGCCCCCTATCCAAATTCAAAAACTTCTACAATTTTGCACAAATAAGACTTTTAAAAATAATTAAGCATTCTCTAGAATCTGATTGGATAAGTCAAGTCCCAAGTGGTGTGTATACATACGTCTGTCCATGAAATTTCCAGGAGGGTCGTTACCACCAAAAAGAAAAACACCAAATTCGAGCTGATAAGCGTGTATATAAACGGGAGTTCAAATTAACATGGGTAGTAGGGATTAGACTGACCACACACCATGGTGTGTCCCGACCGTACACAATGACCCTTTACCTTGGCATGATACCTTTGATAAACGACGATTTCACTACCCCCAATGCTAGAGATGCTGATAACATCTAGAGACGAGAAACAACGTCCGGCAAATTGACCTGACTGCTGACAATATCAGAACAACTCAACCTGCCAACCCAACAGAACCTTTTGCTGACTACTAGTGACTTCCTACCTGATGGCCAAGTCGACCAACAAACGAGACATTTGTCTTCAGGTTGGGTAACTGACACCTTTCCTGATCTATCCAGTTTTCTGCCGACCAATGACCACAGAATAAATATTTTGTTGTTATTAACTATATACCCTATGCTTGTCATTCCTCCATATTTTGCCTAACCTGTGTCTTTTCATCATCGTCATTCCAAATATTGTTAGTGGGGTTGGCATCAATTCTCACCAGTTGGAATTCTTCTTCACTGACTCGAATCCACACACACCGACCCCCTACAATAATAATTATGTTATAATCTTTAATTCTTTGACTTTAATAATTGTATGTGTCTGTGTGTATGTGCACATATGTATATATATTAAATTTCATAGAGGAATTATATATAATTGATAATTGAATCATATTACCACGGCCAGACAACTCGGCAAACACCATTTGTGACATCTGGAGCACTGGACAGCTGTTTCGACCTCCGTTGGTCTCATCAGCAGTGCATACCACAATCTCCGCCACTAGAGATTGAACCAATGGACCACAGAGTGAAGAGCGGGGACTCAACACACTGGGCCACCAGCCCATGCCACAAACGGAGAATGGCAAATCATCTAGTCAATATATATATATATATATATATATATATATATATATATATAGGGATTGCAGCCTGAAAACCAGAGACCTTCATTCTGATCCAATACTGGATTAAAACCATTAAATGTCATAAGCAAAGCAAACATTTTGCACTGCTGTCTCCTTGTTCCTTCCCTGATAACAACTAGACATGAAGTTACTGATTTTGATTTAATAATTTCATTTTGTTCAATTCTCACTGGGTGTCCCATACTTATGGCTTATTAAATGACTAAAGGACATCACTTGCTGGATAAAAGTGCTGGTAAAGATCATTTGGTTCCCAAGAGGCTGAGAGTTCAATTCTAGACTCAGGGAGTACAGAAATCTACACTGGTCGAGCAAAGAACGCAAAGTGGTACTACATTGAAGAACTATTGTGTACTGTTGCTAAAATTCCTAAAGAACTGCTCTGGATATGACCAAAATTAATACATTAGTAACTTTATTCATTCCTATAGTTTCATACTAAAATACTTGTTTTAACAGGATGAACAGAAGGGGAAATGAATGAGATTGACTACAGGGGAAAGTATTTTTCTTTGTAATTGAAGATATTTGATATGATGTTATTACTTTTTAGATATTCAGGGAAAACTTTTCTATACTGACACCAGTTTGTATGACATATATATACTAGCTACAGTATCCAGTAATATCTGGGAAAGGTGGGGTTATTTGCAGTTCCCAGAATGCACTTGGAAATATTAGTGAACCTGGGTGCCCATACTGGATTTTAAATTGCAACCTTTGCTAGGTGTGTTTATGGCAGATCAATTATTTGTGTGGAAATATCAAAAGCTGTTTATGTCATAAGTCCTTCATTCAGAGTGAAGGAGCTGGAGAAGTTTGAGCTTGATGAGTAACAAATTTGTTTATAAGAATAGCAAACCTACTGCCTTAGTACTCGGGAAGTCATCGCAATTATAACTAGGTGAACATATTCAGGTACTGTTGAAGCACCCTGTATATCACCATTTGTAAAGCCCTTCGATTGACTGAAGCAATTTCATAAAAACAACCCATTTTCCCCCTATGATCGACATAACTCGAGAAAAAACACCATAATAAAGTTAGATAAACAATCAGAAGTGTTGACCCTAAAGAGTGCCTTGTGATGTTAAATATATAAGAATAACCTATTTGATTTATTCTATTTTATATTATAAGAGTATTTAAAAAAAAAGAATTAGATTAAGCATTCATTTATTCATATCCTCTCACTGTCACTTGATTTCAACATTACTACTTCTCAACTTCCCCCTCTTTCAGTAAAACATATTCTCTTTCCTCCTCTATTGTAAAGATGTCCCCAGGGGTTCCATTATTGATTTTTATTGAAAGCCAATCAGCCAGTCCTATTCCTGAATCTTGGCTTAATATGTGTAAGGTATCATAATTGGTGTAGGCGCCAACTGGTTAACAGAAATTGCCATTTATATTGTAGATGTTTGTGTATGTTTGTGTATGTGTGTGTGTGTGTGTATGCGTGTGTGTATGGAGGGAGTTATATTAAATTGGATGTCTGTGTGCTTGCTCATTTCAATCTATGATAATAATTCATCAAGGGAGATAATTGTTAAATGTTAATAATAGAAGACTTCCCCTTATCATTTAACCGAGAGTATAATTAATATAAATTATATGAGTAGGTTGGCTGTGACTTGTCATTGAGCTTACTGACTGCTGTAGTGAATGAAGGAATAAAGATTATACGAAATGCTGTGTTAATCTAAGCAATTATGAACAGCAGTTTAAGTTATCAGTGAAACAATTACTAATATATGGAAAGCTGATAGGAATTTTTAAAAACAAAGTTATGTAAATCTGAACTTGGACAGTATTTGAATATATAACAATTTGAAAATTGTGAGATGAACCTTAAGCCAGGAAAAAAAAAATTGTGATATTTTGGGGATTGTGACTCATAATAAATTAAGAATTAATGCAGACACAACTTTGTCAGAAATCATTTATTGATAATTAAAAAAAGAAAAAAAATTGATTTATTTTTGGATTCATGCATGTCTGCATGAGTTTTTTCTAATTAAATTTTTTTCCCCTTTTCTGCCAATATTTGTAATAATTGTTACTTTTTCAGAATTGCTGAATGATGATTTTACGGAAAAAGTCCATTAAGCTTCTTAGTTCTACATTGGATTAGCGATTTGATGCATTAGCTGGCCAAAATCGCACAAGACAACACTGACAGTTAAGATAATTTTACTTGGTAATTACCGACATTGAACTGTAGCCATCAGTGATTCAGTGCCAATACCAAGTAATTATTTCGCAATTAAAGTCCAGTTTTAGTCATAAAATACTTTTTCAAATTCAGATTGAGGCTGAGAACATGAGGTTTAAGTTATTCTTTTCAATAATTTCCTCCACTGAGGCTTTATTTTATATCATTTTTTGTTTTCTTTCTTAATTTTTCCAATTTTATTTCCTTTTTTATTTGTATTCTTTTTTATACTCCTTTCCTTTTTTAATTTCTTTTCTTATTTTTCTTTATCTTGTTTCTATTTTATTTCATATTATTTTCTTTTTCTCTTTCTTTCTTTTTACTTTGTTTTCTTTTTTAATTTGTTCCTTTTTTTTATTTCTGTATGTTATTCATTTATCTTTCATTCCTTTTTCTTTATAATTTCTTTCTTTCTTTCTTTTTCTTTTTCTTTCTTTGTTTCTATTTTATTTTAGATCATTTTCTTTTCTATTTTTCTTTGTTCATTTAAAAAAATTTTCTTTCTTTCCTTCATTCCTTTTTCTTCTTTTTAGTTTTTATTTTGGTTTTTATTATGTTTATCTTATTTTCCTTTTTTAATTTCTTTTCCATTTTATTTCTTTCTATTTTCTTTTTTTTTTAATAAAAGCTCAATATT
The DNA here is from genome assembly GCA_023376005.1 of Doryteuthis pealeii. Classification (NCBI taxonomy): domain Eukaryota; kingdom Metazoa; phylum Mollusca; class Cephalopoda; order Myopsida; family Loliginidae; genus Doryteuthis; species Doryteuthis pealeii. The sequence continues at coordinate 48,129,458 of CM042143.1, read as the reverse complement.
TTCTTAAATTTTTCCCACTTTTAATTTGAATTTCACAAAATTCTAAAATATCTTTTTATTTACAAGTTAAATGAAGAAATTAATTCGCAAAATTAAGACTAACTTTTTTTTTATTTGCAATTTTCTTTCCCTCTTTTATTTTTCCTGTTTAAATATTCTATTTATTTTTTTGAATTTAAAAATACTTTTTTTTTTTTAAATCTTTTTTTAAAGTTAAATATTGGGTAATATAAATGCAGATCCTTAGCTTTTCATTTTGGTGCTGAAACAAGAAATTTAGTGAAAGTATGTTGGTCTTGTTATTTTTCCGCTTGCTGTCATTCGTTGAAAAATTAGCTGCCAGCATTATGCCTCCCCACCCCCCAATGTCCAACCCTTTTGGCTCATTTAATCACTGCCATTTCCACATCAAATTGAAATCGCAATATCAGCTCAGCTTTTCTGCGTGATCACCTTGGCCAATTATGTAATTTTTGAATGAAAATGTAATGATATAAAAGAAAGATAAAAACAAACTGAACAAAATAAATAAAAGATGACTAAGAAATTATGCCCCCAAATTTTTTAAAGAATTTTGATTTTGATTTTTCAGAAAATATATTAATGGTCATTCTTTCTAAGATAATAGAAAGTTTTGAAATGAGTTTGTGTCAGTAATGAATGAAAAACATTAGAAATGTATTTTTGAACTTATTTAACAATTCTGAGTCAATGAAGGAAGAAGCAATTTCTAAAATCAATGCACTTAATTTAATTAACTGCTTATGTAAAACATTATACAGTAAAAATTTCATATCAAAATTCAGCTCAAGTGTCAGGCTTTAATCTTATATTGGTTATCTAAGGTTTAAGAGCCTAGTTTGCCCTACTATTTACCCATAGCTGGAGAGAGAATATTGGATACATAACTTTCCCAAGGAAATGTGAACAGCTTCATCCTGGATTTGATCTCAGATTGCCGAGTCCATTTCCTATGACGATAACCATTACACCACATGCTTCCATAGCCTTGGTAAGGTAACCAGTCTAGGAGACTGGCTACTCTTAATTCAGACCACCTGCTAGCATGTCCTGTGCCAGTGTGACGAGTTAAAATGCATTACCTCCTTTGACTAAATTTATTATATATATATATATATATATATATATATATATATATATATATATATATATATATATATATATATCTGAGGACAATCTGTCTTTAGCAGCTGATACTTGAGTAAAGAATTAGATTATAATAAAGGGTACCTGCACAACATCCCCATCATAGTTTTGATAATCAAACTGGACAGATTACAGTCAAGTCCCATTGAAAGCATAGGTTCCCACTAGATCACCAAAGTTAAGCAGTGATAAGTCTGTTCAATACTTAGATTGGTGACCATTTAAGCAAAGGCAGGTACTGTAAGCAACTTGATAGAAAAATGACAAGATTCAACATTAAATGATCTGAAAAGGGTTGATATACCTTAAAACAAAACAACCAACCAGGACAGGATAACATTAGGTTGATTTGATTTTCACAAAAAACTTTAACCTGAATTGTTGTCACTTGACACACTTATAGTGCCACCTATCTGTGAGACTTTGAATATACTGACTGTATTCTCTGAAGAGGGGAAGATTTACCCGAAAAGGGGTGTCCTGTATATGACACTAAACTGCATACACTGGATTGGTTCCAGTTCTGGTAGTCTGAGGAGTATGGAGTTGCCTTTTTATTGCTCTTACTCCCAGGTCCACTCGAATCTACTAGAGATGTAGTACTTGTTAGAGTACCATCTATGGGTCAAAAATACCAAATAACTAAATTATTTGTATTAAGAATAATAATTTGAAGCTATAATTGTTTACTAAGGATTATTATAATTATTTAAAACCATAGAGTTGTGCAAACAGGATTATTATATAGAAATAATTATGTCAAACCATATAATTGTGTATAATTTAGTATTAAATAGGAATACTTGAAATCATACAACTGTGTGGGGAAAATAAACCCCTAAGAAACAAGTACACAAATATGAATTCCTTGACCTCTAGGCATAAAATAACAGTAGATGGATTGATATGCTATTAAAATCAATCAATCAACATTTATTGATCTAACTTTATGAAATCAACAGCTGTTTAAAAGTTATAAGTTCCTAACTGGTTAAAGATCTTATAATCCACCAGACATCTTTGCCATTTCTGTTACTATTTCAATTATGTTTATAGAAATTGTTAGGGTCATCTCTGGGAAGGTTTTAAACTCTATTTGGAGATCAGGTGCAGACTGTTGTTTTTTCTTTATTTTTTATTAAAAATTAAAAAAAAAAACTGTCTCTCACTCTTTATATCTTACTGTCCGCCTTGCTGTAAAAGAGTATCTGTTCCAGGTATTCCTATTGTTCCCTGTAAGAAACCTTTTCCCTTAAACTGTTTTTAAAAACTGTTGGTAGAGCATTCGCCTAGGGACCACAAGGTTCCAGATTCGATACTGGCCCTCACCAAATCAGTGCATGAATAGCATAGCTTGGATCTGTGCAGTAAAATTGGGAGTTGATGGTAGATGTGGCAATCCACCTCAGACTCAAAAACAATCTCCCTGGTCTACTGCTAGTGAAAAGGGGATAGACTCCCTTGCTGTCCAGCTGATACTGACAATATTTGAGAATTTTTTAGATGAAGCTTGATAATTTGTATTATTTAGATTTTTCAGACTCTTATACTTATCTTTATTGCTATATACACAAAGTTTCGACTGATGTGCCTTACTGCCTTCTTCAGGTGTTTCTTGTTGAACTTGGGAGCCTTCACATTGTAATGGAGACAATTTCCAATTCAAGTCTGAGGACAACTCTCAAACTCAGATTGGTGTGTACCAGATCTATATATTGATACACTAGTACTTAACTATGTGTGTCATACCCTATCATCACCTCAGATAAATGATGGACCATTCCATTTTGATTCTTAAGATATGAATGTATGTGTTCAAATGTTACGTCCTGTCCTCACCTCAGATAAATAATGAACCATATCATTGTAATTGTGAGGAAAGAAAGGGAAGAAAAAATGTTACACATCAGGGGGAAAAAAGTAAATATAGAAAAAAAGGAAGAAAGGTGAGAGATAGGAAGTGATAGCACTTATCGTCTGTTTCAATGAAATAGAAAAAAAGTAGAAACAGAAAAAATAAGGGAAAAAAGAAAAAATTTTGCCAGAGATTATTATACTTTTTACATATTGAAATATTTGCAATAGCTATTAAGTAAACATATCAAACATTTTAATAGTCATATTATCATACCATGGTATATCCACGGTTCCTACTATTTAGTAACTAGTAGTGCTTATCTATATTTCATAAGGGTTTTAAGATGGTCATTGATGTTTAGAATTACAGGGATAACCCACTTTTCAAAGGTTTTTATTGTTATTTATGTATACAAACATTATAAGATTTCATTTATATTTTTTCAATGAAACTCCATCAATCATTATTATTAATAATTTTGACTAGTATTATCCTTCATCTTCCTAATTCTAGTGGCTTTTTGTTACAACTCACTGGGGGTCGTCACTTCAACGACTTCATCTAAAAAATAGAAATAAAAATGTACTTTTTTTTTTTGCTGTTGTACAACTTATGAGTCCAGTGAGCTGTGATAAGCGACTCAGATTAAAAAGACAAAATACAATGCCAGCCAAAATTATTAGTAATGATGATTGAATATATAGATGAATCAATAGGCCCACAGTTTAATTATGAAAAAAGTATTTATTTTAAGCAGCAGGTGTTCATTTTTCAACATGATCACCTTCCTTCTCAATACACTTAACTCAACTCTTTTCCATAGATTGCATATATTGAAGTTAATGCAGTGAAAACTTACATATGATACACACATCTATAGATTTTCCGGGGCTCTTTGCAAAAATGCATCCTGGCCTCCTGCCTTAAAAAACACTAAGCAGTGCTAGCTCAAAAAACAAGCCACCCTACAAATCAAGTCCCTAGCTGAAGTGGTGGCTCCTGAAAAAACAACCAGTGCTTAAGGTGTTTTTCCTGATAAAAATTAATTTTTTGTAGTGCCTAAATTTACATTGTACAATTGCGATACCATAAAATAAGATATTTTTTTTAATTAAAAATAGCCTGACATTTAAAAAAAATTTTTTATTGAAATAAAAAAGAATATCTAAATATTCAGATTTTTTATTTGTTTGTTAAATGTCTTGATTGTTTTGTGACTTTTTTTATTTTTTTTAAATTTTTTTTTTTTAGTTGAAATAAAAAACGAATATCTAAATATTTTGTTTTTTATTTGTAATTGATTGTCGAAAAAAAAAAAAAGAAAAGATATTAAAATAAAGATATTAAAATAAAAGAAAAATACTGAAAGAAAAAAGCCTTTTTTTTTTTTTTTTTAGTGGATTGAAGTCATTTTTATCGACAAATTACTTTTTTTAGTGGCTTAAAGGTATTAAATTTAAGCCATATTTTTATCGACAAGTAAATGATAAAATGACGGTAGGTGTGGCACTCCACAGCAACAAAAAAAAAATTCCCTAGTCTAGCACTAGCAAAAAGAGGATAGACTCCTTCACTGTCCAGCTAATGCCGACAATAGTCCACTCCACCAACTTTAGTTTATATATTTATTTTACGTAATGAATAGGTGGCCTAATCATTTTGTAAAGCAAGTGTAGAATTTAAAATATTCAAATTCAAAAGTTAACAAATAATTCATTAGAAGAAATCATGAAAAATAACCAGTAATATGATAGACAGGTAGTAACCTGTGATTGACCTTTTTAGCAGTTTTCTGATTGGTTGATTTGATCATAAGAATGGGTTAGTTAGAGATTCAGAGTTAACTGGTTTGATTGAAGAAGTGAGACGCTATTGGCATCTCTCCAATAAGTTGGGTTTTGGGTGAATAAAGATGTCAAAAATACACCATGTCTTTGTGTTCATTAAAATAAGAACCAACAAGAAGTTGGACACAAAGATCAAGACCCTTAATATCAGAGGAATCAGACCAGTATTGAAGACAGAAGATAAGTAACAATATGAAGAACAAGAATAAGTGCTATACAGCATATATATATATATATATATATATATATATATATTGCAATAAGGTAAACTTGTCTTGATAACTCACAAAATTAATTTGAATTTGAGTTACTTTCAAATTGATGGGATGCAAACTTCATCTAATGGCTTATCAGCTTTTGGAAATTTCAAAATTTATGTTCTTAGTGAGGGATTCAATTTGTAATGTAAGTATGATAATAAACTTAAATGATCTCTCCCACCTGGCTTGAATGATCCCTCATTCTTAATCTTAAATGATCCCGCTAGTCCTGATCTTACTTAAATGATCCCTGATCCAACTCAAACAATCCCCAACTTAACTTGAATGATCTCTCATCCCTGACCCGATTTCAACAATCCCTGACTCGATTCTGATGTTCCCTGACTCAACTTAAACGAATCCTATCTCCCTGACCTAACTCAACATGACATCAATTCAGACACATTGATAGGGGAGTTTGTATACAGTTTTCCTTCTCTCATACTGGTTGGCTGATGTACAAGGCAAGAGACGCCAAACTGCCCTACTGTTTACCCATAGCTGGAGGAAGAAGAGATGGATTTGTTTGTTTCCTAAGGGGCATTAACACAAAGTTAAATGCAAACAGCCAGACTCAGGATTTGAATTGGAGTTGCTGGGTCAATTTTCTATGATGATATCTGTTATGCCATTTAGGAAGGTAGGGATGGGGCTGAAAAGTTGAAAGGTTGATGTCATATCTGGTGGTGATGACTTTTTTGACCAATAGGACCCAAACACTGCAACAGCAATAGAAAAAGTGTGTAGACTAGGAGGGGGACTATGTTGTAAAATAAACTTGATTTGGTCATATTTCATAAGAGTATCTTGGTCAGCTTATGAACTTTTCAGCTGACCCTTTTAATACATCAAAGTATTCATTTAAGTGATATATGTAGGTAAATCAATAAGTGCAGGGGTTAATAATTTTAAAAAAATGATGGTCATTTACTTTACCTGACAAAAGGTTATTTTTTAACATATTAAGGGTCATTCTAATAAAAATAAAAGGACATTTTGAAACGAGTTTGTATCTGGGGAAAAAATGAAAAAGATTTTTGCACCTATTTGCAAAAGTCAAAGTCAATGAAGGGGATGGAGTTTCTGAAATGAAAACATTAAACTAGCTTAACTTAAACTGCAGATGTTGAATTAAATGAAGTATTTTTGATGAATGATGAAAAAAAAAGGGGGGGGGAGTTGATGAGGTAAAGGGAATTTGAAGAGTTTGAATGTCAGCTGTGCCATAAGGAAAAGAAATTGAGTGAACTCAAATGTTCATGATACATTTGTAGAGCTGTTAATTTAAATATTGGCCATATGAGAATGAACATGTCATCGGGAGGAAAAAGCAAGCATCTTTCTTATTAATCAAATATCATATCATATGCTTATAATATATATGTATATAAGCTTTTACACACACACATATATATATATACACATACTAGTGAGACCCTCACAGTTGGCACAGGGCAATATGGGTAACCAGAGGGAATCAAACTCACTAAACATTACACCATATGAAGTGCCTTTTTACTAATAAGCTTAGCCAGGAGTATTGGGAACTCTGAGAATCGGTCATTAACAACGCTCTGGTAGCCTAGCATGCTAATCATTACTCCATACACTAACCATTTCTCTCTCTGTCTGTGTCTCTTATATAAGTAAAGTAAAGTAAAGTCAACGAGGCGGCCTAAAGTCGGTATTAGCCAGTCAGCGAGGGAGTCTATCCCCTTTTCAATAGCGCTAGACCAAGGAGATTGTTTTAGCATCTGAGGTGGAGCGCCACACCTACCATCAGCTCCTTACTTTACCGCACAGATCCCTGTGCTACTCATTTGCTGAGTTGGTGGGGGCTGGTATCAAACTAGGAACCTTGTGGTTTCTAGCCGAACGCTCTACCGACTGAGCTAACCCGGCCCCTTAATATATTTATATATATTTATATATAGGTGTAATGGTTAGAGTTGTAGGAAATGGTCTTGTTGACCAGAATTCAAATCCTGGACGAGGTAGTTTGTGTTTCACATAAAACTAATACATTTGGAGACAGATATGCATCCAACTACTCTCCCTCCAGCTATGAATAAATAGTAGAATAGACTGGGCTTTTAAACCTGGGTTTGGTAATCATTCTAGGAGAGGGAAAACACCAGAATTCAAACCTGGTAAACTCAGCTTAATTGAAATTGACCTTGTATCATATCCTGCTCATATGGAGGGGTTGGTATATAAATATATATATATATATGAGAGAGAAAGAGTTTCTCAGCTTAACCAAGAAGGTAGTGGCTTTTTGAATAAATTCTTAGAGATTAATATTTGTAATAGAATGGATCTAGGTCATTCTTTTCTGGGTTATCACCTACTCAAACACATATATCCCCCTTCACTATAACATATATATATATATATATCAGGAATGATAGTGTGTGCTCAGTGAATATAGTACAACCAGTAAGGATAGTAAATTCAGCATAAATATTAACCTCCCATAATGATGATATAATCCAGGCTTATAAATTGAAACAATTTTCTCTCCTCTGTTATTGAATATTTTTGGCAGTTGTTCTGAGATAGCACTGTGTCCCCCTCCAGCAAACTTCTAGTTGGATCATGATATGGAATTTGGAAGATGTTAGGATAATGCAAGAGTGACAAAAATAAGTGCCAATGGGTGAGCAACCTTCCCCCAGCAAAAATTCTCTGTTCATTTTGTGGCGACAAGTTGTATGTATAAATGAATTATTTTCTTTACAAAAAGCCCCCCTCCCCCAATATTTTAAAGTCTATCAACTCTCCCCCCCTCATCATTTAATGTTATGAAATATTATTTGGATGCTAAAAATATTTACATTTCTATCAAGATAAGTCCCTGGAGAAATTTTGAGTAATACTTATACCAGAGTAGAAAGTTCAGCATGGTAGCACAGTGTACACATTGTGATAATAACCATATGGCACTGATATATATATATATATATATATATATATATAGATATGTGTATCATGTGTGTGTATATGTTTCTGTAGATATGTTTGTATTTGTTTCTCTAGATATATGTGTGTATGTATGTATGTATGTATGTATGTGTATATATATATATATATATATATATATATATATATATGTATATATATATGTATCGTGTGTGTATATGTTTCTGTAGATATGTTGGTATTTGTTTCTCTAGATATGTGTGTGTATGTATGTATGTATGTGTATATATATATATATATATTATGAAAAATGAGTTCTAACAAATCATAACTATTCAGCACAATTTATATAAAAAATTGAAATATTTTTATTCAATCAATTTGTTTTTAGTGAATTTCCAAGAAATGGCAGTTGCCATAGGGCAGTGGTTAGCAAGATAGTTTGGCAAGCCATAATTTTATTCTTTATTAAGTCCTCCATAATTATAAATTGATTGGTCTAAAAAAAATAAAAGATAAAAATGGCCTCAGTTAAATTTTCTTGATTCTCAGAAATCAGGTTTTAAGGATCATGCATACTAATGAAGTCAGTGATTGCTCGGTTGTATGCTCGGTTGTATGCACAGTAAAACAATTGGCCCCTGGGGGCTGAGAATTAGTCTATAATGGTAACTTAACTTGAGGATAAACACAGTATAGGCTATGCTTATCACCAAGGTTCCTATGGCTTGTTACAGGTCAATTTACAGGCGGAACTGTTATTTCTGGACAAATTGAAAGAGATAATGAGCTTACTATGAAATGGGTTGTTCAAGAGTTGGATCTCTAAAAAAAACATTTATTCCTTGTCTCATAATGTTTTTTTGTTTTTTCATTCAGAAACATTATCAACATAAAAAGTCATGACATTAAGCCATTGTGTCAGGAAACTGCATATTACCATAACTATTCTTGGTAAATATGGTAGTGTAGTTTCTTGCACAGTTCTAAATTCATTTTTTTTCTTTCTCCAATGCTGGTTACCTACCATGTTATAGAGACCTCACTCTTCCCTGCTCTTTTACCCATGGATCATAGAGAAGTGGATTTGTAACTTATTCCCAAAAGTGTTTGTGATATATATATATATATAATAAATAGTGCTTAACTTGAACTTGGTATACCAAATCTATTTTCCTGATGGTTTACATAATTAAAGTCTAGCTCTTTTTAGAGATAAAAAAACAGGATTTCTTCTGCTGATTTTGCAGTTTGGCAATCTTCTTTCAATTAATAAGCATCTATACCTATTTCTTTTTAACAATGAGGTAAATTTAAAAATATCATTAGATAGATTAGACAGATCAGTATTTAATATAACATCAATTTATTAAGCAGAGCACAACTGGTTTGAATTCAGTTTTCCTTCTCCTAGATTGGTTGCCTTATTAAAGTTAAAGAATGCAGTCGGCTCTACTATTAACTCATAGCTGGAGGAAGAACTCGTGGATTTGTGCCTTTCCCAAGAGTATTAATTTTAGTGAAATGCAAACAGCTTTAACCTGGATTCTATTTTCTATGATAATAACTGTTACTCCAATCATGCTTACTATTCATCAGAATTCTATCTGAAGTAGACAAAAAATAATCTTGCCAATTCTTACATGCTTTTTTGTAAAATACGCCAATTGTCCTCTGCAAAGGGGCAAAATACCCCTAATGGGGCCACCTGTTGGCTGTGAGTCGTGACCTGTGATGCTTAAGAGCAGATTAATGTGGCTGAGCAATCCATGACATGTAGCGCTACACTTAGGCCCTTACTTAGGCTACATGTGTAGTCGATTAGGCCCTCTGGTCATCTCAAACCCTAGCACCTATATGATTGTCCCAACCCTATTGCTCTTATGGCAAACCCCCCAATCCTTTTTATCATATATGTGCTTGAAGGTGGTGGCTGAGGCTCTTGGGTATGATGTTAACGGCATCTAATAAAGTTCCACTTTTGGAGCATGGAGTACCCCTTCATCACCATTATTCCCAGGTCCACTTTGACCCAAAGTGGTGGTACCTGTTACGGTCCCATCTATGGGCTAAATAGAAAAATGTGTTTTTAAATATCGAGTTTTAAAAAAATGTGAATTTCCATCAAGAAAGAATAAAACAAAATGTATTTGGCATAAAATAACCCAACAAGTGTTGACATGCCATAAAATCTAGCCAACCAACCTCTTTAGTAAGGAGTTTGTTTATAAAGTCACACAACTAAGTATTTTCATTATTCCATAAATTATGCAGAATATTGTGTTCATTTGTGTTGTCTTAAGTTTTGAGATTAAATATACAAATAAATTATAATCGTAATAAAAAATTGCTGAAATAAAGAATGAATTATAAAAAATTATTATTAATTATTAAGAGAGAAAATAATACTAAATTTATTAAAATGTATATACTTATTAACACACACATATAAAAAATTATTATACACAGCAGTGATATATACAGGCTTATGAAAAAGCATATAAAATAATTGTACATAATGAGAACACCTGGTTGTTGTGGACAGTAGGTAAATCACATTAGTAAGGGTACTTTTTTATTTTATTTTTTCCCTTTATGAGGGATCAAAAAGGTTGAGGGTGTCTGTGAAGGTAAGTACTAACTGTTTTTATATGGATTAACTGCTGACCAAATGAATAACAGTAAGCTCTCCCTTCACTGATCACTAGGAATGTTAAGCATTTTTGTTGCCCACAGAAGCAGATAAATCTACATAGAATGGACAATAATTTGACTGCCACTTGTAAGCACCTAGTGTTTAAACAGATCTCACATTCATCTATATAAGAACCTTATGATATGCTTGGCAGGGGGAAGGGAAAATGGCCTATAAATACAAAAGAAAGAAAAACAAAATAGAATAAAAATGAGAGTAATAAAAACAAGAAAAAAGAAAAGAAAAAGGAAATGATAAAAAGAATAAACTGATTGTTTTTTTTTTGTATTTTGTTTTTTTGTTGTTGCTTTTTTATGTTTTTATTTGTATGTCTGCATTCTGGTAAGTTGGATGGAAAATTTGCAAAGCAAATCATTTGACATCTAAAGGTCTTTATCTATGGTGGCTTACAGGTGAGAAATTGTTTCTTCAACGGTTATTTTTCATCTGCAGTGAAAAGGAAAGAGCTTTTCTCAAGGTAGACAGTTAGATCATTGGGTTGTAACTGTCATTCTAACTAATGACTGGCTTGTTTTTGTGTTGGCCCCTGCCAGCAAGTATAGATCAGAAAAGTATGGATCATTTAGGAGGAAGACAAATATTGTACGCACATACTTACATACATACATATAAGAAATTTACAAGTTGACTAAAAGGCAATGAGACAAATATATCATTGAGTCGAGCAGAAGTTTAAATTATCATTTATGACATTTGGTCACTGTAATAAGAAAGAGGTTGGTTTTGATTTCCTTCTTTTAATGGTATATCAACATTCATGGGTTATTTAATGACAATACCACCCTTGTAGAGAGCCCTGTTGGTGGGGCTTTAGAATACACTGAGTGCACCTCTGCAGAGCGATAAGACTCCTCTAATGGGGCAACCTGGGATGCTTAAGAATGTAATCTAGGTGGCTGAGCAGTCCATGACATGCAACACTCAATTTTGGCCTTTATGCTAGACGGATGATCAGAGAGGCTTCCTCCAATCAATTGGCTGGTCACATCAAGCCCTATCACTTATATGATTGTCTCAACCCTGTTGCCCTTATGGCAAACCCTAATCCTTTTCATCATATATGTGCTAGAAGGTGGTGGCTGAGGGTATGACATTAAACTTTATCTGATGGTGAAGTTCCAGTTCTGGAGTTCTGGGGAATGTGGAGCACCCTTTCATCACCATTGCTCCCAGGTCCATCTGACCTGGGGTGCTAGTACCTGTTAGGGTTCCATCTATGGGTTGAATAGAAAATTTTTTTACAAATCAAGATCAAGAATGAATAAAACAATAAAATGACCCAGTGGGTTGACATGCTATAAAACCTATCCAACCAAACTTGTAGAACAGTAGTGATACAATTTATCCAATAGTGGGGTGGGGGTATGAAGGTTCATACTTTTCCAAGGGTACTAGTATGTGAAATTGAACATGATAGAACAATTTGAACTCACTTACTACAATGTTGCAGTCCACCACTTTAGCCACTACATTACAGAGCCCCCCCCCATACCGGCTCCATAATACATTAGTTTGGTTTCTTTGTCTGGTATATAAACCTTTGTTGGTTATTTAATGCAAAAGCCATCCTTGTAGAAGAATAGTAGTGGTATTATTCTGAAAGTGAACATAATAGTGTAAACGGAGTTTGAATTCACTTATGATGATGTCACAGTCCAGCAGATTAGCCACTTCACCATGGGGAATCGCCTAATATGAAAGAGAAATTTTATATTTTTTCTGTTTTGCTATTTTAATGGCAGATAATCATCTATTGGTATTAACTTGAGATAATTATTTACTAAACTTTGCTTAAATGTGGTACAAGGCCAGAAGTATGGAGCACCTAGTGAAGAATCAAACTCTCTAACAATTGTCTGCTAATCTAGCTGGCTAACCATTACATTATGTGTAGTGACCATAATATTGACTTGAGATATGTTGTTCTAAATTAAAAACCCTAATAATATTGAAGTCATTCTTAGTGGTTTTTTTTTTTTTTTTTTACCCAATGTTTCAGATGACTGATTCTACTACCTACGTATAGTCTATAATGAAAGAGGTTGAGGTTTCTTTTCTTTCTTCAGAAGATAGGAATAAACTGTTTATCTGATAAAGCTCATGCAGAAGGAAACATCTTATATAAACACTGCATTAAATTGGTTTTCATGACTTCTTTTCCATATATATATATATATATATATATATATATATATATAAAGTTAGGGTTGCATGGGCATGAAGCCAACAGTGCTTGGTAACTCACATACTCGCCGATGCAATTCTCAAACCAAGTGACCAGGCTGGCATTTTGTGCATGCTTTTATACTGTAAGGAGAGGTAGGAGTTTGGTTTTATGGTTCAGAGAGCAGGGGTGCTGTGTGTAGCACTGCTTATTGTTTCTTGTTCTATACAAAATATTAAGCTATTTACTTAGATAATATGGTATGCTATCTCTCTCTCTCTCTCTCTCTCTCTCTCTCTCTCTCTCTCTCTCTCTCTCTATATATATATATATATATATATATATATATATATATATATATATATATACACACACCAAGGGACATTCAATAAATAAGGTGAGTTTTTCCTAAGGATTTGACAATAGGAAGAACTGTTTCAAAATAATCCTGAAATGCTCAAGGATCATCTTCATTTTGAACATTAATGAAATAATACAATTTAAAACCTGTCCCATAAAAGGTTATTGTCTAACCAAGGATATCATAGTCAATAGTGGCTGAACATAGGAAACATAAATTATTCAGTGATCAATGTATGTATGATATATCTCTTTCTCTCTCCCTGCTTAATACACAAAAAATGTAGAGCAATATTACTATATTATCAATTGTGTATATCTATCTATCTATCTATCTATCTATCTCTCTATATATATATATATATATATATATATATATATAGATATAATAATTTTATAAATACATAGATAATAGTAAGTATGTGATCAATAGGATATAAAATTCAGTGATGCACTTCACTTTGTGTTGTAATAAGTAATGAAATGACACATTCTAAAAGTATGTCACAAGAAAAGAAATAATGCAGATACTTAAAAAGAAATTACTAAGTTGATATAAAGATCAGTTTTATGGAATAAGTGAGTAGTGTCTTCCAAAATGTGCAATGATCATTTTCATTTTGTGCAATAATGAAATGACACAATCTAAAACAATGTCTTCCCATAGATGGAATTAACAAAAAACCTTCTTATATGACCAAGGGATATTAGAATGAATGGGATCCAATTTTTTTTTCTTATTTGACAATCTGCATGGACACACTTGTTTTCCATTTATTCTTTTCATATTTTTTATAAGTCTTTTATTTTTTTAGTACTATAAACAACAATGGAAATTTCCTGGTGATAGGATTGTTAAAAAAGAATAACTCAGTTTTTGTTTTTGAACAGTTATTCCTATCTTTGTTGTTTTTATTCTACTGAGATAATTTTTAGCTGGGTATAAAATAAATATGCAGCAATGTCCTCAAAATAGTCTGTAATCATCCTCATTTTGTACGTTAATGAAATGGTACTATCTAAAATCTCTTGTCCCAAAATAATAATAAAATAATAAAAAAAGGTGGGGGGGGCTTCTCATATGAATAAGAGATGTTATAGTGTAGAGATTTGTTTTCCTTATTTAATACCCTGCATAGAATGCCTGTTCAACTTATATAATATGTATGTGTGTCTTCTATTTTCATTTTCAATAACAAACTATGACATTTCTTCTTGTTAAGATATATCCATAAAATATTCATCAGTAAATATATACCCAACCCCTCAGCTATGGTAGAATATGACACAAGGTCAATTTTTAAGTGAGGTAAAGCTGGTTTAAATTCAGTTTTCCTTCTAGACAGGTTGCCTATTCAAGGCTAAAAAGCCTAGTCTGCCCTACTATTTACCCTTAGATAGGGAAAGAGATGAATTCACACTTTTCCCAGGATATTAGCATGAAGTGAAACACAGCCTAATCTAGGGTTTGAACTTGTGTTGCCAATTCTGTTTCTTACAATGGAAACTGTTACACTAAGTACTAAAACTTTCATCAGTAACTCAAGCATTTCTAAAAGTTAAAATAAATTCATTTGAAACTTTCTGTAAAATTCTTAACCTGACTAAGAAGGGAATTATCTAAAGTTATGAAACGTACATACTATTCCACATATTCATCCTGTACTTTTTCATAGGATTGAGGATATCTATTAATAATGGAGATTTGCTTCCGGGTTTTTGTCTGTAACAAAAATTACGTCACTGCTTACATCACATTACACAAAATCGTCATAACATAGAATAAATACACTCAAAATTTGAACATGCAACATTAGACAGTCCTTATTGTTTTTTAAAACAAGTTTTAATAAATACATGACTGGTATTATATATCTATATATAGTTTGTTTTATTTTAATACATATTTAAAGTTTACATTTCAAATTGTTTTATTTTTTAATCTTTTAATGAATTTGATGATTTTACTTACTCGAGTACAAACTCGCTGACATTGAATTTTTTTACTCCACCCCTCAGGCAATATGTTTCAAAAATCTATTTTTACATCGCCTGGAGGGCGTTTTTTATTTTGTACTAGTATACATAATTGTTAGCAAATTATTAAACAGAAATAATTGCTTATTATAAGTCATATAAAACAAAAAATGTGTTTGGTATTATACAAGTCAAGAAGATTTGAAATGCTGTAAAAACAACCAAATCAACTTTATCTAATCTGGTGTCCTTGGTATGATGTTAAACTGCATCTGGTGTTGAGGTTCCAGTTCTTGAGTGCTGGGGAGTGTGAAGTACCCCTTCATTGCCATTACTCCCAGGTCTCCCTTAACCTGGAGTGGTAGTACCTGTTAGTCCCATATATGGGTTAAATAGATAAAAAAAGACCAAAAATAAAAATGAGTTTAAAAACAAATTTTGACTACCTAACAAGAATGAATTAAACAAAAACGTTTTTAGCATAAAATAACTCAAGGGTTGACATGTAAAAAAATCCAGCCAACCAACCTAAGTTGGCCTGTATCTATCTATGTTATTGACCAGTATTATTGTTTTTTTTTTATTTCCCAAGTGAAGCAAAAAATGAAGAGCAGAAAACTCTTTAGTCTCACTCAAACATTTTTCTGAGTTTTTATTGAAGGTGGACAAACATGAATGTTAATGTATAATTCTACAAAGAAGCTTGTCCATTTGTGTCTTTCTTTTAAAAAAAAGATATTTTAAAGGAAAGAAATCCAGTCAAGCAGCACTTGAAACAATTAAATCAGTTTCATTTTCTGATATCCTTCCTGGTTATACAACCTGCTGGCCCCACTTCTCTTTCCCTCTCTCTCACACACACATTAATTATACATATATATAGTTGCATATCAAAAAATCTTAATCTAACCTAGCTTAAGCCTCCTACAGTGACTCATACTCTTATGCTAATCTATGTAGATATGCATACTTTTAATCATTTGTCATTGTAATGTAACATATCCATGGTAACCTCAACTAGGAGAACTGATTAATATACATTATATTCAAACAATGTCGACTCTTGCTTCATATCCTGTCTCTATAAGCATACAATTTCCATTGATCTACATTTTTCACTAATAAGTGAACATTCAGTTATCTGTCTATCCCTATCTAAGTATGTTGATAATTATCTATATCTATCTATTAATGTATAGATATGTGTGTGTGTATGTATATATATATATATATATATATATATATACACACTTGCTTTATATCCTGTCTTATAATCTTATAAATTCCATTGATCTACACATTTTTCACTAATAAGAGAATATTCAGATATTTGTCTCAGTCTATTCCTATCTATCAATATCTGTCTCACTGTTGTTAACTATCTTTCAATTGATGTATAGATATGTTTGTGGAGGTTTGATTGTGTGTGTATATAAATATATATATATATATATACACACACACACACACTTCCTATCCTGTCTTTATAATCTTACAAATTCCATTGATCTACATTTTCACTAATAAATGAATATTCAACTCTCACCATATATATATATATATATATATACATACACACATTCCATTGATCTATAATTTTCACTAATAAGTGAACATTTATCTATCTCAGTCTTTCCCTCTCTCTGCAATATATATATATATATATATATATATATAATATATATATATATATATATATATATATATATATATATATATGATATTTTAAAATTTTATCACTCATTTATTGAGAGCACTTCAAAGGCATGATTTCTTATCAATGCTACAAATTTGAAATAAATCAGAGGTTAACTATGTTTGGATCATTGTTCTGTTTCAACAATTCCTTGTATCTATGTAAATATGTATATGGCCAATTCAAAGAGCCTTCAAGAGAGAGACAGTGAGTTAGGAAGAGAGTTAAAAAAAACTACGAGAAGTTGTTTAGATTAGGGGTATAGAGTTTCCCTAAGATCCTTCATCAACTCTTGTCAACATCTAATGCCAACTGCCACACATCAAGGTCTTCAGTGGGCAGGAATGTTAATTCTGATTGAGGAATAGATTCCAAAGATAAACGGTAAACTATTTAATGCATGAACCAGGGTAAAGTAACAAACATGTCTCCATGATTAAGCTGGTCTGTTCTTCTGTAAATTGAAGTCTGCACATAAAAGGAAGAAAGAGATGTCAGAAGGTCACACCCAAAATGATATGCACAAGATCAAAGGATTTACAGCAATGTTATTAGCATATCTTGTCAAAAAGAAAAATGTATGCATTTGCGATTAGTTTACAAAAGTCATATAAATTGGATGAATTAAGTGAGAAAAAAAGAAATGGTAGATACATGGAGCAACATCCTTTATTTCTCAGAATAGAGAAACTAAATAATAATTAGAAAAAAAAAAGTTTCTAGAGTTCGTTTATGTGGATCAAGACTAATGCATAATAGTTTTGATTATTCTTGGTCAGATTTAAAAAAAAGAAAAAAAGAAAAAGAATTTTTGATCATTAATTAATATTGTAACTATATGCTATAGGACAGCGTCATTTTTCTTTCATATAGATATGATTATTTTGTGACAACCTAATACTTCTGTGAGGGTGATAGTCTGATTACTATCAAGATATGAAATGGAGCTGTCACAAAATAATTATATGAATGAATTGTAACATATATATATATATATATAATATATATATATAATATATATATATATTATAGATGTGTGTTGAGAGACTCTCCCATTGAGCATGATATATGAGGGCCCAACAATTGGGTCAATAGATATTGTTCAACTACCTATACAGGTGATTTGTGATGTGGAGGCATGTGGTGTAATAATCATTGTCTTAGGAAATGGACATGAGACAATTTAAAATCCTGAACAAGGCTGTTTGCATTTTCACATATCGCTAATGCCCTTAGAAAAAGTAGGCATACCACTATTCTCCCTCAGCTATGGGTAAATAGTTGGTCAGACTGGGCTCTTTAACCTTGATTAGGCAACCTATTTAAAAGAAAAACTATTTAGAATTAAAAACCTGTTAAACATTGTTTAAGAAATTGACCTTGTGTCACATCCTGCTTGTGCGCAGGTATTGCTAAATATGTATACACGTGATTTGTTTGCATTGGTAAAGGCTTGTCTAGGGCCAGTCACCCTTTTGGGATGAACTGATAACAGAACAATAGTGCACTTTTGAGGTTTTGAATTCAGTTTTTTCGTCTCTTAGACTGGTTAACCTACCAAATTGTGAGAGTCTACCCTACTATTTTACCTGAAAGAAATGGATCCAAGCTTTTTTCAGATGCATAAGACTGATCGGCTGTTCTGTGGCTAGACAGTAGTGATGCAGAAATGGGGATTCCTCCACTGGAATTCAGCTTGCCTGGTTACATGAACTTCTTGATTGTGGAAGAAATACCAACTGTTAAGTTTCTAAGAGTTAAATTTTGTCTGCACTGATACACATTGCAGAGACATTTATGCTTATATAACTTTATTATTCAATTTATTAATGGATTTTTGTGTGGTCATCTGTGAATTTAGCAACAGTGAAAAAAACTGAAACACTTTTCTGGAAATTTTTCCAGCATTCTGAAGAATATTTTATGACACTAAAGCTTTTAAGTAAATCCAATATTGATAATAAAAACAACAGCAAAAAAAAAAAATAAAAAATACTATTGAAACAATGATGCAAGTTAAAATCATTTTTATTTTCTATAATAAATGAATAATAAAATTTGATTCAGTGGTGATTTTGAAAAGTATAAATTTATGAGAATAAAGTTAGTTAGCGTTTAGGGGTAATATATGAACCCCTGATCAAATTATAACCTCATGATTGTTTATTATTGTCAACTCAATTTTATTAGGATGGAGTTAGATTTTTTTTTTGTTCTATTTTGTTAGTAATTTTTTTTATTTGTTATTTTGTGAATGAATGTATTTTTTTTTCTCTCAAAGTTAATATAAGTCATCTGTAAATCTAAACAATTCTGCTGATTATATAAGGAAATTTTAGTGCGAGAAGGGATAAAGAAAATTTGAAAAAAAGAACATTGTAGGTCTGTTATAAAAAATACATTAGAGTAGATTTTATAGATACATTAGATTAATTTCTGAACCAGCTGTGAATAAATCATGCATTTGTGTTATCTAAATGATCAACAGGACTACAACCCTGTGATTAAGTATTTTAATCAGTGAGCTTGAATGTCTGAATTAAGTTTATCTTTTAAAAAATGATTATATTTTAGATGAAGAATGATTGTTCCTTTATAGNTCTTCATTATTATTATTATTATTATTGTGGAAAAAAAAGAGAAAAAAAAAGCTTCTCATACAAAAAACCTAATTTTTTAAAAGTAAAGTAGAATAAAATCAACTCTGTGATCCGCAAAATTACGGATCCTGAAGATTAAGCTTTATTAATTCATAGTAGGTCAACTTTTGCAAACTAGTGACAAACTAGTGTTAGTACCTAGAACACATCCAATTGAACAACACACCCAACAAATCACAAATGTAACACTATATATATATATATATATATTATATATATATATAACTAGAACTAAGTAGAAACTACGGATTTATTTAGAAAATGTTTATTTTCATTTTCCAACAGCAATTCATAAAATAACAATTGTATTATTATGATTTATAATGGGGGGAGGGAGATTGCCCCCTCCTGGACCATATACCTTTTTATTGTGTCCAGGCAAGAAAGAAATATAAATATAAAAATACAATAAGATTTTGAAACATCGAATGGCTATAGGGGTTCCATTAGCGTGAAAACAAGAATTAAAAGGGTCCATAAGTGTATTAAAAAAAGTTGAGAAACTACTGATTTAAAGGACAGTTTTTTAAACAATCTCTTTTTTTTGCTGAAGAAAACAAAAAATAGAAAACAGGCAATTGACTGAAAATTGAAAAATGAAGCTGCCCAAAGTTAAGTAAAAAATGAAGTGATGGCCTATTGTCAGTATCAGCTGGACAGTGAGGGTGTCCCATTCTGAATGAAACAAGAACACTATGCTATATCTACCTGAACATATATTACACTCTTCATTTCTATGCAGAATTTCAGTAGAGCAACACTTAAATCTAAGACAGGAGCCACAGATAGTAATAAATTAGGGAAGTGGCCTATTGTCAGTATCAGCAGGACAGTGAGGGAGTCGATCCCCTTTTCACTAGCACTAGACCAAGGAGCAGTGGCGCTCCATCTCAGATGATAAAATAACATCTTGAGATGGAGTGCCACACCTACCATCAGCTACCCACTTACCACATAGATCCAAGCTTGTGGAACTCATGAGCTGTTGAACCTCAAACTTGTGGTTCCTAGCAGATGCTCTAGTGAGCTAATCTCCAAGTAATAATAGAAAAATAAAGAAAAATAATTAATTTCCAAGAATATTCAACAACAAAAAAATCCTATATTTCTAAAATTCATTTTTCAAAACAGTACAATGCATTTGATCTGCTGTCTCCTATGACAAAGTTGACCATAGCAGTGATTAAATGAAGGGCAAAACAAAAAATTATGCTGACCTGGATTGAGAGGGTGACTTACTGGAAGACGCTGCATTCTAGTAACAGGACACATCACCCCTAACATCTGGCACCTAACCCCCAGATTGCAATCCCTTTCATTATTATGAGTAGAGGACATTTGAGTGAGAGGTGACTAACAACTCTGTAACACCAAAGATGAACTCAAGACAAGGATAAAGTAGCATTTACCAATTTAAACAAAGAGACCACAAGAGGCTGTGGTTCATGCAATGTGATTTCTTTTGAATAATTTAATCTATATTATTTCAAGATATTTTCATCTAATTTGGTAAATATACCTGATAAAGTGAGATGTCAGTGTTATTTTCATAATTGAGAACATTTATCCATCACACCATATATATATATATATATATATATTATACTAGTAAAAAAAAAACTGCCCTCGGTTAGAGGGGAGAGTATCCCAAGCTAAATTAATAAATCAATTAAAGTAATAAAAAACAACAATGCCAAAATATTTTTTTTTTAATTCTTTCTTTTATTTTAATAGATAAACTGTTAGAGTGAGATGATAAAAAAGTCTTCCTTTTATTTTGATAAATAAACACTGAATGATAATAAAAAAACACTCTTCCTTTTTACCATAATAAATTTATTTAAAATAAAAAGAAGGTGTTTTTTTAAATCATTATTCAGTGTTTTATTATTAAATAGATAATACACTACACTGAATAGTAAAATACAGTTTTTAAACAAAATTTATCCTTTCCAGCATAAAGATGTAAACAAAAAATTAAGTTTTGGTAGGTTTAGGTTTTTCAAAGTTAAAAAAAAAGGTGTTACAGTTACATTAATAAAAGTTGCAAAATACAAATTAAAATATATTGAGCAAAAAATTATTAAATAAATTTCTT
The DNA here is from genome assembly GCA_023376005.1 of Doryteuthis pealeii. Lineage (NCBI taxonomy): Eukaryota > Metazoa > Mollusca > Cephalopoda > Myopsida > Loliginidae > Doryteuthis > Doryteuthis pealeii. Next base: position 48,107,733 of record CM042143.1, on the reverse strand, counting down.
TAGTTTATCAGTAAAAAATAAAAAAAAATGTTTTTTAGATTTAAAAAAAAAAACAAAGAATAAATAAACAAAATTCTTCCGTCTACATTTTAGAAGTCAAATCCGAAAGAAATATATCTCCGCAAATAACTTATTTTCCTTCCTTAAATAAAATAAAACATTAATAAATCTAAACTGAAAGAATTGAAGAATAAATTAATTAACAAACTAACATGACAATAACATTTTTTAAAATCAATTACTTACCTAAAATGCATCAACTGAGTTCTTGAAAACAATGTTTTGTTTGAAAATATCTTTGTTAAATTACTTTAATTCTCCAAAATTTTATTAAAAATTGAACGAATGTTGTTTAAAAAATTCATCCACAACTTGAAATCTATCACTATTTTCCATAAATTGCTTTCAAATCTCAACAAACATTAGTTTAGTGTATTGAAATATTATATTAACAGGTACATAAGAATTGTTTTGATTTTACACCGCTTTTTTTTTAATAAACAAACCGATATGCCAAGAAAAAAGATTTTAAAATAAATATTTTTATACAATTCTACAAATTGTATATTTAATGAATGATATGAGTAAAAAAATACTTTTTATTATCTTATAACTTATAGCTCTATTATCTTAAAAGTTCATGTTTTCGTTACCGTAAATTTTGTCCGTATCTGCTTCTGTTAGCAGATATGGACAAAATCTCGCAGGTAAGAATTTAAGGTGACATATAAATAAGTGGCTATATCTTATTTATAGATAAATTTCTCACAAAAATTTATAGATCAGATAATTATAGATTACAAACCAAAATAAAAATAACTATGTAAAAATGTATATAACTAACATGCTTTATTGAAAGATTCGTTAAAAATCGCCGAGACCACCGGATATTACAACAACAACTTCATAATGTATTATAAACTAATGTCCTTCTTTAAATTTTATGTATAAAACTATATTTGATTATAAATTAGGTTCTCATTGATAAATTGCTTTAGATTATTGTGGAATCTGACGTAATCTGTGACGTAGTTTCGCTTCAGACAGAAATGCAATCTATCTCCATTATATATAGATATATATATAAACTTAAATAATTCAATTTTCACCTACTTTAGTTCATTCTATTACTAGTACATTGTTTCTTTTTTCATAAAAAAAAAAACAACAAGAAAATACAAGTAAATAGAATGAAACCAAAGAAAGTGAGAATTAAATTGTTTGAGTTTTATACTGCTCTGCTGGCCAGCATATTGAGCAGTTGATTTACTCAATGTTTTTAAAAATTGAGTCTTTTTTCTCATTTTGTGTGTATATATGATATAATATGACATTTCATTTATGTTGGATCATCTAGTTATATATAAAAATAAATTATATATATAATATAGATATATATATATATATACACCACACACACACATATACACATTTACATATAATATATAATATATAAAAAATGCACACATTTTTATGCGTATTTTTTGTGTGATGTGTGTGTCATAAACCAGGACACACATGGACACACATGAAACTAATATCTACCTATACATAAAATCTAATGTGATTAAAATAGAATGTATTCGTCGATTCTTGTATGTGGTGGTGGGGCTTGGAAATTCTTTTTTTAATTTGAGAAAGCAAAGCAGATGTGCATGCTAGAAATATTGCACTCAAGGAACTCTTAAATGCTGACGACCTGGTCAATAAATAAACTATTATAAGTTAGATAGGTTTCAGTTTTAGTCATATATTAAAAATTAGTTTCATTTTAATATAATTGCTTTGAAATTACAAAGCAGTTTGATCAATTGTTATCTTTACTAAAGTTCTATATTTATTTTACTTTTATATTCATAAGTATGAGCAGAAAAAAATGGCAGAGAAACATAAATCTATATTTTGATATTTATAATACAATGTAATTGCAAATTATTTTAAATATTACCATCATGTATTGATGGCATGGGTAAACTAGTTTTATATAAATCATAGGTGAAATATATATATATATATATATATATATATATATATATATATATATATATAATAATATATACTATGAGACTTTATTATATGATAATTTACAAATTAATTTTCAATTATATTGTCACTACAGAGAGCATAAAATGATTTTCAATGGCATAAAATAGAACAAACTATGAGAACATAAAAACAAAATTTGTTTACCCCAAGCCCATTCACCACAGGTAGGATTTGACACCAGATCACAAGCATGGGGCATCCTGTTGAGGTTCAAACTCCGCTTTTCAATAAAAAAAAATTACAAGGACTAGCCTGGCTAACCATTACATGACAGGACACTTAGAACAAAGAGAACATATGTGTTTGGTTTGTTTTCTTTGTTTAATGGCAATATCTACTTATATTGGTTTTATTCAATGCCAGAGCCATCATTGTAAAACAGTAGTGTACTAATCAAACCATAGCTGGGGATATAGGAGATATTAGTCCAAAAGTGAACATAATAGCATGATTGAAGTTTACTTACTGCAATGTCATAGTTCAGCACTTTAGCCACAGGGATTCCCCCTGAAGAATATATGTATTTGTAAGTGGATTATAGAAATTATCCATTTTCAAACAAACAAGGATTAAAGTTTCAGATTTCTAAACTATCATAGAATAGTAAATATATCATATATAGTCCCATTTAGAGATTATGTTAAGAAATGATAATTTTAACAAATTTTTGTTATGGTAAAGTATCTACCCCACTGAAACGTGACACAAGGTTACAAGTATGGGGCATCTAGCAAGATCAAACTCACTATCAGTATAAATGGATCTGCAAGACTAGCTTGCAAACCATTACACCAAAATGAGATGTCCAATGGCTCTGTATCATAATTAGTTAAAAAGACATAAGTAAGGATAAGAATATTCAGAAAACAAACTATTCCAAATAATACAAAAAACAACACATGCACTCCATGTCTGTATGTTTTAAATAATTAAGTTATTTATGATGAAATTTTAAAATTTTCATTAAATTACCATATGTACAAGATTGGTCAAGAAAGTAAAGAGACTGGCATCTTATTATCTTTCAGGCTGGTAACCCTGATTGAAATATTACTCATTAATTTTCGATTGTGTTTATCTTATATATTGATACTCATATTCTTTTCAGTGGTACAGCTGTTATATTGCAAAATGTACAACTGTTATATTTGCTGGTTAAAAACGAGACTGTCCAAATTGTCCAAGATGACATGTAAAAATGCAAATTTTGATTATCTTATGTCACTAATCCACCAAATTTTATTTCTTATAAGTGTTTCTTTTAATATTTAAATATCATACTGTGTTACATCCACAGGCCTGCGCAGTATTCATATAATGTATGTAACTCTAAACCAACAAAAGCAGCACATTATGAGATTTTTTATTAGAGCAATACACTTAAATGCTCCAACTTAGAGAATAGAGCAATTTCCAGTCAATTTTTTACTAAGTTTTTCGCATAAATGCTGAAATCTACCTAGTCCTTTGAATAACAATAAAAGCACCAATAAAAAAATCTTCATGGATAGTTTAACTATAGAAATGCTAATTTGAATCTTTCACTCTGTTTCTAAATAGAAGCATAGACAGCAGTTAACTAAAGAAATGTTAATTAGAATTCTTCACTCCTTCCTTAATAGGAAACATCAATATGATTATTAATTGTTATTATTACTGGAACACAATGACTTATATATTATATGAATAAGACTCCAACAAGTATTTTGAAAATTTAGAGCACAAATTATTTCTTCAAAAATACTAAAAAAAAAATTCCCATGACTTGCAGTCTAATTTACATGGAAGCCAACAAAAAGACATTGAAATCTTCTTTAGAGAAAAGCTCAGTTTATTTTATTTCATTTAACCCTTGCAATACCTTTAACAAGTATCACAAGTTAGTATAAGTACAAACCACAGCTAACACAGAGAATTAAACAGAAGCTTGTACTCTTAAACAAATTGACATGGTACGAGTTGTCAACTGTTATAATATGAAAGGAACAGGATATTGAATTCTTTAGCAACAATCACTTTAAAATACAAATGAAAAATTGAAAGTAGTCAAAATGTTGGAGTATTTCAGTATATATTTATATATATATATTATATATATATATATATATATATATATATATTTACTAGCCCCCCTCGCACGAGTAGGATGCGACACATGGTCAATTTCTTCAAGTGGAGTTTAACAGTTTGAATTCAGATTTTTCCTTCTCCTAGACCAGTTGCCTAACCAAGGTTAAAGAGCCCAGTCTGTTCCTACTATTTACCCATAGCTGGAGGCGGAGAGTATGGATTCATACCATTCCCAAGGGTATTAGCGCGTAAGTTGAAATGCAATTTACCACGTCCAGCGATTTGAACTTGGGGCGACGAGTCCATTCTCCAATGACTTTAACCATTATACCATGCACTTCATTAGTATTTCAGTATATAAGGTGTGCTGAAAGATTACAATTTAAATTTATAAACTCTTCTAAACAGGCATGGTCTGGATTGGTCAATCAAAACACTCAAATAGGAAGGTGGTTTACTATTTAAAGGCGTTGGTGGATTGTCACTCAATTTCTTGTGGGATATGCAGACAAACAGACAAGGATTATACAATTCTTTAACACGGACCAATTGACAAGTATTATAAAAATTCTTTAATAAGATCAAAACTTGATGCCACTGTAAAACAGCCCTCGCCACCATCCTAAAATGACACACAAATTCAAACATAAAATACAAAAGAATAATTGACTAAATGAACAAGGGTGAATAAGAGGTGGGATAAAAAAATGTTGAGATTGAAGATTTAACCCTTTGAGACAATTACACTGGTATACGCAGTAGTACTTTTATTTTCTTCCGCACCATAGCACCATTTTACTGGTGTGGAGATCATAACTAAACAGACAATAAATAAGTGTCAGGAACTCGGAGCTCAAAGGGGTTAAATTTTCTAATTTTGAAAACTGAATTGCATTAGCTGAGAACTTATCTTAAAAAGGATGATGTCTAGACTGGTTGGTTGGATTTTATGGCATGTCAACCTTTGTTGGATTATTTTATACCAAAGATGTTTTGTTTATTCATTTCTTAATGGATACTCAATTTTCTTTTTTAGATTCATTTTTTCTATTAACCCATAGATCGGACCCTAATAGGTACTGACCACTCTGGGTCAAAGTGGACTAGGAACAATGGTGATGAAGAGGTACTCCACATTCCCCAGATGCAGTTTAACATCATATCCAGGCATTAAAGCCCTCATCAACTGTCTTCTAGCACATATATGATAAAAAAAAGTTAGGGCTTGTCATAAGGGCAAGAAGGGTTCAGGACACATCTATAGGTTGCTGGGGCTTAATGTGACCAGCTAATTGATCGGAGAGAGCCTCTTAACCATTGCGTCCAGCCTACTAAGTAAGGGTCAAAATGGAGTGTTTATATGTCATGGACTGCTCAGCCACCAGGGTTCCCATCCTTTTAAGCATCATGGGCACAACCCATGGCCAACAGGTGACGCCCACTGCTGAGTGGCAGTCAGTTATTCTAATGCCCCAGGTAAAAGGACTGTGTAGCTGAATAAGTAAGCCAGTCTCAATAGTTCTGAACAAACGGTTTTATTTTGGTTATGGTGAAAAAAAACAATTTTTTTTCTTCTTTTATTCTAAAATAAGAATTTGCTGAGTTCATTCTTAGAAAATAAAATTGTTGATCCGTGCAAAGTACTTGAAATACAAGTTCTTAAAATCAGTATTGTATTGTAGATATCTGTTCTAAACAAAACCTATTTCAGAGTTTTGAAAATCATTATTAAATTTAGGGCTCACTTTGTGTTTTAATCAGACAGATTTATATCTTTATAATACAAAGCTACATTGAATTCTAAATAATTATTTGAAATTTCTTAAACTGGAACAATTCATGTGTTACATGGTTTGTGTTTTGTTTTTTTTTTTTTTTTTTTTACATTGTTTCAGTATCATTGAACCCTCTGAGAGTCCTTTCAAATGGTGAAGTGATATAAATTTCAGCATTAAGAATTTTTAATTGATTTAATTTATATGATTGTCATAACATTCTTTTTTTCATTGGGGAAGAGCATCTTTTTTTTTTATTTGATCTCATTTTTTTTACTTCCCCACCCCCCAACTCTAAATTGCGAAAAAATTTTTTTTGAATTATATATATACCACACACACACACCAAACATACATAATATTATATATATATATTATATATATATATATATATATATATATATAAATATTCTTGTAGTTTCTTTGTACAATGACCTAATGCCACATCCTTTTATAAATGAAAATCAGGAGGCCAGCAAAGACCAAAGTTCAATAATATCCACACCCTATTTTTGTCAGAGATGTTGGTAAAAAACTGTTTACCTCATCATTTTCCATAAGTAAAGCTAAATAAAATTATAATATGTAATAAATCAATTATATATTAAAAAATCAATTAAAAAATGATTAAAAAATAAAACAAATTAATAAAGAATAAAACATTGATAAAAATAAAATAAAAGACAAATGAAAGAAAGAATACAAGCAAGAAGGATAATAAAAAAAATGAACAACTTAAAACAAGGATATATAATGAATAAATAACAAAACAAATATATAGAAAAATAATCTTTATTAATCTATATAAAAATGTAGATAAGAGATTTATTTTTAACTTGTTAAATTCTGGGCAATGACAAGGAGTCTCCTTCATAAATAATAAATAAAGAATATCCCAAATGAAGGACTATACTTAACTGTATTTATTTGTATTTCATTCTTATTATTTATGATTATTAGTAAAACATTGAGTTTTCCATTGCAGTAGCAACCAACGGTTTAGATTGCGAATCAAGTGACAGCAAGTCTCCTTATACATCAGCACTCTTCTCAGTATTCTAGCTTATTCAGTAGTGCGTATTCTCCAGAATATTATTATATAATCATCTCTGCCAATTTGCAGAATCTTATTCACAAATGGTTTTTAAGATTTCTAGCTAAAACTGATGCAACATAATTAGTTTTTTATAACAAACAAAATAAACAGTTGTCTTCTTGATAGTCCAGCAACTCCTCAGTATTCTAGCTGATTTCAGTAGTGCCTTATCCAGAGGCATCATAATCAATTATCACGCCAATGCCAAATGCAGAACTTATTCACAAATGATTTTAAGATTTCCACTAAAACTGATACAACATAATTATTTTTTTATAACCCTAAGAAAATAAACAGTTGTTGATCTTCCTTAGAAATCAATGAACACAAATACAATAACCTTAAAAATTAACCCTTATACTTCAGGTTTTTAATGTAAGAGCATTTTCATCTTTTTTTTTTCTTATTTTTCTTTTTTATTCAAAACATTCAAGATTCAAGCAGTTTTTCTTCAGTTTAATCAGTAAATTTTGTTGCTAAATATTTCAAATAGAAATTAATTGAAATTTGTTTTTAATTTAACATAATTACTCGAATGAGCCATTAATTAGGATTAGAAGGAGAAGGCGAAGTAATTATTTGAATATTTCAGACAGTACAGTTTCATTCTAAAAGACAAGTTAATCATTACAGGACTTTGGCAATTATGACTCTCCACATCTTCCTTTATCAGTGAACTGTGGATTACAATCACTGTTCTTGAGACCATAGAGTAGTTCCCTGTTGTTTTCTCCATAGATAATATTCATCTAGATTGGTTGCCCGCCATTATTACTATTAGCCCTGCTATTTTACTCATAACTGAACGGAGGAGTGGAGTTTCATTGCCTTTCCCAAAATGAACCTGAATTCAGTTTGGTCAATTCCACTTTCCATGCCAAACACACCTCCTAATCTAACACAAGTAAATTCAATTAAACTATTAAGGGCCGGTTTACTCAGTCGGTAAGCGTTCGGCTAGAAACCACAAGGTTCCTAGTTGATACCGCCCCCCAACTCAGAGATGAGTAACACAGGATCTGTGCGGTAAAGTAAGGAGCTGATGGTAGGTGTGGCGCTCCACCTCAGATGCTAAAAACATCTCCTTGGTCTAGCGCTATTGAAAAGGGATAGACTCCCTCGCTGATGGCTATACCGACTTTAGGCCACCCTGACGACTTTACTTACTACTTACTTATATACCTAGCTTAAAAATGATCAGTTGGTGATTGATTTTAATAAAGCCCATCTGGGGTTATTTTATGCCGAGAGGTTAGGGAATAGCATTACATTTTTTGTGTAGTTTCTTAAAATTTCTTTTACACAATTATATGATATCAAGTATTTCTATCTAATACAAATAATTTGCAAACATCTATTTATCCATAGATGAAAACCTAACAGCCATGACCACTCCATCAGATGACCTGAAGAGTAAGCAATGTAAGATATTCCACATGCCCCAGAGCTCAAACTAGAACTCATTGCCAGGTGCAGTGAATGTTTTACTCAAGACACCCCTTTGGGGGTGGGGTTTCCATATCCCCCTTCTCTCTAATTCCTATTCCTATTTATCTGAACTATGCAGTAATACCATCAGTGTATGCCCTCAGCCTCATCCACAGGACCATAAAAATAATCAGATTAAAAATGTAAAAACAAATCAATTGGTAATTTATTAACAAGATAGTTAGCTGACCATTACTTACTGTGTAGTGAGTTTGATCCTCACTGAGTGCTTACCACTTACCATACAGTTAAACTTTTGTATGTGCCTATAAACCAATTGTTTTTCATCTTGGTTATGCTTGAAAAACATTTTTATTTCTTCCTTTTACTCAAAATAATCTTCAAATTTCTTTTATCAGTACTATTACAAACATTTACTGCACAACCCCACAATTCTATGTGTTTATCGAATGCCCTGCCACCGAGGTCAATTTCTAAGCTAGTTTTAATTCAGTTCATTTCTTCTAGACCTGTTGCTTCTTCATCAAGGCTAAAGAGCCTAGTCTTGCCCTGCCCTATTAATCCATATCTGGGTAGAGAAAAGGTGGATTCACACCTTTCCCAAAAGCATAAGTGCCGACAGGTAATACAAATAGCCTCATCTAGGATTTGAACTCAGATTGCAGATTCCATTACACTAAGCAGTAAAACAATCATCATTAACTCAACCTTTTGTTTTTTTTGTTGTATCTTTTTAATTTGAAGTAAATTGATTTTAAACATGCAAACTGGCAAACAGCCTCATACAGCATTTGAACTTGGATCCTCAAGTCCATTTTCTATGACAATAACCAGTATGCTACATACATATCCACAAGATATGGCAAATTTATTTTCACACATTTACTTAAAATTTCAAAAATTATCCCTAATATTCAATTTTATGAGATAAAAAATTCTAACATTTACATATAAAAAGTACTTGCCTCGAAATTTAAAACTCTAAATTTTTCAGAAAAACCCGGAAGATGATTGCTTCAGATTAGAAAAATCGATTAAAAATATAAAAAATAAAAATAAAAAAAAAAACCTTCACTTTGATTAGTAACCAGTAAGCAATAAACAAAACTTAAAAAGGAAAGAATTCTATTTTACATATGCATTTAAACAGCATTATTTTAATATCAATTATTAATGAATAACGAACAACATTTAAATATACAAAAATCTTATATTAAAGAAGATGGATCATGTTGACCAATTTTTCAAATCATATAATCATGCCCAAGGCAACTGTAAGTAAATATGTGGGATAACACAACTAATTAAAATAAATTAAAAAACCTAAATATTTATCTCCAGACCATTAAAAATAATAAAAGGTAAAACAAAATATAATGAGACCAAAAATATTATACCTTACTGCCCCATATGATGAATAAATAGCCAGTGGCATTTCAGATTTGGAAAGTATTAAAATTATAATCTATATCTATACAATCACAGGAATTTTATAATTATATGAAGGAAGTGAAGCAAAATAGCAGCGACTTTGATAGATATACAGAAATTAATTTTAAAAGTTGAATCTATTTATATTTATAAATGATATGACCTTTTTCTGTTTATATTTGTTATTTTATTTATTTTTATTTTTATTTTTTGTTTCTTAGTTCATCCATCAGTAACTTCTGCTAGGATAAGAAAGTAGTATCTGTCTTTTGAAGAACTAGTTTAGCTCAGTTCAGTTAGAGTTGTCCACCTTGAAACACAATTCCCGGGTTCAATACTGAAGCTGCCAACTCAGTTATGAGTAGTGCAGCATGGATCTGTCCAGTAAAATAGGAAGTGTGATGGTAGGTGTGGCGCTCCACCTAAGACACAAAAACAATCTCCCTGGTCTAGCGCTAGTGAAAAGGGGATAGACACCTTCACTGTCCAGCTGATACCAATCACTCTACCTACTTTACTTACTATCTTGCTCCCTGTCTTAGATTTAAGTGTTGCTCTACTGAAATGCTGCATGAAATGAGAGTGTAGGATATGTTCAGTTAGGGATAAGGTGTGTTCTTGTTTTCATTCAGAATGGGACCAAAAAAATAAGATGAGGTGGGTTGATTGAATGTTACGGCATGTCAAACTTTGTTGGGTATATTCTATGCCCTAAGACATTTTGTTTGATTCATTCCTGATTCCTGTTGGGTATTCAATTTCTTTCTTAAAACTATTTTTTTAAACGACATTTTTTAAAACTTCATTTTCTTCTATTGAACCAATAGATGGGACCCTAACAGGTACTACCACATTGATAGTCAGACTGGATACCTGCGAGCAATGCCAATGAAGGAGTATTCCCACACACCCCACAGCTCCAGATTTGGAACTTTCACCACTAATGCAGTTTACATCATACCCAAGACACTAAGAGCGCGCTGCAGAGCGCGAGAGCTTTCTCGCATATATATGATAAAAAAAGATTAGGTTTGCCATAAAAGCAATAGGTGAGGGTTCTTTAGTGTCTTGGGTATGATGTATAAACTGCATCTATGGTGAAGTTCCAAATCTGGAGCTGTGGGGTGTGTGGGAATACTCCTTCATTGCCATTGCTCCCAGGTCCAGTCGACTCAATGTGGTAGTACCTGTTAGGTCCCATCTATTGGTTCATAGAAGAAAATGAGTTTTAAAAAATGTGTTTAAAAAAAAAATAGTTTTAAGAGAAAGAAATTGGAATACCCAACAGGGAAATCAGGAATGAATCAAACAAAATGTCTTAGCCATAGAATAACCCAACAAAGTTTGACATGCCGTAACATTCAAACCAAACCCAGCCTCATCTTTATTTTTTTTGGGGGATCCCATTCTTGAATGAAAACAAGAACACTATCCTATATTCCTAACTGAACATATCCTTACAACTCTCATTTCTATGCCCAGAATTTCAGTAGAGCAACACTTAAATCTAAGACAGGGAGCAAAGATAGTAAGTTAAAGTAGGTAGAGTGGATTGTATCAGCTGGACAGTGAAGGGTCTATCCCCTTTCACTAGCGCTAGACCAGGAGATTGTTTTTGTCTAGTGCGAGCGCCACACGCTACCATCAACTTCCTATTACTGGACATGATCCTTGCTGCACTACTCATACTGAGTTGCAGCTTCCAGTATTTGAACCCGGAATCTTGTGTTTCCAAGGTGGACACTTCTACTGACTTGACTAAACTTAGTTCTTCAAAAGACAGATACTACTTTCTTATCCTAGCAGAAGTTACTGAGGCATGAACTAGCAAACAAAAATAAAAAATAAAAATAAATAAAAACAAATTATAAACAGGAAAAGGTCATATCATTTATATATAAATGAGATTCAACTTTTTAAAATTAATGTCTGTATATCTATCAAAGTCGCGCTATTTGCTTCACTTCCTTCAATAAATTATAAAAATTCTGTGATATGTACTAGAATAGATTATAATTTTAATACTTTCCAATCTTGAAATGCCACTGGCTATTATTCAATCAGGATGGGCATAAGGTTCTATAATTTTTGCCGTCTCATTATATTTGTTTTTACTTTATTATTTTTAATGGTGTCTGCAGATTAAATATTTTAGGTTTTCTAATTTATTTTAATTAGTTGTGCTATATCCCAACATATTTACTTACAGTTGCCTTGGCATGATTATATGATTTGGAAAATTGAGTCCAACATGATTCCATCTTCTTTAATATAAGATTTTTGTATATTTTAAATGTTGTTCGTTATTCATTAATATGTGTGATATTAAAATAAATGCTGTTTAAATGCATATGTAAAATAGAATTTCCTTTCCTTTTTAAGTTTTGTTTATGCTTACTGGTTTACTTATCAAAGTAGAGTTTTTTTTTATTTTGTATTTTATATTCTTTTAATGATTTTTCTAATCTTGAAGCAATACATCTTTCGGGTTTTATCTTGAAAAATTTAGAGTTTAATTGCGAGGGCAAAGTACTTTTATATGTAAAATGTTAGAATTTTTATCTCATAAAATTGAATATTAGGCATTAATGTTTTGAAATTTAAGTATGTGTGAAATTAAATTTGCCCATATCTGGCTGGATATGTATGTAGCATACTGCGTTATTGTCATAGAAAAATGGACTGAGGATCCAAGTTTCATATGCTGTATGGAGGCTGTTTGCAGTTTGCATGTTAAATCAATTTACTGTCAAATTAAAAAAGAACAACAAAAAAAACAAGGTTGAGTTAATGATGAATGTTTTATGCTTAGTGTAATGGAATCTGCAATCTGAGTTAAATCCTAGATGAGGCTATTTGTATTACCCTGTCGCACTTATGCTTCGAAAGGTGTGAACTCCACCTTTTTCTCTACCCGATATGGATAATAGCAGGGCAGAACTAGGCTCTGTAGCCTTGATACAGCAACAGGTATCTAGAAAAGAAATTTGAAACTGAATTAAAACTAGCTTAGAAATTGACCTCGGTGCAGGGATTGATAAACACATAGCATTGTGGTGTTTTGCAGTAAATGTTTGTATAGTACTGATAAAGAAATTTGAAGATTTATTTTGAGTAAAAGAAGAAATAAAAATGTTTTTTTCAGCATAACCAAGATAAAAACATTGCGTTTAGTAGGCACATACAAAGTTTAACTTAGTAATGCGTACATGGTAAAGCACTCAGTGAGCGATCAAACTCACTACACAGTAGTAATGGTCAGCTAGGACTATCTTGTTAATTAATTACCCAAATTGATTGTTGGTTTTTTCATTTTTATCTGATATTTTTATGCGTCCTTATCCCCCCATTGTGGATGTAGGTAGAGGGCATACCACTGATGCGTATTACCTGCCAGAATAGGCAAAAACCCCCACCCCCAAAGGGGTGTCTTGAGGATTAAATTTCAACTGCACCTGCAATGAAGTTCTAGTTTTGAAGCTCTGGCATGTGGAATATCTCTACATTGCCATTACTTTCAGTTCACTCTGATGGAGTGGTCATGGCTGTAGGTATCATCTATGATCAAATTAGATGTTTGCAAATTATTTGTATTAGATAGAAATACTTGATATCATATAATTGTGAAAAGAAATTTAAGAAAACTACACAAAAAATGTATGCTATTCCCTAACCTCTCGCATAAAATAACCCCAGATGGCTTTATTAAAATCAATCAACCAACTGATCATTTTAAGCTAGGTATATAATAAGTAAGTAAAGTAAAGTCGTCAGGTGCCTAAAGCGGTATCAGCAATCAGCGAGGGAGTCTATCCCCTTTTCATTAGGCTTAGACCAAGGAGATCGTTTTTGCATCAGAGGTGGAGCGCCACACCTACCATCAGCTCCTTACTTTACCGCACAGAATCACTGTGTTACTCATACTGCTGAGTTGCGAGGGCGGCGTATCGAACTAGGAACCTTGTGGTTTCTAGCCGAACGCTTTACCGACTGAGATAAACCGGCCCTTAATAGTTTATTGAATTTACTTGTGTTAGATTAGGAGGTGTGTTTGGCATGGAAAGTGGAATTGACAAACTGAATTCAGGTTCATTTTGGAAAGGCATGAACCCACTCCTCCCTTCAGTATGAGTAAAATAGCAGGGCTTAATAGTAATAATGGCGGGCAACCAATCTAGATGAATATTATCTATGGAGAAAACAACAGGGAAACTACTCTATGTCTCTCAAGAACAGTGATTGTAATTCACAGTTCACTGATAAAGGAAGATGTGGAGAGTCATAATTGCCAAAGTCCTGTAATGATTAACTTGTTCTTTAGAATGACTGTACTGTCTGAAATATTCAAATAATTACTTCCTTCTCCTTCTAATCCCTAATTATGGCTCATCGAGTAATTATGTTAAATTAAAAAACAAATTTCAATTAATTTCTATTTGAAATATTTAGCAACAAATTTACTGGTTAAACTGAAAGAAAAACTGCTTGAATCTTGAATGTTTTGAATAAAAAAAGAAAAATAAGAAAAAAAAAAAGAATGAAAATGCTCTTACCATTAAAAACCTGAAGTATAAGGGTTAATTTTAAGGTTATTGTATTTGTGTTCATTGATTTCAAGGGAAGATCAACAACTGTTTATTTTCTTAGGTTATAAAAAAATAATTATGTGTATCAGTTTAGTTGGAAATCTTAAAATCATTTGTGAATAAGATTTCTGCATTGGCATTGGCAGTGATAATGATTTATGATCCTCTGGATAAGGCACTACTGAAATCAGCTAGAAATACTGAGGAGATTGCTGGACTATCAAGAAGACAACTGTTTATTTTGTTGTTATAAAAAACTAATTATGTTGCATCAGTTTTAGCTAGAAATCTTAAAACCATTTGTGAATAAGATTCTGCAAAATTGGCAGAGATGATTATAATAATATATCTGGAGAATACCACTACTGAAATAAGCTAGAATACTGAGAAGAGTGCTGATGTATAAGGAGACTTGCTTCACTTGATTCCCAATCTAAACCGTTGGTTGCTACTGCCATGGAAAACTCAAGTTTACTAATAATCATAATAATAATGATGAATACAAATAAAATACAAGTTAAGTATAGTCCTTCAATTATTATTATTTATGAAGGAGATCCTTGTCATTGCCCAGAATTTAACAAGTTAAAAATAAATCTCTTATCTACATTTTTATATAGATTAATAAAGATTATTTTTCTATATATTTGTTTTGTTATTTATTCATTATATATCCTTGTTTTTAAGTTGTTCATTTTTTTTATTATCCTTCTTGCTTGTATTCTTTTCTTTCATTTGTCTTTTATTTTATTTTTATCATGTTTTATTCTTTATTAATTTGTTTTATTTTTTAATCATTTTTTAATTGATTTTTTAATATATAATTGATTTATTACCATATTATAATTTTATTTAGCTTTACTTATGGAAAATGAGAGGTAAAAGTTTTTTACCAACATCTCTGACAAAAATAGGGTGTGGATATTATTGAACTTTGGTCTTTGCTGGCCTCCTGATTTTCATTTATAAAAGGATGTGCATTAGGTCATTGTACAAAGAAACTTACAGAATATTTTATATATATATATATATATATATATATATATATGTATGTATGGTATATATATAATTCAAAAAAATTTTTTCCATTTAGAGTTGGGGGGTGGGAAGTAAAAAAAATGAGATTTCAAATAAATAAAAAAAGATCTCTCCCCAATGAAAAAAAGAATGTTATGATCAAATATATAAATTAAATCAATAAAATTCTTAATGCTGAAATTTATATCACTTCACCATTTTGAAAGATCTCAGAGGGTTAATGATACTGAACAATGTAAAAAAAAAAAAAAAAAAAACACAAACCATGTAACACATGAATTGTTCCAGTTTAAGAAATTTCAAATAAATTATTTAGAATTCAATGTAGCTTTGTGTATTATAAAGATATAAATCTGTCTGATTAAAACACAAAGTGAGCCATAAATTTAATAATGATTTTCAAAACTCTGAAATAGGATTTGTTTAGAACAGATATCTACAAATACAATACTGATTTTTAAGAACTTGTATTTCAAGTACTTTGCCGGATCAACAATTTTATTTTCTAAGAATGAACTCAGCAAATTCTTATTTTAAATAAAAGGAAGAAAAAAAAGTTGTTTTTTTTCACCATAACCAAAATAAAACCGTTTTGTTCAGAAACTATTGAGACTGGCTTACTTATTCAGCTACACAGTCCTTTTACCTGGGGCATTAGAATACACTGACTGCACCTCAGCAGTGGGCGTCACCTGTTGGCCATGGGTTGTGGCCCATGATGCTTAAGGATGGAACCCTGGTGGCTGAGCAGTCCATGACATATAACACTCCATTTTGACCCTTACTTAGTAGGCTGGACGCATGGTTAGAGAGGCTCTCTCCGATCAATTAGCTGGTCACATTAAGCCCCAGCACCTATATGATTGTCTGAACCCTCTTGCCCTTATGACAAGCCCTAACTTTTTTTTATCATATATGTGCTAGAAGACAGTTGATGAGGGCTTTAATGCCCTGGATATGATGTTAAACTGCATCTGGGGAATGTGGAGTACCTCTTCATCACCATTGTTCCTAGGTCCACTTTGACCCAGAGTGGTAGTACCTATTAGGGTCCCATCTATGGGTTAAATAGAAAAAAATGAATCTAAAAAGAAAATTGAGTATCCATTAAGAATGAATCAAACAAAACATCTTTGGTATAAAATAATCCAACAAAGGTTGACATGCCATAAAATCCAACCAACCAGTCTAGACATCATCCCTTTTAGATAAGTTTCTCAGCTATGCAAATTTCAGTTTCAAAATTAAGAAAATTTAACCCTTTGAGCTCCGAGTTCCTGACACTTAATTTATTGTCTGTTTAATTATGATCTCCACACCAGTAAAATGGTGCTATGGTGCGGAAGAAAATAAAAGTACTACTGCTATACCAGTGTAATTGTCTCAAAGGGTTAAATCTTCAATCTCAACATTTTTTTTATCCCACCTCTTATTCACCCTTGTTTCATTAGTCAATTATTCTTTGTATTTTATGTTATGATTTGTGTGGTCATTTTAGGATGGTGGCGAGGGCTGTTTTACAGTGGCATCAAGTTTGATCCTTATTAAAGAATTTTATAATACTTGTCAATTGGTCCGTGTTAAAGAATTGTATAATCCTTGTCTGTTTGTCTGCATATCCCACAAGAAATTGAGTGACAATCCACCAACGCCTTTAAATAGTAAACCACCTTCCTATTTGAGTGTTTTGATTGACCAATCCAGACCATGCTGTTTAGAAGAGTTTATAAATTTAAATTGTAATCTTCAGCACACCTTATATACTGAAATACTAATGAAGTGCATGGTATAATGGTTAAAGTCATTGGAAATGGACTCGTCGCCCCAAGTTCAAATCCTGGACGTGGTAATTGCATTTCACTTAGCGCTAATACCCTTGGGAATGGTATGAATCCTACTCTCCCTCCAGCTATGGGTAAATAGTAGGACAGACTGGGCTCTTTAACCTTGGTTAGGCAACTGGTCTAGGAGAAGGAAAAATCTGAATTCAAACCTGTTAAACTCCACTTGAGAAATTGACCATGTGTCGCATCCTACTCGTGCGGAGGGGCTGGTAAATATATATATATATATATATATATATATATATATATATATATACTGAAATACTCCAACATTTTGACTACCTTTCAATTTTTCATTTGTATTTTAAAGTGATTGTTGCTAAAGAATTCAATATCCTGTTCCTTTCATATTATTAACAGTTGACAAATCGTACATGTCAATTTGTTTTAAGAGTACAAGCTTCTGTTTATTCTCTGTGTTAGCTGTGGTTTGTACTTATCACTACTTGTGATACTTGTTAAAGGTATTGCAAGGGTTAAATGAAATAAAAATAAACTGAGCTTTTCTCTAAAGAAAGATTTTCAATGTCTTTTGTTGGCTTCCATGTAAATTAGACTGCAAGTCATGGGAATTTTTTTTTTTGTATTTTTGAAAGAAATAAAATTTGTGCTCTAAATTTTCAAAATATTGTTGGAGTCTTATTCATATAATATATAAGTCATTGTGTTCCAGTAATAATAACAATTAATAATCATATTGATGTTTCTATTAAGGAAGGAGTGAAGAATTCTAATTAACATTTCTTAGTTAACTGCTGTCTATGCTTCTATTTAGAAAAGAGTGAAAGATTCAAATTAGCATTTCTATAGTTAAACCTATCCATGAAGATTTTTTTATTGGTGCTTTTATTGTTATTCCAAGGACTAGGTAGATTCAGCATTTATGCAAAACTTAGTAAAAAAATTGACTGGAAATTGCTCTATTCTCTAAGTTGGAGCATTTTAAGTGTATTGCTCTAATAAAAAATCTCATAATGTGCTGCTTTTGTTGGTTTAGAGTTACATACATTATATGAATACTAGCAGGACCTGTGGATGTACCACAGTATGATATTTAAATATTAAAAAGAAACACTTATAAGAAATAAGAATTTGGTGGATTAGTGACATAAGATAATCAAAATTTGCATTTTTACATGTCATCTTGGACAATTTGGACAGTCTCGTTTTTAACCAGCAATATAACAGTTGTACATTTTGCAATATAACAGCTGTACACTGAAAGAATATGAGTATCAATATATAGATAAACACAATGAAAATTATGAGTAATATTTCAATCAGGGTTACCAGCCTGAAAGATAATAAGATGCCAGTCTCTTTACTTTCTTGACCAATCTTGTACATATGGTAATTTAATGAAAATTTTAAAATTTCATCATAAAATATTAATTATTTAAAACATACAGACATGGAGTGCATGTGTTGTTTATTTTATTATTTGGAATAGTTTGTTTTCTGAATATTCTTATCCTTACTTATGTCTTTTAACTAATTATGATACAGAGCCATTGGACATCTCATTTTGGTGTAATGGTTTGCAAGCTAGTCTTGCAGATCCATTTATACTGAATAGTGAGTTTGATCCTTGCTAGATGCCCCATACTTGTAACCTTGTGTCACGTCTTACCAGTGGGGTAGATACTTACCCATAACAAAAATTTGTTAAAATTACTCATTTCTAACATAATCTCTAAATGGGACTAATATATGATATATTTACATATTCTATGATAGTTTAGAAATCTGAAAACTTTAATCCTTGTTGTTTGAAAATGGATAATTCTATAAATACTTACAAATACATATATTCTTCAGGGGGAATCCCTGTGGCTAAAGTGCTGAACTATGACATTGCAGTAAGTAAACTTCAATCATGCTATTATGTTCACTTTTGGACTAATATCTCCTTATATCCCCCAGCTATGGTTTGATTAGTACCACTACTGTTTTACAATGATGGCTCTGGCATTGAATAAACCAATATAAGTAGATATGCCATTAAACAAAGAAAACAAACCAAACACATATGTTCTCTTTGTTCTAAAGTGTCCTGTCATGTAATGGTTAGCAGGCTAGTCTTGTAAATTTTTTTTTATTGAAAAGCGAGTTTGAACCTCACAGGATGCCCCATGCTTGTGATCTGGTGTCAAATCCTACCTGTGGTGAATGGGTTGGGTAAACAATTTTGTTTTTATGTTCTCATAGTTCTATTTTATGCCATTGAAATCATTTTATGCTCTCTGTAGTGACAATATAATTGAAATTAATTTGTAAATTATCATATAATAAAGTCTCATAGTATATATATATATATATATATATATATAATATATATTATATATATATATATATATATATATCACCTATGATTTATATAAAACTAGTTTACCCATGCCATCAATACATGATGGTAATATTTAAATAATTTTGCAATTACATTGTATTTATAAATATCAAAATATAGATTTATGTTTCTCTGCCATTTTTTCTGCTCAATACTTTATGAATATAAAAGTAAAATAAATATAAACTTTAGTAAAGATAACAATTGATCAACTGCTTTGTAATTCAAAACAATTATATTAAATGAAACTAATTTTTAATATATGACTAAAACTGAAACCTATCTTACTTATAATAGTTTATTTATTGACCAGTCAGTCAGCAATTTAAGAGTTCCTTGAGTGCAATATTTCTAGCATGCACATCTGCTTGCTTCTCAAATTAAAAAAAAAGAATTTCCAAGCCCCACCACCCACATACAAGAATCGACGAATTACATTCTATTTTAATCACATTAGATTTTATGTATAGGTAGATATTAGTTTCATGTGTGTCCATGTGTCCTGGTTTATACACACACACACACAAAAAATACGCATAAAATGTGTGCATTTTTTATATATATATATATATATATGTAAAATGTGTATATGTGTGTGTGTGTGTGTATATATATATATATATATATATATATATATATAATTTATTTTATATATAACTAGATGATCCCAACATAAATGAAATGTCATATATATATATATATACACACAAATGAGAAAAAAGACTCAATTTTAAAAACATTGAGTAAATCAAACTGCTCATATGCTGGCCAGCAGAGCAGTATAAAACTCAAACAATTTAATTCTCACTTTCTTTGGTTCATTCTATTACTTGTATTTTCTTGTGTTTTTTTTTTTTATGAAAAAGAAAACAATGTACTAGTAATAGAATGAACTAAAGTAGGTGAAAATTGAATTATTTAAGTTTATATATATATCTATATATAATGGAGATAGATTGCATTTCTGTCTGAAGCCGAAACTACGTCACAGATTACGTCAGATTCCACAATAATCTAAAGCATTTATCAATGAGAACCTAATTTATAATCAATATAGTTTATACATAAAATTTAAAGAAGGACATTAGTTTATATACATTATGAAGTTGTTGTTGTAATATCCGGTGGTCTCGGCGATTTTTAACGAATCTTTCAATAAATGCATGTTTAGTTATATACATTTTTACATAGTTATTTTTATTTTGGTTTGTATCTATAATTATCTGATCTATAAATTTTTGTGAGAAATTTATCTATAAATAAGATATAGCCACTTATTTATATGTCACCTTAAATTCTTACCTGCGAGATTTTGTCCATATCTGCTAACAGAAGCAGATACGGACAAAATTTACGGTAACGAAAACATGAACTTTTAAGATAATAGAGCTATTAAGTTATAAGATAATAAAAAGTATTTTTTTACTCATTCATTCAATTAAAATACAATTTGTAGAATTGTATAAAAATATTTATTTTAAAATCTTTTTTCTTTGCATATCGGTTTGTTTATTAAAAAGAAAAGCGGTGTAAAATCAAAAAATTCTTATGTACCTGTTAATATAATATTTCAATACACTAAACTAAATGTTTGTTGAGATTTGAAAGCAATTTATGGAAAATAGTGATAGATTTCAAGTTGTGGATGAATTTTTAAACTAACATTCGTTCAATTTTAATAAAATTTTGGAGAATTAAGTAATTTAACAAAGATATTTTCAAAACAAAACATTGTTTTCAAGAACTCAGTTGATGCATTTTAGGTAAGTAATTGATTTTAAAAAATGTTATTGTCATGTTAGTTTGTTAATTAATTTATTCTTCAATTCTTTCAGTTTAGATTTATTAAATGTTTTATTTTATTTAAGGAAGGAAAATAAGTTATTTGCGGAGATATATTTCTTTCGGATTTGACTTCTAAAATGTAGACGGAAGAATTTTGTTTATTTATTCTTTGTTTTTTTTTTTAAATCTAAAAAAACATTTTTTTTATTTTTTACTGATAAACTAAAGAAATTTATTTATAATTTTTGCTCAATATATTTTAATTTTGTATTTGCAAACTTTTATTAATGTAACTGTAACACCTTTTTTTTAACTTTGAAAAAACCTAAACCTACCAACTTATTTTTTGTTTACATCTTTTATGCTGGAAAGGATAAATTTTGTTTAAAAACTGTATTTTTACTATTCAGTGTAGTGTATTATCTATTTAATAAATAAAACACTGAATAATGATTTAAAAAAACACCCTTCTTTTTATTTTAATAAATTTTATTATGGTAAAAAGGAAGAGTGTTTTTTTATTATCATTCAGTGTTTTATTTATCAAAATAAAAGGAAGACTTTTTTATCATCTTCACTCTACAGATTTATCTATTAAAATAAAAGAAAGAATTAAAAAAAAATATTTTGGCATTGTTGTTTTTTATTACTTTAATTGATTTATTAATTTTACTTGGATACTACCCCTCTAACCGAGGGCAGTTTTTTTTTTACTAGTATATATATATATATATATATATATGGTGTGATGGATAAATTGTTCTCAATTATGAAAATAACACTGACATCTCACTTTATCAGGTATATTTACCAAAATTAGATGAAAATATCTTGAAATAATATAGATTAAATTTATTCAAAGAAATCACCATTGCATTGAACCACAGCCTCTTGTGGTCTCTTTGTTTAAATTGGTAAATGCTACCTTTATCCTTGTCTTGAGTTCATCTTTGGTGTTACACAGAGTTGTTAGTCTCTCACTCAAATGTACTCTACTCATAATAATGAAAGGGATTGCAATCTGGGGGGTTAGGTGCCAGATGTTAGGGGTGATGTGTCCTGTTACTAGATGCAGCGTCTTCCAGTAGTCACCCTCTCAATCCAGGTCAGCATAATTTTTTGTTTTGCCCTTCATTTAATCACTGCTATGGTCAATTTTGTCATAGGAGACAGCAGATCAAATGCATTGTACTGTTTTGAAAAATGAATTTTAGAAATATAGGATTTTTTTGTTGTTGAATATTCTTGGAAATTATTATTTTTCTTATTTTTCTATTATTACTTGGAGATTAGCTCACTAGAGCATCTGCCTAGGAACCACAAGGTTTGAGGTTCAACAGCTCATGAGTTCCACAGCTTGGATCTATGTGGTAAAGTGGGTAGCTGATGGTAGGTGTGGCACTCCATCTCAGATGATTATTTTATCATCTGAGATGGAGCGCCACTCTCCTTGGTCTAGTGCTAGTGAAAAGGGGATCGACTCCCTCACTGTCCTGCTGATACTGACAATAGGCCACTTCACCTAATTTATTTACTATCTGTGCTCCCTGTCTTAGATTTAAGTGTTGCTCTACTGAAATTCTGCATAGAAATGAGAGTGTAATATATGTTCAGGTAGGATATAGCATAGTGTTCTTGTCTTCATTCAGAATGGGACACCCTCACTGTCCAGCTGATACTGACAATAGGCCATACCACTTCATTTTTTACTTACTTTGCAGCTTCATTTTTCAATTTTCAGTCAATTGCCTGTTTCTATTTTTTGTTTTCTTCAGCAAAAAAAAAGAGATTGTTTAAAAAAATGTCCTTTAAATCAGTAGTTCTCAACTTTTTTTAATACACTTATGGACCCCTTTAATTCTTGTTTTACGCTAATGGAACCCCTATAGCCATTCGATGTTTCAAAATCTTATTGTATTTTTATAATTTAATATTTCTTTCTTGCCTGGACACAATAAAAAGGTATATGGTCCAGGAGGGGGCATATCTCCCCTCACCCCCATTATAAATCATAATAATAATCAATGTTAATTTTATGAATTGCTGTTGGAAAAATGAAAATAAACATTTTCTAAATAAAATCCGTAGTTTCTACTTAGTTCTAGTTTATATATATATATATATATATATATATATATATATATATATAGTGTTACATTTTGAAGTGGTTGTTACATTGGGATGTGTTCTAGGTACTAACACTAGTTTGTCACTAGTTTGCAAAAGTTGACCTACTATGAAATTAATAAAGCTTAATCTTCAGGATCCGTAATTTTTGCGGATCACCAGAGTTGATTTTATTCTACTTTACTTTTAAAAAATTAGGTTTTTTGTATGAGAAGCTTTTTTTCTTCCTTTTTTTTCCACAATAATAATAATAATAATAATAATAATCTAGTGTAATTCAGTACAAAATAATTGTTAAAAAAATTCAGAGGTTATTAAAGTTGCAAAGACCTTTTCCTCTGATCCTATAACAGTTCAAGCTTGAGGGCCTCCAAAATGTAGGTCCACAACTGTCAGTCTGAAAAAGATAAAATGCTAATTAAATATATGACTTTAATCAAAATATCAGAAAGAAAAGGAAGCCTTCAAGGTGATTTTCCTTTTTATGATTTCTTATTCACTCTGCTGCATAAGGAATTTTTTCCTTTTTAAATAAATAACATTTAAAAAGGTATTGAAGTATCATCCTCATAGCTTCCAACCCAATGTTTTAATCACTAAGCTAATCTATGGAACTTTATTCATTTTCTTTACAACTCGGCTATTCAGCTGAGCAATGGGAATTGAAAATTATTAAATTTTAATTTCTGATTTTTCTTAATTTTATTTTTATAAAAATAGTTCATTTGATCAATAATTTCCTTAAAAAAAAATAGAATAAATAATATGAGTTATGCAAAATTATCTGCGTCAACTCAGCATCAGAGATTGAGTCATGGGGTTCAGGTTTAGTGGTATAACCGAAGAGTTACCTTGGGAGTGTTTATGAGATTTATAAATCAAAGTTCTAGCAATGTATTATAGTTTAATTTCTATTTTTATTAGTTGTTTTCTTTTTCCTTTTTCTTTTTAAATTGAATCCAATTAATATTGACCTTTTTTTTATTTTAAATGTAATTTTCCTGCATTAGTGAAAATGTACTGTTGTTGTTACATCACCATCAATTCTTCTTTCCTCTCCCCCCCCCCATTTTCTTGCCCATCCAAAATGCAAAGAAAATTGATGAGGAATAAGCGGAATAACAAGAAAAGATGTAAGAAGTATCAATAACAATAACAACAAAACTAAAGCATGAACAAAAAAAAAAATTGTCTGTCCTACAAAAGTTGTAATTGTCTTGATCTAAGGAAACTATCTTATTATCAGAAACATACTATTGACATAATATTTCTTTAGTTACAGGAACAAAAAAAAAAGATTCTCTACAAACTGAAAAGTAAAAAAAAAAAAAACAAAAGTAAAAAAAAAAAAAAAAAATCTATTATTTCATTACTTGAGTTCTTTGATTTGTTTTTTGTGTTTTTTATTTATTTATTTTTTTATTTTGTTTAAAGAAAAATATTTCTTATGAGTTTTTCTTGTTGGCTGGAAGATCAGTTTAAAAATATACAGGAAGCGAGCATGAATCAAAGAAAAGGAGTCCTTTAGGTAGCAATTTTTCTATTCTCTCCTGAAATGTCTGTTGAATAAACCAAGCAATTAACCTTTTGGTCCTTGCTACAGTTTCCGTTTTCACCATTCTCTTCAGTTCCTTTGTTACACTTCTGTCAGATCATTGATTTAGTCCCATTACCATGAAGAAAAATAAAGACAGCAAAATGGATACCAAAAAAAAGAAAAAAAATTGAAAAAAGAAAGAAATAGAACAAGGCTGCCAAATTGTGAAATAACTGCAGTTAGCATTCAGTGTTTCATTCACTCCAGCACAATGCATTCATATTGCAAAAATCATCTTAATTTTTTAGCCTGTAGGAACGTATTGGAGATGTTGGCGTCCTCGTCTGCCTTTTGCTTTATTCTCAAATAGATTTCCTTCCGAATGCTGAAGAGGCTACTCGGAATAATGCACAGATGATATTCGTTGTCAAAGAATCATTGCTACACTGACAACATTTATCTAATCATATAATTCCACTCAGAGAAGAGCTTCTTTTTTTTTTCTTAAAAAAAAACCCCAAAAAAACCCACGTTTTCTGCAGGTAATGTTCAACAAATTCATTTATCTGGTCTAATGAATGGGATGCAAGTCAGAGCCAGTATGAAAGCCGCAGGAGAAGAACGTTTTTTTAATTTTTATTTTATCCGTATTATATTCATTTATAAATCTCTTTATTTCTTCTCTTTCTCTTTAGCAATTCTCTCAACTTTCCTTTTTCTCAAATAAATTAAGTATCTCTTTAGGGTTTGAGGAAACTTTTCATATATGACTAAAGATTCCATAACCAGTTGGTAGCTTTTTTTCTTTTTTCTTTTTTAAATTAAATCAAATGCGGATTTAAAAAAAAAAACTCTTATGTTAAGTATTGATATGAATACAATATTTAGATTAAGACCAATAATCAAATTAAATAAAACATGAATTTTTTTTAAAGATGCAACTCATGTGGATCAATATCCTCAGCTTTAAAAATTTAATTGGTGTGTTTTCTGATCATCTTTAGGCACAATTTCTTGAATCAAGAATTTTTATTGATAAGTGAATTATTGTTATTTTTGTCAAAGACATGAAAAAGTGTAAGAAATTCCATAAAAGATAATAAAATAAAGAAATACTTTCATAGTTGCACTGTTATCTGTTAAAGTAATTTCATACTTATATTCTTAAAAAAAGTAATGGATCTAAAGTTGGCTGTATCCTGTTTTATTTCTAGTTACCTTGATAGTGATGTTTGTTGTAGAGCATTATGGGATATGAGAAATAAGATCAATATTCTAAAGTCAGTTATTTACTCAGCCTCACTTTGAAAGTCAAATTAACAAGTTAATAAATCTATGGCACCTAGAAATTGTGCCATAAATTTTTAGAACATTTTCTATCATTTTCAAGTCTTTTTAAATACACCCTATTTAAAAAGACTTGGTTTGATTGATTAATTTTAATGGCATGTCAATCCATCTAGGATTATTTTGTGCCTAAATGCTAAGGAATCACATTCATTGGACATTTATATTTACATATTTTGTGCAATTGTTTCTTAAGAGTTTTTTTTTCTTTTTTTTTGCATATGGTCCTATCAAATATAAATAATTTTGAAACATATCTGAGAGGACCTGGCAGCACTGGCAATGAAGATGTATTCCACACTCTCCAGAACTGGAGCCTTACCATCAGATGCAGTTTAATGTCATACACAGGACACCCCTTTGAGAGGTGTTGGAAAGACTGAGTGTCATAAATGGAACCAGATAGTAGTCTAGTCAAGCTTCTATCTAGATTATTTCCCAACCTAATCACTCACATCCATCAAGTAGTTAGCATGTTTTGCTGTGAACAGTTGTTCTCAAAAATGAAGTATGCCAAGAGTACACTGTGTTTATAACTGTTAAATCATGACTTGTTTGATGAGCTCACTCCTGTTAACCTCTTCATTTAACCTTGATATATTACTTTAATTATAATCAAAATCAAGTGTCTCATTAATAAATTATAATTGTTATCTTATTAATTTAGTTGTTTTATTTCTGTCCTCTTAAGATCACAGGTTATGACCCTCCTGAGTTAAGCTTTGTGGCTTATTGGGTTGAAAAGATTGGGAACCCCTGTTTTACATCATAGAGAATTAATAAATAAATTGCAAGTAAGAAAAAATTAAATTATGATTTTTAAATTCTTATTTTTCCTGGAATAATTTTGTGGTATAAGTGTTTTTTTCATGTGGGGGTTCTTGTTGCCCCCCCCCTACTTTTTGAAACTCAATGTATAAATGACTACTGTCTACTTTTTATTGACAAGAAAGGCTTGTAATGCAATATCAAAGTAGGATTCTGTAAACTTTGACCCCATAGTAAAAGTTCATTGGCTTAATGGTGGTCCAAGTTAATCTTTGAGAATACATTTAAGTTACATGGCTGGTTTAAGTTCAACAAACCTTGTCTCTGTAGTTCATTCTGTGATATATTTTCATTTTATTTTCAGAACAAATAAAAAAGAAAAAAAATAGATTTTTCTATCAGAATTCTCATCATCATTTCATTTTCTTTATGTCAAGTTTGTTTGTATTTATAGTTTGTAAACAAATTATAAACCATGGACAAATGTACCTTAACAACTGGGGTTAAACATAAATAAATACATAGAGTAATTCAAAGGAAAATAAAAAGCACCTTGAAGTTTGGAAAAATATTTTTTATAAACCAAAGATCATCCGAGATCACCTGAGAGTACGTCTGCATTTTTTTCTCTTCTTCCTGAGACCATAGAAAAGAAATGAGAATATTATGAAAGAAAATATTACAAATTGCTTACTAAAGATTTATACATTATGAAACCACTAACCAGTTTGTTGTTCATTGGATATTTAATAATTTATTGATATTTGTTTGAACGAGATAAATTATCAGCCGAGCAAGAAGGAAAATGTTTATTTTGTATATGTTGTGTGTTATGTCGTTTGTTTGATCAAAAAGGATTTGCTACGCACTTAGAACTTACAAGTTAGTTGGTATAAAAATGTTGTTTCCTGTTGTTGTTCTTGTTGCTTTGAAATACACTTGGTTGCAAATGGATTAAGATACAAGAAAAGTGATGTTCATCTATTTGCTGAAAGTGTATCAGTTTTGTGCATGTTCTGATATACAAATGATATTTAAGAGGGAAAAAAGCTGGGTCATGAAGGAAACATTTTTTCCAGATGATGCACTATTAAAAATGGGGGGGGGCGGGGGCACTAGTATTACAAACTGGCTCTAAATATCATCCCACCTGAACTACTGTAATTCTGTTACTAAACTAACAACATAAATACTGATTATATTTGTTTAACTCTTTCACTCCTACTTAAGCACAAACAACTGATATATATATATATATATATATATATATATATATATATATATATATATATATATATATATATATACAAACACACAACTTTTTTCTCATATTGATGAGTTAATGAGTCTTTCAGTATGCTCTACTCTTTAGATCCAATTTATGTAACTGTAAAATACTAATTTGAATCCTTCACTCTATCCTACAGTGGGAACTCAATGCATTGTCTAGTATAAATGTAAATATCTAGCTGTAAATTTGCTGTCATGAAGCCAGTTATGTCCCATTTTTTTCTGGAATTTTTTTTTCTGTTCATTATAAATTCAAGGCCTTAATATTAACCTATGATTTTTATTAAGTTATAAGTTGTCACAAAAACATAGTTCAGTTTTGTATCTGTGTTTATTGCTCTAGTAAAAAGTAGGATGGATAACTTTAGTTTACATAAGGTGAATTACTGATTTTCTCCTAAATAGTTTCACTAATGTATGATTTAATTAATATATTGTTCAAACCCATGATCTTTTATTGAGGTCAAAGCACATTTTGGCCTTCTGCTGGAACTAGTTTAAAATTTTGCACATCATAAACAGCTTTCAACCAGTTTGATACATTAATTAAAACAGTGGGTTGCAGCTAGAATCTTTCAGACCTAAGTTGGTTGGTTTTATGGCATATCAATCCTTGTTGGGTAATTAAATGCCAAATTCAGTCTTTTTTCTTGCAATTCCTCTATGATCTTTATTAACTTCTAAGTCTTCATAAAAAGTTCAGTGTTATGCCTGTGTTTATTGCTGCAATATAAACTCATGGTCAGTTTATCTGTCATAAAATCCACTAGGTTTTCAGCTAGAAATTAAGATCTGGCTTTATAGAGAGATAATTTCTTGAGAAATCTCATTAAAATACAAAGGGTTAATATATATATATATATATATATATATTCACACAAAGAAACTGTTTTATTTATCTTTCTGTCTTTCATTCTTTTCATAAAGGATTCAGTTTTTATGTTAAGAAATGAATAAAGTTATTTTAATAAGCAAAAATTTGTCTTTTTTTTTTCTTCTTGAAAATAGAATTTATTTAATTACATGAGGAAATGAGTAGAATGAATCAATGTTGTTTTTTTTTATATTTCATTTTCTGTTATCATTTAAAAGGAGTTCCTCTAATATGTTTCTTTGGTCTAATGACACAAAAAAGAAAAAAAAATGCAAGAAAAAAAAAAAAAGACAAAGTTAACTTTGACCTTGGTATAAAACTTGTTTTTTTTCCATTGTAATAATTTTCTTTAAAAAATAACATTGTTTGGCATCACTAATGAGGAAAATATTTTACTGAGACTGAAGATGCTACTTTATTCACTAATGAAATCTTAAAGGGAGAGGAAATATAAATAAGTCTCGGTCAAATTGATACACGCATATATATATACACAAACAACACATAGATAAGTGTATGTGACTTAGTATGACACATCATATGCAAAAATCAGATAAGTATATGAGGTGTGATCAAAAAGTATTGATACTAAACCTTTAAATTTAAAAAATTTAAATGAAGATGTGTGCCCAGCTGAACAACTTATGTAATTAATTGATGATAAAATTCTGTCTAAACCAATCAGTCCCAATTTGACAAAAAAAAAAAATTATTAAGCCAGTCTTGATATTATATGAACAGCAGTTTTTAGTAAAACACTGATTTCTGCAAGTGCAGCAAATTTTATTTTCACAAAAACTAGCTCTGTACAACTTTTTCATATTTCCTAAACTGAAAATTTTGGGTAAGATTCAAAAATGTGTAGGAAATTGATAAAAATATGACAGCATATATTCAGTTCATATCAAAATGATTATTTTAAAAGTGCTTTGACCAATCGAATACTCTCTGGAATGGGAGAGCCGAATCCAAGGAAAATTAACATTTAATTCATTGTTCATTTCTGCCTTTGTAAGTACAACTTCAGTCTTGATACTTTATTTTGAAAAATCTCATTTACTTAACAGTGCAGGTACACACTTGCACATAAATATATATTCATACTTATATAAATAAGTCTCTCTATCTATTAATGTATCTATGTATATGTGTG
Organism: Doryteuthis pealeii; assembly: GCA_023376005.1. Classification (NCBI taxonomy): domain Eukaryota; kingdom Metazoa; phylum Mollusca; class Cephalopoda; order Myopsida; family Loliginidae; genus Doryteuthis; species Doryteuthis pealeii. Next base: position 48,077,170 of record CM042143.1, on the reverse strand, counting down.
TGTTATTTAGTCAAGTTCATTTAAAGGTAGCATAATAAGCATGTACAATCATGAAGTATATATACAATATATATTAAATATTTTATTAAAAGCTACTTTTATTGACAATTGTTTTATAAACTTCTTTTCTGATCTTTTGTAAAATGCCTATGGTTCTATTTCATAGTCCATGCTTTCTATGTACTATACTCTCATTCCACTTGTAAAGTTATATTGCCTGATTGTAAAAATATGGAACTGATTGTAGCAATATAAGGCTTTGATCTCTGTACTACACTGCATATATATATATATTTATCTTATGGCCAAAACATAATTGTCATGTGGCAAGAATCATGGGTACTCTCACATAATGTCAGTATCAGAGGAGTATAAGTAGTTGGTATTGTCACATATGCTTAATTTTGATGAGCTGTACGATAGAATTGCCCTCTTCATATTTATCTATCTGTTCCAGTCTCTTCATATCTATTTATCTGTAGCTGAGTATAAAAACATACACCATAGTATAGAAAAATAGTTCATTTCAAAGATATTTTCTGTGTGCTTTTAAGAACTATTTTAAACTATTTCAAACCTAATAATACAATTTCAGTATATTATAAAATATTCCTTTTATAGAAGTATTATTTCTGGGTGTATTAATAAAATTTGTTTGTTACCCCCTTCTTATTTAGTTCTATCTTTTATATTTGCATATTTAAATGTTGTAGCACACGTCTGATTAACTAAATGCAAGTACTCATATCCTTTCATTTGTAGGAATGTAAATCTAATCAAAAGCATTTTTGTGTCTACAGCAAGTAAATTAAAAAAGACTCCTTTCTTATTTATTCAATGATAGGAATGTTCGTTTCATGTATGAGTTTGTTGAAAAAAGGGGTGTGTGTATAGTTAGTTATAAGACAACTATCATCATCACTATGATCAAGTTCACTAGCAAAGAATTCAATGAGACTCTTTAACTAGACACTAATGCACTAAACTTGGTTTGGGTCAGTGATTAGTAATATTCCACTATTATTTCTGATTCTTTTCAAAATGAAAAAAGGAAATTGAGAAAAAAGGAGAAGAGACTTTGTAGACAGGAAATCACCAAGCTATGAATTTTCATTCAAGCACTTCCTATCATGAAATAATTATATGTTCATCAGAGAAAAAAAAAATTGCTTATTACAAAAATGTTTGGTCTCTCCCACCTGAGAAAAATATTACTTATGTAGGCTTTTTATATAATTGAATCTGATTTTTTTTTCTTTTAAATAGTTCTTTTAATTCCAGAATTTTATCAGTAGTAAAGAAATAAGCTCACCATTAAAAATACTAGACTTTCTTTGCTTGAAAAGAGAGTTATATATATATATATAATATATATATATATATATATATATATATATATATATATAAAGTGTTTTTGAGTCTAACTGGATTGAAATTGTTTATTATAAAAGAGTACAGAAGTTCCCCTTGAAAATATTCATCTACTTATATGTAAAATGCAATATGATTTTTATATATATGTGCATGTATGTGTATGTAATATATGTATATATATTTTCACCAGAGTCGGTCTGATGATTGTATAGGCAAGAAACTGACAGTCACCAAGCATCGTTGACTCTGTGTCTGTTATCCTAACTTATATATATATATGCTTTATCACCAATATTGAGCACTCTTTATCTATAAATATAGCAAACTACATTCAGGTGCACATTAATCACCAAAACCGTGGTAGAGAGAAAAACTTTTTCTACAACTGATAATGCTCTATATGTTACAAAATATATTCAGCACTTTTTTGAATTCACTACTAATGCCACTACAGGAAAAATAGAGGAGTAGTAGTTGAAGGATATATATATATATATATATATATATATATATATATATATGTTCAGAAAGTAATAAGAAAATTTTTATGCTAAAATGAGGCATTTTAGAAATTCAAATATATCTATTTTCCCAACCCTATTGCCCTTATGGCAAGCCCCAACCCCTTTTTAATATATGGGTGCTAGAAGGCGGTGGCTGCGGGTCTACATGTCCTGGCAATGACGTTAAACTCTATCTGATGGTGAGGTTCCAGTTTTGGAGGTTTGGGGAATGTGGAGCACCCCTTCATCACCATTGCTCCCTGGTCCACTCTGACCGGAGTGGTAGTACCTGTTAGGGTCCCATCTATGGGTTAAATAGAAAAATGTATTTATGAAAAAATTGTATTATCCATTAAGAATTGATTTATTTCAAAACTTTATCGGCATTAAATGACCCACTGAGGTTGATATGCCACAAAACAAACCAAATCAAATATATCTATAATTATTTTGCAGTTACTTATTTAAATAAACTTCACTACTTAATTATTCTCTTGCCTCTCTCTTTCTCTCTGCTTTGCACTGTCTTTCTTCTTTTGTCCTCTCTCTCTCTTTCTTTTTCTCTCTCTCTCTCTCTCTCTCTCTCTGCTTCAGTTTTCTCTTCTTTATATTGCCTGATGTTTTTTTTTCTCTTCTTCTCTTTAAATTTCTCTTTCCTTCCAACTTATTCTCTCTTTGCTTTCTTCATCTCATCATTCGTCAATTATTTTGTAAGCATTTCAATCAACCATTTCTTGCATATTCTCAAATTCATCAACACAACTGATGCTCCCATCTTCAACTCATAGACAATCAGAAATGTCAGTCCATGCATATATAATGTTAATTTCAACAACTTGTTTTTTCTTTTAAATTTCTGTTCAATTTCTTATTTACGTTGTCATTATCCACATTATTTATTATATATAGTCCTGTCAGTTATGATTGAAACTATGCTAGCAAATTATAAAATTCTTTAACATTTTCACAGACTATAAAATATCTTTTATACTCTATTTTTTATCTCTTGATTGATTTCTTGTATCGATAATTTTGATTTAAATTTGAGAATGTTTTCTTTTAACAGCATGAAAATAGATAAAGCAAACTTTTTTTTTCATTTGTTTTAAATTTTGAAATATTTTTCTATCTATCTCTATCATATCATTCTATATCTCTATCATACCTATCTCATACCAATCTCTGTGTCATAGCTATCTATCTCTATCTATATCATATCCTAATTCTACACTCCTTCCTAAAGAGAAGTATAATGGACAGCTGTTACAAGATACTAGTGGGTTCACAGATCATTTAGTCAAGTACAAAAATTATATATTACAGGTGATAAGAAAGTGTAGTAACTGTTAGTATTTCCCTTTATGAGTCAAATAGATCTGTTTGAGATATTGCATGTTTAGTTGTTTAAAATGATTATGCAGATACATTTTTGTATCATTTATAATTGGAAACTATAACTGTTAAACTTCAGCCTTAAATAATCCAACAAGGGTTGATATGCCATAAAACCAACCAACCACAATAATGTGAAAATTGCAGTCTATAAATTTTGTATATGTTTTAACAAGAGCTTACAGTTGTTGTGTTTAAAGCACCGGTTCCTGTTAGATCACCAAAGTTAAGAAGTGATGAACCTGTTCAATACTTTGATGGATTTCTATTTAAGCAACAGCAGGTACTGCATACAACCTGATATCAAAATGGCTTGATTCTGCATTATGTGACCTGAAAAGGGTTGATATACCATAAAGCAAAACAACCAACCAACATTTTACAAGAATACTAAGATAATGGTTATAATTAGTTGACAGTTTATGGAAAAAGGAATATTCTGAATTGAACAATATCCAAGACTTCTGAATATTTTTTAACTTAATCATTTAAGCCTTGATTCAACACATTTCTTGGCCAGAAGATCTTCTCACCAAAATTACAAATTGCCTCCTCCCAAAGTGCTACTCTTGCTGAGACATACACTCTACATTTTTGAATCAACGCTATGAGAAAATGAAATTGCGTTGTCAAAGGATCTATTAGTAAAATAGATCTGTTTGAGATAATAAAGTATTTACCTGTTTAAAATGATTATAAAGATACATTTTTATACTGTATATAATTGGAAACTATAATTATTAAACTGACTTGAGCATAAAATAACAGCATAAGGGTTGACATGCTGTAAAACCAACCAACCAACCATCAACAAATCTTTTTTTTTAATGATATAAAGCCTTGTTTATACTGTCTTCCAATTTATTAATGCTCTAATTATTTTTAAAACTGTAAGGAGGTGAACAATGTATAATCACCCTTGTCTCCTTTACACATACCCTTTCACTTTTTTTACTTCCTTTTATTTCAATCTTGTTAATTTCTGGTTCATTATCATTTAATAATGTCCGTGACAAAATCAAAAAATAATTCCCAAATTGTAGGATTGGTTATTAATTTGGAATCTTTTCAAAATGTTTAATGAAAGATTCTCCAATTAATTGCATTGGTTTTCTTTTTGCACTTGGAAGTTTTTATGAAATCTTTGAAATCCACATTAAGGTCATTGTTTATATTAAGTTCATTGTGTAATTTTTTTTTTCATTTTGAAGCACAGAAAGTATGTACACTTTTATAAAGATAGTTTTGAATGAATCATATCTTGATCAAAGTAGATTTATAATGATGCATTAACTTTTGAATAAGAACATAAAAGTAAATTGAATTTGGATAGAATAAGAATATAAAAGTAAATACTGAAATGTGTGTCCATGCTGAAAGCACCAGTTCCTGCTAGATAGTCAAAGTTAAGCAATGATGAATGTGTTCAATACTTAATTGGGTGACCACTTAAGTAACAGCAAGCTACCTGAGGCTTTGTTTATCAAAATAACTTGATTTAGCATTACATTCAAAAAGGGTTGATATGCCATAAAACAAAACAACCAAACTAAATGTGTGACCAACAAGCCAGTATCTAGATTTTATTTATTTGGGAATATCATATTATCATTATTACAATCTTCAATCCAAATCTTAGTCTCATACTTGGCGTTAGATGGCAAGATATTGTTTTATTTTCCTTTTGGATAATATATATATATATATATATATATATATATATATATTTTGTAGTATAGTGTGTTGTGAGATGTTTGTATAAATGGAAGGATGTGTAATTGCAAAGAAACTTTGGGCAGAGTGAGCAAAGAGCAAAGTTATATGTATGATGATGATCTATACAAAGAATCATCCACTGTACAATTTTCAGGAAGAGATGAAGATGTGAGGGTCATTGAAGGAAAAAAATATGGCACATACAATTTATGAAAGATAAATGGGAAATATAGGGAATTTATTGATATTGTTTAATCCCAAACACAATGAAGACAATTCTAAACCAATGAAAATACTTCCCCTTCCCTTGTTCGGCAGACACAAGTTGTCTTTTAGTGGGTTTCTCGCAATAAAGAAATGAAATTTTACATTATCTTCCAAAATCCATCAGCTGAAAAGATTGAGTTGAGTTCTTCAATGAAGAGAGTGGAATCATCAACTGGCCGTGGAGTTGCGGAAAAGCAATCATTGATGCAAAAATTGTGTTCTCCTCACTTGGGTAGATTGTCCCATTTATTTCTATATTTTTACTTCGATATGATGATGAAACCCACTGAGATACTGGTGAAAATAACCTTGGACATTAAACATGATGATACAATATTACATAGACACATACACACACATATACAAAAATGTATACAGTAAGGTATGAAAATGTATCATTACTGAAGAGGTTTTGTCATGAATAATAGAATCTCAGTGGCAGACCCTATCTAGCTATACACACTGCCTTCATTTGTCAAAGTACCTAAAACTGATTTGTGCTAGCTCACAATACAAGACTTAGCTATTAGTTAAAGAACTGCCAGGGAATACTGCGACTACGAAAAATGTATGGAGCACTCATAAATGATCTCAAGAATTCTCTTGGCGATACGCTCTTTTTTTCTGATTTTCTTCAGAAATCTATTTAACAACATATAATCTCTTAGTAACTAGCACAATTCCATCTTTTTCATATATATTTTTTGTACCCATTGTCTGTGACTAGTTTAGTCAAAACTTGGAGAATCTTTTCTTGTTTTTTATTTTTTATTGGGAATATAAAAAGTGAAACAGAACTATTAATGGAGAAAAATGAATGGACATTGAACTTTGTTACAAGTATATCAGCCATTATACCACTGCTTCATTGACTCTAGGGAGACTAACTTTGAGAGGTCAGGCTTGGAAAGTCTGGGAACTACAGAAATAATGGAGAATATGAATAAAACATTATAAAGATGGAAATGATGGAAGTCTCATTTAGTAAGATCTTTTTTTTTTCTGAATAATACAATATGCGTGCATTTTTCTGACTGCCGATTTCAACATTAATTAATGTATAATAAAAGACAACAAAAAATATGGCTGCCATTTTTTTCTTTTTTTAAGAATAAACTAAAAAAAAAAAAGAGTTAAAAATGTTGGTTTTCTTGATTAATGAAACCACTTCTTTATGTTTTCCTCCTATTTTTATATATTTTATCCTTGTTTATTAATATCATTTTTTATGTAATGAATAAATGAAAAAGAATCTAGAGTTCAGAAAGTCAGCGAACACTGTACAGTCAATGAAAACTGTACAGATTTATAAACATGAATATTACATTGGCACCTAAGGTTGGTTGATTTTATTGCATGTCAACCTTTGTTGGGTTATTTAGTGTCAAAGCCAGTCTTTTTTTTTCAAGCAATTATATGATTTCAAGTAACTATTCCTATTTAATATTATGCATTTGTTTGCATAGTAATATGGCTTGAAGTTTTCCTGTCTAATGTTAATAAATTTCAAATAATTCTAACAACTCTAACAGGTATTACCACTCCAGGTAAGAATGGATCTGGGAGTTAATGGCAATGAATATGACTTTTTTTCTCAAAGCTCCAGAACTGGAGGCTCACCACTATATTCAATTTAGTGTCATACCCAGGATACCCCTTTGTTGCTGCTGGGTGGTGGAGGTCTTAACCTTCTACAGGGGCATATTCTAAAACTTGCCAACAGGGTGGTAGCACCAAAGATATTTTATTTATACAGGAAGATAACTTTGAATAGGATAACTAAATTCTGATTCTGTTCCTGATTTTTGTGATGGAATTGTTTTTCAAAAATTGTTATAAGATTCATTTTTTTATAAATCAAATATCATCATGTCATACTGACTGCATGAATATCCATGACTCTCTCTCTCTCACTCCAACCTTCCCTATCAGTCATCACCCCTGGAAGGTCCTCTGCATATCATCCAAAATCCATACAGATATGATTGATGTAGGTTTTTGCAGGTCAACCTACACTGGTGTGTCCATTTATAGGTGTACACAGGAGAACATCACTTATATATATATTACCAACCCTCCGCACGAGCAGGATGTGATACAAGGTCAATTTCTTAAGCGAGTTCAACAGGTTTGAATTCAGAGTTTTCCTTCTCCTAGACCGGTTGCCTAACCAAGGTTAAAGAGCCCAGTCTGCCCTACTATTTACCCCTAGCTGGAGGGAGAATTGGATTCATACCTTTCCCAAGGGTATTAGCGCTAAGTGAAAATGCAGTTACCATGTCCAGGATTTGAACTCGTGGCGATGAGTCCATTTCCCATGACTTTAACTATTACACCACACGCATCACTTATAAGTTCATCTTTGCTTCTCCAGCAGAGTCTAGCTTGTTTTGTTCATCTTACACTGATGGTTTGTGTAATTGTGTAATACAACTATTTACTTGTGGGGTGCTGCTTCCAAGATTTGTTCAAGACTACATGCAGCATTCAAAGGATTTTATTTTTAATGGAACATTGCACAATCAAAATGGATTTTCCTAGGCACAGTATTGCCCACAAATAAGTACAAAATTTAGCATGTTTGATATAAAAAAAAAGTGGATTTCCTTCTAAAACAGATAACAGGATTTTATTTTTAGTGGAATATTAAACAATGAAAACTAAAAAAGTCTTGAGAATTGGCATTGAATTGTGCAGACAAGATGTAGATATTTAGATGCTATCAATTCAAATTTCACTTGCATGAATGTCTTTATCTTAGTTTTAGATTTTAAATCTAAAAATAAAAAAAATAAAAAAATATTCAATCTGAATGCTTTTTGATCACACCTCATAAAAGCAATAATACTTATACAAAATTTGAAAATTGGCATTGGCTTGCCTCAATTTCATCTTGATGTCTAGACAGTAGTCTAGACATCTAGACATCATCACTTTATTATGTTGCTCAATTCTGCACACATCTTCATTTAAATTTTGAAATTAAAAATGTTTAAAGATCCATTCTCAATACTTTTTTTTATTAAACCTCAAAGATGATTATTTCAATTTGAATTTTTTAAAACAATTTTTCATCAATATATTTAAATTTCCAAGCAGTGGCTAACTTCGATTCTAAGCAGAAGTATTGGGATGTGACAATTTGATTATAGGAGGAAATCATTGAGTTCAAATCCTGGACCATCTGTTTTGATTTCACATATTACTAACACCCATGAGAAAGGTATGAATCCAAATATTCTCCCTTCAGCTATGGGTAAATAGGACAAAATTGGTTAGGCAACCAGTCTAGGTGAAGAAAAATCAAAATTCAAACCTGTTGAACTTTGCTTAAGAAATTGACCTTGTATCACATTCTGTTTGTGTAGAGGGGTTAGTAAATATGTATATTAGAAATATAGAAAAGTCATTCAAGAGAATTTTTGTTAAAATAACAGGTTGATCTGAAATAGTAAAAGTTTAAGATTAAAAATAAGATAATATTCAGCATTTTGAATTTATTATTTGTTATCTATTTTCCATGCTACTAATAGAACAAACAAAGCTTCCACATTTATTACATGCACACATATATAAATGTATTTTAGAAATAGATGTGAACTGTTAGGTTAGGAATCTAGTGGGTGTATATATATATATATATATATACACATGCACACAATATTCCTAACATATATTTCTAAAATGCATTATATATATATATATATATATATATATATATATATATATATATAATGCATTTTAGACATGGATGTTGATAAGGAATATTGTATATATATATATATGTATGAAAGATTGATTACTAAAATATAACACATTTTCTACAGAGAAAAAAAATTGAAGAACTATATTGATTGTGAAATTGAGCCTTCTATTTAGTTTATCTTAAATGTATAACTGTTTTTTTGTATCTTTATTCATTACATGGAATATAAATGCCCAGATATTCCTCCCTTTCTTCATCTTTCCTTGTTGATAAGAGTGACATTCATTGTTAATTCTGATTTGGATTTAGATTTTGAAAGAAAAAAAATTGAAAGCTCTGATTTTAAATTGAGGCTATTTATGAAAAGTGAAATGCTACTGGGAGTTTATCGTCTCCAATCTTTGAATTGCCCTTAAGGAAAGTGTTGTTCTTGCTTACCTCCCCCTTGTTATCTTGAGGATGTGAGTTTGTAGCAAAACACAAGTTGAAAATCCTGAAATATATAATTAAAGAGTAGCAATTTTAAAATGTTTGCTTGTTATAAGAGTTTATAGACCCTAGACTCTCATTCATAATCATTCGCTTTTTATAGGAATTAAGTATAGTTTTTATAAAGTCGCAGATTAGACTTGCATAAAAAGGGGAAAAGAAACAAACAAAATACTTGAATTTTTCAAAGGTATTTCTTTCATTAGTCAACTGAGGCTTGAGAGCCTTTGTATATAATCCTCTACATGTGTTATCTTTCAGTGATCCTAGCTCTTTTGAAAGTTTTTAAGTGTTGGTTGTTGGGTTCTCCTCTCTTTTGATTTAAAACATAATCAACAACTGATAAGAGGAGTCCCTGTGGCATAGTGGCTAATATGATAGACTGCAACATTAAACTCCAGTTGCATTATTACATTCACTTCCGGACTGATACTCTTGGTAAAGGTATGAACCCCCTCATTCCCTCCAGCTCTAGGTTAAATAGTACCACTACTGTTCTTCTACAAGAATGGCTTCAGTATTAAATAGCCCTAAAAGGTTGATATGCCATTAAAGACAAAAAAAAGCCAAACACATGGATTATAGTCCAATTTTAACTTTATTTCAGGAGAAAAGTCTCTACCCTTAAAACACTTAAACTATCTTTGTGGCAACTTTAGTTTTAACTATTTTAAAGGCACAGCTTACAAAAAAGTTGCTAACTTCACATATATTTTGATTTTACACTTAAAAGTTAGTATTGTTATATTTCCTTACACATGCCAAATTCTGCAGGTAGCTACAGTAGCTCTGAGGCCCAGTTTATATAATTCCACAAAATAATCAGTCTCAGTACCTGTATTTGCAATTATAATATTTGAAACAAAAGGTAAAGCTGAATTATATTGATAGTGATATATACAATATTAATGATATAGTATAGTTATAGTCTTTAAATATGTACATGAAATATTTTTTGGAATAAAGACCTCTACAAAAAGGAAAACAACTAATTATATATGATGATTTTATAATATAGTGGAGTCATGGGATAGTTTTTAGATGTGAACATGAAAGAAGCTCTTGGGGAAAGATCTGTAAAAAATACTTTTGATACATTCTTATATAATATTAATAGCATTGTATATACTTTTTTAAATGTATATAATCTTTGGAGGTTTGCAAAAACAAAAATATTTCTGATACATCCCATCTCTCTTTCTCTCTCTCTCTCTCACACACATTTTAGCACCTGGTGACTAAGAAATTGTGAAAATTAAAGGTAGTAGTTGGGTAATTTTATTTGTTTTTCTTTTTAATATTAGTAGTAATATAATATATATATATATATATATATATATATATATATATAGGTGCTGATGGATATGCATCCTGCATCCCTGACACACAAAAATTTAAAAGGATGCAGTAAAATCATATCTGTGTGTCCCAGTGTTTTTCTTTTTTCTTCCCTCACCATTTCAAGCTAACTCTAACTTTCAATAGTTTCTTAGAAATAAATTACACAGGATAGGTTAAAAGGTAGGAGTTAGTCGGCTTTAGTTCTTACCCTAGATCATAAATAAAAAGTCTACAATCTATTATGGAACTTTAGATGGGACCCATAAATTTTCCCTGGGACTCATTCAAAGCAAATATGCATGCCCCAGGACACACTTAATTAAAAAGCTATCAGCATCACTGATATAAACAAATATAATGAAAAATTAATTTTGTTAACTCACAACTCAGTTTTACATGACTGCTTTTCAGGTGAAACTTGGTCATGATTTATTTATGTTTTTTTGTTTATACATACATACATACATACATACATATATATATATATTTAGAATATTTTAATTACTTTTTAATATTATATCTGTGTGACACATTTTGGTTCATTGTACAGTTATTGAGTATTGAGCATGTTTCTCTTTTTCTGATTCAACTACTATCTCAGCTATGTGATTTTAAAACTAGGTTTAAAAATTGCATAGATGAGAAACTATCAGTAACCAAGTGCCATTGATTTTGTTTGTTTGTTTTACGGCATATCAACCTCAGTGGGTCATTTAATGCCGATAAAATTTTGAAATAAATCAATTCTTAATGGATAATACAATTTTTTTATAAATACATTTTTCTATTTAACCCATAGATGGGACCCTAACAGGTACTACCACTCCGGTTCAGAGTGGACCAGGGAGCAATGGTGATGAAGGGGTGCTCCAGATTCCCCAAACCTCCAAAACTGGAACCTCACCATCAGATAGAGTTTAACGTCATTCCCAGAAAATGTAGACCCGCAGCCACTGCATTCTAGCACCCATATGATAAAAAGGGGTTAGGGCTTGCCATAAGGGCAATAGGGTAAGTGCTATTGAATTATTGTCCACACTACCCTAATCTAAACATACATGATGTATTAATGATATTGAGTACTATTTACTTATAAATATACCACACACACACAATATATATATATATATATATATATATATATATATATATATAATGTGAAGAAAAATGGAAGTGAATCCGACGATATGTAGTATATTTAGAAATTTGAAAAAACACAGGTTTAAATAAAATGAGTGGTAAGTTTATTAGCTGATGCTGCAGTGTTTCGATCCGTTAAGTAGATCTTCTTCCAGGCTTTTGTTGATATAAGGAAGAGTAAAAAAAATGTTATCACTGAATAATGAGGAGACTGTGATAGTCCTTGTTTATCAATCTGTTCAAATTTGAAAATTGAAGGAACGCTGGAAGGGTAGATGGTTTGAAATATGACATCAAGTATTCTTCTTTTATGGTGTGTGTGTGTGCGTATGTATCAAAAAATGACATTTATATATATGAACAAAAGCCCTGAAAAGATGTACTTAACAGATCGAAATACTGCAGCGTTGGCTAATAAACTTACCACTCATTTTATTTAAACCTGTGTTTTTTCAAATTTCTCACTATACTACATATATATATATATATATATATGTATGTATATATATGGGGCTGGTTTAGCTCAGTTGGTAAAGCTAGGAATTGCAAGGTTCCTGATTCAATACTGGTCCCCGCCAACGCAGCACATGTGTAGCACAGATTAGTTAGTCTGATATTAGTGATAAAGTGGGGAGCTTACAGTAGGCATGGTGCTCTGCTAGTGAAAAGGGGATAGATTCCCTTGCTATCTGGCTGATACTGACAATAGGCCACTCCACTAATTTTTCTTCTTTATACATATATGCACACACAAAAATTCATTAAAATGATATGTATATATTATTTTTAGGGTTTTATGAGACAATGAAAAATTAGTTTCTGTTATTTGAATAGAACTTGGATTTTATCATCATATATTAATTATGAAAAGTATGGCAATCAATTAGAATTAATAAACCATTAAAAAAAAGTGAATTAACTGATTATTAGCAAACACTATAAAATCCACTTAAAGAAAATGATGCAAAAATATTGATAATTGCTTCATTAGAAGGAATGTCCAGAAAATAAGGTGAATTCCTCCCATGTGGTTGATGAACATATAAAAATCCTCCTCAAAGAACATGGTATCAATTCAATTGTTCTTCAGTCAGTTGCTTTGGGATTAAATGGGATGACATCCCAGCTTCTTGTGGACAATTTCATGGTCCACTGACTTGGGATGATCAAGTTTCACATCCGTATCATACAGTTTGCAGCATCTTTCATCTTGTATCAGAAGCTTCAATAAACACAATGTTGTCAATGACAGAAAGGAAAGGTTCTAAAAGTAGGGTATTTATGTTCTTGTGCACTGATGGGTGAAATGCATCCATCTTAATGGTGACTAGGTGTAAAAGTAGCAAAATACGTTTGGTTTGATTTATTTGTTTAGTGGCATATCAACCCCTGGTGGACTATTTAATGTCAAAATTTGATTCATTTGGAAATGCTTGATTACAATCATAACTGTTTCTATTTTCAACATCCATTGCAATCATTTTTTTTAATTACACATTTTTATTTATCTATGCTCAGATCTAATCACATTGTATCAATGTTCACTTGCAATTGCTCTTGGTTTACTTATGATAATTTGCACACATTGATATGGTTTTAAGTATCGCACACATTAATATGGTTTTAAGTATTCCTATCTAATACTAATAATTTGCACACATTAATGGTTTCAAGTATTCCTATCTAATACTAATAATTGCACACATTAATATGGTTTTAAGTATTCTATCTAATACTAATAATTTGCACACATTAATATGGTTTTAAGTATTCCTATCTAATACTAATAATTTGCACACATCCTATCTAATACTAATAATTTGCGGTTTCTTAATATGAAGTATTCCTGTCTAATACTAATAATTCGCACCATTAATATGGTTTCAAGTATTCCTAATACTAATAATTCGCACACATTAATATGGTTTCAAGTATTCCTATCTAATACTAATAATTTGCACACATTAATATGGTTTTAAGTATTCCTATCTAATACTAATAATTTGCACACATTAATATGGTTTTAAGTATTCCTGTCTAATACTAATAATTCGCACACATTAATATGGTTCAAGTATTCATACACTAATAATTCTTAATATGTTTCAAGTATGCCTATCTAATACTAATAATTCGCACACATTAATATGCAAGTATTCCTATCTAATACTAATAATTCGCACACATAATATCTAATACTAATAATTCGCACACATTAATATGGTTTCAAGTATTCCTATATAATACTACTTAGTGTAATAGTTATCATCATTGAGAATGGAAACCATGAAGCAAGTTCAAATCTATTTGCATTTCACTTTCCACTAATGCACTTTAAAAAGGTATGAATCCATATGTTTCCACCAGTAAATAGCAGTGTAGAAAAGTTTGTTTAGCCTTGGTTAGACAACCAATCTATGAGAAGTAAAATTCTGAAATTAAACCAGCTGTACCCCACTTAATTATTGACCTTACATTACATCCTGCTAGTGGTGGATGGGTTGGGTAAATACATACTAATAATTTTCAAACACATTTCTTTGGCCTATAGATGGGATCCTAACAGGTACTAACACTCTGAATTAGAGTGGACCTGGGAGTAATGGCAAAGAAAAGGTGCTCTACACCACCCAGAGTTCAAACCTGCAGCCTCACTGGATGCAGTTCAGTGTCATACCCAAGAAACTCCTTTGTTGTGGAGGTCTTACCTCTTTGCAAGGGATGCAGTTGAATATGTAATCTAAGCTCAACTGACAGAGCAATAGTATAGTATTGCTGGTAACATAGGCACAGTGTTTTGTATAGTAATAACATGGATGATCTATTATATAGTAATAAAGACATTGGATTAATAAATATTTGTACCTTAGTTTTCAGGCGTCCCTTGTATCTTGTAAATAGAGCATGTTGAAGGCCAGAATCAATTGTTTAACTTCGATTTCCCTATTCTCAAAGAAAACTGGTCTGTTCTTATTGAACTCGCAACACATCTGCTTTGTCTTTATGAGAATTAATGACATTTCAGTTATCAATGTCTTATAGAGGTTTTAGCCTGAAGAAAGAAAAAAATGTGTTGGTCAGTCACAATGTCATATTGCACCTTTTATTGGCGAAATATTCCAGAGCGGTAAGAGAAAGTTTGGCAGAGTTGTTCACATCAATGGCTTGTTTCAGCAAGTTTTTTAGCCTGAGGACACCATCAATGTGGCAGTTAGTATAGTTTGACAATTTCCTGAGAGCTCATTGAAATAAGACCTTTCATATCTCAGAATACAGCCATGTCGACATCTTTACTTATTGAATGTGCTTTATATAAAACACGTGGCCATATGCTATAAAGCAAGGAAGTCAATTTTGTCCATACTGCTAGTGAAATTGCTATTGCAACTGCTTCCTTTTCAATATGTGACATTTTCTCAATTTCAGTTCAATATTCCAAAGATGAAATTACACCTGAAATTACTGGCCAACCCATTTCTGCCTCTGGCACTATTGCGTTGTTCATGTACATCTTGGAGAATTTTTAAGTAATTTTTTTATTTAGTTAGTTGTCCTGCTATGAAGATGAAAATTCATTTCAGGACCTGTTTAGTATTTTTCGACACAGTTACCCCCAGGGGCTGGGTGAACTTGGTCCAATATCAATAAGTTGGCTTCTGTGACACAAATTGCCTGTCTGTTTGTCATGATAAAAACTTTTCATCTGATCTGCAGATTAGGAAAAGAATTCAAACAACCAACAAAATTTGTCCCAGATAAATAAATAAAAAAAGGAGTAATTTATTTTTTCACAGGCTTCATATTTTACAGAAATGAAAGTGTTCATTAAATACTTTTCCTGTACTTATGACACTATATGATATTAAAGATGGTTTTTGAATTTGCCATACATTGTCCCCGTGTTTCTAAAATATACTTATTTTTTATTTTATTTATTTTTTTTTTTTGTTTTTCCTTTCTATATTATATGATTAAATGTGCTTAAAATGTCTTCTGGAATTTGTAAAACTTTAAAGAATTTACCTAAAATTAAACTACAATGTAAAAATGTGTGATACTATATGACTATAATAATCATTAATTAGTTTGGATTTCAGTTATTTTTACATATTAAATCCATTTCTGTGCTTGGTCTACAAAGCAAATCCTTCAGCCATCATCAGATGATATTTATTTCATAACTGTGGACATTTCAAAACTTAAAGTTTTATGAATGCCACAGTATTGGTTTCATGTGTGAATGATAAGTGAACTTTAAAATTTAACAATTTGAACATTCGACATTATAAATAATTACCAATGTTTTTCTATTTTCTTGAAGATGTTGTTGATTAAGAACACAAGTTTAATTAAACAAATTAAAAAAATTTAAAAAAAAAAAAAATTTCATATGTATTTGATGGTTAAAATATAATGCTTTTCGAGTGGTTCAGTTTGATTCAATTTTTTAGCTGTAACATTTTCAATACGTAATATTCATCTTCATGGGCTTCTAGCATTGATATGGTGTTTGGTAAATCTTTTTTTATTCTCTCTGAATTTTTATCAAAGGTATGGTCTGTTAGATAATGTTGTTCTTCTGAGAGAAGTTTATTATAATTCAAAAATGAATTAGATTTTATCATTTATAAGGAGTTTAAAAATTTTAAATCATTTTATAGTTTATAAACAGTTTTGAATTAAACATTAATTATTTCCGCCAAGAGACAACAGTATTTAGCAGATGACATGATTGCAGCATATGCAATCCTTGTTCAAACATCCATTCCTTTGTGTTATGTCAAGTGTGCTTTTTCCTTAGATGAATCTGTGTTCTTGAGTGAGACTTATTTCCCATATAAATGTTCTTTATTTTTGGTATACTTGAAATGTCATAAAAATTATCATACAAAACATTCCCCGAAAAAAAAAAAATGCCATACATAATTGCAATAATTAAAATTTAGGAATCCAAAATTTCAGGACTGAGGGTTCGGATATGGCCCAGAATATTTTTGAATTTGCTCACAGTCAACCTGGTTCCAAAATCGGTATGATATATTGGGATACGGCCTCTAGGAGTAATGTTGAAAAAAAAAGATGTAAAAGAAAATGCCTTTTTTTTTTTATCACAAGGTTACAAACTTATTGTTCTGCATAATACGGAATATCTGATTGATAAACAGGTGCATGCCAGAAACCATCAGATTACCTCTTTCCTTCCAGTAAAACTTTTTAAATTCCACGTAATTGTACGAGTAGAGATTAAAAAAAAGCATATCTTGACAATCCTTATGAAGAATTGAAGGCAAGCATTGATAAACATAAATGAATATTATAAAAAAAAAGATGCAATTAAAATGAAATAAGAAAGAATCTACATCTAATTTAAAAGAAATTGCTTGTAATATCTATTGTAAAATTAAAATATATGTAAAGTAAGCAACTTTTTTATTGTATGCTGTGCCTTTAAAATAGTTAAAACACAAGTTGTCAAAAAAGATAATCCTTGAGTATTTAACTTGCTAACCATGAAATTTCTTAGAAAGCAATCTGTACAAATTGTGCTGTCTATAACTACTATTTCATAGGGCTACAAAAAAAGTTACAATAGTTTAAACACAAATTGTCAAAGACAGTTACACCCTTTTTAAAACAATGTGTGAGTATAATATATATATATATATATATATATATATTTATATATATTTATATAAACTTCCAAATGATTAAAACTTGCATCAAACAAACAATCAATCTAACCAATAATCCCCCTGATGACAACCAGTGAAATTTTTGAAAGCACTTGAGTAAAAATATGGGGCATTTCTGTACCATCTGAATCCTGATATATGGAACAAAACAAGAAGAATTGAACATTTACACTTGAAAATTATAAAGAAAAAATATTAAATTATAACAAAACCTGCTTATATATATATCACAATATTGAAAAATAAAAAGTAAAAAAGTTTAATAACTTAGATTATCAAGTGAATAATAAATAAGTTGGCTTTTGTTACAGTCTGTTTGTCATGATAAAAAACTTTCATCTTTTTCACTGGATCTCACCTGATGTTTGTAGTTGTGAAACTCAAAGTTGTGAACTATTAATATTTTGTACTTTTTATTTTTTGATATCATTTGTGTGCACTATACTTTTTTTTTACATTGTATAATTTTTGAGCATTTTTATTTCTTATTGAATTTACTGCCATTTTAAGTTTTTATTGAATGCCAAGCATTTTTATTTTAATTTAATATATATATATATATATGTGTGTGTGTATTATATATATATATATATATATATATATATATATATATATATATAATTAATAATGAAATGTTTTTTACTTGATTCATTGTGCTAGGAAATGCAAAGTAGATAGAAAATACTTTTATAAGTATAGAAATTCAAGATTTTTTAAACAATTTGAATAACGCATATAATAAATATCATTCAATAAAAATAATCTAGTGTAATTATTTCACAGGATAACATTCACTATGAAGTGACAAATTTTAAGATAAATACAAAAATGGATAATTTTGGAATTTGTAATTTAAAAAAAAATTAAATAATAAAGTATTGCAAGTTTTCTAAGAAAAAATAACTATGTATAGGAATATATAGTACATTCATTTATAAGGATTTTAAATAGCCTATTTGGTTTCTTGTAAAAAAAAAAACCCAAAAGAAACCCAAAAATACCCACTCCAAAAATGTTATCAAATATAAAACAAAAAGAGCTACTGGATTAAGAGATAAATACACAAAAGCTGAAGAGTTCTTGAAATTCTATTCCCACAGATTTGCATAGAAATCTTTTACATGTATTCACATATTTTACGCACCCACTTAATAATCCATGTACTCAAACATGGACCAGTTGAAATCATTGCATTCATTATAGTAATTTTCCAATGAAAAAACTCTAATAGATAATTATATTGTTTTCTATTATTGATTTTAATATAGGGATAAATGTGAAAGTTAAAGTTAGGATTGGGAATTACACCAAATAGAATTTTGGTGAGGGAATTAAAATCTTGTTGATCTGATCAACCAGAATAAATAGGTTTTTTTGATTAGAAATGCTATCATTATTTTTTTGACAATTGTGGTAAGAGTTTATTAAAAAGGAAAGAGAAAAATGCAAAAAGGAAGAAGAAAAGTTATTCATTAGATAAAATCTCCCAGCTGAATGAAATTGCCTTGAGGAAACGGTGCCAGCTAATTTGTATCGAATGCATTGCATAATGTTTTGAAATCAGTGGGATGATAACAGAGAAGTATGAAAAAGAAAGGAGAGGAAATAGGAAGGAGAGTAAGAGAAAAAACAAGAGAAAAAAGGGTGAGGTGTTTCATAGAGAGAGAGAGAGAGAGAAGAATATTGGTGGCAGTGAGAAAAGCAGGAAAGAAGGAAGATTGGGAGGTAGGATGAGGGAGAGAGAGAAAGGGATATTGGGGGCAGTGAGGAAAGAAGAAAGACTGGGAGGTAGGATAAGGAGGGGAGAGAGGAATATTGGGGCAGTGAGAAAAGCAAGCAAGAAGGAAGCCTGGTAGGTAGGATGAGGGTGAGAGAGAGAGAGAGAAAGGGATATTGGGAACAGTGAGAAAAGTGAGTAAGAAAGAAAGGACTGAGAAGTAGATGAGGGTGATAGAGAAATAGTATAGAGGAGATGAGATCATGGGGAGCAAGAAAAAGAAAGATTGAGGAACAGAATGACTGTGATAGAGATAGAGGGATATTGGGAGCTGTGAGCAGAACAAGACTAAAGAAAAAAAACTGAGAAGTATGATGAAGGTAATAGAAATAGAGGTTGTATAAGGGAAAGGGGACAATGGAGAGTAAGAAATTTAGAGGCAGATAAGTGTGATAGAGGGATATTTGGGGGAGTGAGTAAAACAAGAGAAAGAAAGACTAAGAGGTAGAATGAAGGTGATAGCGGGAGGATGTTTAAAAGAGATAAAGAGTTTAGCAGAGAGAGAAAAAATGTTGCTTTGGATGAAGATAAGAGGAAATAAAACAAAAGAGTAGTAATGCAAGAGATTTCATTTTTACTTTTACAACAAATACATAACTATCATTTGTTGTGTTGGGTATGACACTAAACTCTGTTAATGAGTATAAACAGTATAATATAGAACATCAGAGTCTGTATTTAAAATATATCGACAAATTCCTTTTGGAGCTCTGCGGAGTGTGCAGTCATCATTTCATTGTCATGACTCCTGGTTCACTCTGATCCAGAGTGTCATCATCTGTTTGGATCCCATCTATGGATCAAATTGATCTGTTTGAAAATTATTATTTGATAGGAATATTTGAAACCATATAATTGTATGAAAGGAGGTGCGTAACGTAAATGGACATGGTAAGACAAGTTCAAATCTTGGACGTGGCTGTTGGTATTTCATGTAGTGCTAATAACCTTGGGAAAGGTATGCATCTAACTATACTCCTTCCGGCTATAGGTAAATAGTTGGGCAGACTGGGCACTTTAACTGTGGTATGGCAACTGGTCTAGGAGAAGGAAAACTCTGAATTCAAATCTGTTAAACTCTGCTTAAAGATATACCTTGTGTCACATCTTGCTCATACAGAGGGGTTGGTAAATACATATAAGTTCACATGTCTTTTATATGGGATTATATCTGCTGCAATACATTCTCCAGGAGTAAGTTGATTCAATTAGCAATAGATCCAGGCATTATTGCCAGGCCGGATGAAGATAGTAAAATCGCTTGGTACCAATCACTTTTGGCATATTGCTTTTCTTACTTCTTGTGATTGAAACCTCCGGTGTCCTTGGCCCTCAAACAGCCTCCCTATTCTGTTAGATTTGTTCAAAAACTGCTTGTTATAGAAATCACCTATGAGAGATTTGAATGACTGTTTCAAAGAGTTTCCCTTGCCATTATTTGGAGCAACACATTTTCAATTCTTTTGGCCAATGTCAGTTGTAATAAATTCTCTTTCAATTTTGTAATAAATTGAATATAAATAAACTAAAATTGAGAAATAGAAACATCATATTTTACTTTTAAGAAAATTTATCTACCCCCCCCATCTCAAAGAATGTGTTATCAAGTCAATTAGAACTCAATGCAATGACACTTTTTAATATCCCAAGTTCTCATTGACAGTTTAATAGACAGTTTCATGTCATAAAGTTTGTGCTACCTATCATAGATTTGGTGGTACATATACTAAAATTAGAATGATAGAGAAGATTAGCTTGGCCTCTGCACAAGGATGACATGTAAATTTATCAAGCATTATATTTCTTATTTTTGTTTTATATTTTGAAAATTTGAGAGATTGACAAGTTTAAACATGTTTGTTTTTTATCTGAATTCTTAGACCTAATTAAACTAAAATGCTATATAATTATTTTAAATTTATAGAAGAGCATAGTGTAATGGCTACCATTGTAGGAAAGAGACATGATGAGATGAGTTCCAATTGTAGATGAGGCAGTTAGTATTTCACATAGTGCTAATACATTTGGGAAAGGTATGAATCTATCTATTCTCCTTCCAGCTATGGGTAAATAATAGAGCAGATTGGGTTCTTTAAAACCTTAGGTAACCAGTCTAGGAGAAGGAAAACTCTGAATCCAGACCTTTGCTTAAGAAATTGACCTTGTGTCGCATCCTAATTGTGTGGAGGGGTTGGTATATATATATATATATATATATATATATATATATCTCTACACTAAAGAACTTTTCAGTAAAACTCATTAGTAATGTTTAATTGAATGTGCATACTTATTTTTTGTAGGACAAATAATTTGCTATTTTTTGTTTAAATTTTGGAAATTAAAATTCTCCATGTTTAGTTACATTTTGCAGCAACATTGCTTCCAACTGGATATTGTTTATTATTAGAGACCCAGTTTTGATGAGAAATACTCTTATCTCATGAGGAATGAAATGCTTTTTTATGTTAAAACTTCCCCTGACTTCTATAAATATGCATACTGAATTTGAGAGATCTACATCAAAGAATTTGGTCATCTCTAGAGGACAGACAAAAAAAAAACTCTTTCCAATTATTAATACATATATACATATCTTTATTGATAGATTTATATCTACTTATCTGTTGATATATAAGTAAGTCTTAGTTACTTGAATATCAACTAAGCTTAAAGAATTTATGCTTTCAGAGAATATTTTTTTCTAACAGAAGTGCAAAACATCTCAAAAGTAGAAAGAAAAAGAAAAACAACATTGTATGGAAAAAATATATGCAAAGAGAATGTGTAAAAATAAGAAATAGGTATAAAAAATTCAATATAAGATGAGATGGGTGCTGATTTTTATCTTTGGTTTGCAAAAGAAGTAAAGGGTTGTTGGAAATAAAATTAAGAGATGATGTTTCTGTGTAAGTACTTATATGTCATGGGGATAGAAATGTGAAACACAAAAATAAAAGAAGAAAAAAGAGGGAAAATTACTACAAGCAGGAACAATAGATACAAGAGCTTAAACCAGACTTTGGTGGTATAAGTTACATTTGACATAAAACAAGTTACTATTATTGATGTTTTTAGAGAAATGGTTGCATCAAACTTCCCATTATTCAACTTGTAAATTTTTTCTCTCCTTTCCACTTGTTTTTTGGAGCATTGTAGGAAGGAAAATCTAAAAAGCTGTTCAGGCATTTTATATAAAAGAAGGTGTCTGGGCTAGAGCAAAATAGCTGATAGCAGTCTTAATTTTTTTTTTATTCTTAGTTAGAATAAAGGATTCTTTGGAAGCTTTGTTATCAATAAAATAAGTATCAACAACAGCTAAAAACTATTTAAATAAAGTTCAAACACGTTTCTATAGCGTACCAAATCAATAAAATTTGGATTTTTATTAGTTTTTGTTGTTCTTTTAAAACGTATACTTAAGGAATTTTTCTTGATATCTTCTATAAGTTCTGGTGTTTTATATTATAATGTTTATGCTAAGCTAACTTATTCGGAAAAATATAGACAGAAATGATTTTTTGATAAAAACATTGATTAAAAATCTCATTGTTTTAGATTTATTTAAAAAAAAGAACAAGAAATACTGCTTATGTTTTCAATATTTTTCCCAAAATTTAATCTTTGATCATCCACAAACTTACACTCTTAATCTTCATTTAAATTTTTATTGATTGGCATGAATAAAGAGAATAGATTTTTCTTTTTTTGTTGCCAGTATCACGGAAGAGATAAATTTAGAAAGAATTGGAAAACAAGTTATGATTTGAGGCCAATTCTTGTTTGAAGTGAGTGCATGATAACACAAATAGCCACAATTCATTTCAATTTATATCTATTGGTTTTTGAGAAAGAAATATAAAATATAGATATAATAATTTAAAAAAAAAAAAAAATATACCAAGTACTTAATTTTAGGTCTAGCTTTGTTTTGTACTTTTTATTCTAATTATCAGCTTTATTATAAAAGAAGAAAGATAAAAAAAAATTTGTAGTCTTTATAAAGTCTGAACTACTTAAGGAGGAAACTGTTATTTTTTTCTCTATCTTTGTATATTGAGTTTTTTCACCTCTTTATTAGAGAAAATAGACATTAAAAGTATATACTGAGCTTGTTGTGGTGTCACAGAAAATGGGCTCAGTGAGCCGAGTTCAAATCCTGGACAAGCCTGTTTGTATTTCACTTTATGCTAATGACCTTGCAAGAGGTAGGGATTCATGTTCCTCTCCACCATTTGTGGAGAAGTAGTAGGGCAGATTTTGGTCTCTTGCTTTAGTATGTATTGTAACTTGAGTATCACAGTTAGCAGAGAAATAAGAAAACACAATAAGAATTAAGATAGAGAAAAAGGTTTACTAAGCAAAAATAAAAGGTAAACAGTAATTAGCAATTGCTAGTTTGAATAAACAAGTCGCATGAGACCTCGTTTCTCCATTCCAAGTTTTTGTCAGACATTATTCATAGGAAATGCAGATGATTCCATTCTCATTATTTAGGTACTATATGAGAGTATGACAACTATAAAATGTTGATATTTTTATCTATTTATTAAAGAAAAATTGGCATTAAAAAAATTTAATTAACCTATGGCCTCACTGGAAATGAACTCAGGAAGCCGTTCAAATCCTGGATGAGGTTGTTTGTATTTCAATGCCCATGGAAAAGGCATGAAATCCTTTACCCCCACCCCTCCCAGGCATGAGTAAGTAGTAGGGCAGCTTTATTTTGTTGGCCTTGGTATGCTAACCAGTCAAGAAGAAGGAAAACTGAATTTAAACCAGCTGTACTCTTCTTCAAAACTGACCTTGCTTTGCATCCAGGTCATGGTGGAGGGGTTGAGTAATTCACATAGCAGTAAGCTGACTAAAAACTTTATGTATAACACATTTGTGGTCTTCTGGTAAAAACCTATTATTGTCAGGGTATTAGATTGAAATTCAACTTGGTGGGTTGGTTTTATAACATGTCAACTCTTGTTGGGTTATGTAATGTTGAAGTCAGTTTTTTTTTTCTTTTTGCAAGCAGTTATGTGGTTTCAAGTAACTGATAATCATCATTTGTAAACAACTATACAACCCTTCTTAATGCCAAAAATCTCTACACTGTTGTATGGTTTCAAGTATTCCTATCTAATATTAATAATTTACAAACGGATCTATTTGACCCATAATTCTATCCTATCCTTTCCTGGCTCATTTCATTATTAATAATTTCATGTTTTGAAAGCCAAAGAGAAAACAATACTCAGATGTTTTTCATTTTGAAAACTCATGGAACCATTCCTAATCTAATGAGTCAAGGAAGGTGAGAATAGAATTATTTTAGGTTTTTTTATACTGCTCTGCTGGCTGGCATGCAAATATTTTGATTCATCCAATGAGTCTCAATGATCGCTTTTTTTCTCATCTGTGTGTATATATATATATATATATATATATATATAGTTATTTATTAAGCTAAGCTTAGATGTGGCATAAGGCCAGAAGTATGGGTGCCCAATGAGATACAAACTCACTAACAATGGTCTGCAAAACTATCTTGCTAACCATTACACCATGTGTATTTTATATATATATATATATATATATATATAGGTAGTATAACACTGACATTTTTAGTATATTATAATATTATAATATATTTTTGTTACATTTGTTTTTCTACATCATGTGTATTTTTTTTGTAATATAAATCTGATTCCATTTTATATTTCATGCTTTCTTTATAAGTCTTAAGAATGCAGTTTAGCATATATATATATATATATATATATATATATATATATATATATATATAAGTTTTTCAAAAAACAAAAAATAAGTCAATGATTGACTTACAGAAAGCTGACGCTAAAGCATTTCAGTTTTAATCAAACCATCAATGGGTCTCAACTTGATTAATAATTATAAATCATGTGAAAAGAAATTGGTAGAAAACAAGCAAAAGTTTGTGAGCCTTAGTTTACAATATTAAAAGGCACAACACAGCACTCAAAATACAAGAAAAATGTAAAAACAAAATGTCACATGAATAAAGATCTGAAGAAGTTTCATTCAAATGAGGCGAAATATCAATTGAATTTATGCTGTCTGTGTTGTTATATCCACACTTTCCTCTAATCTCAATCACATTTTGTCGGATTTATTCAAATCCTTCGACTCCTCATATATATATATATATATATATATATATATTCCATTAAGGAAAATTGTATTTGAATTAAGTGATCAATATTAATAGAATAATAGCACTAAATATTGTTTTAAAGAAATGTATTCAATGACTTGATTATATATATATATATATATAAGGTTTGTTTAGAATGGCTTTTTGCCGATAATTTTTTGGAGAATAAGTGTTTAATTGGAGTCGTACCTAATTTTGAAAATTAATTAATTAATAATGAATTAGGCGGGAATACCTATTAAATGTATGGCTAAACAAATCGAGAAAAATCAATCTCTGTATGTACATTTCGGCCTATTAGGCCTCATCAGCAGAGCTATAGATCGGAAGACCGCACTTATTCTCCAAAAAATTATCGGCAAAAAGCCATTCTAAACAAACCTTGTTTACAACTTACCACATCGTCGTGTAATAAAAGTCACTAGAAGAGGAATGTTAACCTACTCTAAACAAATCATAAAATCTAAGAAGTTCGTTTGGTGTTGGGGTTATGGGATCGGCCTGTCAGCTTGGCAGTCCGGTTTCAAATCACGCACAGGGCGGTCTTCCGATCTATAGCTCTGCTGATGAGGCCTAATAGGCCGAAATGTACATACAGAGATTGATTTTTCTCGATTTGTTTAGCCATACATTTAATAGGTATTCCCGCCTAATTCATTATTAATTAATTAATTTTCAAAATTAGGTACGACTCCAATTAAACACTTATTCTCCAAAAAATTATCGGCAAAAAGCCATTCTAAACAAACCTTGTTTACAACTTACCACATCGTCGTGTAATAAAAGTCACTAGAAGAGGAATGTTAACCTACTCTAAACAAATCATAAAATCTAAGAAGTTCGTTTGGTGTTGGGGTTATGGGATCGGCCTGTCAGCTTGGCAGTCCGGTTTCAAATCACGCACAGGGCGGTCTTCCGATCTATAGCTCTGCTGATGAGGCCTAATAGGCCGAAATGTACATACAGAGATTGATTTTTCTCGATTTGTTTAGCCATACATTTAATAGGTATTCCCGCCTAATTCATTATTAATTAATTAATTTTCAAAATTAGGTACGACTCCAATTAAACACTTATTCTCCAAAAATATATATATATATATATATATAATATATATATATATATTATATGTATAATATATATATGCATGTGTTGTGGTATTGCACATGTGCAATACCACAACTCTAGGTCATTCCCTTCTTACCCTTCTTAATGGGATGAGACCTATTCAGTACCCACTCACCCTGTGTGTGTCTGTATATATATATATATATAAATATTTATATATATATATATATATATATATATAGACACACACGCGGTTAGCGGGTACTGAATAGGTCTCATCCCATTAAGAAGGGAATGACCTAGAGTTGTGGTATTGCACATGTTCATCCCAAAGTTAAACATACTTGGTGCATCATTTAAAACATTTTTT
Source organism: Doryteuthis pealeii (assembly GCA_023376005.1). NCBI lineage: Eukaryota > Metazoa > Mollusca > Cephalopoda > Myopsida > Loliginidae > Doryteuthis > Doryteuthis pealeii. Next base: position 48,050,147 of record CM042143.1, on the reverse strand, counting down.
AAAACCTTCTGAATAAAATTCAACCACAAATAAAATTTAATTCTTTACCTTGTTGGGCCAGCCATATTACTTTGAAAATTGCATAGGCAAGAAACTGATAGTTACCAAGCACTATTTACTTTATGTTCCTGCTACCCTAATTTAGATATATATGCTCTATTACTGATGTTGAGCACTATTTGTTTATAAATATAGCAGACTATATTATCAATATTGTATATATGGGCAAATTCTTTTTTGCTGTATTTAAATTAACGAAACACTCGTGTGTTTGTTGCGTGTCTGTAATTGTATGTGATATAGCAATATTGCCCAGACATCTCAACAGTGCCAGCATTTCATAACATCAAAACTTATACCCTAAGTATTTAATAAATCTAATAAATAGAGCATAGTTCACTTTGTAGACCAACAAAAGGATACCAGCATAGAAGAAACAAAATTTGCAAATAACTACTCAAATAAAAAAGTAAATAAAAAAAATCAGCAGCAGCAATTGACAGTGTATAACTTTTCTCTTCTTTAATTTACCATAGAGCATAATTGCTATAGCTTGAGGGCTAGAGTCTAAGGAAAAGACACAGTTATCAGCTTTTCTCCACACAGAGTTTGGTTCATTGATTGAGAGAAAGTTTTAAAGGCTGTTCAAGTATGCCATTCACAGTTACACATAAGTTAGTCTTGATTGACAAAACTATAGATTAAATTGACTGGGCTTTCTGCTGGTACAATTTTCTTGTTTTGCTCAAGGACATTCAGCTTGCTGGTCACTAAAGCCTAGAGTAGTATGAAGGCACTGCTGATGCCAATAGCCCTCGTCTCCTCTTCTTTTAACAGGTGTTTCCAAAACAATAAAGATGGCTACACTCTAAAAGCGCGCACAAAAAAAAGACAGGAATAAAACTATTAAAAGCTTTTGTATTGTTGTTTTTTTATTCTTTTAAATAAAATAAAATAAAAGGTAAAAGAAAAAGGTAAAGAAAGGTTGGTCAGCTCAACACAATCAGTTGCCAGAGTTGCTGGGAGATGAATTGCTCAAGGTAATGATTAAGAAACTTCTTACCCTTCCCACTTGTAAGAATCCATCTTGTCTGGTTGGAGTCTACTTCTATGGGCTAATTTGACTGAGTCTTTTAAAGCAATAATTACTATTCTGCTTGGGAGCACCCAGGCCAAGATCGTATTAACAAGTTCTCCAAAAAAATAAAAAGAAAAGAAATAAAACAACAAAAAACCCTATTAAGGAACTCTGTAGTACAGACAACATAAAGGCCCATTTATTTGGTATGTTTCTCTATCTATCTGTGATTGTGTGTATCAGTGTTGTGACGGGTGGGTGGTGGTATGCATTTTACTGACAAAACACCAAAGGCTACTGAGACAGAGGCACATTGCAATAAAACTTGTCAGCCTTTCTGAAAAAGTGAAAGGATGATTTCGACACCTACTTGCTTTGAATAATCTACGGTGAAATGCACTACACACACACGTTGAAAAAAAGAAGAAATTTTGAAGGAATTTTGAAATCTATCTATAAACAAGATTGACATTTTACATGCATTGTCTTTCTTTCCTTTTAATATTTTATTTTCTCCTTTTATTTTTGCTTAATTCTTATTTCTAGAACAATTTTCTATTTTAAGGTAAAAAGTATTAAGGTCAAGTTTAGAATCATTTGTTGCTATTGGTACCATGTAAGCTAGTACAATCTTCCTTTCTCTGGCACACTGACAGTGGGTCCTAGAATATACTGACTATATCTCCAGCAGTAATATAACATTTATTTATTATGGCTTGAATAAAACATTATTATATTTTTATACATTTATTTAAAAAGATTAAATCATATAAATTTGAAAATAATCTATTCAATGTATCATCATTAGGTCATGCCAACAACATGGATCTCCATGACTCTCCCTCACCACCTGTCCCTATAGGAAGGACCTCTGCACAGCAACCAATATCAGTGTAGATTTAGTCAATGTAGTATTTTGCTGGCTGACCCACTCTGGTGCCTATGTGTAGGTGCCCACAGAAGAATATCACTTAGAAGCTTGTTCTTGCTTCTTCTGGAAGTATGAAATGCTACAGGAGATGTAGAACCATCCATAGAAATGATCTCTAATTTTCTGGCACTAAAGTTAGACCAAGAAGACAAACTATGTCCTGGGTATGTATTTACCCAATCCCTCTGTCATGAGCAGGATGTGACACAAGGTCAGTTTTTTTTTTTAGCAGAGTAAAGCGGGTTTGGATTGAAATTCAGATTTTTCCTTCTCGTTTACTGTTTTTGTCTAACCAAGGATGAAGAACCCAATCTGCCCTACTATTTATGAATAGTTGGGGTTGAAAAGATGGATTCATTTTCTTTTGCAAGAGCATTAAGCCCAAAATGAAATGCAAACAGACTCATCCAGGATTTGAACTCAGCTCACTGATTCTATATCCTCTGATGATAACCATTATGCTAAGCACACCACCCAAGTATGTCCTGGATATATCACTCAACTACACATGGGGATAAGGCTCCAGTCTGGAGCTTTGGGAAATGTGGGTGTCATCCCTTTGTTGTCATTACTTCCAGGTTCATTTTGACTCAGAGTGGTAGTAATTGTTAGGAATCAGTTAATGGGTCAAATAGATATCTTTAACATCTATTAATAATGGAGATTCGCTTCCAGTTTTTGTCTGTAACAAAAATTACATCACATTACCCAAAAATCGTCATAACATAGAATAAAAATTATTCTACGATTTTTGGCATGTTCAAATTTTGAATATATTTATTCAATAAATACACTCAAAATTTGAACATGCAGCATTAGACAGTCCTCATTGTTTTTTAAAACAAGTTTTAATAAATACATGATTGGTATTACATATCTATATATAGTTTGTTTTATTTTAATACATATTTAAAGTTTACATTTCAAATTGTTTTATTTTTTAATCCTTTAATGAATTTGATGATTTTACTTACTTAGGGTACAAACTTGCTGACATTGAATTTTTTACTCCCACCCCTCAGGTAATATGTTTTAAAAAAATCTATTTTTACATCGCCCGGAGAGCGTTTTTTTATTTTGCTAGTAATGTTAAAATTATTTTGAACTAAATTGGCTCTTAAAATATTGATATTGCATTTTAGTTTGGAATTGTGAACGTATGAAGTGCTTACCTGTTTAAAATGATAGTGAAGATACAATTTTCACTGTATGTAATTGACTTTGGCATAAAATAACCCAACAAAAGATGCAGTAAAACCAACCAACCAACTGATTTTTTCTGTTAGGTTTTTTTCTTTTTGTGATATTTTATGTTCTTTTTTTAAATATTTGCTGTAGCTGGGAGCACCTTTTCTATTCAGGATCCACCATACAGATTCAAATAGAGAAAATATATTTTCCTTCATCATATGGATATCCAATTGAATACTGACATTGCTAAAGTATATTCTATAATGAAGAAACTAATTGTTTATTGTAACAGTTTGGTACTTGTTTAGAATTTTTGTTTGTTCAAGAATGCTAAGAAATGTGCACAACAAATTATGACATCACACAACATTGTGTACAATATAGAAACCTGATTTTGTACTTAAATTGGAGGGGGGTCCTTGTGGTATCATGACTAACATGATGGATTGCAACATTGTAGTATGTGAGTTCAAACTCCAGTTGCACTAGTATATTTACTTTCAGACTAATACCCTTGGGAAAGGTATGAATACTCTCATCCCCCCTCAGCTACAGGTTAAATAGTACCACTAATATTCTTCTACAAGGATGGCTTTGTCATTAAATGACCCATGAAGGTTTATTTGCTATTAAAGAAAGAAACCAACAAAACTAATAATAAAACAGTTCTGGTTGCAACTAAAAAGGTTATAGGATATGAAGACGAGGATACTCCCCTCCCCCAAATATTGAGACTGAAGCTGTATTTACAAAGACAGAAATGAATGATAAATAAGACATTAATTTTCTTGAAAATACAAGGTGTGTTCAAAGATACAGCAAGGCTGAAGCTGTATTTACCAAGACAATGAATTTAATTTTCTTCAAAATACTTGTCCTTCCATGAGTTTTTCATTGGTTGAAGCACCTATGAAACTCCTGTTTGGATATGATATGAAATTGTGTTGTATTTTCTTTAAAGTAATCTACATCCTTAAATCTTATTCTTGAGATATTCAGTTTAGAAACCAAGGAAAAGTTGCATGTAGCTAAGTCTGTTGAATATGTAGTATGCTGTACTTGGGGAGATTTTGTTCTTTCCTCTTGAAAGGGACAAATTTAGTGGGACTACCTTAAACCATTTGGCCATCTATAGAAAAGAGATCAACAAACACTTCCCAATTATTACTATGGATTACTAACCAAATCTGAAATCATTGATATTATCAAAAATATGTCATAATCACAGTAATGATAAATACTATTTCCATGGTAACTAACATTGACAAAATATTAACACATTTATCTCAACTGAGAAACAGTAAATTATAAATGATGAAATTGATTTTTAAATGTCCTAATTTTAGTCACAAAATACATTACAGACATAATAGATTTTAAATTGCCTATTATCAGTAATAGAAGGAACATTCCATATAAAAATTATCACGAGATTTTTTTTTTAATCCAAAACACAAAAAAAATAAAAATAAAAAAAATAAATAGATAAATAAAAATCTTCAAGAAACCAAATGCTTCATTAAAAGCAATAAATGATTATTGGGAATAATTCTTCTGAAATGATTTCCTTTATATGCTTAATGCCAAAGTCATTAATAGCAAGAAATAATAGCAAAAAAGAAAAAAAAATGATAATAGCAGTTTTTAAGAAAAGAGAATAACAAAGAACTAGATGAACCAGTGGAAATTCCATGCTTTAATTAGTATATACACATATCGTCCATAAATAAGAACACCTTTAACAATTTAAAAAAAAATAAAAAGTTAATTTTCTTTTAAACTAGAGATGCCAAGATTGTAATATTCTTAGCAGAAAATTATACCATCAAACTGGATATTATGAGGTATTTCAGTTTTGTCCATAAATAAGTACACCCTATTTTCTTTAAATAAAAATTTAATTTTATTCTAAACCAAGATTGTAATATTCCAAGTATGATATTATATAGTTAAAATTGATATTAGGAGGTATTACAGTTTTTCCTATAAATAAGTACACCCAATTTTTTAAAAACGAAACATTATCATCATCATCATCAAGTTGTACTGATAGCATAGATTCCCTTGACTCTTTCTCACCATATGTCCATATCAGCCATCACTCTAAGTCCTCCAAATGACATCCAGTGTTTGCACAAAGCTGATTAATGCATGTTTTTCTTCTTCGGCTAACACTGGTTTGGGGATTTAAATATTCTTTGTACAACATAATACAATCAAATTTTTTTTATTATGAGTTATTACAGTTTTGGTCATAAACAAGTACAGACTAAATTTTAAAAAATAACAAGTTAATTTTCTTCTGAATCAAAGTTAGCATTATAATATTTTTGATTATACTATCAAAAGGGATCTTATTAGGAATTACAGTATTGCCCATGAACAAGAACACCCCAACAAATTTTTTCTCAACCAAAGATACCAAAATTGTAATATTCCTAAGTGAACAGGTATTATTAGCTATTATTTATTACCAAACTCTAACAAAAATAATGAATATGTAACAGTACAAAAATAAGTACTATCTATTTTGATAGTGTAATGTTCCACTAGGAATAACATGGATAGGTATTTAAGCTAATAACATTAAGTTATATATTTCTGAGGACTTATATGTTAATAAACATTGCCAAGAAGTGAATGCTCATGGCCTCCTGCTGACCTTTGCTCATATGTAGACATGAAATATTTTTCCTGCCTTGATTTTCTGGTGACCTGAAAAAAGTGTCATGAAAAAACATCAATGTTCAAAAAAAGCAATCATCCAATTCTCATGCTAGTGAAAAAGGGATAGACTCACTCACTGTCCAGCTGATACCAATAATAGGCAACTTTGCTAACTTTATTTTATCTACTTATTATTAATCATATTTGTGTAAGAAATATAGAATTAAAGAAGTTTATTTTCGGTGATGGTTCATACATATATACATTTGCCTTTTGTTCAAATATACATTTTATTTCTTTTTCTTGAGTATAACTGAACTTTTATCTTCTGTTATAAAACTATTCTCTTCTTCTTTTTTTGTTGTTATCCTTACCCCCTCTGTTGTTATCTGACATGTGCAGCAAATGGAGACAAAGTGGATTCAGTCTATCAGGGCAAGAGTCAGGTGCAAGAACTTAGAAGAAAGTCTAAAGTAGAAGTGTAACAAGAAGACTCATTAAAAAAAAGAAAGGAGAGAAAATCACCAAAAAATATTGTTTTAGGTATTGTTTTTTTGTTTGTTTGTTTTTGCTTTATAGGTTTTTGTTTTAACCGTTTATGCTTATTTTTATTACTTTATATATCTGAGCAGTCATCTCTCTATAAAAGTACATTCATGTTTTTTTATTTTTTATTTGTGACTATTTATTAGGTTTTTTTACTTAGTTGATTTTCTTATCTATCTATCTTGTTCTCTCTCTCTCTCATATATATATATATATGCACACACACACACAATGTGCATGCTTTGTTGAAGATGACTGACAAGAAGTGTGTTGTGAGTTTTCTATATACCGTTTTTTTTTTTGTGCACCTACAAGTGGAATCTTTCCACAACAGAACATATGAAGAAATTATCTTAAAGATTGCTCATTCCAAGTGCTTTTGGCTAATCCATTAAACATTTTCAAGGAGTGTCATAGGAAATTCTTATATCAACATGTTGTTTTATGTATTAGAATTCATATTCATGTGCGAAAAGTGTACTTTTCTTACAAGTAATAAAGGGAGATTAATTGGAAAAAAAAAAGGTTGGTGTCTTGTTGGTGCTAGCTCCGGGACAAAAATGGCTAAAACATTTGAAAAACATGTTGCTTACAGTAAATTTTCCAATTTTTTTCTAATTAGTGCTTCCAATATTTTGAGTCCCTTTTTGCAGTTGAATGTATATATTATTTGTGTGTCTTTATATATATATAATATATATATATATATATACACACACACACTAACCCCTCCTAATTAGTAGGATGTGACAGAAGGTCGATTTCTTAAGTGGAGATTAACAGGTTTGAATTCAGAGTTTTCTATCTCCTAGACTGGTTGCCTAACCAAGGTTAATAAGCTCAGTCTATTCATAGTTGGAGGGAGAGTAATTTGATGCATACCTTTCCCAAGGGTATTAGCACTATGTGAAATGCAAACAACCTCATCCAGGATTTGAACTCTGGTTGACCAGTCCGTTTCCTATGATTCCAACCATTACACCATGTTCCTGTGATTGTACATGCCTGTGTTACTGCTCAAGGAAAATATAAAATGTAATAATCTGTGGTCTGAATATTGTTGATACACTCCTTATTTTGAAATCTGTGCATCTATTAATCTGTAAATGTGATCATTTACTGTAATAAAATCAGTGGAGTGGCCTATTGTCATTATCAGCTGAACAGTGAGGGAGTATATCCCCTTTTTGCTAGTGCTAGACCAAGGAGATAATTTTTGCTGAAGCGGAGCTCCACACTTCCTGTCAGCTCCCAGATGCTTTACCGCACAAATCACATTACCTAAGCTCTGCTACACATGCACTGAGTTGGTGGGGGATTGGTATCAAATGTGAAACCTTGCGATTAATCGAGCTATATTACTTGAATGTTTAATTTTCAGAAAATCAAAACACCTATTCAGGGAGTTCAAATATGATTTTTATCAGTGTATTTTATCTAGAGATAATTAATGGCAGAATCCTATACAAAGATATTTTATAAAAAAGATTAAATGAACTATCTATTTATACTGGGTAAGAAATCCTCCTGAAGAGCTACCTATAAACCTAATTAGCAATTATTTAATCAAATATGGATTATTATTCTACAAAGATTTTTTTTTCTCTACTTTTAAAATTTTGAAATTTAAATTTTATTCTCTTAGTTATAATTTGCAACAACATGGCTTCCTACTTATCATTGTTTATTTCAAAAACCTGTGGATGTTCAATAAGTATGTATATCAAATTTAGTAGTTCTGGATTAAAGGTGTTGGTTATTTATAGTGAACAGACAATAGTAGGACAGATTGGACTCTTTAACCTTGGTAAGGCAACTAGTATTGGAGAAGGAAAAACACTGAATTCAAAACTAGGTTGTCATGGGTTAGCAACTTCAACCTCATAGAATCCTACTTGCTGTGAATTCACAGCACCATCACAGATGGTGATGTGGCTGTTGGCTGTATACCTTTCAAGAGTGTGGGACATGAATCCTTCTCTTCTTCGTACCCTCTCGCTATGGTTAAAATAGGCTGGTGGACTGGACTCTTTAACCTTGGTTAGGCAACCAATATAGGAGAATGAAAAATACTATATTCAAAACCAGGTGTGTGTGGGACTAGCAGCTCAACCCATAAAACCCTACCCAATTGTTCAAGAAAACATCAGATTGCTGATTTCATCTTCCAGGTAGAAGTGAATAGAAAAAACAAATAAACAGACAAAATCTTCCCAATTATTAATATAGATGCTTAAAAAATAAAGGTCCTCTAAAACGTATTAGATGCCAGACAAAATATCTCCAAGTCTTTGAAGGTGTTTGCAAATTGTTTGTTTTTTTTTTTGTTAACCCTTCTTGTCTTATGACAGCATTCACCCAGGTTGGGTTGAGCTGGCTTCATCCATTGAATTCAAGTCCCTCATAAAGTTCATCAAAAGAATGATGGAGTATCGTTAGATTCAAAGTATGCAAGCAGTCCCCCCAAACCCCACATGCAGTTTTAAAAAAATCCTTAACAAAATTTAATAAAAATTGAAAAAAGAAAAGAAAGATCATTCTCTTTTCAGGTGAGCAAGCGATTTCAGCACTTTGTTGTTGAATCTAAATGAGGGGTGTGGTGTACTGGTTAGAATCGTAGGAAATGGACTCATCGAACTGAGTTTAATTCCTGGACAAAGCCACAGTTCACATAGCACTAATACCCTTGGGAAAGGTAGGAATCCAACTATTCTCCCTCCAGCTATGGGTAAATAGTAGGGCAGACTGGACTCTTTAAACTTAGGCAACCAGACTAGGAGAAGGAAAACTCTGAATTCAAACCTCTTAAATCGCCGCTTGGGGTGGTCATTACTAGAATAGGCTCAGTCCTACTTAGTGATCTATTTTAATTTTAAAAAAAAAAGAATAATGGTGTGAAAAATCCTAACTCATCAGTTTCTATGAGACCTTTGACTATAATAAAGGAATTTTCATTTCCATTTGAAGCAGATTAAATTAAATTGTATCTCCCCTTTCTTCACTATTTATTCTTTAGACATTCATTTTTTGTTTCTTTTTAATGAATAAAAACAAAGATCCTTATGTAAATTTCAGTTGTCACTATTCTAAGAAACAAATAAACTTTTCTAATTTTAACTGAAACTTGTTACAATCTGGTACATTTGAAATCATTATATTGTTTTTTTTTTTTTTTTCTTCTTTTAATTCATCGAGCTGAAGGCATTATCAGTGTTTTAAGTACTTGTCGAGCAAACATCTCAATTAGAATGAAAGACATTTCATAAACAACCAATAGTTTTACAGTTGTGATTATTTTTTATTTAATTATTTGTTAAATTTTAGCTTTTACTTTCTGTTTTGTATAATTTTTAAAAACTGCAAACCTCTATTAATCAATGAGAAGTCTGACAGGATGACACAGAACCCCCCACCCCCATGAAAAAAAAGACATTGCTTAACAAGTGAGTTACTTTACTTAATTTGAGATGATTGGACTAGTGCAAAAGTAAAAAACAAAAAAACACAGCAATGATAATTTTAAACAAAAGAGAAATAAAGAATTTTATTTGGTAAATTTTGAGGATTTATATTTTTCAGCAAAAAATTACAAAAACATTGAAAGGTAAAGAAAATGCATATGAAAATAACATGTGGTGACTTAATGTAATTGATTTCGGAATTAAATCAGAAATAAATTGACAGATTATCAATTTTAGTTGAGAAATGAAATCTAATGAAAGAATGTGTGGCATACTTTTTGAAAATGTAAATGAAAATAAAAAATTTTGTGGGGAAAAAAAAAGAAAAAAGATGCAACAAGAGAAATTGGGACCTGAAAATGAAAAATCCGACTGCAGTTATCAAGTACATTAGGAAAGAGAAATGAGAAATTGATGAAACTTTGCACCAATGAAAACTGAATAGATTTATTCTTTTTGATCCAACCTGGCAAACATAATTAACAAATGCATTCAAATCACTTCATGCATCTTTTGACATTCATAAAACACTTTAAATTAAAAATCTTAATCAAATAGACTAATACTTTTTTTTTTACTTTTATTTAACATATATACTAATTTTTATATATTTACCAACCCCTCTGCATGACCAAGATTGAGACACAAGGTCAATTTCTTAAGCAGAGTATAAAAAAAGTCGACGGGGCGGCCTAAAGTCGATATCAGCCAGTCAGCGAGGGAGTGTAGAGCGTTCGGCTAGAAACCACAAGGTTCCTAGTTTGATACCGGTCCCCACCAACTCAGCGTATGAGTAGCACAGGGATCTGTGTGGTAAAGTAAGGAGCTGATGGTAGGTGTGGCGCTCCACCTCAGATGCTAAAACAATCTCCTTGGTCTAGTGCTATTGAAAAAGCAGAGTATAGTAGGTTTGAATTCAGAGTTTTCCTTCTTCTAGACTGGTTACCTAACCAAGGTTATAGAGCCTAATCTGCCCTACTATTTACCAATAGTTGGAGTGGGAATAGTTGGATGCATACTTTTCCCAATGGTATTAATGCTATATGAAATGCAAACAGCCTTGTCCAGGATTTGAACTCAGGTCACCAAGACCATTTCCTATAACTTTAACCATTACACAATGTGCCTCCACACTTTCATCTTATATTTTTAATTACATTTTATCATATGGTTGGTTAAAGTAGCTGTTGGATAACCCAGCCTCCCCTGGGCAAAAGGGAACGTGAGTTTGAATCTAACCAAGTGCTTATCTTTTATTGTTTCTTATGCATTCTGTTCCTCATTGTCATAGAAATTACAACTTGGGTGAGATGAAATAAAAAGCAACTGATATTAAAAGGTGAAAGAAAATACTAATCAAAATTAACAATAATAATAATAATTGACAAATCTTCATCTAAAAAGTGAATATGAATAAAATTTATCATATCTAACTTGTATATATTTATTTATCCAACCTCTTTGCATGAGCAGGATGCAACACCAGTTATATTTTTAAGCAGAGTTTGAATTCAGAGTTTTTTAAAAATTCTAGACTGGTTGCCATACCAGTGTTAAAGAGTCTGGCCTACTATTTATCCATATGTATAATTAGAGGGAGAATAGGTGTATTTATACCTTTCCCAAGTATATTAGCACTATGTGAAATACAACCAGCCTTGTCCAAGAATTGAACTCCTCTTTCATTTCCCACAACAATAACTACAAATGCTTCCTTTATCTACTTGTCTATAGGCTGAATTTTTAACACATTTTTTTTTTGCAAAAATTTAGCATCAACCTATAAATAATAATTTTGTAAGGTTGAAATCCAGACATAACAAGAAAGGTTAGAAACAACTGTTAGCTTCAAAATCCAATGATTTTGTGTCTATAAATCAAGGATTGACTTATATATATATATATATATATATAAATGGAGGTGTGTATAGTGTAATGGTTAGAGTCATAGGAAATGGACTTATCATCCACAGTTCAAATCCTGGACAAGGCTGTTTGCATTTCACATAGCACTAATAATTATGCATCCAACTACTGTCCCCAAAGCTATGGGTAAATAGTAGGGCAGACTGGGCTCTTTAACCATGGCCCGGGAACCAGTCTAAGAGAAGGCAAACTCTGAATTGAAATCTGTTAAACTCTGCTTAATAAATTGACCTTGTGTCCCATCCTACTCATGCAGAGAGGTTGCTAAATATATATATATATATATATATATATATATATAATATATATATGAATTTACAAAAATTAGGAAATCCAAAATTTATCTCAAAGTGCAAGAACTTTCCGACAATTACTGCATATACTTGTGTATTGGTTGGATTTTGAAGACCTCATTTTCAGGCAAAAAAATTAGCATTGACTGTGATACTATTGAGTAATAATAATGTCAAACATATTAGTAAAGACTAGGAGCAACTTTGACTTGAAAAATACATTTTTATAAATGAATGATTTCATTCCATAAATCAATGGTCGACTTATACATTAGTATATAAAGTATCTATATTTTGTCATATAGTTGTTTCCATTGCTTGTGATTTCTACCTATTCATTAGGTTGTCAGAATTTCTTGTGATCTATTAAATTGTCTGGGTGCTATGCAGAGTAATCTCCCTTCATGGTATCTCTCGGGCAATGGAAGTTATCTCATAATAAAATAATGATAGTGAAAATACTTCATCAAAAACTTTCAAAATAAATATTAATGTAGAATGTGAATAATTCTGTATCAGGACCAAAAGCTAAAATGAGGATTTGCATTATACATGAGCATAATATTCTGACTATTTTGTTCATGTCTGTAAATGAAGTAATCACTATGTATACTAGTTCTACTGTAAAATGACTTTTCTCCTAGATAGCCACCTTGCATATATATATATATATAAAATCCGCTCAATGAAGAGTTTACCGACAAAAAAAACATATATATATATATATATATAAATCCGCTACAATGAAGAGTTTACCGACACAAACCGACAAAAATATGGCGCGAATGCCCACATTGGTGAATAATGTAACAACTTTCGTTCTTTTTTGCAAAATTAACGTTTTTTGTTTTTGAACTGATTTGACATTTTTCTCCGACCCAAACACCACGGAGTAAATGAGCTCTGATGATGATTTTTGTAAAATCAAAATATTGATCAATATCAGCTATGATTATATTATAAATTGTTTTCTCTTTAACAGCATTGTGTGATGTTTTCATTCCACCTTTTCATACACATATATATATATATATATATATATATATATATATATATGCCCAACACTTCAAACACTAGGTCAATTTGAATTCAAAATTTTCATTCTCTTAGACTGGTTATCATATTGATTCCTGGGAAGGAAAAGAAATAGTACCTTTCCAAACAGATTAGTGCTAAGTGAAATTCAAACAGCTTTGTCATATAACTATTTATCTGTGAGGAATTGCATGGCTTTTATTTACTTTTGATTAATGATCACCTTGATATATATAGTGTAATGGTTAGAAAGGTAGTCTTACAAATGCATTACTACTGAAAAACGAGTTTGATCCCAACTGAATGCCCAAATGTGTGAGCTTGTGTTGAATCCTACCTTTAGAGTAAATAATCATTTTCGACCTTCATTTCCATGTTTTTAATTGTTGGCATCTGCAAATTTTGTTTAAACCACCTGCCAACCTACTATAAAATATCTTAGAAATATTTTGGTGATTTTTTAACTATATTGCACTTCTATTTCTTTCAAAATTATTATTCTATTCCTATTCCTTGCTTAAATTCTTCTATTCCTTGCCTAAATCATTCTACCATTCCTTGCCTAAATTATTATACTATTCTTTGTCGAAATTATTACACTATTCCCTGCCTAGATTATTCTACTATTCCTTGCCTAAATTATTCCACTATTCCTTGCTGACATTATTCTACTATTCCTTACCTAAATTATTCTTTTATTTTTTTAATGGTTAATATTAATATTTAAGAAGAATGATTATTAAATCCAGTTTGTTCCTGATATCTACCCACAATGTCATATTAAAAGAAATGCCATAAAGGAAAAAAAAGCCATTTCCTTGTTATTTCATGATAATTGGAAATAGTGTGATTGGAATATTAAGTTGTAACTCAAGATGCTGACCATCAGAAATCCCTGACCTGATGACAAAATCCCTTGGCCCATCTTTTAAATGGTTATGAAATATAAACTGTCAGAATAATAAGTACTTAGCATTCCCCTGGTTTTCACTTCTAAATAGGCTTTCTTATTTAATAATGAAAATAAAGGGGAGATAATCAAGTGTAAAGGTCAGTCTACAAATAGGCCAGCAACTAAATAGTTTCTCCATAAAGACAATCAATGGTGAATTTGTGAATGTTTTTTATGTTTTTTTACGTGTTTGTATATATTCTTTTATCTATTTATTTATTTTTTTGATGAATTCTATTGAATCTACAAAAGTGGGTCTGGTCAGTTGACTGACCTCATCAAATCCTCATCCAACATTTACAGTGCTTCTAAAGGCTTTTGAGATGTGTTGATCATTAGAGTTAGGCCAAAGTAAGTTTGGTCAATTTCAATTAAGTAAGATGTTAAAAAAAGAGAAAGAAAAAAATTAATCGATAACTAACAGGAATTCTTTCTTATTTTCAGAATCTTTTATTTGTCTTGTGTCTTTGTCTTTTGTCTTGGAGATTTTAATTAAACTGAGATTATTATCAGAGTGTTTAGTTATATATTCAGAGATAGCAAGTTTACTTGACGTTGTTTGGATTTAAAAAAAAAAAAAAAAAAAAAAAAAAAATTTGAACCTTTAGTGATATTGGTTGTATGTAATTTTCCTATCAAGGAATTGGACAGATATAGTATTGAAAAAAAACAGACAGCCGATATAAAAATCTTCAAGACAACTGATGTAGTTTATGACAAGTTGGGACAATTTATAACCACTTAATGCAGGGTGGCCCATAAAAGACTGACACATAAAAGAATTTAGTCTTTTGAGTCATAAAATATAGTCCAAGGAAATATATTTTCAACAATTTGCAAAAAATGATATCTTGTAGATTACCTACATTTTCAAGGATACAAAGTTTACACTTTAATTCAAGCATTTTGTATGACTTGGCTCATTACTCTTATTTCTGCATGAATATTATTCTTGTGCTGTAGTAATGTCTTATGCTTTTTCAAATATACACACTTCTTTAAATATCCCCTCAAAAAGAAGTCAGGCAGGCAGGCAAATGGGGAGGACATTTGAATTCTTAATTTTTTGAAATTATTCTGCTTCTAATAATTTCTATTTCGTTGAAATTATAAATCTCTCAGTTGAATAGTAAAATTCTATTATTTTAATTTATTCTTTTAATTTTAAGTTGAAATTTTCAATTTACTTTGGTTACTTATAATATCTGAGAAATAAAATTAAAAACAAGAAACTTATGAATTAAAAAAGAAAAAATGTTTCAGTATTTTGTGGGCCACCCTGTATTTAGTTAGATATCCATTAGCATGAGATGTAGTGGTTATTCTCTTGCAGTTATAACTCTTTTTTTGGTAATTTCCAGTTTTCCTATTTTTTTAGGAAAACATCAATTGCTGAATAATGGTGATTTAATATTTTTGCAATATCGTGAAGTAACAGTTACAATTGGACCTTTGTCAAATTGAAACAACTGCTTACTTGCCAGTAGAAAAGGCCTAATTACAAATTAGGACATCATATCAAGGAATAGAGATTTCCTCTTTTTTTGTTATTTCTGAGAATTTTATTTTTAGAAAATAATGACTTTTCACAACAACTAAGGTAAGTGACTACAATAATCAAGGAAAATAATCACTTCCTATTTTGGGGGTGGTATGCACAGCCCTGACAGTCAGTAGGTTGTCCAATCATATATGCCATCAGTCACTTTTACAAGATTGTAGATCTGCCCCTCGATCCTGGAAAGGTTGTATGGAAGACAAGCAGTTGCCCAAGCAGCAGGTCTTCCCTCTTGGCACTGATGATGTCCAAGAAAAGGGTAAGTTGCTATACAACTTGATTTTAGTGTTGCCACAGGAATTGCCTGAATGGGTTAAATACAACAAGAGACTCCAGTTCCTGATTTTGGATTAAATTTTTCCTTTTCCTTGACTAGTTGCCCTACCAAAGCTAGAGGGACCAGTCCGTCCTACTACCTTAATCATAGCTGAGGCAACAGATCATAGAGGTGTCTAAATTATTCACCAATACTAGAGAAAATATGAGCATTTAACTGCTGGAATTATTAATAACTAAAATCATATTTGTCCTTATCTCCAGTTAATGTTTTTATCATGAAAAAAATAATCTAGAAAATATACATTTGTCTATATTTAAATACATATATAATTTATTTCCATACACGCATATTTGTTCTCAAATATGAAGTAAGTATATTTTTTTTATTTTGGATATGAAGGTAGTCATTAGAAAATTTCTTTGTTCTCCTTTGTCTTTTATGGTTGTGCGATCTATTTTGTCTTTTCTGATAATATAGCACTTTGGTTTTGTAGACTTCTTGTAACATTATTCACAATTCCACAGAAATTGACTTTATAATCACATGCTTATCGTCATCACAGCTCTTGAAGAGAAGAAGATAAAAATATTATCTCTCGATCAAAATTACTAAAATCTACAGAATATTGGGCCCAATTTAATTACAGTGAATTTTAGCTGCCGCAACACTTCATAAAAGTTACCCCCCCCTATGTTTTCTCTCTCTGAAAAGCCTGTGTTAAAGAACCGAAAGTGAAAGCATTCAGTTTGTGAGCATGTCAGTTACTAAATCCAGAAACCAATTGAGTAAAACTTGAAGACAATTTTATAAACTGATGATTACCGTTGTGATTCTTTATGGAGGAGAAAATAATATAGTGTCACTCTCAAAATACTCACAAAAAAAAAAAAAACAGACTGTAAAATCAAATAAGATTCTCAGAAACGATGAATTCCTTTAAGGTTTATCAATTTATATCCATTTCTCTTTTTTATTTAACTATTTGTTAAACTTGCATATTATCCTCAATATTCTTAAACTGTTCCCGAATTTCTTTGCCGAAATCATATTATTTGCAAAGGACATTTTTTTTGTTTTCACTTGTTAGAAAGAGAAGATAATATATATAAAATGTCTTTTTCATATTTTATTTTTGATGACTTATAGATTCAGAAAAATAGAATTATACAAGAGATACATGAATATTTTTCTGACTTTCAACCCTGTAAGCCTGATATTTTTACTTGAGCACTATTTTACTATACACCATAATCCCAATATTTTGGTCTGAGCACTGTGTTATTATACACTGTGATATTTTTGAGCACTGTTTTACTTGAGCCTGTACACCCAATAGATTGGGCTGATTGCTATTTTGCTATATCATAAGCACAGTATTTATGCTTGAGCACTATTTTACTATATAAGGGTCATCTAAATTCTTCCATTGTTGTTGCAGTGCTTGGATTCCGTTGATGAAAAAAATTCATCATCAGCAGATATATAATATGAACTTTTCAGCCCGCTCTTGTATACAGTATGCCTAATGCTTTTGGTTGAGCACTGTTTTACTATACATACTAAGCTGAATAATAATGACTGACAGCGTATAGCAAAATAGTGCTCAACTTGAAATACTAGGCTCATGGTATGTAGTAATATAGCATATTACTACATACCATGAGCCTAGTATTTCAAGTTGAGCACTATTTTGCTATACGCTGTAAGTCTGATTTGCTACTTTTCTAGACACAAGATGCTGAATAATATTGGCTGAGTGCTATTTTACTGTTTTACTATACATACTAAGCTGAATAATAATGACTTACAGCGTATAGCAAAATAGTGCTCAACTTGAAATACTAGGCTCATGGTATGTAGTAATATAGCATATTACTACATACCATGAGCCTAGTATTTCAAGTTGAGCACTATTTTGCTATACGCTGTAAGTCTGATTTGCTACTTTTCTAGACACAAGATGCTGAATAATATTGGCTGAGTGCTATTTTACTGTATACCATAAGCCCAATATTTCAGTTTGAACATTATTTTACTATACATTGTAAGCCTGGTATTTTAGGCCATACACTATTTTTATATACACTATAAGCACACTATTTTAAAGCTCAGTGCTTTTTTACTCTACACCTTGTCTAATATTTTGTGCTCAGGGCTATAACATAAAATACTACTAATAAATGGCTTAGTAGTGACCATTCTTAGTATATTTTCTAATGGAATGATAGGATAACTTTAAACAAAAACATCCATACCTTGGAGTGAACTTTAGATTTGTGCTTGAATAAAAAAAAAAATTTTTTTTTGCTCACATGCAAGATATCTATGAGGGTTGGTTAAAACATTCATAGGCTGATATCATATCTGCTGTTGATGCCTTTTTGATCAAATGGGACCAAAGCACTGCAACACCGATGGAAGAAATGTGTGAAATACAAGGGGACTATGTTGAAAAATAAACCTCATTTGGTCACATTCCATGAGAGTATCTTGGTCAGCCTATGAACTTTTCAGCTGACCCTTATAAGAGGCAAGAGGTTAAGAGTTCAAAGGGTTAATATTATAATCTTTGTAAATTCCTTTCTTTTTGAAATGTTATTAACAATTTCCTTAAGAACTTAATTCTCTTGATTGCTATAAAGAGATTGAACTTTGTGTTATAACTGCCACTTATTGTGCTAAATACAAGACTCTACAGAGACTTCATAAGTTTATCATCTTCCATTTTATTTTTTTTTTTAAATCCTTTTTAATTATATTTAAAAAAATTTTATTCATTCACATTCTTTCGTTAATTAAATCCCAAAATGACAGAAATATCTTGTTTGAGATTCCAAATTAATTGCGAATCTTAATCCTAATGCCATGTCCCAGAGAAAATTGGATCTCCAGTTGCTAATTCTGGAATTGCATGTTTTCTGCTGCCAAAAGCCAAATATAAATTTTCATTAGAGAATTCCATTTTGCAGAATTGCCACTTAATAATTATGAGTGATTTGAGACCAAGAATTGCAAACATGAAAGAGTCTGAAAAAATTCAAACATAACCTCATTATACATTATACATTTTATTTCTTATTCTTCAGGAACAACAGAACATATATATATATATATACACACACATACAGTTGATGTCAGAATTATTTGCCCCTCCTCATCCCATAGTTATTAATAAAGCAGTAATATCAACAAATTTTCATGGAAATTTCATGTGGGTTTTTCACAAAAGAAGAAATAATAGATTTGAAATAATGTTCACTTATTCCCACAACATTTTATTTTAATGTCCAACAATAATTCAAAAACAAACATTTAACATAGGACAAAATTATTGGCCCTTTAGCCTCAATAATGTATTGTGTAAATTGTTTTCTTAATTATTTTCTTTTAATCAATTTTGATATTTCCTTACAATATCACTGCACACATTTAATATTAAAACTGGCTTCAGTTTCTTCTTTTTCAAATTAGCACTGACTTTTCTAGACTTTATCAAGTCATCTGGACAGTAGTCTACAAGGGTATTCCCCAAAAAGTAAGGTCTTCAATTGAGTCTTGGCTTGGTATTTTGCTCCACACTTCCTTGTAAATAGCTTCTAGTTCCTCCAAATCTGAAGGATTTCTGTGTCCCACTTTTTCTTCAAACAGGCCCATAAATTTTCAATGGGGTTTAGATCAGGGGTTTGTTCGGGGTACACCAACATTTAATTTTACTTTTATCTAAGTATTTCATAATAATTTGTGTATTGTATTTTGGGTCATTGTCATGTTGGAACGTCCAGTGATGCCCTAAAAACAGCTTTTGTGCACTTTGTTTTATATCATTTTTAAGAATATCCAAATACTGATTTTTATCCATTTACTCAAATTAAACATAGAGGTAATATAACTGGATTTGATTTATTTCAGTCAGTAGAGCATCTGCCTTGAACTTTGTTCCAGGTTTGATACTAGCCCTTGCCAATTCAGCACATGAGTAGCATGGCTTGGATCTATGTGATAAAGTGGAGAGCTGATGGTAGGTGAGGTACTCACCTCTGATGCAAAAACAATCTACCTGGGTTAGCGCTAGCAAAAAGGGAATGGACTCCCTTGCTGTTCAGCTTATACCAACAATAAGCAACTCAGCCAACTTTACTTTTACTGTACTACAGCAAATGATTTTATATACTGCCACACTTAGTCTTGGCTTGGCAGTCGTTTCTGATGGAGCTCTTGATAGATTTTATTGACAATAAACAATAAATGTTTCTGTGATTTCTAAATATTTTGTAGACATTACCTTTTGGATTACCCTCATAGATGCCTAGACTGCTGTCTAGACTTCTAGACATCATCCCTTTATTATGCACATTGTCAGCTGTGCGCATGTTTTCATTTAGAATTAAAGATTTAAAAAAAAATAAAGCTTCAGTTTCTCAATAGATTTTTTTATCTTGCCTTGTACAGTTTTTTTTATTTTTATAAGAAAAGGTCTTTCTAATTCTAACTGGTTCCCTTGTATTTATTCAAATCATTATATACAGTCTTTGCTTAAGCAAATATCTTGCTAAATCTAACTGGTTCAACTGTATTTACAGAAATCAGTATATAGTCTTTATTGATTCAACTGTATTTATACAGATCTCTGCCTACATGGATGAGCTGATAAAAGTTGGCTTTATTTAGTTTAATAACATTGTTGGCCTTCTCTTGCTTGTTGTGCATCTGTACAATTAGATTTAAAGACATCTTTAACAAGCCTGTTTGTGCAAGTGTACATCCCTACATTGTGGCCATTTTGCCCCCAGACATTACCATCTTTCAATAGACTTATGCCTATGCCTATGCCAATTCCAGTGGAAAGGACAGTGAATGTGACTTCATTAACACTAATTACAATATCTTGTTAATTAACTAATAAGAGTGTCTTTAATTTCCCCTGAGGGATCATTGCTTTTACACTCATCATCTGATCAGTTCGGGTGTAAACAACATATCCAGACACCACTTTCATTTCAACAGCAATGTTCGCCTAGCCAAGAAGAACTTGACTTCATTCATTCTCATTATTACAATTAGCTAATCATCAAACAGCAACATTACCTCTTAGGCTATCTGCATATTACCAGTCAGTAAACCTCATTTCTAAATGCCGGACATTACCCTAATGAACTCTGCTTCGGGTGCTCCCAAATTTTTATGAATAATCCCCCTGCAAATCTTTCACTAATTCAATTGTTCCCCTAAATACAGGGTCATCTGCCATTGCCTTGTCAGAGGAAACATCTTATTCCTTTTGCTTTCTTTACAATCTCTCCTGCCTCTTTAATCAAGTATGTTTTGTCCAAAGTGCTTGGACCAACTAGAATTAGTCAGGTCAGCTTAAACAGCAAGTGCATGCAAAATGAGGCTCTTTTTTTTCAGGGGTTATTTATTTAGAAAAATATTTCAAGCAGTTTAACAGGTCTCTCATTCTCTCGCGCTCTCCTTCTCCCTCTCTTCTTTTTTTTTTTTTTTTTTTTTTTTTTCAAATTAATTGTCTATTTGGATAAAGACTTTTAAAAGATTGGAAATGTTTCAATACTATGAACATAAACATCTGCCCAGGGCCAGTGTATTATCTATAGACTCTGCTCAAGATTAGAACATAGCTTCTTAACACACAGGCTGAGATTCAATTTTAGCATCTATTCTTCCTCCTCAAGATATTTATAATAGTAGTAATAAGAGTAAATTAATGATTTTAAGTGAAAATATTATAACATTTAAAAGATAATTATTTGACAATATCTATATAATTTCAAATTTGCAAAATTTGAACCAAAACTTATATATATATATATATGACTTTCAAAGAAAGAAAAACTTAACAAACTGACAACCTGTTATATTTTATTTCAACCAGAAACTAAAAAAAATTTTTTTTTAAGTTTTAGCCTCATCAGAGGAACAAGACCGACAACTCCTGTCTGACAAGTTTTTAATAGATACTTTCAAATTTACATGCAATTTTTAAAATTTTTTTACATCAGGGTGGAATTTGTTAATATGTATATCAAATTTTTCTTCCTAAGTACTTTCGGCACTATGAAGTACTCAGAAAGTAATTTTAGTGCACTTATTAACTAATTGCACCCTGATGTTAAAAAATTGTCCCATGAACTCAAAAGGATCATGAAAAAAAACTTGTCAGACAAGAGATATCTGTCCTGTTTAATAGTGTATGCATTAAAGAAAAAATGCTGCCTAAACTCACACACAGACATATATTTAATTTGGATAATAGTCTAACAATGTAGTTATATATATTGAATGTTCACTGTTAGGTAATTTAACCTACCATTTTGCCATGAGCCGGATGTGACACAAGGTCAACGTTATGAAAAGAGGAAAAGGAAAATGACGGACTTTATCGTCATTAACCTAAAGAGGAAAAGGTATTAAAACTCCTGTGGAGCTAATACTTAGGAGGGGGTGTTAGGGTAATTTACCACAAATGCATAAACTCTTCCAACTATAAATAGCTGCAGGTTCTGCTCTTAAGCGAGAGTCAATATTTAAGCGGACAGTTGATAGACTACCTCGCAAGTACCTTCTCATTTGTATATGTTTGTACTACTGTTCTTTATTAATATATTTGTTTAACTCATTTCCTCTCTTGTCTTTATTCTGGTCTCTAACAAGGCCACAACATCAAGCTAAATCAATTTCCTGTGACAATAATGAATATGTCAGACACACCTACATTTTAGATAATCTTTGTGGAGTCAAATGATTTTTATCATCAACACAGAACCATTAAAAATATACATTTTGTTTGAACCCCAGTGGTGACAGTTTTACATTCTATGCATTAACATCTATTTAATAAATAGAGATTATCTTTATTAGTATATAAGAGAAGTCCTTTTTTTTTTTTTTTTTGAAGGTTTTGTTTCTCTTTGAGAATCCTTCTTTCTGATTTGTCATATCCTTGAAGCACTTATCTGGCATGCAATTCTTTTTCCTGTCTGCTGACCACCTAATCCTTACTGTCTCCTTGCTGGCAGTGACCTCCAGCTAGGTTTTTTTTCTAAGTTGTGAATCACTGCATTATGACCTCAGGTACTGCTTCATCAACTTGATTCCACTGCTCATCTAAATGAGGAATTGGAGGTGATATTTCTTAGCAGCCAA
Source organism: Doryteuthis pealeii (assembly GCA_023376005.1). Classification (NCBI taxonomy): domain Eukaryota; kingdom Metazoa; phylum Mollusca; class Cephalopoda; order Myopsida; family Loliginidae; genus Doryteuthis; species Doryteuthis pealeii. The sequence goes on along the minus strand of CM042143.1, from coordinate 48,027,071 downwards.
CCTTCGTACTTACCACAACTAACAACCTGTGACTTCTCATCTATTTTCTGTCCAACCTCCAAAACAGTAAAGAAATAAAAATAAAACATTTTCAATGCTTGAACAGTTTTTTTTTACAACCACCAAACACTCTTCTACCCATTTACTGGATTTGCCTCCCAGCAGATATAATCATCTTTGGTGATTTCAATGTCCTTTCCCCACTCCACCATTCTAATAATCCCTCTTTCTCTAATTACCCCCACCCACCACCGATTCATTTTAGATAGAGAGTCAGAATTTATAAAGTCATCTGCTTAGTAATCCTCTTTCTTACTCATTCCAAAAGGCTCAATAAAGACACTAAATCTCCCTTGATCTTTACCCCTTGATACCAAGCAGAAAAAAATGCTCCAGGCCTCCACCACCAGGAGTCTACATTACTCCTTGTGCAAAAATGACAGGCCTGAAATGTAAAGAAACACCTTGAAAACATGAGAATTACATGTGGTTTAGCTCAGTCAGTAGATCATCCATCTAGGAACAACAAGGTTCCTGGTTTGATACTGGTCCTTGCCAACTTGGTGAGTAACAAAGTTTGGATTTGATGCTCCACCTTCGATGCAAAAACCAATCTCCCTGGTCTAGCGCTAGTGAAAAGGGGATAGATTCCTTCGCTGTCTAACTGATACCAACAATATGCCACCCCTCTGATTTTACTTACATGTTACTAGCTGAAAAAAAATTCTCCAGGCAAGATTTTAATTATGAAGCTAATATTGTGACTAATCTATGCTTTTGAGAGGACCTAAGGGTAAATAAATATTGTCGAGAGGTCAATGGTGGTCATTTCTCCCACTGCAAATGTAAACCCAAAATTATTTTTTCAAGTTTTGGTTTTCCAGTATCTTTTTTTTTTTAAGTAGAATTTCTTTGATTGAAATCCTAAAGCTTCTTTTAGCTAAAACTAATCAGAGGAGCAAAGTTAGCATTAAAAAGTGGTGTGAGATTAAAAGTCATATGTTTCTACTGTATTTACAGATATATACTTCTGAAAAATATTTTGGTGACTAACTGGTTCCACTGTATTTCTAAAAGTCATTATATAGTCAGAAATTAACAATGAATGAAACATCAAATTTCTTCAAAATAGTCACCTTCAAACTTGATACACTCATTCCACTGAGTTTTCTATTGGTTGAAGCACCTCTGTTATGGCATTGTATTTCTTTGAATGTCTTCTGTGTCTTGAAATCTTACTCTTGAAATGCATTTTTAGTTCAGGAGACAAAAAGTTAAACAGGGCTAGGTCTGGTGAGTATGGATGGTGCCACATTTACACAATCCTATGTTTCACAAAAAACTTTTTTTTCTACAAATATTGAAACTGGAATAAGTGTGTTGAATGGCAAGTGGAATATTTTGAAGAAAATTAATGTTTCATTTATTGTTCATTTCTCACCTGGTAAATACAGCTTTAGTCTTGATACTTTTTGAACACAACTTTAATTTCCTCACAGATTCCAACTTGTTTACCTCGCTGTTTTTATTCGCCTTTTTAAAAAAAATCTCCTCTCACTGTTTATTATGTTGCTGCTTCCTTACTTTGAGGTTAATCAACTTTCCCTCTTTATTCTGTCCTTTTTGTTCCTCCAAACCGAATCATCTTCCTAAATTCCTCCAGGTATTGTAATCCTGTTAGTATTTGACAACCTTCTGGATTAGAAATCAAATTCAAATGTTTAATTCCCAAATCCCAGATTAAAGAAAGGTTTTCATAATACATTACCTAATTCTTATTTTTCCAAAGTAGCTTAGTGGTGATAAGATTGGTTTGAGAAATATTATTTAATTCATAATATTTGATGGTGAACCCTTGTTTATTATTAAACACAACTTGATAGATTGGTCATGTAAACAAAGAGCTATTAAGTTATTATGATAACATGAGGTATTACTCAACACCACTGCAAACGTAACTTGGGTGTATTATGCTCAAATCATGTTGAAAGCACTGGTTCCCGCTAGATTGCCAAAGTTAAGCAGTGATGAGTCTGTTCAATATTTAATTGGGTTGACTACTTAAGAAATAGCAGGTACTATAAGCAACCTAAGTCCTTTGTTTATCAAAATGACTTGATTTGGCATTAAATGACTTGAAAAGGGTTGATATGTCATGAAACAACAAAACCAAACGATGGCTTGTGTTGCTATAAAAGTGAAATATCTCATTACTCAGTAGTGAGATGGGGTTGCTAAAATATTGCAAAAAGGTTCAGTCTCAGCTTTAAAATTTGTGCTAAAAATGAATATTAATACCAGAAATGCAAAAGCCAGACAAATCGTATTTCAATATTTATTTTTTGTTACGTAAATCCTTGTAAATTTTATCACTTTGAAGCTGAATAAATATTTTAGATTTGTAATTTTTTTAATTTCAAAGTTTCAATTTTATAATTTTATCATTATATGATAATAGAACGACAAGTAAAAACTTCAAAAAGTACTCAGTAGTCGATAAGTAGAGCAATATGCATATAAAATAAATATAAATATACATAAAATAAATATAAAATATCACTTCCTTATTTGCTGCTGCCTTTTGACATTCCTGAAACTTACCTTGTAGGAAAATGTGAGTTTTTATATTTGATTATATATATATATATATATATATATTCCTGAAGAAGATGAACAAATATATACTTAGATCCCATATTGAAGGTCAGTGAACTATGCTTTGATCCTTGAGTGACAATTTGATTTTAGTCAGAGCACACATGATCCAAGGAGAAAATGCTGATCCATTCGTATATAATCCCATTATTTTGACATGAATTATACACATAATGAAAAAAAATGGTCAGGGCGGGGTGGATAGATTAAATTTTCTTACGAAAGATGGTTTACAATTAGTTACAAATTTGCTCTTTAAATGTGTGTAAGATAATGAGTGGATTACAATGAAGAGTGAACTTGGCAAATTACTGAGGTACCCCAGAGACCCAATTTCTAATGCAATCTGACCTAAAGTGATTTTATTCTTTCTGTGAAAAAACAACAAAAAACAAAACAAGATGCCCAAAAATATTCCCAATATGATTACATTCATCGTTGATGTAGAAAAAAATCTTGCTATAAAAGACAGTTAAATTTTTAAAAGTTGGCCCATATTTTGCTGTAGAAATATTCTCTTGACTTTAGTATCTTCTAATGATAAATATAATTCTTTAAAAGAATTTAAAGGGTTAATAAAACAGAGATAAAAATGAAGTGCTTAATCACTCAAATAACCTAACATTAAAGAATTCTAAGATTACTGATGATATAATAAATTGCCTTGCCTAACAACTGACTTTGATATGGAAATTGGACTAAGATGACGCTTATATTCATGCTCTAATATCCTTATGCTTCTAGCTAAAACTTTATCTTTGTCCACAAATGACTGTATCAATTGCTGAGTTAACAATTAAAGCCAGAAATCTTTGATCTTTATAGACATACTGAGTAAACCTCAAGGTAACACACCTGCATTTTATTTTATACTGACATGTATTTTATTTTATGTTATATTGAATGCAATTTTCAGAGGAGGCAACAGATCTTTCAATTTGGAAACTTTACATATAAAAAGAAAATACGCCTGTGTTTCATTAATAATAGCAGTTAGTTTGATGCATATGAACTGAAATAAAAGTCAATTTTTTTAATAATCTTTATCTTTATTTATTGTAGTGATCAGTTGAATTCCTGCATTTTTCCCACAGGACTGGCTCATGTATAAAACACAGTGAGATTTACACAGTATAATTCTATACATTTACAGACTTTTGGTTGGTTGGTTTTATGGTATACCAATCAATGTTGAATTATTAGCAGTCAGTTCAACAATTATGATTACTAGCAAGACCTGTGGATATTCCACAGTATGATCATTTAATTATTACAATGTTTGATATGTTTACTTAAGAGCTATTGCAAAATAATTCAATAAGTAAAAAGTATAATAATCTTGATTTAACTCTCTCACTCTTTTTCTTTCTTTTCACTATGTTCAATTGAAACAGAATAGCATTATCGCTTCTGCGCACTCACTTCCTTTCTCTATCTTTCCCTACTCTCTTTCTTTCTTATTATATTTTTTCTGTGTAGCATGTCCTTTGTCTTCCCTTTCTTTATAATAAAAACGGAATGGTCCATTATTTAGGTTAGGTGACAACACTCATAAGAAATAAGAATTTGGCAGGTAAGCAACACCAGATAATCAGAATTTACATTTTTGTATTTCATATTGGATGATTTGGAAAGTCTCATTTTTAACCAGAGGTTGTTGCAAGATGATATGGTTGTACTTTTAAGGAAAATGAGTATTAATATATAGATATACATTTGGAGGCATGTGGTGGATTGGTTACCATCGAAGGAAATGAACTCATGGACATGAGTTCAAATCCTGGATGAGGCTGTTTGCATTTCATATGACACTAATACTCTTGGGAAAGGTATGAATCCAACTATTCTCCCTCCAACTATTGGTAAATAGTAGGGCAGACTAGGGTATTTAACCATGGTTAGGCAAGCAGTCTAGGAGAAGGAAAACTCTAAATTCAAAACTGTTAAACTCCACTCAGGAAATTGATCATGTTTTGCATCCTACTCATATGTAGTGGGTTGGTAAATATATATACAGTACAAAATTATAAACAATTCATACATAGTTGCAATATCAATGTCTTAAGAGCTATATATGATTAAAGTTAAATTATTCTAAACAGAAAAAACACTTGATACTTAGTTGACATATCAAATTTTTAGGAGCCAATTTTTTATGTTAGCAGTAAAGATGGTGGGGTGGCCTATTGTCAATATGAGCTGGACAGTGAGGGAGTTTACCCTCTTTTCACTAGCGCTAAATCAGGCAGATTGTTTTAGTCTCTGAGATGGTGCACCACACCTATCATCAGCTCACCATTTTACCCCACAGGTCCATGATGTGTGTCTCATGTGATGAGCTGATGAGGACGGGTATTGAACCTGGAATCTTGTAGTTCCTTTGTGAATTTTATCTGAAACAGATCTATTTTACCCTAATATGTAATATCAAACCTGATCACAGTAGTAAAATAATGGTAATAAAAGGGGGACTCTACACTTCTTACAGATCCAGAACTGAATCCTAAACACTTTAATGCATTTTTTTTCTCTGAATGTTTGAGATGAGGCTTGATGATTACTATTATTCTTCATTGTTATCTGTACAATGTTTCGGCTGATATGCCCTCCAGCTTTCTTCAGGACTAGAAGGTTCCCGAGTTGTAAAAGAAGGTTCCCAAGTTTGACAAGAAATACCTGAAGAAGGCCGGAGGGCATATCGGCCAAAACATTGTACAGATAACAATGAAGATGAGGACAATAGTCTGAATAATGCAGATAATAGTAAGCTTTAATGCAGTTTTCTTAATATTGTTTTGCAGAAAGTCTGAAGATATCTATTTCTAATTTAATTTAGTGATATTTCAGAGATTTATTGATTTGAATATTTTCCTTGTTATCCATGTTATTCTTAACCAATTAGATTTTGTTATATTATCTTATTATTAACTTAATATTATCTGAAATATCTAATTGAGTTTTCTAGAGAAATATTTCTTATTTCAGTGATTTTAGTATTAACCAAGCATTAATACTACATGATTATTTTACTTGTCTATTTTAAAGAACTACCTAAAAATCTAATAATGTTTAATCAAATGAGAATAATTTATTTAGTAAGGCAAATGAGGAGGGAGTGCTTGTGGTGTAATGTCATTATAGTATGTGAGTTCAAACTCCAGTCATGCTATCATGTTCACTTTCAGGCTAATACCCTTAGGAAAGGTATGAACCTTTTCATCCCCCCAGATATGGGGAGCTGAGATGTATGATATTTGTGAACTACTCTTTTCAGGATTCTATGAGGATGAAAATTTGCCTTGGAACTACAAGTTTCCAGGTTCAATACCAGTCCTCGCCAACTCATCGCATATCTCATCAGCATGGATCTGTGGGCAAAATGGTGAACTGATGGTATGTGTGGCATTCCATCTGCCTGGATTAGCACTAATGAAAAGAGGGTAGACACCTTCACTGTACCACTGCTAGTTCTCTACAAGGTTAGCTTTGGTATTTAATAACCCATGAAGGTTGATATGCCATTAAACAAAGAAACCAAACCAAAACAGGTAATTTGCTTTTTTATCTTCTTTTGGAGATTGGAAAATTAAATTCCATATGATAATTTATGTCTTTCCAAAAAAATCTTTTTAGCTGACTATTGTTAGAGACCTGCTCTTAATAAGAGCCCTCTTTCCCCATTTCCCATCCCCCTTGAGTCACATAAGTATGCATACCAAATTAGGTAGCTCTACATCAAACCACTTGGCTGTCTATAGAGGACAGACAAATAGGAAGCGCGTGGTGTAATGGTTAAAGTCATGGGAAAGGGACTCGTCGCCCCGAGTTCAAATCCTGGACGTGGTAATTGCATTTCACTTTGCGCTAATACCTTGGGAGAGGTATGAATCCTACTCTCCCTCCAGCTATAGGTAAATAGCAGGGCAGACTGGGTTCTTTAACCATGGCTAGGTAACCAGTCTAGGAGAAGGAAAACTCTGAATTCAAACCTGTTGAACTCCGCTCAAGAAATTGACCTTGTGTCATATCCTGCTTGTGCGGAGGAGTTGGTAAATATATAGAGAGGACAGACAAAGAAACTTTCTAATTATAAATATAGATATACATGTGTGTATCCCATTATGGTGTAATGGTCAGCAGGTTATTCTTGCAGTTCCATTAATATCGAATAACGAGTTTGATCCTTGTTTGATGCCCCATTCTTGTGAACATGTGTCATATGCTGCCCATGCCAAATGGTTTTGTTAATAAAAGAGCATCCCATCATGGTATAATGGTTAGCAAACTAGTCTCACAGTTCCATTATTACTGAATAGCAAGTTCTATCCTTACTGGATACCCTACACTTGCAACTTGTGTCACATCCTACCCATGGCAAATGGGTTGGTTAGTAAAAGAGTGTCCTCATGGTGTAATGGGTAGCAAGCTCGTCTTTTCTAGTTCGATACAGCGTATGAGTAGCACATGGAAATAAGGAGCTCGAAGGACTCCCTTGACTGCTGCTGCCCCGTCGACTTTACGAGTTGGATCTTTGTTGGATGCTCATTTATCCAACCTTGTTTAACATCTACCTGTGTCAAACTGGTTGAGTAAATACCTACATGTGCATGCAGAATACTTAGATTTTTGTGGAAGAAGTCATATTGAGTGAAGAGACAAAAGTATAAAAATAGTGCACTTTAATTCTTAAAAGTTAGGACAAAAATGTCATTGTTAGAGAAATAACCAAGGGAAAAGCATTTTTTCAACCTACTCCCAGTAATATCATCATCATTGTGTTAATAGCATGGATCCCCTTGACTGTTTCCGCTATCTGTCCCTATCAGCCATTGCTTGTAAATCTTCTAGACGGCATCTAGTGTCTGCACAGAGCTGATTTATGTAAGTTTTTGCTGGTTGGCCAACATTAGTTTGTCTATATGTAAGAGCCCATAGGAGAATGTTGCATATCAGTTCGTATTTACATCTCTAACAGTGCCCAGCATAACTTGTTCATTTCATTTGGATGGTTTGTGAGATGGGAGGTAAGTACAGGTATTGGTGAAGTATTCTGTTCAGGATCCTTAAATGACTGATGCAAATTTTGCTCTCTGCTGAATATAATTAGAAAGTTATTTGCACTAAATTTGGCTGGGGTTAAATTTTGTGACTCAAAATATTATATTTCAACCCAACAGTGGCCAGGAAAAGTTTATGGGTTGAGAAAGTGGAAAACATTTCAGTCAATGTGCTCTAAGTTGAATAATGTTTATAAATATGTTCAATGAATACTAGAAATAGAATTCAGAATTTCTGTTTGAAAAGAAAAAAGAAGAAATATGTTAAAATCATTTTCATTGCCTAAAGTTGAAGTTATGGCAAAGTTCTTTTTCAAAAACAAATCATAGTCTTGGTCAAAATTTGATTTGTGAAGTTTCATTTCTTTGGTGAACAGAATGTTAGGGATAAATCATTATATGGTCATTGATATTTCAAATAATAATTGTAAATTTATTTGCTAATTACTTCATATATATATATATATATATATATATATATATATATATTAATCTTGGCAACATTTAAAAAAAATGATTTTTATGAACTTAATCCAATCTTTCTGAACATCATATCTATAAATCATATTTTGTCTGAAATCAGAATTATCCAAAATGAATTTTTGTTTCTAATGAAACAAAATCCAAATTCTAATATCTCACAGGCAAATACTGATATAAATATATAGAGTTTGCTTGAATTTTATATTGTTATAGAACAGTTTTGCTACCTAGGAAGTAACATCTCATCTAAAGAAAGCGATTTCAATATACATATGAAAAAGCATTATGGTTTGGTTTTGGTTTCTTTAACATCCTTTATGGATTAATTAAAACCAAAACCATCCTTGTAGATGAACAGTAGTCGTACTATTTAACCTATAGCCTTGTCTAATGAGTTCATACCTTACCTTACTTACTACAATATAACAGTCTAGCACATTAGCCACTATGCCATGAGGGAACATAATAAACATTATTCCCTGAAGCAATGTTTTAGTTAAGTTTTACATTCTATTATATTCAGTTGATGCAAAAATTTCCTGTTTTTTTTCAGAAGATAATATAATGATATAAAACAAAACTAGTGCTGGTCTAGTGCTATTGAAAATGGGATAGACTCTAACACTTTCTGGCTGATACCGACAATAGGCCACTCTGCTAATTTTACTATTGATTAGTAATTTTAAATAAAATCTAAATTAGTGGCATCAGATTTGAACACTACTTTCTAGATTGGGAAAATTAACATAATATTCAGCTTGATCTTGAAATAGAATTTGAGCTCCAAATCTCTGTATCTCAAGTTGATCAATATTTTTAACCTATTGGCAGTATTAATTTGGTAAATCTATTTCTAATTGCCTTAGTGATAATGCTTTGGTGTGATGGTTCTACTAGTTCAAGTACACAGATGAAATCAAGAATCTGGTTCCATCTGAACTCACAGACATTGACAACACTCATAAATTATTGGCAAATGTAGCCAGATAAATACCTGGGACCAACTATAAAAATGGCACATTAAGGAGTTGGGTACAGCACTTGAACAAGTTCAAGTGGGACTGCACACAATGACAAATCCTTACAGACAATTCGACATCACTGGCATTGCTTAAGCTCTTTTCACTAAGGTCGTCATTAGAATGTGGCAAAAAAAAAAGATCAACTCAAGATGACTTTGAGTAAAACAGCTGTTCAACTCAAGAGGTGTTCACCTATTGTGTTCCGCTTATATTGAGGAGAAGTATGAAGATGTCTACAATGTTTCGTCTTAAAGCAATTGAGATGCAGTAGACTAAAACATGAAAGTATTGCATTTCATATGTTATCAAAAATACCCTTATTCATGTGAATAGATGTAAAACCCATGGGTTTTGACCTAAAAAAAAAAAAATGAAATTTTGTTTTAATATACATTCTGTAAATTTCTTATCTAAAAAAAAACAACTTATTAAAATCATTTTTCAGCTGCTATATATGACAAAAGTGTTGCTAGATATGCATTGTATCAACCACTCAACTTGTTGAGGTTCATGCCTCAGGTGAAATATCTTTCTGTGTTCTGAGCTGAGTGTAGATGTGCAGGTGAATAATGTGATTTTCCAGAAATCTTTTTAAGTTAGTACATTTCAGGTTCTTTATATTTTTTCACTTGGTGCAGTAAAAGACAGTTTCATACCAGACACTTATTTTAGCAAAGCGTCTATATGTATCAGTATGTCCTTTATTCATTTTAAAAGAATATATAAAGAATAAAATTGAAATGCTTTTATTTTAAACAACACACACACACACACACACACACACACACATTAAGAATTAAGTAGTAGGGAATAATTGGATTAGATATTCTTCAGAACCTATTTGATCATCTGGATTTTATGGAATTTTAATTTCCCTACATAGCATCTCTTTATTAATAAATATAGCAAACTATATCATCAATATTAATATACATATATAAATTTCAATTTAGGAACATTAGCTAAAGACAAACTCATCATTCTTTACTACTAGTACCTTACAACCCAACACAAACTGTTCCATTTTACTTTTATTGGTAATGGGCACTGTTAAGTAACCGATATTGCTCTGGGAGATGCTATGTTGGGACATTAAAATTGTATAAAATCCAAATGATCTAATGGGTTCTGAGGAACATCTAATTCAATTATTCTCCACTACTGGTACCATATAACCCAGTTAAAACTGTTCCATTCTAGATGATATTGGCATTGTCCTGAATAATGGTTTAAAGGGCCCAGCCAAGTACTTAAAAATATGCTACAACATAGAATAATTTGATTTTATATATATATATATTATATATATGTGTGTGTTTTGTTAAACTCTACTGACAATTCTTGTTGGATGAGTTTTTGTTTGATCCTTTCTAACTGTCTGGCCATCTTTTTAATATCCGGGTGGAATTGGTGTAGCAATCCACCAAAGGTTTTTTCATGAGCGGTTTCTGCACATCTTTGTGCCATCATCAGGTGTGGAACTAGTGGAATGTTTTTGTTGTCTTGCTTTTAAAACAAACAATAGCAGTAGGAATTAATAGTAAGAGGGGCTCACAAGTTCCGTTTAAATGAAAATTCTGCCAAAATATACTTATATATATATATATGTGTGTGTGTGAAATTTATGTATTTACTCAACCCCGCCACATGTAGAATGTGACACAAGGTCAATTTTTAAGCAGAGTAAAGATGCTATGAATTCAGTTTTCCTGCTCTGAGAATGGTTGCCTAACCAAGGCTAAAAAAAAAAGTCTAAAATAATTCCATACCCCAGTATGAGACAGTGTTCCATTCACTGGTATTATGACCAGAGGGTTACCTACTGAAGTTTGAAATCAACAGCTATGGAACTTGGAAGGGTTACAGTGATTAGTAGTCATCTAAATACCTTTGTAAACCACACAGCTTATATGCTGGGAAATACAGTATGTTTTAAAACATACAAAATTGATTACATTCATTAATCATTTTTAGTGTCAATAACATTTTTAAGTGAAACATTAAAAAATTTAATCACTTTCGGGTCAGTTATAATATGTCTCTGATAATCCAATTTTTATTAAATTTTACATTTAGGTATTCCTCTAAACAAATGCATTAAACTAAAATTCTTTTGAGTATTTAAAAAAAAAAATTTTTTTTTTTTTTTTACATTTCCATAGAAAATAAAGATGGCTAAGATGAATTTATCTGAGCTATACAGAGAATCAGTTGCATGGCAGTGTCAACAGAATAGAATCATTGCTGACATTCATTTTTAACTGAAGAAGAGAAAATAAGTTACTTTTATTATAGGTATGGTAATTATTTTGGGGCAGGGATATTAGCTTATTGTCTTGTGTAAGAATTTTCCTAACCTTCAAGACAAGTCTAATGGAATGACCAAAGGAAGCTAAATGGTCCAATTTTGGCTCAGGTTTTTTTGTCTCTTGATCATCTTCATTCAGACAAGAGAGTTAGTCTGAAATAACGAAGAGTTTCATCGAAGACCAATTAAGAACAACTGAGGGGAATGGTTACCCCTTCCAAGATTACATGAGTGGAATTGTGAGATTGTACTTTCTGGTTAAAGACTGCCATCAAGCTATGAAAATGGACAAAGCAAGATAGTGGTTGATTCCAGTCACTTTTTATTGCTCAGTCTAGAAATAATTGTAAAATAGAGGAAATTTCCTAGAATTCTTGGATCCAAAAATTGGGTTTTGGGCAATAGAAATGAGAAAAACTTTTAACTGAGTTGTTTTTGATGATGATAATCTTTTTCAAAAAATAGATAAATTGAATGTTAAGAATTGTGTTTGAGTTAATAAACAAATTGCAACTATTCAAGTATTTAAGTTATAACTTTAAATAAGTATCTAGGAGGGTAATCCCAAAGGTAGGGTTTCAAAAACATTTAGAAATCACAGAAACATGTATTGTTTATTGTCACTGATATTTACATCATCTTAAGGTTTGAACATGTATCTATTTTTCTACATAATCAGCATTTCGGACGATGCATTTCTGTAGTTACTATGGCAGTTTTTGTATGTCCATGTCATACCAACCAACCAACCAATTTATGTGTGTTTAAATACAGTTTGTTAAAATGATCCAAAATTTGTATGCATATATCCATAACACAGTAGTGTTAAAGCAGTTCTCATTTATAGAAAAAAACAATTTCGAATCCAGTTTGCAACATAATAATATGCAGTAACCTTCAATCATAATAATTTTTTTAATGAATATAACTCTTAGATTCTGGTTATAGAGTACTTAGCTTCAGTTATTTGCAATTATGATATAATCTTTATAGGTAAGATATGACTTGAAATTGAGCTTTATGGCCATTGAAGACAGTGCTTAATTAAGTAAGTAATTATAAATAATAATGTTCTGACTTAGAGAATAAATTTTCCATGCCACAATAGCAAATCAGTAATAATAATAATAATAATAGAGGGGAATCTGTAATTGAGTTTACTTTGTTCATTATAATTTCTCAAGGGAGATAACTATTAAATGTCTTTTCTCTTATCTATTTGTAATAGATAAGTATTTATTTGTAATTTGTTATATTATACTTTCTACAACTATAATCCATCCAAAATGAAGCTAAAAGTGGTCTTTAAGGGACTAATTATTAATAATAATGTTCTGACTTGGAATATAAATTTTCCATACCACATTTGCAAATCAATAATAATAATAATAATAATAATAGAGTGGAGTCTGTGATTGTACTTACGTTGGTCATTATAATTTTTCAAGGGAGATAACTATTAAATGTCCTTTTTTTTATCTATTTGTAATTTGTTATAATACAATTTCTACAACTATAATGTAACCCAAAATGAAGCTAAAAGTGGTCTTTAAGTGAGTAATTATTAATAATAATGTTAAAAAATGTATACGTTTTCATTGTGTCAATATGTTTTCTGAAATATTTTTTTTTTTTTCTGTGGTTTGAATAAGTATGTTGGGTATTTCATTTTAGGAACTTTTTCTTTTTAAAAGGTAAATCTTCTAAATTGAAAAATATTCTTATTTTAAGTCTGTTTAATTCTTATGAGATTTCAATTTTATGTTTTTAATTAAATACATAAACTCTTACGATCAGGTCATGTCTGTTTATAATTATGTTTTTAAATGCAAATTAGAAGTTTCGTAATTGATAAATTAATAAATGCTGTTTTCTAGAATATCATTACAAACTAATTGAAGTAATTTGATAATTTTTCCCCTAACAAAATACTCATGCTTAATCTTTACGTAATTTGTCATATTTGACTGTGCAGTAAATAAATATCTTTCAAATTTTTTTCTTTTAAGTTTTTCTTTTAATATCTGAGTTTCATTATTAGAATGAATTAATTTTTTTTTCTACTTGCCATTCTTAAAATTGTTGAAATTTAAAAAATATTTTTAGTGGTCAGCATTAAATAGGATTTTATATGAACTTAGGTCATTTTGTAGAACAATTTCTTTGCTCAAAGCATGAACGTGATGTTTGCTTAAAATCAATGTAAGTTGCAGATCACTTTGATTTGGAGAAACTATCCTTGAAAAATAATTACTTGAATTTTAGATGTAGAGTACCCTTTCATTGCCATTACTCCCAGGTTCACTCTGACCTGGAGTGGAAGTATCTGTTGTTATAGCTGTTTTAAGTTTCTGCTCTTTTTGATATTATACCTTCTCTCACAACTTGGTAGGTTCCAGTTAGCAGCAGTAGCAGCATATTTGTCTCACCTACAAATTCAAATGAACTCAACCTCTGAGCTCAATATAAACTCTGCCTTCCTTCACTAGAGAGTGACTTTTTACATATGTGTGCTGTTTATAACTCATCAATACTAATGTTTACTATGGATCATGAATCAATATTAATGTATACTTTTGAAATTGTTTCTCATCAATACTATTATATAACTTTTCAGTTATTAAAAGTAGAAAATTGATCTTGAGCAGAATGATATTTGAACTTAATGGACACCTTTGGTAGCCTTTAAGCAAGTCTCGATTAATTTTCTACTAAATTTTTTCTTCAAATAAATAAAGATAGATATGTATTTTCCCAAGCCGTCTGCATGAGCAGGATGAGACTCAAAGTCAATTTTTTTAAGCAAAGTTTAATGGGTTGAATTCAGAGTTTTCCATCTCCTAAACTGGTTGCCATACCAAATTAATACCTGAATAAAAATAAATAATAAAGTAACTGTTTATGCTCTTTAAGTGGACAGCCTCAAAAAATATTTGTTTTATATATGTACTTACCTAATCTCTCCTTACAAGCAGGATGTGACATACGGTCAATTTTTAAGCAGAGTTTAACAGGTTTGAATTTAGAGTTTTCCTTCTCTTAGAACAGTTACTTAACCAACGTTAAATAACCCAGTCTGCCCTACTATTTTACCTATAGCTGGAGGGAGAATAGTTAGATTCCCAAGGTGATAGCTAATTACAACTATATATTGGGGATGGTTTATCTCAATCATCAAAGCATCTGTCAAGGAATTGCAAGTTGCAGATTCAATACTGCTCCCTGCCAACTCAGCACATTAGTAGCATAGCTTTGATTCAAACATTTCCCAAGGGTATTAGCACTATGTTAAATGCAAAGAGCCTCATCAAAACTCTGGTCATCATGTTCATTTCCTGTGACGATAACCATTACACAATGAATGCCTCCATAATATTAGTTTTATAAATGGTTATTTATAACATAACTAGCAAATAATCAAGTTCTTTAATGTAGTCTGCATTACTTTTGTCTTAGATCAAATGACTCTTTAATATGCCAAGTTTCCCCTGTTTCTCCTTGATCTATAAATATGAAGCATAGCAGCAAAAGTTAGTCAATACTTATTAAATATTTACTTAAAACTAATAACAGACTAGAGATCTACTGATCAGTTGGCTTTGTATTAGAAACATTTGAAGTAGAATGAAATGTTCCCTTTCCTGGAGTCTTTTCATTGGTCGAGATCAAAGCTTATTCATCAGTTTTCTTTCAGTTAAAAGAAATGTATAAATTTCCATTTATTCAGATCAGAGCTATAAATATGCATGTGTGCTACTCTATCACATCATCAAAATAAAATGGAACATATTCTCTATTGGTGTAATTGAAATTACAGCAAATCAGAAGTTTTAAAACCTGATTCATTATTAGTTACTTTCCTCTTGTTTAAAGACAACTTGGAACAGCAGGAATCACAACAACAAAAGAACAAGTTATTGGTAGTACTAATGACAATCCTTTTAGTCATATTCAAATATTTAGTGTTTCTTTGGAATATTGGTTTGTTTACAAATCACAGATAATCATAAAGAGAGTTTGATTTTTTTTAATTACTAAGATTTTATATTATCCACTGATTTAAAATTATAATGGACGATGAAAAGATTTTGTATTCTATCTAACAAGGAATCTGAATATATTGGTAAGATAAACATCTTATTTATTTCAAGATTTTCCTAATTATTTTAATATTTTGATCAGTTAGCATATATATGCTGGTGTTCATCTCTCTCTCTCTCTCTCTCTCTCTCTCTCTCTCTCTCTCTCTCTCTCTATATATATATATATATATATATATATATATATATATATATATATATAGTAAAGTTGGTGGAGTGGCTATTGTGGGTGAGAGCAAGAGTTAACCCCCTTTTTGCTTGAGCTAGACCAGGGAGATTGTTTTTTTGCTGAGGTGGAGCTCCCTACCTTCCATCAGCTACCTACTTTACTGCACATATCAGATTACCTAAGCTGTGCTACTCATACACTAAAATCTTGTGGTTTCTAGACGGATGCTCTACCAACTGAGCTAAACCGGACGATTATATATATAAAGTAAAAAAGTCGTCGGGGCAGCCTAATGTCGGTATCAGCCAATCAGCAAGGGAGTCTATCCCCATTTCAATAGCGCTAGACCAAGGAGATTATCTTATCATCTGAGGTGGAGCGCCACACCTACCATCAGCTCCTTACTTTACCACACAGATCCCTGTGCTACTCATACGCTGAGTCAGCGAGGACCAATATCGAACTAGGAACCTTTTGGTTTCTAGCCGAATGCTCTACTGACTGAGCTATTTTGTTTTTTATTTTGTCTTTTTTTCTCTCACAATTTTGACTTAGAAAAAGCAAGAGCCGAATGAGTTGAGATAATAAATATTGGAAAATACTCAATACATATAATTGTAGAGCTGATTTAGGAGAAAGAATCAGCAACAAATTAACTACACAGGTTTCACCAATAGGATCTTCAGGATAATTCTGCAGATTCTTTTGGTGAAACCTGGGTAGTTGATTTCTGTTACTGATTCTGTCCCAGTGTAGTGAAGTCATAAAATCCATAGTGCATGGGAACTATCAGTTTCTCTCCGATGCAATTTTCAAACCATTTCCAGCATTGCATAAGCAAGAAAATGACAGTTACCAAGTGCCTCTGAATTTATGTCTCTGCTAACTATTCTTAGATATATATTTACCAACCCCACCGCAGTAGCAGGATGCAACACAAGGTCAATTTGTTAAATGGAGTTTAACAGGTTTGAATGCAGAGTTTTCTTTCTAGACTGGTTGCTTAATCAAGGTTAAAGAGCTCAGTATGCCCTACTATTTACTCATAGCTGGAGGGAGAGTAGTTGGATGCATACCTTTCCCACTGGTATTAGTACTATGGGAAATGCAAACAGCCTTATCCATATCCTTTGACAGTAACCATTACACCACACACCTCCGCATAGATATATATGTTCTATCAATGATATTGAATGTACTTTACTTATAGATATAGCAAACTATATTACCAATATAACAAAATTATACATATTTACTTATTTTGGTTCATAGAATTTTTCATTTTCTATATACATACAGTATTAAATCTAGCTAAACTAATGTATGCACACGTACACACACATATATTCAGTACTTATAAAACTATCAATCCTATTGATCTTACTCTTTTATTTATGCCTTATATATACATGCATACATACAGATAGAAAATAAAACTGCAATAACTTGAAGGGTGATGGAAATTACAACTTTGGATACAGAATAACTGTTGATACACGCCTTACTTTGGAACCTATGCATGTATTCAGTTACTGTATAAAGGACAAAATCCAAAGCAATTTGTTAGCTGAGAGTGACGCAGGAAGTGTGGACAAACAACTATGTTGGATGTAGGCTGAGATGTGATCAATCTTGGCCAGTTCACTTTAGTGAGACTGTATGATGTTGAAAAGAATGAGACCTCCTATGAACTAAAGAACATCATTGATGATACATCCAATCACATCTTAGAGATTTATTTTTGCAAAAACGACAGTAAATCTAATGCTAGATTAGGAAGAATGTTTTGTGTATGCGGTGGAGTGGCACACCTACCATCAGCTCTCTCTTTACCGCACAGATCCAAGCTGTACTACTCATGCGCTGAGCTGGTGAGGGCCAGTATCGAAACTGGTACCTTGTTTTTCCAAGGCAGATGCACCACTAACCGAGTTAAACCAGCTCCTTTGTAATGGTATTGAAATCTTTGAGTATTGTAGGACCAAGTGCATTGATTGATATCAAGAGAGACTATATTGAGAAATAGGCAAAAATTGTCTTGTTTCTCCAACTCTTTCTAGGCAGGCTTAGAAGTTTTTTAAATACTGTTCTAAAATAGAATTTGGAGCACAAAAACCTAAAAGTTATAAGAAAATCAACTAACACTTAAAGCATTGGTTCCTGCAAGATAAATTTTCTCTACATAAGTGGGTGACCATTTATGAACATATGTACCATCAGGAATCTGATTCTACAGTGCCAGATTTCGCAAAGCTTATTGCCCTATCAGCTGGGGCTGTAGAATACATCAACTATGCCTCTGCAAAGGAGCAAGACCACCAATAATGGAATCACCTGTTGGCTATAAGTGGTATCCCTTAATGCATCAGGATGGGATCATGGTGGCTGAGCGGTCTGTGAATTGGGCACTAATTACCATATTTACCCACAAATAATTTGTTTAGAAATCATCATATATACAAAAATAAAAAAAACAAAGAAGATTTAGCATTAAATAGCCCACAAGGTTTGATATGCCATTAACCAAAAAAGCCAAGCTTAGTTAATTTTTAAATGCATTGGAAATTAATGTTTTATTCGATGTTCATTTCTGTCTTAGTAAATACTGATTGAATCTTGATACTTTTTGAACACACCTTGTATTTGGAAGAAAATTAACATTTCATTCATTGTTCATTTCTATCTTGGTAAATACAACTTTGATCTAAATACTTTTTAAATGTAACTCATATGTTCAGTATAATGACTAGTTGGAAGATATTTAGTAAAAAATAGAGATATAATTATGGGCAACTTCCCAGTAAGCTTAAAGCATTAGGTTTACAACTATAGTGTGATATCAGCTATAACATATGGTTGTAAAACATGGAAATTAACCAAATCACTAAAATAGAAACTCGGTTATGCAGAAATCAATGGAAAGGACAAAGATAGGAATAACTAAGAGATAAAAAGAGATCAACATGGATGAGAGAAGAGACCAAAGTAAGAGATATCATAGAAATTATTAACTAACGCAAATAAAAGTGGACAGAACACATAGCTAGAAGGGAGGATAACAGATGATACAAAAGGTTAATAGAATGGTGCCCAAGAAATAACAAGAATATATTTGTCAAATGGCTAGAATCAGAGATTTTAAAAAAGAATGAGAGATGAGACCAAACTAAGAGATATCATAGAAATTATTAAGTAACGCAAATGGAAGTACATAGGGCACATAGCTTAAAAGATAACAGATAAAAATAACAGTGCAAAAGGTTAATAGGATGGTGCCCAAGAAATAACAAGCATACTTGGCAATATCTAACAGAAGCTGGACAGATGAGATTGTGGTGTTTGCAAAGACTAGCCCAATTAAGTTTGTCAGGGAAAGAATGGGAAAAAGTCAATGTCCAGCAGTGGATGCAAAATAGCTGCTGTTGCTGATAGTGCTGATCTTATATATGCTAAATGGCTCATTAGGTTCCTGTTATAACAGTGGTCCATGATAATATTGATGCTTCTATGTTGGAAGGAGTGAAAGATATTAATTAGCATTTAATAGTTATTTTAGTTTCAAATTATATGCAAATATAATGAATGAGGCGCATGTGTAATGGTTATTGTCATAGGAAATTATCTTTGCACACCAAGTTAAAATCCTACACCAGACTGGTTGTATTTCCTATAATGCTAATACCCATGGGAAATATGCAACCAACTATTCTCCCTTCAGCTATGTGTAAATGGTTGGGCAGACTGGACTCTTTAACTTTGGGATGGGAACCAGTCTAAGAGAAAGAAAACTCTGAGTTTAAAGCTGTTAAAGAAATTGACCTTGTGTCATATCCTACTCATCTAGAGTGGTTGAAAATACATATAGTAATCTACAGAGTGACTTATTGTCTGTATCAGCTGAGCAGTGATGTAGTTAATCCCCTTTTTTGCTAGTGCTTGACCAGAAAAATAGTTTTTGCTGAGGTGAAGCACCGCACTTACTGTCAGTTCCCAGATGCTTTACCCTACAGATCAGATTACCCAAGCTGTGCAACTCATGCGCTGAGTTGTTGACATCAAACCCAGAACCTCAGGATTCCTAGGCAGATGCTCTACTGACTGAGCTAAACTGGTCCCAAAATATAGTTGTAATTAATAGACTGCAAACAGCTTTATTCTTTAATTCATCGCATTTTATGTGTGCATTTTATGTGTACTGTTCTGATATAATATTCCTAAGTTAGTTATATACAAGTATAATCAGAATTTTAATGATATATGGATAGATATCTATTGCTAATACTCTTGGGAAAGGTATGCATCTATTTTTCCTCCAGCTATAAGTAAATAGTAGGGCAGACTGGGCTCTTTAAACTTGGTTAAGCAACCAGTCTAGGAGAAGGAAAACTCTTAATTCACATTTTTTAGACTCAACTTAAGAAATTGACCTTGTGTCACATCCTCCTCATGCAGAAAGGTTGGTAAATACATAAAGATATAATTAATGGATTGGAAACATCTTTATACTCTAATTCATAGCATTTTATGTATACTGCTCTAATAGAATCTTGCTAAGTTATAGTTATATACAAATATAATGAGCATTTTAATGATATATGGATATATATATCATCTACCTCTTTGATTTACACATGAATGTGCTCTGAATTAATGAAGCCATTTTCTTTTTCAATTCTTGTCTATATTCCCATAGAAAGATATTTCATTTCTACTTGTTTTTTTCCCCTATTTTTATTTTTTTAACTCTTTAGCTATTGTTGCCTTGTCTTGGTCTTACTTTAGTATACCGCCTGATAAATATTAATTATGTCATTTGGAATAGGCAACCCTATTTTCTATTTCACTAAAAATGGTATTGTGTTTGTTCTACCATGAGGAAGATATAAAGAGATCCAGCTTTTGGGTGTAGGAGCCCAGGTCACTGAGAATGTAATGCAGGGAAAAATAATTATATCGAAGATAACATTGCCTTCAGCTCATAGGCAAAGCAGTTGAAAAGTCAGTTGAGAGGGGAGAAGAGGGAGGCTGAGGGTCCCAGCACAAAAGGTTAATCTCTAGGATCCTACTGGTTAGCAGGGGCTGATTTAGTTTTCACTGATTTTGAAAAGATTCAACAATGTACTTTTGTGTGGAGCTGTGACGACCACTGGGGGTGCATTGAAAAAAGATATGTTCTGTGTCAATGAAGCAATCACAAAAATACATATATAAATTCACAATGTTAATCTAGCCTAACTAAAGCAGGTGAAGATGCTTCTCAAAAGATGATATGCTTTGTTCACAAAACATCACCAGACATTCAATGAGGCTAACAGATCAATTGGTTCTAATTTCTTTGCATTTTTGTAAATTAATGCTTAGCTAGCTGGATATCTTTAATTGGGCCCTGTGGCGGAATCAAGGAACAACACAGCATTCTATCTTGTCTATCAGTTTATATAAACCCCAAAAAAGGCCAGTTTTGTTTGCTATATAATATCTATAAAAAAAACGCAATCTTACCCAAATGGACTCCCTATTGATTTAGCTGAAGACAACCAAATTTATTCCCTGTTTTTCAGGCTCTGATTAAAATGCGGTATCTGTTCATCTTACACGGCCACATTCTTGTCTTTGAATAGAGTTTGGCAAAAAATGTTTGTAGTCATTTAAGAATTTTTTTTATGCACAGATACAGGATATGAAGTATTAATATCTAATTTATTTATTAATATTCATGTTCCTTAAAAGTATGACCGTTAGCACCTTGCAACACATTTTGGTTAAAAATGAAACCATCCAAATTGTCCAAGATAATATACCATAATGTCAATCCTGATTATCTAGTGTTGCCTATATGCAGAATTCTTACTTCTTATGAGTGTCATCACCTCAGCTAAATAATGGACCATTCTGTTTTTATTAAAAAGAAATGGAAGAAAAAGGACATGCTACACAGAAAAAAATATAAGAAAGGAATAAAGAAAGAAGTAGAAAAAGATAGAGGGGCACAAAAGCGATAATACAAATCTGTTTCAATCAAAGATAAAGATGAAATAGAAAGAAAGAAAAAAGAGTGAGAATGGTTAAATCAAGATTATTATACTTTTTACATATTAAACAATTTTGCAATAGCTCTGAAGTAAAGATATCTGCTAGTACAAATAATTTGCACACAGTTGTATGGTTTCAGGTATTCCTATCCAATACTAATAATTTTTAAATAGATCTGTTTGATCCACTGGAGAGACCATAATAGGTACAACCACTCCAGATCAGAGTGTACCTAGGAGTAATGGCAATGAAGGGGTATTTTACACATTTTTCAGAACTGAAGCCTCACCATCAGATGCAAGTTAGCATCATATTATAGAGTCAAGTTATATTTGGAACTACTGGATATATATAGTCCTGAAAATCTGTTTACAATATTTTTTTCCACATTTTTCAAAACCAAGTTAGTATAGTTGTTCAAACAATTTTAAAGACTTTTTAGATTATATATATTTACCTAATTCCTCCACACATGAGGGATGTAACAAGATCAATTTCTTAAGCAGAGTTTAACAGGTTTGAATTCAGTTTTCCTTCTTCAAACTGGTTGCCATACCTGGGTCAAAGAGCCCAGTCTGTCCTACTAGAGGGGAATAGTTGGATACATCCCTTTCCCAAGGATATTAGCAATATATGAAATGCAAACAGCTTCGACCAGAATTTGAACTTGGGATTCTGAATTCATTTCCTATAATGATAACCATTACAGCATGCACTTCCTTTTAGGATTACAGTTCTGCTGTAGTTATATATAATATCTTATAATAAGATTAAGTGAATAGAACTGTAAAACAAAGTATTTCTGAATTTTCAGATTTTCTAATAATAGTGTGTTCTTTATACTTTTCTTTATCATTGTAGTTATTTTATTTATTCATTATTTATTTTTATTTATTCTATTCAATTTATTTTTATCTATTTATTTTATTTATTTATTTATTTTTATTTATTTATTTTTATCTATTTATTTATTTATTTTTAATACTGTTCTTTATCATTGTAGTTATTTTATTTTTTCGAAATAATGTCACTTTTACAATCTTTGTTGTCAATTAAAAAATTAGACTAAATTTTTGGAAACATTCCAGTTAGCTGCCATTTTATGGAATAATAAGTACATACACATTTAGAAAAAAAGGGAGTTAATTCTGACTGGTTAATGGAAATATACAGTAGGTACAGTGGCCTATTGTTGGTATCAGCCAGACAGTGAGGAAGTCTATCCTCTTTTCAGTAGTGCTAGAACCAGGAAGATTGTTTTTGCATCTGAGCTGAAGTGCCTCAACTACCATCAGCTCCCCACTTTACTGCACAGATCTAAGTTTTGCTACTGAGGTGCTAAGTTGGTGAGTGCTGGTGTTAAACTTAGTATTCATAATTCTCTGATTTCATAGTAGACTGAAACTGTTTCTAGACCCATGGCCCTACATGATTACTCTCCCTCTTAAGTTAAACAGATGCTCTTAATACTATGCAAGGTGGTACTTTTTGCCTATCTTGACCTTCATAGGAAATTTCAATTTATCACTCTACATTATTGTAAATCCTGATGCTCCAGTCCTTATGTTTTCTGATCATCCTATCAGTGGGTTTAGAATACACTGACTGTATCCTCTGCAGAGAAGTAAGACCCCACCCCCTAAGTGGTGTTCTGTGTATGGCATTAAACTGCATCTGATGGTGAGGATATAGTTCTGGAACTCTATGAAGCATGGAGTACCCCTTTACTATCATTACTCCCAGATCCACTCTGATCTAATGGTGGTATCTGCTAAGGTTTCATCTGTGGATCAAATAGTTCTGTTTGATAAAAAATATGAATGTGCAATGAAGGTGATTTCCTAACCTTTAGGCATAAAATAACCCTACATTGGGAGACATGTTGTTAAAATCAATCAATCAACCTATTAGTTTGTTATTTACTAAGTTTAGCTTAGTTGTGACACAAGGCCAGAAGTATGGAGCACTCAATGAGAATCAAATTCACAATGGTTTGCTAATCATTACGTCCTGCAAAGTGCCTTAATCATGCTTTCTGCCAAATTATATGTAAGTAAATAAAGTCAGCAGTGTTGACCTATTATTGGCATCAGCCAGGCTGTGAGGGAGTATGTCCCTTTTTCACTAACACTAGACCTGGGAAATTGTTTTGCATCTGAGGTGGAGCTCCCCATTTTACGACACAGATCAGCTCACCGAAGTTGTGCTACTCATGCGCTGAGTTGGTGAGGACAAGTATTGAACTTGGAACCTTGCAATTTCTAGGTGGATGTTCGACTGACTGAGCTAAATATATGCTTGCCTATTCTTTGAAGAAATGTATGGCTTTTCATTGGTTAAGTTACTGTACACAATTTGTTTTTTTGATAATTAAATTTCAAATCATTCTTTTGATATATTATTTCTTATATCTCTGAGGGAGTATTGAAAAGTTCTCAACCCAACCAAAGGATAATGTCCTAGAGCTATGAAATACACATGCTATTCCATACATTCATCCCAAATGTATATATTTCTGTCTGGAAATAATCAGTCCAGTCCCAGGGGTCAATTTCCTCAAGCAGCAACTTACTACTGGCTTGTCTAAAGGGGGTAGTGTCAAGTTTATTGTCCGAGGCAATTTTTGCCATTGCTGACATGGGAAGGTCACTTCCTGGGAGGGTCCCTATGTTGTGTCACATCTTGTCACAGGTAGATAAATCCCATCCCTATATTCATTCCTCAGGTTTCTTTAATCATATCAAAAGAATTTAATAAACATAAAAAAAATGACTTCCCTTTCTTTATTGGGCAGAGAACATATTAATACTGCCTCATATGGCAGTCATATTTAAAAAGAATTTTTTTTTTGTTGAAAAATTGGTTATTAAATGTTAATGAATATACCTTACCATTTGAATTTTCTCAGTTGTCTAAATAGCTGTTTAGTGATTTAGTTTATTTAATGTCAGAATTTGATTCATTTGTAAATATTTGATTACAGTCATGAATATATTTTCAATGTTCCATTGCAATAGTTTTTTAATCACACTTATTTTTTTATTGACTATAATAATAATAATAATTTGTGTGCAGAGTTATATGAATTCAAGTATTCATATTTAATACAAATAACTTGCACACATTTACATGGCATCAAGTATTCCTATCTAATCCTAAGAATGTATACACAATTATATGGTTTAAAGTAACTATAAACTTCTAATGATAATTTTTCTATACAGTTATATGGTTTAAAGTAACTTATAATGATAACAATACTTCTTAGTAAACAATTATAACTTAAAGTAATTATTCTTAATACAAATAATTTGCACATAGTTATATGGCATCAACTATTCCTATCTTATACTAAATATTTTCAAGCAGATCTATTTGACTCATAAATAGTACCCTAACAGGTACTACCACTCTGGGTCATAGCAGACCTGGGATTAATGGCAATGAAGAATTACTCCCCACTCCCCAGAGCTCCAGAACAGGGGACTTAATACTGGAGGCAATTTAGCATCAGACTCAAATAGCTATATTGTATATGTATAGAATCAGGCATATCACCAGGGTATTTCAAGTGGGGAGGGGGCATAAGTTAAATCATGAGAGCCTCAAGTACAGATGGGGGGTGGGGTGATTCAAGAGTTTGTTTTATAAGTATTAGCACAAAAATCACATGAACAAGGGATCCAAATGATTTTCCTGGGGTGCCCTGATATGCCTCCCCCCAGTGTTGGGCCCTTGTATAGGATTGAAAGCAGAATTCTTTGAAGATTCAGCTTCAGAAACTATTGCCTTGTATGACTTCTTAAACTGCTGGAGCTACATGATCTTTTATGGTAACAAGACCTTTTGCACGTGAAAGAACCTGATCTATGACTGGTTGGTTTGGTGGCTTGTCAACCCTTGTTAGGTTATTTTAAGCCAAGGTCAGTCTTTTTGCAATCATATGGTTTCAAGTAATGATAACATTATATAACAAAACTTTCACTTTTTCTTGTTTCCCAATTGTTTATGCCTAAAGTAAATAGAAAAGACCTATTTTTTCTCTTCAAACTTTGCTTTTGTGATCAGAGTACAGAAATTCTCAAATAGTGGCCAATTACAGTGACAGTAATACATAGAAAACAATATTATTTAAAGGGAAATATAATATTTAGATTATTTCTCACCAGAGGTACATAACTTATAAGGACATTAAAAATTATTTAATTTTGTATATGTGTAAAACAAATTGTATAAAAGAAAATAATTATTATTTTAGAATTTAGATATGTAATGTAATTTATTGTGTACAGTGCTCAGGTGCACCACAACTTATCAAAGTCTCATGTCAGGTACACAGAATAATGTTGTGCCAGTAACATGAACAGTTCACAGTAGTAATATGGATGTATGTGTGTGCATGTGTATGTGGAGAGTGGCATCAGGTATAGTGTTGGCAGACTACAGGAAGCATGGAGGCTCTGAAAGTTTCAGTGCTCCGGCAGCCTACAACAGACGCAGGCAGTTTATTCCATGTCTCCGCAATTCTGAGCGTGAAAAAATGTTTCCGAAAGTCATGTGAACAGTGCTGTTTTCTGACTTTGTAGGCATGCCCGCGTGTATTGGAGAGATGGAGATCAAAAAGGTGCTCAAGGTTGCTGTTGTTGAGATGATTAATGACCTTATGAGCATTTACCAGGTCAGTTGCCAGACGCCGAAGTTTCAACGAATCCATTCCCAGGGCTGCGAGACGTTCAGAGTATGGCAGATTCCTGGTGGAGGGTACTCGCCTGGTTGCACGTCTCTGTACAGTTTCTAGGAGGTTAATATTCTGAGAAAGGTAGGGGTTCCAGACTGGTGATGCAAACTCCAAGTAACATTTAATTAAGTCATGCCATTGTATATAAATTTATATCTATTAGTCTGTGTTTCTCACTAGGTATATATCAGCATTTTACTGTACACTGCTGGACACAAGCTCTTTTCCCAAGCCTATAAGACATGGGCTATAATAGACCTTACTCTGCAATTCTGACCCATGATGTGTTGACAAGAGGGTTTACATTTAGAGTTATCCTTCTCTTAGACTTGTACCTTCACTGATAATGTATCTATACCAATAGAGAAGAGGGATGTATTTCCTAATGGTGGTCATGATAAGTGAATAAAAAAAATGCTATAACTCGAATTTGAACTCAGATTGCCTCTTAGGGTTTACATTACAGTCCATTATTCATTACATTTATAATATTCATTGACATTATTATTTTATTTAAACATTTAGTTTAAATAAAGTTTAAAGTAATCTTAATCATAAATTTTCTTAATCGATCATTTTCTTTTAATCATTATAATCATTTATTATTTTCATTATAATCATTTAATAGAATTAAAAATTTTCTTAATCGTAAATTAGTTTAAATATTTAATAAACATTTGACATTATTATTTTATTTAAATAATATTACAT
The DNA here is from genome assembly GCA_023376005.1 of Doryteuthis pealeii. Lineage (NCBI taxonomy): Eukaryota > Metazoa > Mollusca > Cephalopoda > Myopsida > Loliginidae > Doryteuthis > Doryteuthis pealeii. The sequence goes on along the minus strand of CM042143.1, from coordinate 47,999,795 downwards.
TTATAATATTCATTACATTTTTAGATAAGTTTCTTTATCTTTACATTACTCTTGGGGTTTACATTTAGAGTTATCCTTCTCTTAGACTTGTCCTTCACTGATATTGTATCTATACCAATAGAGAAGAAGGATGTATTTCCTAATTGTGGTCATTAAACAGTTTGACTTGTCCTTCACTGATAATGTATGTATACCAATAGAGAAGAAGGATGTATTTCCTAATGGTGGTCATTAAACAGTTTGACTATAATGTGGAAATAATAAAAAATGCTATAACTCGAATTTGAACTCAGTTTCTCTACTATTTTTCTGAAATCTACATATCTTCTCTTTAAAATAATTTTTTTTTCAATGTAGTGAAAGGTGGATTGATTATTTATTAGTTAAATCTACACACATGTAATTATAAATACTTTAATACATTTAATTAATCATCTACTAATGAATGTATTGGGTTTCAGATATCAGTTTCAAGACCACAAATATTTCAATGCCAGTTTGGAAACTATAATAAATGTTTCTATGAATCACAATTTTAGTGATTAATCATTTTTTAAAAAGAATAAATGAATGAAATGTCAAATATTTACCTCAGGTTTCCATACAATACAAAATGAAAAAATGTTTTAATTCTTAAAGTTTCATGTTTTGTTTTCTCATTCTTTTCAGAAGGATTGTTCAAAAATCTGAAAGGATATTAATTGAAGACCCCCCCCCCATATATATATATATATATATATATATATATATATATATATATATGAGTCGATAAATGTATAAATATATGGGTGGTATGTGTTGTTATATATGTGTTGATAAATATATATATATGCTTGTATATGTGCATCTCTCTCTCTATGTGTGTGTGTGTGTATATATATATATATATATATATATATATGCATGTGTATGGGTCACTGTATGCTTGTATATGTGCATCTCTCTCTCTATGTGTGTGTGTGTATATATATATATATATATATATATATATATGCATGTGTATGGGTCACTGTATGCTTGTGTGTGTGCATCTCTCTCTATGTGTGTGTGTTATATATATATATATATATAGATATATAATATATATGCATGTGTGCGGGTCACTGTATGTATGTATGTATCTATGTATATATATATATATTCTATGTGTGACCATGTTGATTTATATTGGGGTAAAAGACATATGTCCCTATACTTATTTATCTTTACTTACCTAGGCAACCTCTCTCTCTCTCTCTCTATATATATATATATATATATATATATATATACGTGTGTGATTTTATTAATTTATACTGGTGTATAAATGCATATATATGGCTCTATACTTATTCATCCTTACTTATCTACAAAGCATATATATATATATATATATATATACACGTTTTTATATGTCTGTATTTGTAGACACATGTGTGTACATAAGGAAGCAGGGGGAAAACTTGGAAAGGTAGCAGCCGCCCCATCTTGAGACCACCCTTGGAGTGGTGTGTTATTAATTAATATGCTTGTGCTCAACATGAAGAGAAGCTAAATTCAATCAACGTCCTTGATTACTGGCAGATTCTAAAGCATTCCACCCAAACCTGCATGTTAACTGCCACACCTTTAGCACACTTACCTGTTTCTTTTCTTTCTTTTACTTACATCCCCTCAGCTACCTCTGATATAGGGGGTTGAAGGATGGTGGATAAAAGGCTGGCAAAGCAGGCAGATCACATGACTTTTATGCAAGGTTGTCTGTCTCTTTGATACAGTCTTGGCTCGGGTTTGATCTATGTATATCTTGGGTAAAAAAAAGTACTATCTTCTTTAAAAGTTCCCCTTTTGAAGAATATTGTATTTTTTAAACCTTTTTGGTCATACCTCTCTCTCTCGTCTATCTCTGTCTATAGCTATAGACCTCACCTTTTTCTTATCTGTCTATCCATCCATATCTATCTACCTCACTCTTTTCTTATCTATCTCTTTCAATCTGTCTATATTTGTCTACCTCGGCCTGTTCTTATCTATCTAAGTCCACTTCACCTTTTTCTTATCTATCTATCTACCTCACTCTTTTATATCTCTGTCCATATCTATGTAGTAAAGTAAAGTCGACAGGGCGGCCTAAAGTCGGTATCAGCCAGTCAGAGAGGGAGTCTATCCCCCTTTCAATAGTGTTATACCAAGGAGATTGTTTTAGCATCTGAGGTGGAGCGCCACACCTACCATCAGCGCCTTACTTTACCCCACAGATCCCTGTGCTTCTCATACACTGAGTTGGCAAGGACTGGTATCGAACTAGGAACCTTGTGGTTTCTAGCCGAACGCTCTACCGACTGAGCTAACATGTACCTCACCCTTTTTGGATCTATCTCAGTCCCTCCATATCTATCTATCTCTTTTCTTATCTATCTATCTCTTTCAGTCTGTTTATATCTGTGTGCCTCACCCTCTTCCTATCTATCTCAGTCCATATCAATCTAACCCATTTCTTATCTATCTACCTCACTCTTTTCTTATCTACCTATTTCAGTCTGTCCATATCTGTCTACCTCAGCCTGTTCTTATCTATCTCTTTATCTGTCTTTTTCAAAGATTTATCTTATTTATATTAGTTTTAAAATATTTTCTGTATAGGCTGTGTGTTTTTTTAATATTTTTTTAAAAAGTAATTAATTTTTAATTATGCCTGCACACTGATAAGAAACTTAATCACTGAAGTGAATTTATTACTCTTGATGAATATTCAACAGCAATTAAAAATCTAGAAGAATTACATTTTTAATCTGATCTACATAAATGATACAGAAATAAAGTATAAGAGTATTAAATTATGTTGATTCACATTTCTTTATAATTACCCATAGACTCAAATAATAACTAATTCTATTTTCTTTGCCCTTTAAGGTATCATCATTCTGATACAAAATGCTTAAACATGATCAGTTTTGTTGTTGTTGAATAATAAATAAAAACTTCATGACATACACAGATTATTTTAGTTAAAACAGATTAATTTAAACAGTTTAATTTAAAAAATAAAGTAAAATATCATCATAGCATGCCGACAATATAGATTCCCTTGACTCTCTCTTGCGATTCGTCTATATCAGTCATCAATCTTAGCAAGTCCTCTAAACAGCATCCAGTGTTCGTACAGAGGTCATGAATGTAAATATTTTACTGGTCAGCCAACACTGGTGTGTCCATGTGTTGGAGTCCATAGGAGAATAGTGCTTATGAGTTAATCCTTACTTTTCCAGTGGTGCCAAGCATGACTTACTTGGATCTTTTCCAAAAGGGGAGGTAATTGGCCATACTAAGGCTTTTTTGTAGGGTGTTGCCTCCAGGATTTGTTCAAAACAGCACCCTTGTGTAGTTATAAATGTTTGTTAACAACTAATAGCATGCCTTACCTATGAGCATTTTGGCATCACTTCCAGTAGAGCGACCTATCATCTAGATACACAGAATACAGTGACTGCACTTCTGCAATGGCATCACTTGTTGTCTGTGGGGGGGGGTGACCTTTCCTGACCAAGGAAAGGATCATGGTGGCTGAGTGGTCTGTGACCTGGATACGAAGTGGTCCCATGATATGCAACACTCCACTTTGATTCTTACTTAGGCTTAAATAAGGTGATCAGAGAGAGGCCTGATCTGATCTATCAAATGGTCATGTCAAGCCCTAGGACCTATATGATTGTACTGATCATATTCTACAAATTGCTCGTATAGCAAACACCTAGCCCTTTTTATTATATAGGTGTTAGAATGTGCAGTGTCTGATGGTCAACCACCAGTTTATCAATACATATGAAGTTAGTTTTGATTTATTGATACACGTGAAGTTACTGAAAAATCAAACATAAAAAATATGTTTACCTATTTAGTTTCCTGTTTATGATGTTAAATTGCATCTAATAGTGAGATTTCAGTTTTAGAGCTCTTGGGAGTATAGAGTACGTATTTATTGCCATTATTCCCAGATCCACTTACCCAGAGTGGTTGTACCTGTTAATGTTCCATTTATGAGTCAAATAGATCTGTTTAAAGGTTGATGACAATTATTTTTACTAATTTATTGATACACATGAAATTAATGAAAATTCTAATATGAGAATTATTTCGATCAGTCTATAAAACCAAATCAAATAAAAATATTTATCTACAAACTATTCACTTAAAATCATATATACAAAAAAAAAGATTTGGCATTAAATAACCCTCAAGAGTCCATATGTCATTAAATAAAATAACCAACCAAATTCCAGTAGATGAAATACTGCTACCAAAATTGTATTTTAATCTAGATGATGCTATACCCTCAAGTAAAATATACTGACATTAATTTTAATCCAGTCATAAAATACAGTCTATGCTTCCTGTGGCTGAGAGTCTTAGTGTCTTGGGTATGACATTACACTGCATCTAATGGTGAAGTTCCATCCTTGGAGCTCTGGGGAGTGTAAAGTACCCCTTCATTGCCATTATTCCCAGGTCCACTCTGACCTGGAGTGGTAGTACCTGTTAGGGTCTCTTCTATGGGTTAAATAGATAAAAATCAGTTTTAAAAAGTGTTGAAAATAAATTGAATTAAAAAAAAAGAATGTTGAATACCTATGAAGCATTAATAAAACAAAACTTCTTCAACATGGAATAACCCAACAAGGGTTGACATGCCGTAAAACCCAACAACTAAAACAAACCCTGCTTCCCTGGCAAGATTGAAAGGATGTGAATTATCCTCAAGCCTATTTATGACTTTATTAATGAATAATTATGCTTTCTCCTCATATATTTTTCTCCAAATTCGCTAAAAAAACTATCCTCCAGGTCTCTTATATTAAGTAATGGATCTAGTATGCTATTTACCCAGACTCCATAAACTACCGGTACTGCCTAAACTTTCTCTCTACATCTATGACTGTCCATTGATCCAGGATGATGTCATCCCCTTCTTTATGTCCTATTATATCCTATATATGAATTACAAATTCAGGGCAATGGAGACAGAGGAAATATCCAGATCCAGATTTGGCCCTTCCCAGGTACCTTTTTGCTTTCTTCAGCCCTCTTCTTTTTCCCAATGTCCTCAGATCTTATAGTTGAGAGGCATTTTCAGTTCATAACATTGGAGAACATTTCACAGAGGTTTGGTTAGTATATATTGTTGTACACTTGCATAATCCAGTTTTTCATTAAAAAAAATCACTGTTCAAAAAGTAACAAGTAATCTGATTAAAATGCAAGGAGAATTGGCACTTACTCATCAACATTCTTGCATAGTGCCAATACTCTTGGGAAAGGTATGAATCCAACTATTTTCACCCCAGATATGAGTAAATAGAGAAGACTGGGCTCTTTAACCATAATATGATAACTGGTCTATAAGGAAAACTCTGAATTCAAAAACCTGTTAAACTCTACTTAAAAATTGACCTTGTGTCACATCCTACTTGTGTGGAGGGGTTGGGTAAATACATACTTGTCCATGCTGATGAAAATCAGTTGATCAATGTTGATTAGAGTTCAGTGGAGTAATCTTTAAGTGTTTTTGGTTAAGTGTTTCACAAAAATAGAACAGAAGATGAAATTCAGTGTCAAATTTCCGAACAATTTAACAGAAACATTTAGGAAGTTAACACAGTGTTATGGACACCAAATTCTATTCCATGCTAACGGTTTTAAAAAGCATAAGGTATTTTTATGCAGCTGCTGAGAGACTTTAAAAGATGAATCCCATTCCAGTTGGCTAATCACTTAATCAATTTATGAAAATGCGATGCAGATCTGGTTGACCCATAATAAAGAGAATGATTTCTCAGCTGATTGTAGATCAGGGTTGCCATACTGAAAAATAAAAAAACTCACACATTATTTTCTAGAAAAAAAATTAGTCTCATCAATTTTTACACCCATTCTATGTGAAGAAGTCTTTCGGCCAAAAAGAATATCTCTGTAGTACAATAACCCCATTATGACTCTGATCTGAGTCCTTGTTCCTAAAAATCAAAACCCATCTCCATTGTTGGCTTTTTGGAACCATCTGAAGGCAGTTTCAGGTAAAAACTCCCTACACTGTTTTTAGGGTGGGTGGGGAAAGTATTTCTTTTGCCCTTATTGCATCAATTTTTACACCCATTCTATGTGAAGGAGTTTTTTGGCCATAAAGAATATCCCTGTTGTACAATAACCCCATTACTATCATGATCTGAGTCCATGTTCCTAAAATTCAAAACCGATCTCCATAGTTTCCATTTTGGAACTAGCTGAAGGCAGTGTTAGTTAAAGACTTCCAGTACTGTTATTGGTGGGCGTTGAGGAACAGTACTTTTTTGTCAGTGTATAAAACTGTTTTGAAGAAGATAAAGTTAACTCGTAATTGAGTTGATAATAACATTTTTTGCACAATCAGTTTCATTACTTAATAAAGCAACGTTGTGTTTCAAACTTGACTGCTTTCTGTAATCTTTTATGACTTTTGTTGAAGTGCTAAAAGGCCAACGTGTTTTCAACTGCAGTTGAGTTAGAAAATTTTCTATGCTAAAATGAACTTAAGCTACATTAAACTAATTAAGTAAGACAGATTCATAATGCCAGAAATAAATTCTTGGAAATTTACCATTTTAAAATCTAGAATGAGTGAAATACAAAACAAAAAAATAGAGATAAAAGTGAATCAAGTAAAACTGAACTTGATCATTGTTTGAACTGATAATAATAATATGCCCAATCCTGGCCAGAAGACCAGACACAGTATTAAGAAGAAAAGAACTTGTCATCTAGTGTATTTATGAAAAAAAGACAAATACTTGAATTTTCATTGCAATAGGAGGGTTACTTGATATTGCCCATCTTCTCTTAAAGTATCTATCTACCCAACCCCTCCACCACAAGCAAGATATGCAGTCAATTTTGTAAGTAAAGCTGGTTTGAATTCAGAGTTTTCATTTTCCTAGACTAGTTGCCTAAGTATGTAAAGTGAGGTTGGCAGATTGGCCTATTGTTGGTAACAGTGAGGGAGTTAAAAATTGACCTTGTGTCACATCCTGTTCATGCAGAGTGGTTAGTAAATATATATGATAAAATAGGTGGAGTGGCCTATTTTTAGTATCAACTGACAACAAAGGAATCTATCCCTTTTTCACTCGTGCTAGACCAAGGAGATTGTTTTTGCATCTGAGGTGGAGCACCACACCTATCCCCACTTTACTGCCCAGATCCACGCTGTGCTACTAATGCACTGAGTTAGTGACAGCTAGTATCGAACCTGGAACCTTGTTTCCTTGGTGGATGCTCTACTGACCAAATTATAAAAATCTATTCTGTTAAAAGTTTTTATATTGTTTATATTTACCTATTTGTATTCAATTGGCTTAATGATAAATTTTGAATAATTTAAAGTTAACTTAACTGATCACAAAGCAATGTAACTGATGATTGTTTTAGTTGAAGAAGCTTTCTTGATCAACTTCTGCCGGATATTAAATAATTTATCAAGTACACTAATATAAAAGTGTTTATCATAAAATCTTTGTAAACCATCTATTTAAATATTTACAACCTTTGTTTAATGCTAGGAATATTATAATTACTTTTTTTTATATGCAATGTGGATTTTTATATATCTATCTCTGTTCATATCTATTCATATAAACATCCATTAATCACAGCCTCTTCATATCTATCTATTTCTTTTATATATATATATGTATGTATGTATGTATGTATCAATCTATCTATCTCGGTTCATATCTATCTATCAATATATCAATATTAGTCTGTTCATATCTATTGATTTGTTTATCTATATATCTTCTCAGCACAATTGGAAATAAGCTCATTTTCATATTACCTCAATTGCAGAAAATCCAGATAGATGAAAACCATGTAATCATACCAACAGGTATTGCATCCAACATGCACTTATATATATATGTAATGAACCCCATCTATTTTTTACTTATCATTTAGTAAATGAGAATGTATAACTAATGGCATTCTTCAAGGGCCATCTTAGTTAATGTAATATTTAGATGAAAACAGTTTCTGCCTCTGGGTCTGAGCAAAAGAGTTTGGAGTCATCCCTTGATACAAGTTCATGCCCTGATTACGCCCCCTAATTCAATTCAAACCTGGTCCTCTCTGTTCCAGAGGATTCAATTGAAGCAACAATGGTGATTCTAAAAGAACCCATCACAGCCATGAGTGAGAAGGGCTCTTATAGAAACCAAAGTACATTTTGCTTCTTTCAGTTAATGGGTGGTGTTGGTGGGGAGATGGAGAATGGGAGGGGTGACGATGGCGGTAGGGGGGGTCACGGGTTGGGGGTTGGAACTTCTTGTCCTCCAGCAATTCAGCAAAACTGGACCCCAACTGTAAGGCATCTTTGATTGAATTACGAGACAGATGAAGACAGGACAAATTGGATTCACAAAATCCGGTTTCCAAGAGAAGAAGCTGTTGAGTGACAACGAACTTATAGGGGGAGAGAAAAAAAAAGGAGAAAAAATAGACCGACAGTGTGTGTGAACTTTATTGACAATTTTGATTGAAATATTTAAGCAATCTATTGGGATGCTGTATAATAAACTCATTTGATATACATGACAGATAGAGGCCAATACTTACCAATAAGGTGACTATGAAAAGAGTAAAGGTCTTTTTTTCTTTTCCTTTTTTTTTTCTTATTTCATTTGCTTGTAATGAAGAATACATCTTTTGTCCTTCAATTGATAAACTCTGTAGGTAATCAATTTTCAATAAACCAGTGAATTATAGATTTCCTGATAATGGTGAGCAGATATAAATTTGTTTAAGCACTTTTATGTTAACTTTTTGTTGATTACAATAGTTTTTCTATAGCTCAATTTTGCATAGCAATTGAATAAAACTCACTTGTCTGTTGTTTCTTTTGAATAATTGTCTTACTTGAATATAAAAGTGATGAGAAAGTTTCCAAAATTTTAGATAAGTTTGTTTTTTTACAATTGGTAAAACTCTTATTAGAAAATAGACAAAAGTAACTCTCTTGTAATGTATTTAAAGCATTATCATTTTTTTCTTCAAATTTTAACTTAATTTCATTTGATTGATATCAAGAAAACTTATTTTAACCACAAAATCTCAAATGTTTTGTATTTCCTATCTACTCAATAAATGATTGATATTATCATCTTAAGAACATCCTGCATCTGTTATATAAAAGAAAAAAATGTTTCAAAAATTGTACAGCTGAAATTTAACTTTCACAATGTTCAAAAGCAATATTTTATACATTTTCTATTATATCTAGAATAATGAGACTTGCATAATATCTCAAGCTAATAAATTACTGTCTACTCATAAAGTTTTATTTGATAGGATCTTCAATATATCAATCTACAAATCATACAAGTGTCATTGTTCAATCTTTAGTGAGAAACATACAAAATACTAGAGTGAGTCAAAAGCTTATGCAATATTTTGGTGATGTGAGGTGCAATTTGGCATCTCTGGACTGTAAGATGCTAAGCTTTACCTGATACTCTCAGAGTGCTACTCACTTGATGGCTTGAAACACAACCTTGAAATCTTAATGTTTTAGGTCTACCTGACCTTGCCTGAATGTTTTTACAATCTGAACAAAATTTCTCAAACCATTTGTTTACTGTAAAACTTTTGACTGACTCAAAGCACTGATTCAAGCCATAATCATATTATCATCCTAAGCACATCCTGCATCTGTTATATAAAAGAAAAAATGTACTAAAACTTCTGTAGCTGAAATCTAACTTTCACAAAGTTTAAAAACAATATTTTATACATTTTCTATAATATCTAGAATAATGAAATTTTATTTAGATAGGATCTTCAAATCATGTCCTGGGCATGATGTTAAACTGTATCCAGTGGTGAGGTGCCAATTCTTGAGCTCTAGGGATTGTGGAGTACCTCTTCATTGCCATTGCTCCAAGGTCCACTGACCTGGAGTGGTAGATCTGTTTGCAAGTTAATGACAATTATTTCTACCATAATAATATTATCAATAATAATTTCTATTATTTTTATTGATACACATGAAGTTAATGAAAAATCTAACATAACCACCTGTTGATGTTAGAAATAACTTAGTGTATTAATATACACAAAGTTATTTATTCTAATTCATTGATACACATGAAGGTAATGGAAATTATTTCTACCAGTTTATAAAACCAAATCAAGCAAAAATATTTATCTACAAACTAATAACATTTTCTTACAAATCATATATACAACCCCCCCCCCACATTTGGCATTTAATAGCCTACAGGGGTTGATATGCCATTAACCCAAATGATATGACAATCTTCAATTTATTATTCTACAAACTGTGCAAATCTCGTTGTTCAACACCTTATGGGAAACATTAAAAAAAGCTGTCCTTGCCTGAAAGTTTTTGCACTATTTTGGTAATGTGAGGCAAAATTCTGCAGCTCTGAATGTTTTTGTCAAGGTAATGAAGGTGACCAACCACACTGGACTATGAGATGCCAAGCTAACCTGATACTCTCCGAGTTCCATCCATTGGATTTGCTTCTATGGCTTGAACCACAACCCAACCTTGTCTGATTGTTGATGTTTTTCCAACCGGAGACAAATTCTTAAACCATTTGATTACTGTAAAACATTTGAATCACCCTAAATGTAATCAGAGGATCATTAGGACATAACATCAAATGAGCACAAAAAACTCAGTGTTGCACTTACAGATTCACCAGCCATAAAAAAATTCAACTGCAATTGCACGGTGTGCACCAGTCCAAGTCATGATTGTGAGTAATTGTATCTGAAAAAAAAAATGGAGCTATATTACTATTTGCTTAGTGCATTTGCTCCATACAAGTGACATTTTAAAATGTAAGAGGTATTTCTTCCATATCCTGTATATTGGCTAGAAACTTGTTGATCCACCTTCATATGTATTTTAAAGGTAATGAATACTTAGATCATAATTAGAAACTATTTTTATAGGTAGAAACAATAGCTGCATTGTCATTTGATTTTGATTGATGAAAAAAGGTGACCAAATCATATTCATATTTTTATAATTTCACACTTTTATGCAATCTAATATTTTTATAGCTCTTTGTTTTATTTAAATATTAGTCTTATTCAAATAATTAAAAAAATATTCTATTGTAAACCAGTAGATACCCTGTACCTGAGCTCAGAAAATCCACCAAAAACTCATGCATGAAAAGCATTCAAACTTTACTCCAGGGGACAGACATCATTGTTTAAACCAGAATTCTATAACATTTGTAAGACACAAAAGGCAAAAAATTACAGTGAAAAATAACACATGCACTGATGAAATAATAAAATTGCAACACTTTGAAAGACAATGACAATTTTGACCTGAGTACTTTATGTGCACACACAGGAGTCATAGATATTCAAATAAAAATTTCAGTTTTTTATGTGGAATAATATATCACAAAATGATATTTACCATCTTTACATTCCTATCCATGTGATAGTAGATAAGCTGTTTTAGTATAAAGGATATAGTGTCTGAGTTATTGATAGTTAACTTAATTTGTAACCTGTGTATGTATTAACCTAATCTGTTGTCCATGGATTGGATGTGACACAAGGTCGCAAATATGATATCAACCAAGGATTGAACTCGCTATTCACTAGTAATGAATCTGTGAAACTAGCTTGCTAACCATTATACCACAATGGGGGACTCAGTGTGTATGCCCACATTTACTGTAATTCAGCTTGCCTCTAAGTTGTTGAGACACATTGTTTAATGACTGCTGTCATATGAAATGAATAAGGTGAGTCAAATTCACATCCTAGATGAGGCTGCTTGCATATCATATAGTATTAATACCATTGGGAAAGGTATATATCCAACTATTTTCCCTCCAGCTATGGGTAGATAGTTAGGCAGACTGGGCTCTTAACCTTGGTTAAGGAACAAATCTGAATTGAAACATGTTAAACTCAGCTTAAGAAATTGGCCTTATGTTGCATCCTGCTCATATGGATGGGTTGGTAAATATATATCACCTGTAGGTTTAATGTTGAGTAAATTGAACACACACAATAGAGTGATGCACTTCTATTTTTCATAATACAATAAGGATCAAACTCGCTATTCAGTATTAATGAATCTTTGAAACTCACTTGCTAACCATTATGCTCAGTGTGTATCTGATCATTTACTGTAATTCAGCTATATCACCTGTACGTTTACTGTTGAGTAAATTGAGCACACACATTAGAGTGTTGCACTTTTAATTTTCATAATGCAATAAGATGAAATATTTTCATAACATATGCAGACCTAAACAAGAAAATTTCTTATTTAGAAATGTAACTAAAGAAGACCAAATAGTTTTTTTTTAATAAAAGAAAAACACATATAAAATATGTTTTTGAAATTTTTGTAATAAGGATTCAATAAGCAGCCTTGGCATAAGATGAAAGTTTTCAAGTGGGTTGATTTTTTAAAAAGAATTTCTTAAAATAGACTCATGGGACTATATTCTGTCAAAGGTTTCTTGTGTCAGTATTTCCTCAAACCCAATGGACCAATAAGGTGATAGAAGACTTAACCTTAACCTAAATCACTTCTTGACTACCCCCCCCCCCCCCAAAAAAAAAACCAAACAAAGTTAAGATTTTAATTTCTTAGAAATTTTTCTTACTTGGGAATGTGCAATATTTTTCTAAACTATTGGCAATAAACAGTCAACAAAGATCATGAAATATAAATTTGCTATATATAGATATGTGATCACTTTAATAAAATTGTATTGATTTAGTTGAATTCATAATGACATTTGATTTGAAGTCTGGTCAATGGGCATATGTTAGATACCAAAATTTGGTTCATAATAGAATTTTATTAGGAAAGTTTTATTTGAAGTTTATGTTTGTTGGAGCAGTGGAAAATCCAAAGTCTTTTGTAATCATATTGGACAGTGGTTATATGTAATTTGCATATGTAGGAATGGGATAGATATATAGTTATGCTACTTGAGAAAGGAGGAGACTATATAAAAACAGGATATTGTACATGATGCGAGACAATAATGTTGGACAGTAGTTGTATGTAATTTGCATATGAAGGAATGGGATAGATATAGTCAGGGTACTAAGAAAATGGGAGGTACTAAAAGAGAACATTAAACTATGCACTTGAAAAAGAAAAGCTTGGTAACCTCACAACACTTTTCATTAAAAACATTATGATAAACATGTTTTGAAAATAAATTAATAAGCAGTCATCTATCTAAATTTTAACTCTTTCAACACGTCATCTCTGGGTTCTCAGATACCCTGAACTTCTTTAAAAAATCCATGTTAAACAGCAGTTACTGTAAGAAATCGAATATCAAAATGACTTGATTCGACATTAAATGACCTAAAAAGGGTTGATATGCCGTAAAACAACCAACCAACCAACCAAAATAAAGTAAAAGATACTTTATTTTGGTTGGTTAGAATGGCTTAAGATAAATTGATAGATCTTGTATTAAGTACAGTATTAAGCCTTTTATTATTAGTAACTATTTGAATGGATATTCCAAGCCCAAATTATTGTGTTTACAGTACATATGTATTTACCAACCCCTATGCATCAGCAGGATGTGACACAAGGTCATTTTTCTTTTCAAGTGCAGGTGCTATAAATTAGCTGAATTTTTTCTTTAAAGAAATTAACCCATAGGCCACTGACCATTTGGATCATAGAGAGATTTGCACTCATGTAATCTTGATTATTCAATGCAAAGTTCTCACATACAATAACTAAAATAAAAGAATCTTTTCTATTAATGAGAAAGACATAATTGAATATTATTTTATACCTTTAAAATCCCTTTCATTATAAAAAATGGTATCACAAGTGATCTGTAAGTAATTCATCCTTATTTATTTCCATGTATTTACAACGCCTCTGCATGAGCAGAATTTGACACTAAGTTATCTTTGTTTTTTATTAAAGCAGAGTTGAACAGGTTTGAATTCAGTGTTTTCTTTCACTTAGACCAGTTGTTGTACCAAGGTTAAAGAGTTTGTAGTAAAAATAGGCTCAGCTCAGAATATTGGGTTTATGATTGATTGATTTTAATAGAATGTCAACCCATCTAGGGTTATTTTATGCCTAGGAGTTATGGAATTGCATACCTGTCAAATATAATTTTCGAACAGATCCATTTGACCCATAGATGGTACCTTAACATCTATTACCACTCCTTGTTAGAGTGGACCCAGGAATAATGACAACGAAGGGATACTCTATACTCCCCAGATCACCATAACTGGAGCCTGATCATCAGATGCAGTTCAGTGTCATACCTAGGACATCACATTTTGGGGGGTTTTACCACTTCGTAAGGGATCAACATCTTCTAAGTCCTACTGTCAAGGTGATGGACTTATGAGTTCAAAGGGTTAATGTCATAATACAGAATTATAAAAAAAATTACAATGGTACTTCACTCTTAAAAAAATCATCCAACAGAAGAGATTTGTTTACATTTTCAGGATATGAAAAAAACTTAATCAATTTCTGTTTTTTATTGCCTTTCAACTTTGTTTTTAAGAATTAAACTTCTTTCAGGGATTAATTCTAATGTATCAAGTGTTAGTGTTACATAATTCATAGGCAGCTTATGAGTTATGTACATACCTGTAGTAAGAATATTTGAATCAGGGACTTTTAGATTCAGAATAGCGGGGGCCCAGTGGAAAGTTACTTCAACGGTTATTGACGGGTAATAACCTTTTTGCTTGACCCTTTGAAAAGCATACCATTAGAGGTGTGGGAGGATTAGTTCATTTTTAGTCAGATGCGACCAGAGATTCAGGGCAAGCGGACTCAAAAAGAAAAACAATCAAGTCTTATTGAGTTAATTAAAACAAGAGAAGCAGTAGAAGCCACTGAGTTAATAAGTAAGAAACCTCATCCCATCTCTATTACTCTGTCTCTTTCCAATATATACACTCAAGTAAATGGGTATATTACATTAATCAGTAGATTTCACTCTTGTATAAGGTTGTTTATATGCCTATAAAAACTGCACTAATTATTTTATTATAACTTTAGAATAACTTTATTTACTATATAAAGGAGGTATTTGCTGACCTATAGGACACATGGTTTACAAATCTATTTAGAGGACTACTATTCAATGCAAGACTCATAATAATCTATTCCAAATTTTTGAAGATAGTTCCTTTATCATAATACTATATGAGTACAGTGTACAGTATATTTGTATAGCTCTTTGTTTTATTTGAATATTAGTTTTATTTGGAGGTGCATGCTGCGTAGTGGTTATCATCATATGAAGTAGACCCAAGTTCAGATACTGAATGAGGCTGTTTGCATTTCACATAGTGCTAATGTCCTTAGGGATGGTATGAATCCAACTAGTACAAATATGTTTTGCATTCTCCAATCTCTATCACTCTTTACTCTCAATGAGAAATTAACATATATAACAAGGAGGTATTCAAAATATACATAGAGAGGGAGAAGTGATAAGCAGAATGTGAAGTGAGAGATGGGTCAGTTTTTGGCTTAATTGCAAATTACGACTAATTAGAAACAATTAAAATGGAATTTTTTTCAAACATACTAGAACTAAGGAATAATTTAGTATAATTTTTGTGTCATTAAACTAAATAGTAAAAAGACTTTAGAACACAAAGATTGATTCGCTCAGTTTTAGTATAATAATAGTATAGTAATAGTAGATGAATGAATTCTAACTCCGTGTAGACAAGACCATACTCATCTAAATGTCCTGATGAAGGTTTTATAACTAACTGAAACATTTTAATGTTGACTTCACCATCTACAAATGAATTTTACTTTCAGAATACTTCATCTTTCTTATTTATATTCCTACACACACACACACACACACACATTATATAATCAAATTACACTGAATTGAAACCAGCTTTACTCCACTTAAAGATTAAAGATTAACCATGTGTCACATCCTGCCTGTGGTAAAGTGGTTGGATAAATACATACATATAAACACACATATAATGAAAAATTTAGTGCTATGTTGATGTCTCTGGAATGATTACAAATTTATTCATTGGTCAGTTTTTCATACCAATTTTAGGGGTTTATTTTATTATAATTACTCATAAAACAAGTAAAAAAAAAAACTACTGTTAAAAATTTGGTTGTTTTTACTTAATTCATATAACTTTGGATGACATTGAACCTAAAGTGATATACTCTTGATAGAGTATATTCAAAAACAGCATCGGTTTCAAAAGAATAAAATGGATTGCATCATGTGATGAACAGTCAATACTGTTGGCAGTTTGTTTGAGTTACCTAAATGACTCCATTGGTTAAGGGACTTGACCCGATGATAATTTTTTTTTGTGAACTTAATTTGATGTTCTTATCTTGCTTGATGCAATTTTATCCCTGCTCGTAATGTTTGTTAAATAAAGCTCAATTCAGTATTCTTTTAAAGAGCTTCCCCCCCCCCACTGCTGCTTCTAGAATTCAGCAAAGTTGATTGTTCCCTTCTATTTGTCCAAATTAGGGAAATAAAAACAACTGTAAATAGATAAACATAGCTTCTAGCTTACAAGCATTGTTCTTTTGATTTAAAAAGGTTAATTTCTGCACAATGAACACTAGCAAGACTTTGGGGATACAATGAAAGTTTGCATCAAGAGTTGTTTGTCACTAAAAGATCTGGCATTTCCTCCTGGAGGCTAACAAAAAGTAATCATTACAGAATGGCTTCAGATAGATAGATAGATTGCCTATGGATCTTGTGGAGGGGAATTACTCTGCTTAAATTGTTCTACTCTACTGTTTTGATCAAAGAATTGTCAAGCAGAAATAAATGTTGACCATTTTCATTGAATTGTAAGGTCTTTGATTGCCTTATTCTGTATTTTTCAGTCAAAATTAGATGCCCACGAGGCTTAGTATTCTTATTTTCTTCTAGTTTGAGTTAATGACAACAATTCCAAGCCAACTTTGGTAAAAACATTTCATTATTCACTAACATTCAAATCTTCCACAAACTCTGCATATTCACTAATTGTGTTGGATTCTTGCAATTTTAGAAAAAGAAGAAACAAGGAATGTCTAAAAGAAAACAAGGATAAAACGAAAAAGTTGGAACTTGTGCAAAGATTACATGAAATCTGACATTCTTGAGGAATTGGACAAACCGTCAAATAGCGTTGAATGCTAGGTTAGAGCTTTTGGTTAGAATAATGGGCAAGATATTTTAAGGTCTAAGGTTCAAATGTTGGTTGAAAAAAGTTTTTTTTTTAAATAATGTGCTAAATGTAGAGAAATATCTTTACATATTTCTTAAACTTTAATGCAGAAAAAAGATTGTATTATGGGTAATTGTTATTATTCTCATTATTTTCACTTTATGAGAGATTTTTGCACCAGATTTAACTGGTGGTTTTTCATTGAAGTCTGAATGATAGCAAGTCTCTGCAGTTCTACAGGACTTTTCTAAGTATTCGAGCTTATCTTAACAGTACTGTAGTCTCGGTTCTTTCTCTAATCTCTTGTTCTCCCAGTCACTTTTCCAGCCCTTTGAGGATCATTCGAATAGTAACAACTACAATTGGTTATCACTGTTACCTTCAAGTTCCACAGCTTTTTTCAGCTCTCTAGCAAGTCCCACTATTTTTGTTCCTTATAATTTCACTCTGTAATCCTCTGGAATGGCAAAATCCACTAGGTGACAATTTCTTTTCATCTTGTTAGTTAATACTAAGTCTGGTCTTCTGGCTGGTCTGTTTGTATCTTGAAGTTAGAATCTGAAGAAAATTTTATGGTTCTCATTTTCTAGGACAGATTCTGGTTTGTGTATTTATCATTTGTCAGGAGGGTCAAATTTTAATCACTTGGAGAATTCCTAGTTGATCAATTTTCCCACACAGTCATGCCAAGTCTTGTATTCATTCCTGTGATTGATTCTCTAGCCTAAACTTGTTATTCTTCTGAGTATTATAAATTTTTGCTGGGACATAATTTATTCTTATGGTATCATTTTGTGCTGCTATTAATAGAGATTTAGATTTTCTCTTCAGGTTTCCCATTTATAGCCATATCCAGGTCATCTCATGTGCACTAATAATATGGGCTGTTTTGAGGCAAATCTCACTCAGATTTTCATAGACATAGTTAATAAATAAGATTAATTTTATATATTAATGATTTTGACTATAAATTCTTAGGGCATTGTGACATAAGCAGTGACATAGTTTTGGTTACAGACAGAGAGCGAATCTCCATTATAATAAGATATATATATAATGATAGTAATTTTGAAAAAAAATTATGGGTATATCATGCTTTCAATTTTAGTCCTCTCTTCAGGATCCTATATAGTACAGAATCCAGTACAATGTAGGGTCCTGAAGAGATCGATGATCAAAGCAGTGATAAACCCATCATTTTTTCCCAATTATTATTATTATTATTATTATTATTATTATTGCTCTACTTTTTATGAAGTATTGAGCACTATGGGATAAATTTCTGAAATAATACTATTCAAACAGAAACGTTGAAGTGGTACTTGCACACACACACATATGCACATACATACATATATATATATATATATATATATATATATTAATCAAAACTGGAATTATTCATGTATATATTAGGAACCTGCCTAGTATTAGTGTAGTCGGTGTATTCTAAGCCCCACCAATAGGATAAGATAAGATCATGTATATATTTATTTCCCACCTTTTGTTTTTACTAACCATTAACACCATACCATTATTATAAATATGATCATGTGTGGGAATGTAAACATAGCCTTTCTTTCACACAGACATTATGTATATGCATACACATACACAGATTATATATATATATGCATACACATACATAATATATATATATATATATAATATATATATGCATACACATACATATATATATATATATATATATATATATATATATATATATACATATACACATATGTGTGACACAAACATATCTATGCTTATATATACACACACACATATATATATATATATGAGATGATGATAATAATATACAAAAAAATGAAAAACAAGTGAAATGAAATCATTTCAAGGATCACTCACTCCCATTCAGTTCATCTCTCAATAGATTTTGATAATAGATCAATTTGTAACCTTCTTTTCACAAGATCTTCACATCTTACTTCCCCTTCATATGACTCAGATATAAATGAGTGATGCTCTCTAGAGACCTTCTGATAGAATCATGCCTCTTATTTTGAAAAACAAGTATAAAATATATGGATAAGAAGGATAGTATTCAATTATCTACCTGAAAAAAAAATTCTCCTTTCTTTTCTATTTGATGGTAAGTTAGATTATGCTTGTTGCCATGAATTCATTATAGAGTAAGACCAGTACAAATTAATCTTTTATAAGAAATTAACAGGTTTATATATATTGTTTATTATATAGAATAGTGGATCAATTAAATAATAGTTTGTACCCATATTAATTATGAAAGGTTGTAACTTAGCAAATGTTCTAAACTTATTTATTCTTTAGAGAAGGCTAACCTCCGAGATGAGGTGTATGAATAGGTACATTAGTTTGTCTTTTATACAATTTTTCTTTTCTGTCTTTCAAATAATTAAAATTATATTAGATATGTGTATAATAATACCTTTTGTCATATTAGAAAATGAACAAAAAATTCTTGTTTGTAGCTAAGTATAGGGTTTTTAAGATTTAGTTTTTCATTATGATGTTAGGTTTAAATTCACTCAGATTTTATATATAATTTCTTAGTGATTCCAAAGTCACCTTTCTTCTGTAATCCTCAATAATTAAATAAAAAAATGCCTACAAATCCAAGTTTAGATAAAAAATCTTAACATAAATAGCATTTAACACTCAATATATTTAACCTCTTTAATAATTAACACACTAAAATATGGGTCATCTTCTCTATCTTTGAATGTAAGCAATTGATTATCATCAAGAAAAATATATATTTATAGATAAAAAATTTATTTATTATTACGATTAAATTTGACTGAAGGTTTTCATCATCCTCATCATCAGTTTTAGTTGCTTTTTATGACAACTGACTTGGTTTATTCTTTCTATGATTTAAAGGAACAGCATGTATTGGAGACAATAGAGGATAAGCTCTTGCTGGTATTAGCATCTTTCATTTTTATTTTTGAATGAACCATTGTCAATCATTATTATTATCATTGTTATATTATTATTATTTACTACTTTATTATTATTATTTACTACTTTATTATTATTGCAATTCACTCAGGTTGTAATTTCTATAACATCAAGGATAAGTGATATTCAAAATCCCATTCCCATTTGTTTAATTGTAACAGCTACTTTACCAACAAAGCAATTAGAGTTGTTAGTATCACAGAAGCTTATATCACACCTATAAGTTATTGCTTTCTTGTCTCTGGAGGTACACATTGTTTATTGGTTATTGTCATAGACATGGTAAGCTGATTTCAAATCCTAGATGAAGCTGTTTGCATGTAGCTAATACCCTTGGCAAAGGTCTGCATCCAATCATTCTCTCTCCAGCTATGGTTAAATAGTAGGGAAGACAGGGCTATTTGATCTTGGTATGGAACCATTCTAAGAGAAGGAAAAACTTAAATGCTGCTTAAAAAATTGACCATGTGTCACATCCTGCTCATGTGGTGGGGTTGATAAAAATAAAATAAAAAGTAAAAATTCATTTACCCTACGGCTATGATTTGACTTAAGGTCACAAGTTTGGAGGGTCGAACTCACTATTCATTAGTAACGGGCCTGTAAGATTAGCTTGCTAAACATTACACCATGATAAGACACCTTTGGAATGGTTGGTAAATACATACTTTATCTCGGGATCAGTTGGCACTCTGTTGGTTGTTGGTTTTACATACTTGTCTTAAATAGCATTTTTTTCCTGAATTTTCTAGATGAAGCATTGTCAATTATCACTATTATAATTAATTCTCTCAAACAAATTATTAAAAAAATACATAACTCAACTAAATGTAATAACTATTATGAAACAGATGTAGTCTATATTTTATAGCCATAAATGCAATTAAGCCTCTCATAGAAAAAAGTTAACTCAAATGGCTAAAGACACTTATAAATATAGGCCACTTTTAATAGCTTTGAGGATAAGCCCTAAGTTCATGTCTCCTGTTTTTTTATTTGATCAGTGGAATCCAAGCACTGAAATACCAATGGAAGAAGTGTGTGGACTGCAAGGTAGACTATGTTGAAAAATAAATCTCCTTTGGTCACATAAGGTGTTGATATGCCATTAAACAAATAAACCAAACTAAGAAAAAGTCAACAATGATGACTATAGAAAAAAATAGTGTTTGATTGCTGAAAACTTCCTTTATTGAACCAGACTCATCACCACGGTTGAGAGCTAGAGGCTCTGTAGAATGTGCTATGGACAAGTATATGTGAAGGGTAATAAGACTTTCCAATAACAAACTTTAAAAATATAAGAATGAGTAAAGTAGAATAAAAACAAAGTAAGTAAATTCAGAGGGTCTGACATAGAAGGTAGATGAGCTGAGTATCCACCTTGGACCCACATGTTTCCATGTTGGACACTGGCCATTGTTTATTCAGCACATGAATAGCACATCTTGGATTTGTGTGGTAAAGTGGAGAGCTGATGGTAGGTGTGGCACTTGACCTCAGATGCAAAAACAATCTCTCTGGTCTAGTGAATGTTAAAAGGGGATAGATTCATTCCCTTGTCAGGTTGATACCGACAATAGGCCACTCCACCAACTTTACTTATTTTATGTTTTGAAGTAGGGATTATCACAGGTTTTAAAGATTTAAACTAATTAAAACTGAATTGTAATGAATCTCTTCTCTTTGGATAATTATAAAGCACTTCTTTTTACAACCACCCTCAAAGTGGTTGGAGGTGGGGGTATTAATTAATAGCCCCCCTGACCACTATTCACAATACCCTTGTGATGGGCCTATGCTTCCTTTATCTGCTGTTTCCATGGAAATAGGAGGCATTACTTTTGGAGCATTCTTGTACATATTAATCAAATAGATAACATCCAATATAAAGTCTTAATAAAATTTTTAATATTTGAATATAATTTGTTGGGTTAAGATCTGCAGATAAAATTGATTGAATTCTATTTAAATTATGATGTAGTTCTTAATTAGCACGTTATTCAAATTCTTTCTTTTCTTTTCCTCTTCTATAGATTTGATACCATTAACTTTAGTGTCTCAAAATATTCAATCATTTTTGCTTTGTTTGTTTTTGTCTTTTTGTTAAAAAAAACAAACTGTTTACCGATTCCACTCTTTCTTCTAATGGCTTCATTCTGGAATATTTAAATACTTATTTGTCCCCTGATGCATCTCCAAGACAACTTGTCACTGATTGTGTTGCAGGTGAAACCTTGATCACATCTAGTGACTGTTAAAAAAAAATAAGAGAGAAAGATAGAAAGACAAGAAACAAATAATTCCTATGTGTATTCTATAGTATATTGTCATAACTTTCATTGTTTTGTGTGTGGAGGAGTGTTTTTTTTTTGTTTTTTGTTCTGTTGATTTCATCAATTCTTACAGCTTTCATGCTTGGGAATTTAGCACACCAAAATTTCACACCAATGACATGAAATATAGAATTTTCTCCAAGAAGACAAATTCATCTTTTGTTTTCATTTAGGAATGTCACAAGAATTCCAGACTTTTGCAAAGCCTAAACAAATGTTGTTGAATTATAAAGGACCCATATTATTGACCACTGAAATAATGGGGATGATGTTTGCTTAATATAATAAAAACATATTTTCGAGACAAAGCTTAATGTGAATAATTTTGCTGTTTTGGACTGTTGTCTTCATCTTTATTGTGGTATGTATAGACACTATGTTCAGGCCATTGTATCATCATATTCAGGTGAACCAGGCCTGTGGATGCAGCGGCCTGAATGTTGTATTTATACATACCACAATAAAGATGAGGATAACAGTCCAAAACATCAAAATCATCCATAACAAAAGTGTCTTTGGATTATTTGGATTATTGTCCTCCCCTTTGTTGTTATCTGTACAATGTTTCGGCTGATGTGCCCTCTGGCCTTCTTTGGTTATTTCTTGCCAGACTCAGGAGCCTTCTCAAATTTAGGAACCTTCTTGTCGTAATCGGGAGCCATCACAGAACTTTAAACCCAACCCTTTATTCAATCCACAGGGGTTTCTTGTTCTCATTCTGCTAACCATAGCTGGGTACAAGTGTTAAGCTGTGTTAATTATTATTCTATGTTACTGTCCCCCTTGACCAGGATTGAACCTGCAGCCTAGAGATAACTGTCACTTAGAACAGTTTTAACTCATCGCCTATATCCACTACGCTATGTGTCCAATTAAATAAAGGTTTGGGTTCAATGTTCAGTGATGGCTCTCGATTATGACAAGAAGGTTCTCGAGTTCGAGAAGACTCCCGAGACAAGAAATACCTGAAGAAGACCGGAGGGCACATCAGCCAAAACGTTGTACAGATAACAATAATGATGAGGACAATTGTCCGAATAGTCCAAATAATCAAGCCTCAGCTCAAAAATTCTGAGAAATCGTCTGTAAACATTTATATTTCAATTGTGTATCAGTTCTTCACAGTTGTCTATTAAATACAACAAAATAATTTTCTTGCTATATATTTCCATCTTCAAAGTTTTTACCAATATTTATTTTCAATAGACTTTAAATGTTTTTTTTTTTTCACCATTATTCATTCGGGTTGACTTATATATATAGTAAACAGATGAGAATAACTAATCATTTAAAATAAAATTTGATGAATCAAAAAGTGCTTGAATGCTAGTCAGCAGAGCAGTATAAAAACTAAAAGCAATTAAGATCTCACTTTCTTACTATTGTATCATTACTATAAGTTTCAAGTTTCATCAAAATTATTTGCTAAGCTTTGCTTAGTCTGAGACTCAGGTTTGAGGTTGCTTACAATATCTGTTGTCACTGAGCTTTCACCCATCAATGTACTGACAGCGTTCATTGCTGCTTAACTTGGGTGAGCTGGCAGGTACCAATTCATTTGAATTTAATTCAAGTATAGTTTAATTTTAGCACAAGTTTTTTTGTTGACGGCACAAATTCCTATGACTCTCTCTTGCCAACTGTCTTTAACTTTATCGCTCTTAGCAAGTCATAAGCATGGTATCCAGTGTCCGCATATATCTATTGTATAAAAGTTTCTGTTGATCAGCCAATCAGGTAATCAATCAGTCGATTATCTGTTACAGGTGATATAAATTAAACAAGAATGTTTTTCAAAATAACTTTCGCAAATTGATCCCTAGAAAACTTCAATCAAAAATACATTTTTAAAACTAATAAATTTATGGAATAAACATCAGTAAATGTAAAGGAAATGGAAATACGTCTGTCAAATTCTGTTTTTATATAACATATAATATTGTTGATATTGAAAGTGAAATGGAATGGTGTGAATTTTACAAATTTGAAGATCTATCAGTTTTAGTCATTGTATTAAGAAAACCAATATGGATAATATAATAATGTTTAGCTAGATATATTATCCACAATTATAAAAGGATACACACACACACACACACATATATATATATATATATATATATATATATATGGGGGGGGGCAATATTATATGTATGGTGTATCCATGCGTAAGTGTCTACAAGAGAATGTCACTATGAGTTGGTCCTTATTTCAATGTTCAGCATGTCTAATTTGTCTTACTTGGATGGTTTATGTGATAGAGGGTAAGTGGCCAAACAGCTGCTGTTTTGTGGGATACTGCTTCTAAGATTTGTTCAAAACAGCATGTAGCATCCTTGTGTAGTTGCCATCTGGCTTTTTGTTGTTGTTAAAGTCCAAGTAGTGCAGTAATACAGTAGTACTGATACAGCTTGGAAGAATCCTCATTTCTATTTTATCAGAGAGATAACGTTTCAAGATTATCAATAATCTGTCAATAGCTATCCTTATAGCTTTTCTTATGCATATATTGACATCACTTTCTCTAGATGAATTTTGCTATGTAGTTATATGAACTGGTCAACTAATTTCAGAGGCTCAACATTTATTGTTGAGATGGTTCCATCTTATTTAAAGTACATGGGCCACACAGTGTGAATCAAATTCATTATTTAGTAATAATTGGTCTATGAGACTAACTTGCTAACCGTTACACCACAACAAGGTGCCATTGGCATTTATTGAAGATAAATGAAAACCTGGGCTGGGAAGTCGGAGTTGGAAGCAATTAAGGGGTGTAGTTTTACCAAACGTCAAATCTAATTGAATTTACATTTTATATGGCTCTAGTTTAGTCTGTAATGTTATGCAGTGTACATTTCTTATAGATTATAAAAAAATCATGGTTTATATTTATTTAGGCCATAATCACTAAATTACCCAAAGAGGAGCCAAAAATAGAGGAGTCGGAATCAAAGGTTTTGTGTTCCGACTCCACATCCCTGATGAAAACATCCAGGTTCAAATATTTACCCATCTTATCCAACTGAGTTGATTTATGGCACACCAAAGGGTAATCTTGAATTTTAAGTGACTAAATTCCTACCATAAAATTGTACTTGCACATTATTTAAAATGAACTTAATTGTTATTAAATAGACATTTTATGATATTTTCATGTTAAAACAAGCAGTTCTAGTGATTTTAACAATTTGGCAAAAAAATGGTATCATTTACGCCGGTAACAGACTTAAACATATCCGCGCAAATTACTATCAAGCTAGAAACCTGAAAGACATCTTCAAGAATACAAACCCTGAAAACATTTTAAATTTTATTAAAAAAAGCAACCTTTTCAACAAAATATAACAGAACATAACCAATTATCTCCATAGAACCACTACCTTAAAGTCTGAAATCCAAAATAAACTTTTTGGCATTAAATGACCCACAGGGGTTGATATGCCGTTAAACAAAACTCAAACTCAAACTCATTTACGCCGATTCGATAATGGCAGACTATTTACTTCCTGTTTCTTCCCAAACAAAATGGCAAGGGAGATAAATCTCATTGGCTTATTCTTTTTTTTTTTCTTTTAAGATTTTTTGGCTGAATTTAATTGTTTAGAATATATTTAAAATAAATTAGATATGTAATATGAAACTTAGAATTTTATCTATTAATTAGATATTTTCTGTACATAGTGTATTTGTTTTTCTTATTAATTTCTAAGACTTTTTTCTTTAAAGATTTTTGGTCGAATTTCATTGTTTAAAATTTATTAAAAATAAATGTAATATATTTTGCATATTACATATGTAATTACCCAGCAAAGAATGTTTTCTCCTTTAATAATTTAACCATAACAATAGTTTCTGAATCTGATTAAGAACATTGACAAAACACAATCATTATTTTACAATTTATTTTCTTTTTAATTTAAGTATAAAAACATTGTGGTGTCTTTATACATCTGTGTCTGATAAGAAAAAGAAGATAAATGCATCAGATACATCAAAGCATTTAATTCAACATACAAAACAACTGTTTACATTGTAAGAAATGGTATTGATGACCTGAGATCAAATCCTGGATGAAGCTGTTTGCATTTCACTTTGGAATATGTATGACTCCATTCATTCCTCCCTCCAGCTATAGTAAAGGAGGTTGGGTTACATAGCCATGGTATGGCAACCAGTTTAGGAGAAGGAAAACTCTGAATTCAAACCAGTTATACTCCACTTAAAAATTGACTTTGTGTCACATCCTGCCCATGGTCAAAGGGTTGGATAAATACAAACATTAGACTATCACAAAGTGACATCATTCTCCCAGTCTGGTTGCCCTATGAAAGTTAGAGAACCCAATCTGCCCTACTATCTTGCCCATAAAGGAAGAAGGTGTAGTGACTAACATGCTGTATTGTGACATCATGCTATGCGAATTCAAACCCCAATCATGCTATTATTTTCCCTTTCAAACTGATATCCTTGAGAAAGGTATGAACAGGTTATGGTTAACCTATGGATTAAATAGTACCATTACTGTTCTTTTACAAGGATGGCTTTGGTATTAAATAATCCATGAAGATTGATATGCCATTAAACAAACAAAACAAATCAAACAGAATATTTAAAGTATTAGATATAATTTAGATTAGTCATAGTGTTGGATAGTCCTTAATCCGATGATCACCCAGTGCCCAACTCCTCACTTCATTCTTCAAACATCCTGGGATAGGGGAGGATTTGGGTAAATACATTCAAAACAAAAAGAATTATCTCTTTCTCAATATTCCATTCATCAAAAAGAAAAAAAAAAAGAAAAAAATGATTCCTTTGTTTCAATGACATATTCAATAAATATTCCAATTTCTAGATGAGTTATTTAGACTTTGGGTGTCTGAATTTACATTTTCTAATTTGCATTGAGACTGTTAACTTTGTAATGCATTTCTTCGTACTTGCTAATTTGTCCCCTGCTCACAATGTCCATTGTATTATGCAGTCACGCTAATGCAGTCAAAGCGGACAACAATGTGCACACGGGAATGTATGGATCAGTCTCATCAATCATGCGTATAATACATCTAGTGAGGCACTGTGCCAAGAATTCTATGACAGTTTAGGTGACAGTTTAGCCAAGAAACAAATTGATAACTACCCACCTAAGCTGGTTATTTGATAGCTTTAATAATGTGAATACATCACAAGGAATTCCCTGATTGTCAGGTAAACAGGCTAATGTGGCACAGTATTTATATGTCCTACCTACTGTATAATTAGACCAGCATATCTGGAGATGATTAGGATGAATGACTTACCCAAAGGGCTGGGAACATTGCAAATATATGTAGATTTTTCAATAGGATCTCTCTTGTTAGAAATAAACTTGAGTGAAAATGAAAGCATGCAATATATACCCATTCAATTATTATAAACTCAAAGTACTTCCTCTGTTATTACATATGGGTTTTAAGAAGGACATTAAGTACTTGGTTTTAAAATCTTTTATTTATTTATGCCTAACATGCATCTCACTATCAAAATCTAATAGCTAAGTTGTCTATCAAGATGTTCTTTTTATAATCAAAATATTTGTGATATTAGATTTTGAAGGGAGATGGATATTAATGAACATCTTAAAATCCATCTATCTATACATGTTTATACATGTATAGAAGGGCAGTTGGTGTATATGTATGTCACTATGAAAATACAACAATTAACGACAAAGTAAATATATATATATATATATATATATATATATATACACATTAGATATCACCAGAATGATGAAGATTTGCTTTATATTCGAAGATATTTACAAATTAAAATATACATAGAAATAGCATTAAAATTCAACTTAAAAAAGTACAGCATTTGTAAATTTCAAAAGTAAGCAAATCAATACATCAGGGTCACCTCCTCTACTCTACCCAGGCAACACTGGGTAGCCACTTCTAGTATGTAATATGGGTAAGTATACTAGTTATAATATGACATTTATTGAATTATAATCAGATTACAGAAATCATTGCTTTGAGTTTTAAAAATGATGTCAATTCTCTTTTTATGTCAAGTGCCTAATTGCAAATTATGGCATTAACTTTTTGGGATTAGTTAATGTTTTATTGGCATCTGAAATATTTTTATTTTGAGGAGTAAAAAAAAAAGAAAAAAAAAAAAAGAAGAAAAATTGAATAATTTTCAGGAATGAACCTAACACTAACTTGACTGATAATAAAAGAAGCATGCAATATATATAGCCATTCACTATTGGTCAAACAGCAACAAGGCTTTTATATCAACTAAGATGCCACCTACCAAGTAATAAGTAAAGTCTGCAGAGCGGTATCAACAGTGAAGGAGTCTATCCCCTATGCTAGCGCGAGACCAGGGATATTGTTTTTGCTGCACTACACTTACTGCCAGCTCACAGATACTTTATTGCACATGTGCTACTCATGTGCTGAGTTAGCAAGGTCCAGTATTGAACATGGAACCTTGCAATTCCTAGGCAAATGTTCGATCGATTGAACTAAATTCTATCATATAATACTACCATATATGTTCATATTAATCAACATTGAATGAAAATCAATTTTCTTGACAGTATGAGAAAAATACTTCTGTGTAGCTCATTGATAATATATTTTATGGATTATAAGAGACATTATATAAATAGCAAATACATATACATATATATATATATATATATACATATATATATATATATATATATATATATATATATATATATAAGTATGATACAAAAGTGCAGGTGGTGGTAAGGTTAGTTGCTCATTGCCATTACTCCCAGGTCCACTCTGATCCAGAATAGTAACACCTGTTAGGATCCTCTCTCTGGGTCAAATATAAAAATTACTCATATTAGATGGGAATACTAATATAATAAAAAAAATACGAAAAATATTGCTGTGGAATGTTGAAAATAAAAATGGTTATGATTATAATCAAACATTTACACATGAATCAAAGTTCAGCATTAAATAACCCATAAGGGATTCATATGCCATTAAACAAATAAACCAAACTGAATCATCCAGTTGAACTATTAGACTGTTCATATTGGTGATTTTATTTTTATTATATGGATAACATATTCACCAGAATAGAAGAGAGGGGAGAGACATATATATATACTCAGATCACTTGAAGAATGCTACTGGTACCATGTAACCCAGTGCTATCTGCAGTATGATTTAGAAATTGGTGACTAAGCCAGTTCATCCATCAAACTCATTATATTTCTTGAAATAAAGCCAGAATTAGATAGCCATCTGTTGTTGATAATGATGATTTAAAATGTATGGGGGGGGGGGAAGAACCTGACCACCAGCACTTGAAAACTTTCCTAATAGCTGCGATCACTGAAAGATTCCATATGTAGAGCATTACAAGAGCTTTGAAATCATGCACATAGTCTTAAGAGATTCCGCACGAACTCTCATTTGATTAGAAAAGAAAATACATTTGATACACCATAATCATATATTTAATTAATAAGCTTAACACAAAATTCCATGTGTGTTTATGAGCTCATAATTATTCTGTTTCCAGGAATGTGTCACATGACAATATCATCAACAATTCTTCATCTCAGGCCAAATCGGAAAAATGGACAGCACTTGACTGAAGATATCAGAAGTAATTTAATGACTCTCCTTTGATAATTACATGGATGTACATTTGAATGTTTATTCCAGTAAGTACATATATATCTATATAGTAAGTTGTGCTTAGAGTATATCTCTATATGAATGTTATTATGCTGTCTTATTTATGGACATGACAGTATACAAGAGTGATTAAGTAGACATATACATATGTTTATCGCAGAGGAACATAGCTATGTTTGTATATCAATGTGTCTATATCTGCATACATGAATACCTACAATAGGGCAACCTGTTGACTTTGGGTAGCAACCTGTGATACTTAAGTATGGAATCCTTGTGGCTGAGCAGTTCATGACCCGCCCTGTTGGCTGGGGCGTTAGAATGCACCGACTGCACCTCTGCAGAGGGGTAAGACTCCCCCAATTGGGCCACCTGTTGGCCGTGGGTGGCGACCCGTGATGTTTAAGGATAGAGCCCAGGTGGATGAGCAGTTCATGACATGCAATACTCCACTTTGGCCCTATCTTGGGCTAGACGGGCGGTCGGAGAGGCCCCCTCCGATCAATCGGCTGGTCACGTCAAGCCCTAGCACCTATATGATTTTCCCAACCCTATTGCCCTTATGGCAAGCCCCAACCCCTTTTTATCATATGGGTGCTAGAAGGCGGTGGCTGCAGGTCTACATGTCCTGGGAATGACGTTAAACTCTATCTGATGGTGAGGTTCCAGTTTTGGAGGTTTGGGGAATGTGGAGCACCCCATTCATCACCATTGCTCCCTGGTCCACTCTGATCCGGAGTGGTAGTACCTGTTAGTCCCATCTATGGGTTAAATAGAAAAATGTATTTATAAAAAAATTGTAATATCCATTAAGAATTGATTTATTTCAAAACTTTATCGGCATTAAGTGACCCACTGAGGTTGATATGCCGTAAAACAAAACAAACCAAACCAAACCAGTTCATAACATGCAACACTCCACTTTGGCCCTTACTTAGGCAAGATGGCTGGTTGGAGAGGCCTCCTCCAATCATTCAGCTGGTCACATGAAGTCCTAGCACCTATATGATTGTTCCAACCTTATTGCCCCAATAGTAAAACCCCCCAACCCTTTTTATCATATATGTACTAGAAGGCAGCGGCTGAGGGTCTTAGTGTTTTCAGTATGGCGTTAAACTGCATCTAATGGTGAAGCTTCAATTCTTGAGATCTGGGGAATGTGGAGTATCCCTTTATTGCTATTACACCTTGGTCCACTCTGACCCGGAGTGGTAGTACCTGTTAGTGTCCCACCTATGGGTTAAATAGATAAAAAAATGAGTATTAAGAATGTGTTTAAAAAAATTGAGTTTGAAGAAAAATTGAATACCCAACAAAAATGAATAAAACAAAATGTCTTTGGCATAAAATAACCCAATAGAGGTTAACATGGTGTAAACTCCAATTAACCAAATAACTGGTTATTTTCTATAACTATTTGCAAATTAGCAGTTAACATTCGAATTCAAAAATTTTTGCACTTCATTACAAAATAGATAGGCTACCGATCCATTATGTTCAATACTTAATTGGGTGACCACTTAAGCAACAGCAGGTACTGTAAGCAAGCTGATTCCTTTGTATATTAAAAATGACTTGATTCAACATTAAATGACCTGAAAAGGGTTTATATGGTGTAAAACAAAACGGCCAAGCAACCATTATATAATATATACACATAATTTTATGTATTGAGAGAGAGAGAGAGAGAGAGAGAGAGAGAGTGATACACAGTTTTATTCAGTTTTGATATGAAAAAAATTGAACTAGTTATTTTTATTTTGCTTAAACAATACAATTAAAATTAGTAATTTATAGCAAAATAAATACAGCCTTAGCTATGACATAATTCAAGAATCAATAAAGAAAAAAAAATCCTGAAACATTTTGATAGCATGTTTCAATATGCAGTCCTTTAATTATTGATTGATCTTGGTCATTTATCATAAGAAAATATCAACTTAATTGTATGTATTAAATGAATACACCCAGGGCTCAACAGAACGCATCAATGGTTTCGTGTATTAATTCAATATATTGAGTCAACAGCTGGAAATATATCCCAGAGTTGTTTTATTATCAACAAACATACCCAAAATATGTAGTTTCATTTCTGTCTAAGATTGCTAGAAAAGCAAAGGAGAAGATATATGAACAGGCTGAGGTAAGATTTTTTTTAAAATCAGGCTTTTCTTGGTATCCATTTTAATTTAATGTTTAATTTATGATAAAAACAATTTATAGCTGTTTGTAAGTAACATGTGTTAGAAAGTCAAGTATTGCTGGTTTTCACTGATGAATGAGGTCTGTATTGATTGTTAAAGGAGATGACTTGATGTCCAAGTTCATAATAACTAAAATTGATGACACAAACCTTAAAAACAAACTTAAGATTACTGCTTTGCTTACTTCAATGCTTTTGTGTGGATTAAGTGTTAAATTGTATCTAAATATATTCAAAATCTATATAAATAATTGAAATTTGTTTGTGTATCCTCTGTAGAGGGTCAAATGATTTGATGCATGTATCTATCCAACACCTAGACCACAAGCAGAATATAACACAAAGTTAATTTTTAAATTGAGTACTGCTGGTTTGAATTCAGAGTTTTCTTTTTTCTAGACTATTTGCCTGACAAAGGCTAAAGAACCATTAGCTATGCATTTTGACTAAACAATCATCTGCATACTGCTCTCATAAAAAAATAAACAAAACAAAAAAAAAACTGAATTTAAGAACAAAGCCATTTCTTTATGGCACTTATGATAGCATCATTCTAAGAAATTTGCTGTACACATAGTTCATCTTTCATTGCGTGGTTGTGCTGATTGAGATGCACTTCATTTTGTAGGCTGACAGCCATGTTGAATATGCCTTGTCACTCATCCCACTGTTAAAATTCATTATCCACTGCCTATGTTTCGTCTCTGTAATGGTTCTGCAAGTATTGATGAATGTCAAGAGGTTCAATTTTTTTCCGCAAGGAATGATTCAATGACACACCTGATTTCATGTCAGATGTCATATTGCATGACTGCTGCTCAGCTGCTATCTAAAACAAACCTCTAAAAATAGGTCATTAGCCGGAAGGTTCAACCTCTGCTGCCATATTACCATTTTAGTTTGGTTGATTGGTGATTAAGGGCATATCAAATCCTGTGTGTTATTTAATGCGAAATCTTGTTCATATATATGATTTGTTTAACTTCATGTGTATTAAATGGTAGAAATAATTTTCATTAACTTCTAATAGTTATTAGGTAATTATTTTGATTTGAAGTTATCAACTAGTAGAAATTATTTTCATATTAGAAATAATTTACATTAACTTCATGTGCATCAATAAATTATAAGAAACAACTTCATTTATATTAATAAACTGGTTCTTGACCCTTAGCCACTTCCTTCTAGCATATATATGATAAAAAAGGTTGGGTGCTTGCCATAAGAGCAATTTGAAGAATATGTTTTGGGCAATCATATAGGTGCTAGGGCTTAATAGGATCAGCTGATTGATTGGATAGGGCCTCTCCAGCCGGATATCTAGCCCAAGTAAGGGGTGAAATGGATTGTTGCATATCACAAGACCACTTAGTACTAGTGTCACAGACTGCTCAGCTACCACAATACTGTCCTCAAGTATTACACATTGCCATCCATGGCCAACAGAGAGTTCCATATCTTACTCCTCTGCAGAGGTGCAGTCTATGTATTTTACAGCCCTAGCAGTCAGGATGGCCCATACCACCAATATTTGCAGACATTGGAAGACAGCATGATAAAATAGGAGGCATTAATTTTTATACAATCCTCTGAAAACATGCTCTATCCAATGGTGTTACTTGTTTCTGTATCTGTTGTAGTTTCCATGGAAATAAATAGGGGGAGGTGATTTTGGTGTAATGGTTATCATCATAGGAAATGGACATGGTAACCCGAAATCAAATCCTGGATGAGGCTATTAGCATTTCACATAGCGCTAATACCCTTGGGAAAGGTATAAATCCAACTTGGCTTTTAAAAAAAGGTGCATCAAATTCTGCTCATGCGGAGGTGTTGGTAAATAAATACATGGAAATGAATAGGGGGAATTACCTTCAGATCACTTGTCATATCTTTTTTATAATGAAAGGGATTTTAAAGGTCTAAAATAATATTCAAATATCTTTCTCATTAATAGAAAAGATTCTTTTATTTTACTTATTGTATGAGAGAACTTTGTATTGAATAATCAAGATTACATCTACATGAGTGCAAATCTCTCTCTCACTCTATGATCCAATCGGTCAGTGGCCTATGGGTTAATTTCTTGGCAAATTTCTTTAAACCAAATTTCATCTAATTTATAGCACCTGCACTTGAGAAAATCACTGTAGTACCTTTCAAACACATACAGACTCTAAATGTTTTGTAGGAATAATTTTACTAGTTAATCTCTTTGACGTTTGACATTAATTCCTTGCTAATCTGCTGTCTGATCTATTGGCTACTTTAAATAATCCTTTTACTGTGAGTGCTTTGTCAACAAGTGTTTATTGATAGTCTCTAAGTACTCTTATAAAATATACATGGTTTTCAATAATTCTTAATAATTTATTATGAATGAAATATTATTCAGAATTCAAATGACTGACTAAAATTCACAAGAAGAAACAAAATGCAACTGTCTGACATTGGTTTAGATTTATGGTTTACTGGACTTAAGTTTTATCTCACTTAAAATCTCTTGTAAGTTAAAAGTAAATTTAACAGAGTGGCTTATTGTCAGTATCAGCTGGACAGTAAGGAAGTCTGTCCCCTTTTCACTAGCATTAGACCAGGGACATTGTTTTTCTTTCTGAGGTAAAGTGCCATATTTACCATCAGCTCCCCCTTTACTGCTCAGATCAGATTCCACAATCTTTGCAACTCATGCACTGAGTTGGTAAGGGTCAGTATGTATCTACCGATTGAGAAAGTAGAAGACTTTATAAACCAATTTAAAAAAAAAAAAACTAAATTACAACTGTACTCCTATTATTGTTATTGATATTATCATCAGTAAATAGATAAATAATGGCACTGATGATAATAATCATAGTCTTCTACATGTTAATGATTTTTAACTACCTATCTTCATCATAGAGATTTGAGGAAGATCACACTCTGAGGTGGGGGCAAGAGATTGACTAATCTAAATGAAACTTAACACCCTATGCAAATATGCTTTTATCACATGGGTCAGCAAGTAGGGTTACAATAATAATTTTTAGTACACCAGCTCTCCCCATAACTTCCTGCAATACCCCATTCATTTTAACCATTTTGTCTTTTCTCAGGTTTTTAAATATTTTTCCCTCCAACCTTTTTTTTATTTAGTTTTTGTTCCTTTTCCTATTCTTCTTTCATTTGTTCTTTTGCTGCTACTTCTGATTCTTTTGGAATCTTTTCTGAAAAGACTCCTTCCCCTTCTTCTATTTCAAATCTTTTTAATCCACTTTTCTTTTCCTTATATCACCTATTACTATGTATCTTTATTTTTGTGGAACACTATTATTTTTTTTTTTGAGTTTTCAAAAATGGTTATTTTTTTCGACTTTCATGACTTTTTTTCTTTTTTTTTTTCAAATGTTTTTCTTTTGTCACCTTGAAGCCTTTTTCTGATTGTTCCTCTTCAATACTTGTTTATACAACAGAAGTATTGGAAGTGTAACCAACAATGGTTTTATTATATTTTAAATTCCATATAACATTTAACAATACTTAAAAACCAAATGCCTGTATACAAAATCTCCATGATTAGATAAAATATTGATGTACTTAAAGATGGTGGAATATAGTGACAGTCTATTGAAAAGTCCTCAAGATTTTCTATCATTTAAATTCTAAAAGTCATTTTCATATTTTTGTATTCTATCAACCTGTGGAATTTCCATACAGCAAAAATGTTGAGACGCTTACTTTAAAAAGTTCTAGATAGTTTTTTTTTTTCATTTGGCCAGCCTGTGTCGAGAACATAAACTTTAGCTTACAATAAATGTATAAGATTAGATAAGAGATTTCAGGCCTTTGTTTCAATGATTTAAATGATGACTTAGTCAAAATATCTCCATTGAGCTAAGATCATTTGATTGTACATTATTAACTTTAATATATAGTGTATATTTTGACAGCAAGTTATTATTCAGACATATATGGTTAAAGACTTCAAAACCTGTCTTTTTTTTCTCTAGCTTTCTTGCTAGTTTAGGTCCAGTTGATAGAGGAAGAACCCTAAATTTTAATTGTATTGTTTCAACCAAAAACAAAATCTGTGAACTTAACATCAAACTAATAAGGATTATGTATTCCTTCAAAACAATAAAAGTTATTTATCAAGTATTTTTATTTAATAATAATAATATTCACAATGTTATATGGTATCAATTATTCCTATCAAATACTAGTAATTTATTCACAATTATTTAGTTTTAAGTGACTATTCCTATTTAATAATCATAGTAATAATTTGTTTGCATACAGTTATTGGGAATTCTTATGTAATACTAATAATTTTCAAACAGATTTATTTGATCCAATAATGGGTCATAACACTCTAGTTAGTGTGAACTTGTGAGTAATGGCAATGAAAGGGTACTCCACACTCCCAAGAGCTCCAGAATGGGATCCTTACAACCAGTTTTGTGTCATACTCAGGGTACCCATTTTTTGTGGGTGGGGGTCTTAATCCTCTGCAGGGGATACAATCAGTTGACATAGTTAAATATTAGATATATAAACTTTCATATGTTATTTTACTTTAAAAAAATGTTTTCAGAGATTTTAAAAGCAATAATAATTGTGGCATACTTGAAGAGAGCTGGAACAATTAACCCCATAAAGAGCAAATGCGTCAAACTGGCTCAGCATGCATAACTGGTTAAGAAAAGTGAAAGTAAATAAGAGTGAAAAATTGGATAAATACCTAGACCTTGCCAGAGAGATGAGAAAGTTAACATGAAGTTGACAGTGACACACTTAGTTGGAACCTTTGTAACAGTTTTGAAAAACCTGGAAAACAGACTTTGGCAACTAGAAATTTGAGGAAGAATTGAGTCCAAACTGCATCACTTCTGAGAACAGCTAGAATATTATCCTGAAGAGCTGAGGAGACTTGCTGTTACTTGGATTGCAGAGAAATCCACCAGTTACTCCTGGTGGGAAGAACTTGCAAGGAGTAAGATAATAATAATAATGATAATAATCATAGAAATCAGAGGAAGAGTTGAGACCATCTAAACAACATTATTAAGATCGGCTAGAATACTCAGATGAGTCCTGAGATCTAAGACTTGCTGTAACTTAGACTCCAGTGAAAGACCACCAATTAATGCTGGAATGCATGTAAGTGATACCATTCATAATTGGAACCCTTGGAACAATCCTGAAGAAGCTCTAAAAGAGATTTGGCAAACTGGATATCTGAGACCATCCAGACCACAGTATAGCTAGTATACCGAGAAGAGCTCTCAAGAGACTTGCTGTCACTTGAACTCCTGTGAAGGCCACCATCTTGTCTGCATTTAAATAACTCAGAGGGAAATGATAATGATAATCTCATAGATATAAAAAGAAAAAAATAATGAAACGAGAATTCATTAGCCTTGAGAATAACATCAGCACTGCAATCAAGGGACTTGAAGATTATGCAAGACAGAATAAGGAATGACTAATTGCAACAGGCAAACAGCAACAGAAAAATAGAGAAACAGGAATCCAGGAATCTAAAAGCAGAATGAAAGACTACATTAGCATTTCAGAATATAAATTCTAGGATTTGCAGATGAAATGACATGGACATGGCAACACAGATGAAATCAAGAGAAAGTAAACAGCACCTTGGACAAGAATTGTATAAATGATAGAATAAAAATGTCTAGATTATGTAGAGATAAAGATGATTTTATCAACTACATCACCATGATATATCCATGACAATCTCTAACCAACCGTCTCTGTCATTCATCGCCCTTGGAAGGTCCTCTGTGTGGCATTCAGTATCTGCACAGAGCTGGTCAATGTAGATCTTTGCTGGACAGACGACTCTTACATGTGCATGTGCAGGTTTTCACAGGAGAATGTCACCTACGAGTTCATCCTTGAATCTCCAGCAGTGTACAGCATACACATAATTGATTGGGGTAGATGATCCACTAGGATCTGAACATACAGACATTTGGTATATGTTACACTAGTGTCAAATGTAATTGGAACCCTGGTAATTGTCTTAAAGAACCTAGCAAGGACTGGAAATCTAGGGAAAAATTTAGACCATCCATGCAACATCACTGCTAAAATACCATTGAGGAGAGTCTTGGAGTATTGAGTCCACTGGTTGCAGTCATTTGATTTTCAATGACTCCCCCCATTCACTACTTATATAAAAATTCAATGAATACCAATGATAATTGTGGAATATGAAGGTGATGGTGATAACACTTGCAGTTGGTGCTCTTGGAACTGTCCCCAAATGCCTGGAAAAGAGACTGGGAGAATTGGAGATTAGAGGAAGAATCAAGACCATCTAGACCATGGCATGGAACCGTTCAAATCAGCTACAAGACTTAGAAGAGTCCTGAGAGATTTGCTGTCCTTCAAACTTCAGTTAAAATTGGTGTGAAAACCCACATGAACAAGTTTCTGTGGGATAGTGGCTAATTTGCTCAACTACCACATCGTAGTATGCAAGTTCAAACTCCAGTCGTGCTATTACATTCATTTTTGGACTAATACCCTTAGGAAATTTAAGAACGCCCCTCATCCACTCAGCTGTGTGTTAAATACTGTTATATACCCACTGTTGGGTATATACACGAGTTCCTTTGTGTCAGAGGAGAGAGAGAGGGGGAGAGAGATAGACAGGGTATCAGAGAGATGAGATGCATATTTGCATTACTTACTCCTTTCTTCTTCTCTGGCCATTCATGTTCGCCTAGTCGCCATGTTGAATTCTATCTTCTTCTTGTTGGCCGATCTTGTTGTTGGTTCATTTTCTAACTAATACATTAATGACCAATAATGCCAAGTTACTGGTTTTAACTTTTATTTCTAATCTTAACTAAATAACACAGCATGCCTGCAAGTGGTGAGTCCAGCTAAGCAAGAACATCCTTCTTGTCTGACGTCCTAGCTGGTACTGACCAGCCCCCATGTGACTTCACGTGATTCGCAGATTTTCTGCCTGTGGAGTCAAAAGGTCCTAACGGTTTGTATCTTTCCATTTTCGCTACACAGTATTGTCAATTAATCTATGCTACCATAGATTATGCAACAGTACCATCTCTATTCTTTTACAAAGATGGCTTTGATACCCATGAAGGTTTATTATGCCATTAAACAAAGAAACCAAAGCAATACCCATAAGGAGTATAATAATAATAATGAACTGTATTTTCTATTTTGCTATACAATAATTTATTGCAGAGAATAGAGTATCTATTTCAATTTTTTTTTTTACAAAAAACCCAACAAAACTTTAGATCTTCATTTTAACTATTTCAGTTGGTAGAGGATCCATGTTCGATACTGGTCCTTGCTAACTCCATGCATAACTAGCACAACTTGTGTAATCTGATGTAGGAAGCTGAAAGTAGGTTTTGCACTCCACCTCACATAAAATGCTCTTTGGTCTAGTGCCTGCAAAAAGGGGATAGACTCCCTTGCTTTTTGATTGATACCAACAAAAGGCCACTTTGCCTACTTTACTTTTACTTACTAGTACCATCGCAGATTTATTATGCAAAGGACTTTTGCAGTTGAAAAATAATGAAGAATATTAAAAAGATGTTATATATATTTTGAATATTTATTGGTACATTTAACAGCAAGAATTGTAATATTTTGACACATTATGTTCAATATTAAGATTTAAAATCTGGATTATTTTTGAAGATTTTATCATTGAAGCTAAAACAAACATTTTAACTTGTAGATTAATATTCAATTATCATTATTAATAATTTGATTTGTATTATCTTTCTGTGATACCATTCATGATGGTATAGCAGATGGTACATAGAATGAGGTTTTATTCTACTTTTCAATGGTACTGTTCTTTGCTGTTATACAACTTACAATCTGAGTGAGTTGTGAAAAAAAATGGAATTGGGAATATAAAGGATGATACTGGTTAAAAAAAAGAAAAATACTCTGAATTAA
Organism: Doryteuthis pealeii; assembly: GCA_023376005.1. Lineage (NCBI taxonomy): Eukaryota > Metazoa > Mollusca > Cephalopoda > Myopsida > Loliginidae > Doryteuthis > Doryteuthis pealeii. The sequence continues at coordinate 47,959,410 of CM042143.1, read as the reverse complement.
TAGTCCAATATGTTTTCATATGGGCATTTCCCCAGTCTCTCTATCATCAGCAGGATATGACACAAGGTCAATTTGTTACTGCTGGTTTCAATTCAGTTTTCCTTCTCCTAGACTGGTTGCCTAACTGAGGCTAAAGAACCCATAGCTGGAGGGAGAACAGATGGATTCATGGCTTCCAAAGGCATTAGTGCAAAGTGAAACACAAATAGCCTAGTCCAGGATTTGAATCTCTGATTCAATTTCATATGACGTTTTATAAAAAAGGTTAGTTGTCCTTTTAAAAATTCATTGTAAATATTCAGATATTTTTTCAGTTTAAAATGAGTCTAAATAGAAAATGATATCCATGCAAAAGGTCACTAAGGAAGAAGCTCATTGATAGGTATTAGAATTTGATTAATTTATGACACCTTGAAAAATTTCCTCCTTTTCCAAGGTCTAAGTGTATTAAACAGACATGGTAACACATGTTTAAATGCCTCACCCACTGAATTATTGAACTGATAGCTCAGCAAAAAGTTAAGTTATTGGATATTTATCAGAGTTTATTAAATACAAATTATGATTTGCAATTTGGATATTTTAAAAACAAATCCATATTTCAAGAGTGTACCATCTTGAATCTGCCTTTTAAAATGGTCTGTGTGGAGACATTAAAAGTCTCTTGTGATAAAGAAGCAGAAACAATCAAATGTTTCTTTTTTTTTGTTTTGCATGATTTCTCTGCAGAGAAGTAACATGTACACAAAGCTGTCTTAATTGCATGACCATTGTTAAAATTGAGGTGCCAACATTGAAGATATAGCTATCTTGTGTCACTGTTTGTAAAGGTCCTTATGTTGTCTGCTTTCTTTTTCTTTGACAAGTTGTTCCCTTGCAGCTGTTGTTATATTTGCATCTCATGCACGCAGCTGTTTCCTATCAGATCAATAGATCAGCTTGCCTCGATAATTTATCTGACTTCTGATTCATATTTATTTTGCCAGCATTTCTTTTTTTTTCACTTTTGTAATTTCATTTAATTATATTGACTTTTTTCTTCTTTTTATATGTCCTTAACAGATAAATACTTACTGCGTGTATATTTTCTAATGCAGCAGGCATTCTTTTCTATAAATATGCATACATGTATTTGTATTTACATTAAAAATAATACTAGTTTCTTAATCTCATTGATATGACGAATGTAAGACTTTTCCTTTTTAAGTGATAGAGTATTGGATCGAAAGCCAAGAGGTCCAAGGTTCAGTCTTTGATGTTTGATTAATGTGATTTCTTCACCTGAAGTCAGGAAAATTAATTTTTTATTTCAAAACTGTGAATTTTTTTTGTGTTTTACTTTACAATGTAAAGAATGAATCTTTACACCTACATCATGAAATTTGAGATTATCCCAAGAACCAATTAATGAACCCCCACTAAAAAAGACAAAACAAAAAAAACTTTTATTCATTGAAAATTATACAAATTTTTCTGCTATTAAACTGTGGACTTATTTACTTACACACCAATCTAAATAGTTTTTGTTTCCTTATATTGATATGAATTAGATGTTCAAATTTGTCTCTTTGCCAGCCAAAAGAAAGTTGCACACCCAATTCCACACTTACGACCACTATCTACAAATTTTTAAATATATTTATTACTATTTTATGTCATTTATTCCACCATGTAGCCCTTCTAGTATATGTTTTAAACATGCTTTTTTTTCTTTTAATAATTTGTAATTTTAAGTAACATTTTTAAGAGAAAAGGGTGAGAGCTTGAAGCATTTAAACTGTCTCAGCCATACTTAATTTCTGGTCATTAATTTGCAAGTTGAGCACACTAACATTCTGAATAAATCATACTTACAAACCTTTAGTATTAAAAAAATAACTAAATTTTATTGAAAGTAAACTAGTTTGGTACTTTCTGGCCATGGGCACCTCACATAGTGTAATCAGCAGCAAGCTAGATTATCCAACCACTCTTAGTGAGTTTGATTCTCACTGGGCTCCCCATACTTCTAGCCCTGTGTTAAATGTAAATTGGATTCTGATCCCACACAAAATTCTGTAGCTGAGATCATCTTCATTCTGACATTATTGGCACTACTATTTATCCATAGCTGGAGGCAGAATAGTTAGATTCATACTTTTCCCAAGGGTATTAGCACAATGTGAAATGCCAACAGCCTTGACCAAGAGTTGAACTCGGTTTGCCATGTTCATTTCCTATGACAATAATTATTACACCACTTGTGCCTCAATATATTCTATATATGTACATCATTGATGTATCTGCATAATGAAATAGACATGTGAATTTGTTCTCTCACAAAAGAAAATCTGTATATCCAATTCTTTCCTATTTACAAATTTACATATCAATTCCTCAGGAGATTTTAATAAATTCAAAGATGAAATGCAACTTTCATAGTCCACCAATGAACTCTGCTCAGATTTTGGAAATTGAATTTATCAAGAAGAAAGTTTAAATATGGAGTGTAGATAATCTTCTTCTTTCTTGAACATTGTCTTGTCTCTTCTGGATTCTAAACGCACACAAAAAGTCTGTAGCTGAGATCATCTTTATTCTGACTTTGTTGGTACAAATGATATTTAACGATTTTAGGAGAGAGAGAGAGAGAGAGAGAGAGAGAGAGAGAGAGAGAGAGAGAGAGAGAGAGAGAGAGAGAGAAAATTGGCAAATTAATCAATTTGTAAAAGTGATATTTTGTGCAAATAAGTGACCAAAATCATCCAATAAAACATAACACTACCATTAATATCGCTCACTCTCATTAATCACTCCACTCTCTGTTAATATATATATATGGAGAAAGTTGCATGGAAGACTAACACTTACCACTGTGATTAGTTCCCTCTTTCTATGACTTAAAGTACTAGTTCCTGCCAAGGGGAGAATGCCCATGAAGTCAAGCTATTTTTACACTGCCCTCAACCATGCATCAATGCATGGGTGAACTGCTGGTTAAGAATTCAACCTGCTCTGTACTTAGTTAGATGAGCACTTAGGTACTATAAGCAAACTGCTAACTGGGAGTAAACCAAATTAAGCAAATTCTAAATCCCTTCACTCCACTTAGCTAAGGAAAAGAAAAAGAAAGTGGTTGAAGAAATCATTGGTTTTTGGGGAGGCATGTTTTGTGTAATGGTTATTGTCTTAGAAAAATGGAACTAGAAACCAAAGATCGAATCATAGATGAGGCTGTTTCACTTCATGCAAATGCCCTTAGGATAGGCATGAATCCATCAGTTCTCCCCTCAGTTATGGGGAAATAGAAGGGCAGACTGATTTTTTAGCCTCAGTTAGGCAACCAGTCTGGGAGAAAGAGAACTCTAAATTCAAACCTGCTTTACTCAGTTTAAAAATTAACATTAGGCTACAGAGGGGTTCAGTAATTGTTAACATTGGACTCTCTTTGCAAAGTAACTGCTATTTTTTGATATAAAGTAAATAAAGTCGACAGAGTGGCTTAATATCAGTACCAGACAGAAAACGAGGGAGTCTATCCCCTTTTCACGTGCTAGACCAAGGAGATTTTTTTTGCATCTGAGGTGGAGCGCCACACCTACCATCAGCTCCTCACTTCACCGTACAAATCCCTGTGCTGCTCATACGCTGAGTTGCTGAGGGCCAGGATCGAATCAGGAACCTTGCGATTCCTAGGCAAGTGCCCTACTGACTGAGCTTAACCAAGCTATCATTATTCTAGACTAACCAGCCCTATAAAAGCTAGAGAGCCCAGTCTGCCCTACTATCTTGCCCATAGAGGGAGAAGAGGTGGATTTATGACTTACTTGAAGGGCAACAGTACAACATAATAACAAACAGCCTCAGTTGGAATGCTATATAATTGCTTTACATCTATTCAGAATGTTTAATTAAATGTGGATAATTATTTTTGTAAGACAAACAATTTGCTAATTTTTTACTTTTGAAGTTTTGAAATTTACATTATGTATGATTAGTTACATCTTGCAGCAACATGGCTCCTTGCTGATTACTGTTTATTCTTGATGAGAGTTTCCCTTTTCTCATGAGGAACAAAATTCTATTTATGTTTAAATTTTGCCTTAAGTCCAATAAATATGGATAGCAAATTTAGTTGCTCCATATGAAAATTTATTTTTTAGTTTAGAAGATGAATGAAAAAAACAAGAAAGAAAAGAAACACTTTTCCCAATTACCTATATACCTAGAGGGTACTTTGCATAGTGTAATGGTTAGCAAGTTAGATTAGCAGATCATTATTAGTGAGTTCGATTCCCACTGGGAGGGCCATACTTTTGGCCTTGAGCCACAACTAAGCTATGCTTAGTAAATAACTATAGATTCTCATACCTACATGTGATCTTTATAATATTAACAGCAATGATACTATAAATATATCAGAGGAAGCTAATAGAAGCAATAATAATATAGTTTTGAATGAATTGTAGATACGAAAAGATACTTATCTCCCAGAGAATTTAAGCATACTGCAAGAGGGTTCATCTGGGTCACATGACACTCTCTTTGGGTGTTGTCAGGCCAGTTGCTAATGAGACTTCAACAAGAAGAGACATTTGTCTCTAGGTTGTGTTAAGGAATAATAAGGACACTCAAGACTTTTCCTCATCCCTTTGGGATGTAAAAAATATTTCTCTTTTGTCCCTTTACTCTGAATTTTCAGTGTTTACCTCTTGTAAAGCAGATTGGCTTACAAGGGCTAAAGAACCCGGTCTATCCTACTATTTATCTATAACTGAGTGGAGAACAGATGGATTTATGCCTTTCCCAAGGGCATTAGTGCAAAGTAAAATGTATACAGCCTCATCCAGGATTTGAACTTGAATTGCTGTACACATGTTGCTTGTCAGAATCGACCTGTGTCTAATTTTGCCAGTTGGGAAATATTATCTATCAACTTGTTTGCATTGTAGATAAAGTACAGGGTGACCTACAAAATACTGAAAAATTTTTAAAATATTTATAACTTCTTGTTTTAAAGAAGAGAGAGAAACTTTGTATTTGTGAAAATGGAGTCAATGTATGCTTGTAGTTATATATATATATATATATATGTGTGTGTGTGTGTGCGTGTTTCTGTATAAAAAATATATATATATATATATATATATATATATATGCACACAGACAGTATGTATATATATATATACACATATACACACTCTAGCTCTCTAAGTATATATGTATATACACACACAATCTCTATCATATATATATGTATATCTATATAGTGAGATTGTGTATGTGTGTATTTTGGGGCCTTTCTTCTCTCTCGTACTTGGAAACAGTAAGGTAGCCTTATCAAATTTAATCATTAAAAACTGTAATCTTGTAAGACTTCCACATGAAACATTATTATGCTCTCTCTGTGTGAGTCTTTCTGTTTTGCAGATATCAAATTTACAAAAGCAACAAAGTAATTTGTTCACTCATTATTATTATTATTATTATTATTATTATTATTAAGGTGCTGGCATTTTTTTCTTTCATGATTAGTAATGCTGAAAATCATGGAATGAACCTCAGTGAATTAGGATTTTCTCCAAAACACATGCACGCAATAAATGAATGCATTGTATATACAATGTAAAGTTGCAGGCTACAAGGGTAAAAAGGAACAATGTAAAAAGCTCTTAGATGCAATACAAATTGTTGAGAGAAAATGAATAGGTTAGACAAGTTGGTAGGAAACAAAAGTCTTGTTTTTTTTTTTTGGCATTTTTTAAAAAGCGTATCTTGGCTTTTTTCAAAAATTTTATTCATTTTATTTTATTTTATTTTATTTTTCAAAATAGGGACAAGTTGTAAAGACCTAATGATCTCGTCACTTTTCAGGAGTGAAAAGAAAGAAGCAAATAAATTTTCTTGTTGCTCTGGAAAATCCGTTGACAGAGACAAAACCTGATTGAAAATCTCAAATCAATGCTAGACACAAAGTGGGAACATGTCAGTTAAACTGTAGAAGCAAAACACAGAGAATAGAATTACTTTGCAAAACAGTATCAAGTGATTTACAAAAAAAAAAAAAAAATTTAAGAGCCACCTTTTAATTATACACTTGTGATCACGTTATTGGGAGTGAGTGAGACAGAGAGAAAGTACCCATATGAGAGAGACAGAGAGAAAGTACCCATGTGAGAGAGACAGAGCAGAGAGAAAGTATTCCTGTGAGAGAGACAGAGAAAGTATTACCGTGAGAGAAACAGAGAGAAAGTATCGCCGTGAGAGAGACAGGGAAAGTATTGCCGTGAGTGAAAGACATAGAAAATATCCATAGAGACAGAGAAAATATCTGTGAGAAAGTGTCCACGTGAGAAAGAGACTGAGAAAAAGTGTCACTGTGAGAGAGAGACTGGGGAAAAGTGTCCCCGTGAGAGAGAAACCGAGGGAAAGTGTCCCTCTGAGAGAGAGACAGAGAGACAGTATCCCTGTGAATGAGATAGAGAGAGAGAGAGAGAGAGAGAGAGAGAGAAAGTATCCACGTGAGTGGGACAGACAGAAAGTATTGCTATGAGAGAGATAAAGTAACCATGAGAGAAAAACATAGAATATGTCCATATGAGAGACAGACAAGTATCCATGTGAGACAGACAGAAAGGTGGGCACGTGAGAGAGACAGACAGAAAGGTGGGCACATGAGAGAGACAGACAGAAAGGTGGGCACGTGAGAGAGTGGGCACGTGAGAGAGAGACAGACAGAAAGGTGGGCACGTGAGAGAGACAGACAGAAAAGGTGGGCACGTGAGAGAGACAGACAGACAGAGAGAAAGGTGGGCACGTGAGAGAGACAGAGAGAAAGGTAGGCACGTGAGAGAGACAGAGAGAAAGGTAGGCACGTGAGAGAGACAGAGAGAAAGGTAGGCACGTGAGAGAGACAGAGAGAAAGGTGGGCACGTGAGAGAGACAGACAGAAAGGTGGGCACGTGAGAGACAGAAAGAAAGTATTGCCGTGTGAGAGAGAAAGTATCCATGTGAGAGAGACAGACAGAAAATGTCCCTGTGAAAGAGAGACAGAGAGAAAGTATCCCCTATGAGAGAGAAAGAGACAGAGAGAAATTATCTGCGAGAGAAAGACAGAAAATGTTCATATGAGAGGGACAGAGAAAGTGTCCATGTGACTAATAAGCATGATGTATTCTTATTTAGAAGAACTAATCTTGTATACTATTTCTCTGAAATTTTGACTAGAAGAACACTGTAAAGCAGTGGTATGAGAGGAAATAGAAAAGTCGGGTATGGCTAACCATATATGGAATGAAAAGGGAAACCATCTGCCCTCCATCTGAAGTTAAGATAATAGATAGGAAATAACATTGGAAGAGAAGATGCCTCAAAGAATCAGCTCATATGATAGGCTATAGTATATCCAGTATAGAGATGCAGTGATACTGATAGCTTTTTGATTTAGTGATTTAGGATGAACCCTAGAGAAAATTTATAGGTCCCAACTAAAGCCGTCTAACTTCTACCTTGTACCCTATCCCATGTAATTTGTTTCTAAGAAACTATTGAAATGTATTTACAGATAGTTTGAAATGATGAGGGAAGAAAAAAGAAAAACACTGGAATGCATGGATACGATTTCACTGCGTCTTTTTAGATTTTTGTGCATCAGGGACGCAGGATGCGTACCTATCAGCATCTCTGGAGATGAATACAATATGGGAACCATAATTAAAAAGGCTATATTAGTTTTTAAAAAAAGCAATATGAGTGAAGGTAAAAATCATACATAAGTATAAAGGTAGATATTCTAAGTAAAAGAAGACATTGGGTTTATAAGTTCCCAAAATTCACACTGAATTGTCCAATAAATGAAAATAAAAATCATTTAAAAAATGTTTTTGATAAATCAAAAAATGCTCAATTGCTAACCAGTAGAGGAATAAAAAAAAACTAAAAGTAATTAAAGTCTGCCTTTCTTACTATCCTTTTATTACTCATTTCATTATTTATAAATAAAATTTCATCTGATGATTGTGTTTATTCTGTAGAAGATACATCCAACTTATAGCAATGAAATGAGAAAAAAGGTGAGGTTTTATTTACTTTTACTAATATATATATATATATATATATTTATGTGTGTGTGTATGTATATATTTATGTGTGTGTGTATGTATATATATATATATATATATGTGTATATATATATATATATATATGTGTATGTGTGTGTATATATGTGTGTATATATATGTATGTGTATATATATGTGTGTATGTATATATATATATAATCTATTATATTATCGATTTGATTTTATATAATTATTAATTATTTGATTAAAAAGCATTCAGATTTATTAAACACAAACATTTAACATTAAGAAAAAATATAGAAATACTTTATTTACAAGATCTTCAAAGTGTCTGGATTTTAGAAATGAAATTTTTAATATTTTTTTCAAATGTGTTTAGGCTTCAGTAATTAGAAAAAAAAATTGAAGCATGAATATTAAAACCATTTCTCGGACAGAATATATTTAACCATGAATATCAAGTTAATTATGAGGAATATATATATATATATATATATATATATATATATATATATATATATATATATATGTATATATATCAATATAAAAGTTATTCTATTATTAACAGGCTCATTAAATACAAAGCATATGACATGTCATTCAATTAGTGTTTTTTTTTATTTCTAAAAGAAATAATTGGATTTATCTTCAGACCACCTGCTAGAATATGTGGGGTGTATATACATTTAAGAATTAATGATTTTGTTCACAGCGTGGGATTACGTATTTGATCCAAACTATGTTGTTACTTAATTGGTGTTTATAACAGACTTTTTGATGGGTCTCTTGTTGATTATCTCCTACTTTGTTCTGGGTTTTCTTTTGTTGAGGTGGAGTGGAGTGGGCTTGGGTGATTTTTATTCTGCTCTATTTAAAAAATTATAAAAAAACTTGTGTAAAGATACAAACATTCTGCACTTATTTGTATGTAGGATAGACACCCTCACACAGAGTTGGATATATAGATATATGCTTTAATGTAACACACACACACATAAATGACCATTACTTACAATCAAGTCATGTTAAAAGCACCGTTTCTCATTACATCACTGAAGTTAAACAGCAATTAACCTGTTCAATACTTAGATGAGTGACCTTTGAAGCCAGAGCAGGTACTGTAAGCAACCTGATATAAATAGAGTTTAACAGTTTTGAAATCAGTTTTCCTTCTCCTAGACTGGTTACCTAACCAAGGTTAAAGAGCCCAGCCTGCACTATTTATTCATCGCTGGAGGGAGAGTAGTTGGATCCATACTGTTCCCAAATGTATTAGTGCTATGTGAAATGCAACAGCCTTGTCCAGGATTTGAACTTGGGTTGACAAGTCCATTTCCTAACCATAACACCATGTGCCTCCACTGTATACCATATAACTGTAAATTATTTGTATTGAGAATGGTTACCTATTAGGGTTTCATCTATGGGTCAAATAGATCTATTTGCAAATTATTTGCTTCCTTTTCACATGATCTTTAACCTGAATTGATACTCAGAGTATAAATACAAGATCAAAATTGTTTTTATTTTTTTCATATAACTGATCCCTATTTCTCTATTACTAACCTCTTTCCATTTGGCTATTTTCTATTCATAACAATGATAAAAATAATGATTTTCTGACTTGCCTATGTTTACCTAGAATAGTTCTACACAAAAACTAAAAAAAGACAATTGGGGAATGAATATAAAATGGACTGAGCTTTTGTGAATTCAGTTCATGTACTTGGCTTCTATCAGTGTACAGTTTTTTTTTGTTTTTTTAAGAAAACAAAAACAAAAGAAGTCACCTTGATTTATTTTTTATTTTTTCCACCAAATTTTCTTCTTGGCAATTTTTCCCCTCTTTTTCTGTTTGTGAAGAAGAAAAACAAATGTCTTCATTTGTGCTTCTTATTCCTGAAAACATTTAGATGCCCCACACCCCACACCCCACTCCCATATCCTGTTAAATTGTTCATCATTCAAGTCTAGAATGGTTCACTCTTATTGCTTGTTACTGTGACTTATTAATCACAAATTTATTTTTCATTCTTGGCTGTTATCTTCCTTTCATTTTTGATTATCTTCTTTTGTTTCATTCTTGCTTGTCTTCTTTTTTTTCCTTTTTTTTTTCTTTCTTTCTTTCATTTTTTGTTGTTGTCTTTCTTTCTTTCTTTCTTTCTTTCTTTTATTCTTGGTTGTTATCTTCTCCCTTTCTTGGTTGTTGTCTTCTTTCTTACTTTTATTTTCTTTCTTTTATTCTTGGTTTTTATCTTTCTTTTTTTTTTTCTTCCCTTTTTTCCTTTCTTTTTTTCCTTCTTCATTATTATCTTCTTTCTTTCTTTATTCTTTTCGGTCTTTCTTGGTTGTTAACTTTCTTTTTCCTTCCTTTCTTTCTTGATTGTTCTTTCTACCTTCTTCCTTTTATTCTTGGTTTTTATCTTTTTTTCCTGATAGAAGAAAAACAAATAATTTTTCTCTGATATTTGTTAACCTCTTCAATTTGTTTCAGATTTTTTCTTTTGCTTCTATCACCCATTTTTTTTCCTTTTTCTTTTTTAATGTTAAATTGCTTTGGACAATAAATATCTTTCTCTGTGTGGGTAGCCAAATGAATTACTTCTGTAAACATACAGAGCTCAACCTCACAGCACAAAAATTGATGCATAATATTCAAATTTTACAAAATATATGGGCATAATTTTCTTATATATTGACAGCTCCATTGGCTATTAATACACTTTGTATTTACAATGTTTTCTTTTAATACGACACCAATCAAAGCTGTTCTTTTGTTTCCTCTGTCATAACCTGAATGATACAATTTTATAATTTTGCTGGCATAGTTCTTTTGCAATAATTCACCAAGTGTCTTTTTTTTATTGTCCATCTATCTGTCATTATATAACTCAAGGAAAGTTTGAGATATGGTCAACAAATTTTTTCTGCTTACAAATGGAAGCACAGAAAAGGTTTTTAATTGATAGATATTTTAAAATTTTAAAATGTTTAAGGTTTTTCTTTTTATTGATGTTTTTAATTCACAATATAAGTATAATGCTAAACAGGACACTTTGTGTCATTTTGTTTTGCTCAGCTGAATCTTTATATTTTTGGAGGTGCCGGTTCAGCTCAGTTGGTACAAAAACTAGGATAGCATAGATATAGAGTCAACAGTACTTGGTAACTGCCAGTTTCCTGCCTATATGATGATGATCATCAAAACTATCTGAAGATTGTGTAAGTGCGAAACTGACAGTTATTAAGAGCCTTTGGTTGTTTGGCTACACTATCCTAAGCTCTATCACTGATGGGAGTCTATCCCCTTTTCACTAGTGCTAGACAAGGTGGATCATGACACCTACCATCAGCTCCCATATGCTCTACTGCACAGATCTGATTACCCAAACTATGCTACTCACTGAGTTGGGGAGAACCAGTATCGAACACAGAATCTTATGATTCCAAGGCCAATGCTCTACCAACTGAGGTAACCCTCTCATAACCTAATATAAAAAGGAATATTTTAGAATTTAGTATTTTATAAAACAATTCATTTAAGACATAATTGTTTTTAAATGTTTTTTTTTTTTGGTTAAAATAGGGCTGGTTTAGCTCAGACGTTAGAGCTTCCGGTTCAGAACCACAAGGATCTGGGTTTAATACTGGCCCTTGCCAACTCAACAGGAGTAGCATGGCTTGAATCAGTGCATTAGAATAGGGAACTGATGGTTGGTGTGGTGCTCCACCTCAGATGCAAGAACAATCTCTCTGGTCTAGCGACACTCCACTTTGGCCCTTACGTAGGCTAGATGGGCGGTCGGAGAAGTTCCCTCCGATCAATCATCTGGTCATGTCAAGCACTAGCACCTATATGACCCACCCCTATTGTCCTTATGGCAATCTGAAAACTTTTTATCATATATGTGTTAGAAGGCAGTGGCTGAGGGTCTTCATGTCCTGGGTATGACAAACTATCTGATGGTGAGGTTCCAGTTCTGACTTCTGGGGAATGTGGAGCACACATTCATCACTATTGTCCCAGGTTCAGAGTGGTAGTACCTGTTAGGGTCCCATCTATGGGTTAAATAGAAAAAAATTGGTTCTAAAAAATGTGTTTACAAAATTGAGTTTAAAAAAAAATTTAGTACCCATCAAGAATGAATAAAACAAAATATCTTTGGCATAAAATAACCCAACAAGGGTTGACATGCTGTAAAATCAAACTAACCAGCCTGGTCTTGCACTAGTAAGAGTAGATAGATTCTCTCATTGTCTGGCTTATACCGACAGCAAGCCATTCTGTCTACTTGTTTTTTATGATTGTATACTGAAAAAATCCTGATATTTTCAATCAAAGACATATCATTCGTTCATTTAAATGACCAGTATGTTTTGAATAGGTTGTATGTGAATGACACATCACTAGTAGCCATCACATCCAATCAGGCCCTGTCCTGTCGGCTGGGGCATTAGAATGCACTGACTGCACCTCTGCAGAGGGATAAGACTCCCCCCAATGGGGCCACCTGTTGGCTGTGGGTGGCGACCCGTAATGTTTAAGGATAGAACCCAGGTGGTTGAGCAGTCCATGACTTGCAATATTCCACTTTAGACTTTTCTTGGGCTAGACGGGCAGTCGGAGAAGCCCCTCCGATCAATCGGCTGGTCACATCAAGCTCTATTACCTATATGATTGCCCCAACCCTATTGCCCTTATGGCAACCCCCAATCCTTCTCATCATATTGGTGCTAGAAGGCGGTGACTGAGGGTCTACATGCCTTGGGAATGACGTTAAACTCTATCTGATGGTGAGGTTCCAGTTCTGGAGGTTTGGGGAATGTGGAGCACCCCTTCATTCCCATTGATCCCTGGTCCACTCTGATCCGAGTGGTAGTATCTGTTAGGGTTCCATCTATGGGTTAAATAGAAAAATGTATTTATAAACAAAATTGAGTATCCATTAAGAATTGATTTATTTCAAAACTATATTGGCATTAAATGACCCACTGAGGTTGATATGCCGTAAAACAAACCAAACCAAATCCAATCAGGCCTTTGGCTAGATGTATGACATTTGGCAACCAGTCTACATGATCAAGATATTTTTGTTCTATTTTAAAGGGATTTACAAACGCAAACTAGTAAATTCACACCTTGTGGACGCCTATGCATTTATTCATTCTGCCCAAATTTTATTCACCCCAAGGGGTCTATATAAAACACTTTGAGAAACCCTGGTTTAAATCATAGCCACTTACCTTGTGAATGTTGTCCACTGACTGTTTGTTTAAACATATTAACTCTTAACCTACTCTAAAAGAGGACATTGGAATTTGTTGAAAGGGAAAATTAAGTGAAGAAGGGGTTCAATATGGACCAATTTTAGAAGCACTGTTATAGACCAACCAAGGTGTATTTTATGGCAAGCCTTTATATTTTATCCGGAATTATGAGTGGAGTCATACAGACTTGATTTGTCAGGAATTTTTTTAAATTCTCTCACCGAACCTGCAAAAATTCATCAAGACATGATCAACTTAAGAGGGGAAAAAATTGAGTCTTGCGAACAAATTCTTTATTGTATAAATTTGTATAATTTCATTGAAATTCTTTTTTGGATTTTACCAAGATTAATCTGTGTACGGATTAAAAGGCATTTTTCAGTGTCTTTCCTGCAAGTCATCTTAATCTTGATGTGTTGTAAAAATTTATGTTGCAAAGCTGTTAAATGAGATTAGTGAAAATGGATCAAAAGTGACAACATTTTCCAGTCAGACTTTGGAGAAATCACTGGAAAATGGATAAAATTTCATATTGACAATCTTGGGATTTTTAGAAATGTATTCTTTAAAAAAAAAAAGGGGGAAAAAATGTAGTTTGTATTTCATTTGTTTTTGGTTGGTAAAAATTAGATTAAAAAAATATTTAAAAAATAATTGAGTGAATTTGAAATGCAGACAAATGTTCAACCTTCTTGTCTTGATAACATTCAGTCTAGGTGTCCATGACCTGTCCTTATTTCATCTAGGGAATAACATTCTAATAAGGGTATTTTCCAGTATAACTCTTCTGTTATAACATTGGATTGATTATTTAGAGTTATTCCCTTCAGTAACTCTGACATGTTTATAAGAATCTTTCACTGCTATATAAATAGAAGAATCAATATAATCATGGACCACTGTTACAGTAGGAACTCAAAAAGTATATTACTAAATTTCTTTTATGTTATATATATATATATATATATATATTATTGAATAGAAATGATGCGTCTCTCTGTAACCAAAACTGTCATCATGGACCTCACAATTCCCTTATTTATTTACATCACATTTTCCATGATTTTATTTTTATTAATTCTTATTTATTAGAAAAGTATTTTATATTATTAATAATGGAGGATGTATTAACAGGATACATGCAATTTTTTAAAAAGCCATTGTATGACCTTCATTTTGTATGTGGCAATATTTGGACTTCAAGTTCATCTGACATGGTGGGAGGTTAGAAAATACTACTAAATACATACAATTGTATTTATGTATACAACCAAATAGCAGTTTACAGTGTGAACAAGAAGGCTAATTTGCATATTGATCTTAAAAATTGAATTTAAATAAATATGTTTGGTATTATTGATTTCTGAATGTTTGGTTTTATTTTAATAAATATGAGCAAAAACTCCATCAATAAATCTTAAAAGAAATCCTTTAACAAAAAGAAATAAATGTAATTTCATTCTTTAGTTAAATAGTTGAATTATGAAAATTTAGCAATAAATGCTGGGAGTGATTGGAAGAGGTAGCATCCAAGTTATTCTATTATTTGATTATACCCCCTCTGTTTCAAATAAGTTTAATGTAATAATCTAATTTCAAATAGTATTAAATGCTTTGTTTTTATTTTTTTATTTTTTTTCTTTATTCAATATTAATATTTTTTGAATATTTAAATATGCATACCCCAAAAAAGTAATGTAAGTAGTTAGAATAAAAAAATAACTTTATTAAAATATTTCTATTAAAGTACAGCTGAAGTAGATTTGCCTGAAAACAGCCCATGTTATTGATGTGTTTAAAATACTGCAATGTATTATTTCTCTAAAATTTTGAAATGAGGCTTGATAATTTGTACTATTTGGATTATTCGGACTATTGTCCTCATCTTTATTGTTATCTACACAACGTTTGAGAAGGCTCCCAAGTCCGTCAAGAAATACCTGAAGAAGGCCTGAGGGTACATCGGTTGAAACGTTGTGAATATAACAAATAATACAAACTGCAATGTATGCTATAAATCACTAGGGAATACAGTTTTACATAATATATGGTGTGGATAATTTGCATACTGGTTTTGACAAATAATTACTTGGTATTATTCATTTCTGTTATCGTTTCATTCTCAGACATATCAAAAGTTATCTTACATATGATTTATATAGAAATCAATTAAAATAAAACAAGTTTCATCTTTTTATATGCATTTTTTATTTAGTTTTGTTAGTTTCTCTAAATTAATATAATATTTTATTACACTATATTTGTACCTAGAGGGGGCATATTTTTGCTAATATATATAATCATGATTAAAATTTAATGCTAAAAGCGTTTTTAATCAGTAAAATCTTTACAGTGCTTTAAGCATTAAAATGTGGAGTAATATCACACACACACACACTCACACACTCACTATATATATATATATATATATATATATATATATATATATATATATATATATATAATAATCCGATTGGATATAATGTCCAACAAAATGTTTAGAAATAGGTTGATGTTAAAATTATTTTATTTCCTCTCTAGTGAAATGTTTAATAGGAATTAAAACAATTCGAGCCTTACCTTTGTTTCAATCCCTATTTCTTATATGTAACCCAATAAAATTGGCCAATCAGAGCAAGAATTTTGTTAGTGCAATACACTTAAAATCCTCTAAATCAGAGAATAAATCAACTTCCTGTCCAATATTAGACTGTTGTAGGGTTTGTATTTACACTGAATGCCATTTTTTAATCATCCAAATTCTCAGTATGATAGTGATAATGCTAATTAGAATCTTTCACTCCTGCCTAAATAGAAGCATAATATCATCATGGATAGTGTTTATAAAAATGTTTTCAAAGGTCTGATATACATATATATTGATAAAGTCAATATTGTGACACATTGTTTCTTTTTCTTTCTACAAAGAGTCATTTTCTTTCTTTTTTCAAATATAATATATATATATATATATATTATATATATATAAGTTAAAAACAAAGGACAAGACTTGCAGACAGAAAATGGCTGCATTATTTAACAATATATGCCTACAAGAAAAAATGCTGCCTAAATACACATATATATATATATATATATATATATATATATATATATAAACTAGTGAGATAGATATATTGACTCAATTGATACTCATAAAAAGTGTGAAAACACTTCTCTAGAGGAAATAAATTCTGTCCCTCCCTCTCTCTCTCTCTCTCTCTTCTCTCTCTCTCTATATATATTATATATATATATATATATATATATATATATATATATATATATAGTTAGTTTATATTCTTGGAGATGTCTATTTGTGATTAATGGTCTTAAAGAGTGACCTATAAATCTTTTCAAACCAAACTTAGATTTATCTCTTTTTTAAAAACTTTATTTATTTTCCATTCATTTTTTTTCCATGGAATTTATTTTCTTTTGAAAAGCATTATTCCTTTAATAATTGAACTGGTAAAGTTGAACTAAAAAGAAAAAGGAAGCTTAAGACTACAACTTATTTACAAATGTCACATTTATTAAGTATGGATTGATTCGGTCAATGCAGAAATGTTTCTGATGCTCCAGATATTTGCATCCATAGAAGGAAAATACCAAACATATTTTATTGATACTAGGATTTATTTTGACAGTTAATTTTGATTCCAGATTTGGAGTTTATATTAGCAACACTTTCTAATATCTGATCAACTGAACGAGGTCTGAGTGTTGATCCAAATATCTTGCTTTTGTATCGGTGAGCCATTCAGCTGAGACTGGCTCAAGTGAGTGTTGTGATTGCTCAAAGCTCGATGTTCATCTGGACATCATTCAGATGGTAATGATCTGTGTCAGATTTCCACACACAAGCTTCTCAGGAAGATTAGCTCAGAGTATTATTGTAATCCCTGAAATGCTAGGCTGGAATTCTCCCAGCTTTCTTCATGACTGGAGATTTATTAATTTGATAGAATTCATGAGGAATTGTCTAGCACCATACGGAATGGTAGAAGTACGTTTTCCAAAATGGTCACCAATTCAGATCAAGTCTCTTGTCTTTATAGATTTTAAAGTTGGTACAAGTGAGAAAATATATTTTTTGTATTTTTTAAAACTGAAATTGCAGAAGACAACTGAGGTGATAATTTGATGAATTATTCAGACTAGGATCTTTATATTTATTGTTTTGATCACTACACTTCACATAGTGTAATGGTTACTGCTGTAGGAAATGGACTAGGTGAGATGAGTTCAAATCCTGGACAAGGCTGTTTGCATTTTATATTGTGCTAACACCCTTGGGAAAGGTATAAATTAAACTATTCTCCCTCCAGCTATGGGTTCTTTAACATTGGTATGGCAACCGATCTAGGAGAAAGATAACTCTGAATTCAAACCAAAGGGGCTCTCTTCAGATTAGTCAAAACTATTACTCCAATTTAAAAAAAAACTACATGTTGAATGTGATCTTTTACTTTTACCATGAAGGAAAATGCAACATAACTATAATGATCATAGAAAACATTGGCTTCTGTTTTTTTTTTCTTTTATTTAACCCATAAATTAATATTATAAAAGTTATATACTATATGGACTGCTCATTCCTAGAGTCTGCATTTTCATGAGTATGACATAAAATTGCATTTAATTGTAGTTTTAATTCTTGAACCCTGGGGACTGAGGAGGACCCCTTTCATTGCCATTACTCCCAGGTCCACTCTGACCTGGATTGGTAGTACCTCTTAGGGTCCCATCTATAGGTTAAATAGAAAAAAAGAAATGTTGAAAAAAATTGAGTTTGAAAAAAAATTGAATATCATCAAGAACGAATAAAGCAAATGTCTTTGGCATAAGATAACCCATCAAGGGTTGACATGCTGTAAAATCCAACCAATCGACTAGTCTGCAAGTGTAGATGTGTTCAGTGAATGGCAAAATACCAAAAAGACTGTTCTTTTTTTTGGCACTGAAAGAACCTTCCACAGAAGTGGAATATTCTATTTCATTTTCATATTTCATTTTTTGTTTTATTTTTTTAAATGTTGAACTGTTGTTGATGGCTTTGGCATTAAACAATCCATAAAGGTTCATATGCCATTAAACAAGAAACCAAACCAAACCAAGCCATGACAGGGCTATATATTACATTAATGTCTTAGGATCTGGACAATTTTTGGATTCACCTACAAGCAAAAGTATTCTTGCACTAAAGAAAGACTTTTTTCTGATCACAGGGAAATCAAGACTTAAATTTTTTTAAATATTAGTAATGGCCAGCAGAGAGCCCATAAACAATAACCTCTTAACATTTATTAAAATATATGCATTTACCCAACCACTGGTAGTATGTGACACAAGGTCAATTTTTAAGCAGAATATGGTTGGTTTGAATTCAGAGTTGTCCTTCCCTTTCAAATTGGTTTCCTTACTAAGGTTAATGGGGGAGGGGGGTTCTAGTGGTATAGTGGTTCACATGCTGACTATGATATTATAGTTATCAAGTTCAAACCACAGTTATGCTATTACATTAACTTTCAGACTAATACCTTTGGGAAAGGTATACACCCCCTTATCCTCTCAGCTATGGGTTAAATAGTATTACTACTGTTTTTCTATAAAGATGGCTTTGTCATTAAATAATCCACAAAGGTTGATATGCCATTAAACAAAGAAACCAAACCAATTTAACCAACAGAGCCTGTCTACCTTACTATTTACCCATAGTTGGGGAAGAGGATAGCGGGATGTGAAACAAACTGCATTCACCAGGATTTTAATCTGGGTCACTGATTCGATTTCCTACGATGATAATTGTTACATCACTTATTTCATGTTTAAATTAGAAATCTCCAGTAAAGAAAATCTTGAAAAAAATGTGGGTACTTTAAATCTTTTACAAATCCCTCTCATTTATTTGAATTAAATGTGATCCAAGATTTTACATTGGAGATGATTTTCATATATGATTTAGTAAATACATAGTCTGAATCCATGATGTTTTATCGGAACAAAAAAAAAAATTCTTTTTTTTAGCCTTTTAAACAAAATAGCTTAAAATACTACCCATAGAGAAGGTTTTCAGCTAGTATATATAAAGTCACATTTTATTTTGTATACAAGTAGATATTATTCTCTATAAGTTGAGCCAGTCAATGTTTTGTATTAAGAGCATAATTAAATTATATAATAAATGTCATTCTATAATTTGAACAACTCTACGTTCCTCTTGTATATCAGAATTATCATCTGGCTTAAGGAACTGCCAATTTGTGTTCATCTAATAATAAATAATACCTGGATTAGATTCTTTTTTGGAGCCTAGATTCTCAGCATTTTATTGATTTCTAAAAAAACACGAGCAGAATAATCAATTCAGATTTTATTGGCTGGTATTATTTGATATTAAAATTCTTGTAGAATTGTCATTATCAAACCCTGATTATTTAAATCTAATCATTGAAGGGAATCTTGATACTCAAGTACTTAAAAGCCAGAGAATCAATCATTTATTTTCACTTGGGGTTTTGTTTTGTTTTTCTATCACACATATGCAATGTAAATTTTATGTCTTTAAAATCTAATTAATGTCACAAATCTTTTCCTTCCTCTCTACAGGAACCTCCACTCAGCTCACATCTAAAAGAAAAAAAAAATTCCATCACTTTTATAATGATATTTAAACACAATAAACAATGATATTATTTTGTTCTTGGTGATGGCCTATAGGTTAAAATATTAGACTTGATTCTGCAGTGTTTTAATTTCAAGCCTCAAGTAACAAACAGAAGAATTAAACTCTTCATTTTATTTAAAAAATGAAAATGTCCATTAAATCTTGTAATATATGAAATATTCAGTGCTTTTCAGGCTTTTAGGATGTTATATTAATTTCTGTTTGTTGCTACTGTTATAAATGTATTTGTTGTAGCTGATTATTTCATTAAATGAATTCTTTTGTAGTGTCTTTCAAGTGCTCTAAAGCCTCCAAGTAAGATTAGTTAAGAAGTCCTTTACATAGCATTTATGTTATTTCATCAGGTTTGGTTTATTTGTTTAACAGCATATCAAATCTCTATGGGTTATTAAATGCCAAAATTTGAATCATTTGTAAATATTTGATTATAATCATAACCATTTATATTTTTAACATTCCATTGCAATCATTTTTCTAATTGCAATATTTTTGTTAATCTAGAATAATAATTTGTTTGCACAGTTATATAGAATTATATAGTCTCACTACTAGATGCAGCTTAGTGTCATAACTAGGACACCACTTCAGGTTGGTTGGTTGTATTTTACAGCATGTCAACACTTGTTGGGTTATTTTATGCCAAAGACATTTTGTTTTATTCATTCTTGGTGAGTATGCAAACTTTTATTTAAACTCATTTAAAAATAAAACAATTTCTTAAACTCATTTCTTTCTATTTAACCTATAGATGGGACCCTAACAGGTACTACCTCTCCTGGTCAGGGAGGACCTGGGGTAATAGCAATAAAGGGATACTCATATTCCTCACTGTTCCAGAACTGGAACCAACCATTAAATTAAGTTTAACACCATACTTAGGACACTAAAGACCCTCAGCCACCGCCTTCTAGCATGTATATGATAAAAAGGATTAGGGGTTTGCCATAAGGACAATATGGTTTGGACAATCATATAGGTGCTACAGCTTGGCATGACCAGGAACCTCTGATTAAAAGTTTTACCTCAAAGATATTTACGGACTAACATTCCATTGCTTTATTGTCTAGTCATGTTACATTTTTATTTTTACATATAATTTACTTTTAGACTTGGATTTTAACATATCAAAAAATTTGTAGATATTTTTTATTTCTTTGTATATAATAAAATTTTGAATTATGTTTTTGTTTTTCATTTTAATAATAATTATAGTATATTTTATTGCAATTTTCTCATAAAATACTATAAAAATAGAAAAAACGGAATTTAATAAAAGTGGAAATGGAAAAAATTGAATTTACTAAAATCAGAAATGGAATTAAGAAATATTTGAAATGTAAAATTGGGGGCCTACACAGGAGAATGTCACTTATGAGTTCGTCCTTACTTCCCCAGCAGTGTCCAACATGTCTTGTCTGTCTTACTTGTATGATTTATGTGATAGGAGGTAAGTGGCCATATAGTTGCTTTTTTTGTGGGGTGCTGCTTTCAGGATTTGTCAAGGTATCAAGTTTATCAGCCGCCTTGGGTGTCCTTGAAGTGAGCAATGATCATTAAAAATTCATCTAATTTCATATTTGATCATTTTACATTTTATTCCTTATTCTGAAATATTCTCAAACGCTGATTAATTTCTTTTTTGATTTCAAAAGCTTTTATCAAATAAATGTCTTTAAATTATTCCGTTCCTTATAGATACCATAACATTTTTTTCTGTTGTAACTTAATTTGGAATGAAACATTTTCTTTGTCTACTCAGACATGCTCTAATTTCTGTGATCTTCAATTCAAGAAAAATAAAATCAAGAGAAAAATTTCAATAATTAAAATCAAAACTGATTTTTTAACACTATTCTTCTGATTGTTTGTACTGATTATGAATGTCATCTTTTTAAATTTAAGATATCAATTGAGTGACTGCGATACATTGTAAGAAAATCATTTTCTTCTTCTTAAGGAAAAAAGGAAAAAAATTAATAGAATTTACAAAAATATTTGCTGACTAAAGAAAGAAGGAAAAAAATATAATCATCTTTGAGAATGAAACTAAATTAATAACTCTTTTGGATGTTCTGGTTCTGTAATAATTTTCCTGATAACCCACTGGGCTTGCCCAGATTTTAAGATAAGGGATTTATTTTTTGATTTTTTTCTTCTTTAAACTGATGCTTGAACTAATCAATTTAAAAAGCAAAAAATATGTAAAGGAAATAAAACTTCCATTTATTTGGGCTCTGATATTTTTCATTTGTACCCAAATCTGTTGCTGATTTATTTTAAGCTCTTTATTCATTGCTTTTTATGCTCCTTTTTGAATGTGGAATTATCAAACCCCCAAGGGAGACAATTCAAATTTTGAAATGTGCAGAAAGTATCAGAATAATAATCTTTAAAGGATTAAATTTTCAATTAGCATACATCCAACAGTGAGCTAAGGAAATAAACAATTGCAACATTTTCTTTTTCTTTTCATTATTTTTCTTGCTTTTTTTTTCTTTTTTTTAATGTTAAAGCAATCAAATAGTAAAATCTTTGTAGAAGACAAATGGGCAGACAGGCAGGCAGGGTGGCAGACATGGTGAAGGAAGCTTAATGTATTTAAAGGTTGTATGAATCTTCTGGCTTAACTAATGATAGCTTGGTGATCAGAAACACTGGAGGAGAGGTCAAAAGGTTTTGTTCAATCCTCACTGCCTAGAGATGAAAACTCATTAGCATTATAACTACAAATGAAGAAGCTTAGAAATCTAAAACATTTTTAAAGCAAAAGTATAGATCACAAATATGATATATATATATAAGGTAGTGATTACAAAAAGACCAAGAAGAGAAAAACACATGCTCATCCCAAAGTTCAGCACATTTGGCATATTGTTTCATGTGTCTTTAACCCAAGCCAAAAATTTAAATTAATTAAAAGATATGTTATTCCTTCCTTGATTAATATAAGGATTTTCACCATCCTCTTGTGTTAGTGTGTGCATGTGTGTGTTTGTATATATATATATATATATATATATATAATAGTAGTAATATTGATAGTGTAAAAGAGTTTCAATTGAAACTATGATAAACCGATGACTCTTTTACACTATTATTATTACTATTATCATTATTGCTCTATGTTTATGATGTATTCAGCACGTTTGGATAATTCATTGACGCCAGTGCAAAAGTTAAAGCTGCAATTGGATACTATATATATATATATATATATATACATACACATGCTTAATGTTCATCCTCATGAGAGATAGAATTGCTGACCCAAGTTCAAATGCTTTTTCTCCCAGACTAGTTGGCATACCAAGGCTAAAGAGATCAGTCTACCCTACTATTTACCCATAGATGGAGGAAGAAGATAAGGATCAGTGCCTTTCTCAATGACATTAGCATGAAGTGAAATGCAAACAGTCTTGTTCTGTATTTGTTTACAATCAAGTCACATTAAAAGTACCAATTCCCTCTTGATCACTGAAGTTAAGCAAAAATTACTTGATTCGACATTAAATGACCCAAACAGGATTGATATGCCATAAAACAACCACCCAACCATATAACTGTGTGCCAACAAATGATTTATTAAATCTATTAATAATGGAGAATCGCTTCCGGTTTTTGTCTGTAACAAAAATTATGTCACTGCTTGCGTCACATTACCCAAAATCGTCATAACATAGAATGAATACACTCAAAATTTGAACATGCAACATTAGACAGTCCTCATTGTTTTTTTAAAACAAGTTTTAATAAATACATGACTGGTATTTCATATCTATATATATAGTTTGTTTTATTCTAATACTTATTTAAAGTTTACATTTCAAACTGTTTTATTTTTTAATCCTTTAATGAATTTGATGATTTTACTTACAAACTCGCTGACATTGAATTTTTTACTCCCACCCTTCAGGCAATATGTTTCAAAAATCTATTTTTACATCGCCCAGAGGGTATTTTTTATTTTGTACTAGTAGAAATAATTACTTGAAACCATATGATTATTTGTATTAGATAAGTATACTTGAAAACATACAACTGTGTTTAAATTGTTTGTATCAAATAGGAATACTTGATATCATATGACTGTGTGCAAAAAACCTCTTAAGAAACTATACTGAAAATGTAGATATAAATGTGAAATGAATACAATTCCCCAACCTCTAGGCATAAAATAACCCTAGATGGGTTGACATGCCATTAAAATCAATCAGTGGGTCGGATCTATTTGAAAAATTATTAGTATTAGATAGGAAAACTTGAAACCATATAAATGAGTGTAAAGTATTTAAATACTTGATAACATAGATGAAAAAAAACAACAAAAAAACTAAAAAAACTTTTGAATAACAGCTGCACAAAAAATGTAAATGTAGATATACAATGAATGTGATTCCCTAACCACCAGGCATAGAATTATACTAAATAGGTTGAAATGCTATTAAAATCAATACTCGTGTTCCTTATTTGTACACTTGTCATCATCTTGCAACACCCTCTGTTTAAAAATGAGACTGTCCAAATCATCCAAGATGAAATCCAAAAATGTAAATCCTGATTATCTGGTTTTGCTTACCTGCTGAATTCTTATTTCTTATGAGTGTTGTAATAATGGACCATTCCATTTTTATTATAAAAGAAAGAGAAAAAAAGGACATGCTACACAGAAAAAATATAATAAGAAAGAAACAAAGAAGTATTAAGAAAGAAAGAGAGAGGTAGGTGAAAAATAGAGAGGGGGTGAGCACAAAGAAGCAAAAATGCTAATCTGTTTCATTTGAACATAATGAAAAGATGAAAAGAAAAAAGTGAGAGTTAAATGAAGATTATATACTTTTTACATGTTGAACTATTTTGTAATAGCTCTTAAGTAAACATATCAAATGTTGTAATAGTTAAATTATCATATAGTGGTATATCCACAGGTCCTGCTAGTTAAAATCAATCCATCAAATATTAGGTTTTGAAAGAAATAAACATTCAGTTCTAAAAACTGGAAGCAATTTAATTTCTTCCATATGGCAATGGCCAAATAATTTTCAAACTTAAATCTTAACCAGCTTTCCTTCCACTGAAACCTTTTTTTTTGTGGGGAAGTAAGTTGATTATTTTGCAGATGAGAAGATAAGCACAATAACTGTTTCAAACAATCAACTTTATGGAAATAGCTACTGTCAAACCAGTTTGAATGACACACACTGGTTTTAATTAGTGGTTATGTGAAACCAGATACAAAATGAAGCCAAGGGAATGTTCAGGGTGAAATGTTGGGGCACAAACACTCAAGATGTTTTAGAATAATTGCTGAGTCATCATGATACTCATCTCACAATTACAGATATCAAATAATTTAGCCCTGCCCAAAAATGTAAATAATATAAGTACAAATAACAATAATATAATCAAGCATGGTTGGGTGCAGCTGGTTTTCTATCGGCTGGTCATGTCAAGCACCTATATGATTGCCTCGACCCTATTGGCCTTATGGCAAATCCCCAACCCTTATATACTAAAAGGATGTGGCTCGTAATGTCCTGGGTATCACTTTAAACTCTATCTGATGGTAAGGTTCCAATTCTGGAGCTCTGGAGAATGTGGAGTACCCCTTCATCACCATTACTCCCAGGTTCAGTAGTAGCTGTTAGGGTCTAATCTATGGGTTAAATAGAAAAGCATGAGTTTTTTTTTTTAAATTGAGTACCCATCAAGAATGAATAAAACAAAAAGTTTTCTGAGGTGACAAGTCTCTTATATGGGATGCTACCTACAGTGATACCATCTCTAAGGGTAACTTGATTAAACTGACAACAGATCCAAGCATTGTCACCTGGCAGGCTGACGTGTGTAAACTGGCTAAGTACTGATTCCTTTTGGTCAGATTTATTTTCTTTGTATCTACTGTGGTTAATACATCTGATGTCCTAGGCCTTTCTTATACAGCCTTTCCTCTCCACTAGATTGGTTCAAAAGCTACTGTCAGTTGGAATGAACCTTGAGAAGTTGAATGACCTTTTCTAAGAGTTTCTCTTGCCATTCTTTGGGGGCAACACATTTTCAATTCTTTTAGCTAGGGTTGTGGATCAGAAATAAGAGCCTTTTTTTTTTAAATGTGTTATTATTTTGTACATTTGTATTTATTTTTTAACAAATTTAAAAAAAGACAAAGAGAATAATTTGGAAGGAAAGGGACCGGGTTAGCTCAGTCGGTAGAGCATTCGGCTAGAAACCACAAGGTTCTAGTTCGATACCGGTCCTCGCCAACTCAGTGTATGAGTAGCACAGGGATCTGTGCGGTAAAGTAAGGAGCTGATGGTAGATGTGGCACTCCACCTCAGATGCTAAAAAAACAATCTCCTTGGTCTAGCGCTATTGAAAAGGGGATAGACTCCCTCGCTGACTGGCTGATACCGACTTTAGGCTGCCCCGTTGACTTTACTTATAGGCACTTATAGTGAGAATGGGAAAAGAAGAGAAAAGGAAAGAATGTGAAGAAGAAGAAATCAATAAGAGAATAAGTTGGAGGGAAGGAGAAATTGATAAAAGAGAGAAAGAATACAAAGTGACACAGAAGACGATAGACAGAGTGTGAGAAGAAAGAAAGAAAAATGTGAAGAGGAATAAATCAAAAAGAGAATAAGCTGGAAGGAAAGAAAATAGAATGGTGAAAAATCCTTGAACTAACCAGGGAGAGAAATTGAAAAAGAACAAACAAATATCAAATGACACAGAAAATGAAGAAAATTGAAGCCTTGAAAATTATAGTTAGAGAAAAAAAAAAAGAAGAGAGATTAAATCATTTACCTACTTACATAACTTGGAGACATGCTTATCATAATGGTTATTGTTGTTGGAAATGGAATTGGTGACCCAAGTTCAAATCCTGGATTAAGCAGTGTGTGTTTCACTTCCTGCTAATGCCTTTGGAAAATGCATGAATTCATCTTTTTCCCCTCATCTATGTGTTTATATTGAGCAGACTGGACTCATTAGCCTTAGTAAGGCAACCAGTGTAAGAGAAGGAAAACTCTGAATTCAACTCAACACTGGTCAGCTCAAAAATTTATCTTGTTTCACATCCTGCCTGTGGTGGAGGAGTTGGGTAAATTTATTATATAAATAACATATTTACATAATCTGTGAAATGCCTGTGTACTACCCCTCACACAGAATCTCTAATCCACCAAACATGTTGCTGGCTGTAGGAATGAGATCAGAGAAGATGAATGGTTGTTTCAAAGAGTTTCCTTTGCCAAACTTAATGGCACCACATTTCCAATTCTTTTGGCAAGAATTGTGGATATTTTTTTAAAAATTGCGTCATTATTTTACAATAAACCTTTTAAAGTTAATAGAAAAAAAAGGCAGTTATCATTTTCTAAAATGGCCTGGATTCTTAGTTATTGTATATATTTGCCCCATCCCTCCACCACAAGCAGGACATGAGAAAAGGTTAAATTTTAAGCAAAATAAAGCTGGTTTGAATTTAGTTTTCCTTCTGAGACTGGTTTCTAACGAAGACTAAAGAATCCAGTCTGCCCTACAATTTACCCTTAGCTGGGAAGATAACATGGGTTCATGGATTTCCCAAGGGCAGCCTTGTCCAGGATTTGAACTCAAGTTGCTGATTCCATTTTCTATTACGATAACCATTACACTATTTACAGAATTTACCTTAGTTTTCTTTAGGCATTGACAATTGAAGATTTTATTTATAGTAAGAAAATTGCAAAAGAGTTTCTTTCTTCCTTCTGATGTGTGAGTGTGTGTATATATATATATATATATATATATATATGAGAGAGAGAGGCACACTTGTAACAAAAGGACAAGAATTTAACACATTCAGACTTTCCTGTGATTGGAGTGTCATGTCTCTCTTCCTGAAGCCATGTTCTTGTCTTTCAGTGGACATGTCAGAATAAACAAGACATACATGGACAGTGTGACTCTTAGTTGCAGAAACCAAAGTTATTTTTGGCCTTGCCCATGTGAATGTATATGGATTTCTTCATTAAACTGACCCTGACATGCACTACAGCCAAGGAGATGTAGCTAAATATCATTATAAGATGTTTAATTTACAAAATCTGAATTTAATATCCTTATATACTGACAATATGTTGCAATAAGGCATTTTAATCATTTTTCAAGTCATTCTATTAAGTCAATATGGTACAGTGAGACATTTTAATAATTTTTCAAGTCTTTCTATGAAACCAATATGATACAGTGAAATGTTTCAATTATTTTTCAAGTTTTCTATAAAATCAATGATACAGTGAAACACTTCAATTATTTTTTCAAGTCTTTCTTTAAAACCAATATGATACAGTGAAACATTTAAATTAATTTTCAAGTCTTTCTATAAAGCTAATATGATGCAGTGACATCTTAATTATTTTTCAAGTCTTTCTATAAAAAAATATGATACAGTGAACATTTTTATTTTCAAGTCTTTTTATAAAACCAATATGATACAGTGAGACATTTAATCATTTGTCAAGTCTTTTTATAAAACCAATATGATACAGTGAGACATTTCAATCATTTGTCATGTCTTTTTATAAAACCAATATGATACAGTGAGACATTTTATTTTCATGCAAGTGTAGTTTCTTGAATGGGCAAAATGAATGAGTAAGTATTAATCAATTGTTAAATTTGATTACATAAATCTTTAATGTTTTTCTATTATTCTCAGTCTAGTATCCCAATCTTTGTTATTTCTATCACAGTGTTTTGATTGCTGTAGTTTTTGTCCTTCTTAGATTTGTGATAATTGGGAATTTATAGCCCTTATGAGCATTACCATAAAGAAAGTACTAATCATAAGTATTGAAATAAGCACTTTTTTAATGGAGTTTGCTCAAGTTAAGGATCTTGAGCATGAATTGAAATGCAGATTAGCTTAGAAGTTTGGCAATTCATTCAAATATGAGTTGTTCTTTTCAATTTCCTTGACCAATTCTGAAGAAATATTTAGAAGACTACAAAACATTTTTTTATTAAAAAAAAACATTTTCCAAAAATGTATCATGCAGATTTGAAGCAAATTGTCTCTTTAGATAAGAATTTAAGAATGATGCATAATGATTGTATGATTATATGCGCAGACACACACACACACATATATATATATATACACACATATATATATATATATATATATATATATATATATATATATATAGAGAGAGAGAGAGAGAGAGAGAGACATTGAGTGTTGTCAAACTAGTTGTGAACAATTAAAAAATAAGTACTATAAAGAATATTACTATTTGTCTTATCAATTTTGTTCATCTCTCTCACTGTTATATATATATATATATGAGGGTTGGCTGAAAGGTTCCTAGCCTAAACAAGATACTCTCATGGAATGGACAAAATGATCCTTTTTTTCCAGTTTTTTCCATCACACTTCTTTCATTGGTGTCAGTATTGGGACTCATTTGATTTTTTTCTTTTTCCGAGAATCATTTTCTTTTATAAAGATAAGATATAACTCTCTTTCTTTCTCAATGTATATAGATTTTAATATATATATATATATATATATATATATATATATATTGTGAGAGAGCATGTGATTACATATATATATATATAGAGAGAGAGAGACTATGAGTGTATGTATATATATGTATATATATGGTGTGATTATAGATATATATCTACACACATTGTTATATTGAAATTTCACCAGATATTGCTAGATTATACGCATTCTAGATTCCTGTTATCTGACTTTACTGGCAGCAAGTTATAAAAGGTGTCCCATGATTTATACAAAGAAGCTGCTTTGATTTGATCTCATAAAGTGCTTCTTAATGGTGACACTGTTCACTAACAGCAGCAGATTTTGTAAAGCATAGAAAAAGTATTTATAAGAGTGGATAATTTGTGGATACAGTTTGCGTAGATAATACATAAATGTATGAGAATAACCCCATAAAAGAAAATGCTGTATGAGTATCGTTCTTTTTGTTTTATATGCAGTAGGTAAGTATATTCTTCAAGCTAGAATCAATTTCTCCACCAACAGCCTGTCACGGGGTCACAGTTAGGGTCTTCTAATTCTTTTCTGAAACAGTCAACTCGTTTTTAATAATAAAATGATAGCAGACAGAGTCAAGACGATTCTAAATTAGAAATAACCAATATTGTTGTCCATTCACATCACGGCAGCTAACCAAGTTCCTCAGTAGATGTGGCTATTGTTACTTGAGAAAGGCTTCACCCTTTTGCAATGATATGTTACATATGTTAGTGGTCAGACCTTATGTAATCCATCACAAATGCCTACAGGAAGGGTGTGCCCATGCACATCACGCTCACCATGCTATTGAACTGCCGTTATTGATTGCATTCCTAATAATTCGTAGCTGGAGGGCCAACTTTATAAAAGATTATTTCACCGAGCCACGTTCAGCAATTTTCTTTATGACATTCAGGCAAATATGATGTCTATTCAAAGTGGCGATTGAGAAGGAAATATTTCATTGCAAAGGAAATTGTTGATGTATTCTAACACACAAGTCCTTCTTTTTCGCTGTCTTTCTTTCTTATTACATGTCAAGAATATTACAAGATGGGTACAGACCTTAAAGCTGAAATATATACAAAATATTCAAATTTTGTTTCATAAAATATCTTAGCCAAATGCTGATGACTTCCTCCTAAACAATAAAAGGTGATTTTTCATATAAGTTATTAGTCCTTTTGCAATATCAGTTTAAACATATTAAATCATTATTTTAACAATTAATTGACCATCTAAAAAAGTTAGTAAGATTTAGTAGATCTCCCAGTATTCTAATTTATATATATATATATATATATATATATACTAAAAGCGGCTACCCAGCATCATCTGGCTTGAAGGGGGGGGGCAAAAAACCCTGGTGTATTGTTTACTTTTGAGATTTACAAATGCTGGACACTTTTAAATAGAATCTCATTTCAATGCTATTTCTATGTATATTTCAATTTTTAAATATCTTTGAATATGAATCAAATCTGCATAATTTTACCAAAAAGCAAGAACCGGTGATATTTAATGTGTATATAACTTTATTGTTTTGTTTTATTTCTTTAGTTTTATCTGGACATACATACACACCATCTATGCTATATATATGTATAGATTTATCCTACCTAGTCAAGTTTATTACAGAGATTAACTAAAGCAAATTCTTATTTTTCTGTCTATGTAATAATTTCTTTTTTTTGTATATAAGTATTTACTCAAACCCTCCAGATTAGCCAGATGCAACATTAGATCAATTTCTTTAGCAGTTTAACAGGTTTGAATTCAGAGTTTTTCTTCAATTATATTAGATGAAAACAAAGACTTCTAAAAGTGTTAGAAGTTTACAACTTAACAGCCTAAAAGGTTGAAAGTAAGTGTATTATAAGAGAATGTGTTTACCCAACTTCTCTGCTGTGAGCAGGATATGATACAAGGTCAATTTTTAAGCAGAGTGCAGCTGGTTTTCCTTCACCTAGACTGGTTGCCTTAGTGACCATGTTCAAATCCTGGACAAAGCTGTTTGCATTTCCATAGTGCTAATACCCTTGGGAAAGGTAGGAATCCAAATATTCTCTCTCCAGCTTTAGGTAAATAGTAGAGTGGACTGGGCTTTTTAGCCTTTGTTCAGCAACCAGTATAGGTGAAGGAAAATTCTGAATTCCAACCTGTTAAACTCCACTTAAAAAACTTGCCTTGTGTTACTTCCTGCTCATGTGGAGGGGTTGGTAAATAAATACTTGGGCCTTTTAGTATTTTGAGCCCTTGGGCACTACCCAACTGCTTAGTCCACCCCTGCTATTCTTGTTTTCCCATCTGTGTGTATATATGTATGGAGAGAAGAAGAACTCTGAAAACTCTTAATTCAAATCTGTTAAACTCTGCTTAAGAAATTGACATTGTGTCACATCTTGCTTGTGCAGAGGAGTTGAGTAAATACATAATATATATTATAAGGATTCTAATTTTGTATGTATGCTACTGTAACACAGCAAAAATGGCACATTGTACTATAATTTCTGTAAGTGCGATAGCATTAAAATGCTCTTGAGAACCAAGCAATTTCTAATCCAATTTGTGACTTAATGATAGTGTGGGATGTGCATTCAAGCTCATCTTGATCAATATAATTTCTCAAGGGAGACAACTATTAGATCTTAATTATAGTGTACTTCCTATTTATTTATGTATTTGCAATTCTAATATAAATTCTATAAATAGGATGTGATTTTATATTAAACTTAATGGCTCTGCTAAAGTTGACATAAACCTGTTAATGAGAAAAAATAAATCGGGAAAGTAAAAAAACAAAACAAGAAATAGTCTTAAGTTTTTATGCGTTTTTCAGTTTATGGTTGTTCTTCATTTGTTAATGGTTGGTTTTATGGTGTATCAACCATTGTTGGGTTATTTTATGTTGAAGTCAGTTTAACAATTAAGAATTACAATTATATGCAATACTGAAATGTATTTTTACTATAATTTTAAACAGGCGAATACTTCACAAAAATATCAATCTATATTCCTTGAAATTTACTGAGTATGACAAAAGGCCCCTGAAGAAGACTGTAGAGTAGAGTGTCAAAAATGTGTCAAGTATAGCAATAAAGATGAATATAGAAGTCTGCAATGTGTTGAGAATAATAACTACACACTTAGTTGCAATATCAGTATTTTAAGAATCAATTTACCAATAATTTTCAATCATTTAAAATATTATCTCAAACATATCCATTTGACCCATGGATAGCATTATAACAGGTACTACCACTCCAGGTGTGAGTGGACTTTAGAGTAAGGGCAAATATGGGTTGGTTGGTTGAATTTTATGACATATCAACCTGTGGGTTATTTTATGCTGGAGACATTTTTTTTTTCATTCTTGTTGGGTATTCAATTTTTTCAAACTCAATTTTTTTAAACATGTTTTTGTAAACTCATTTATTTATCGGTTTAATCAATAGATAGGACCTAACAGGTACTACCACTTCAGATCAGAGTGGACCTGAGAGCAATGGTAATGAAGGGGTGCTCCACACTCTCCCATGCTCCAAATTGGAACTTTTCCACTACATGCAGTTTAACGTCATAACCAGGACATGGCAACAGTAGGGTGTCTCCAGACTCACCAGAGCTCCATAATTAGAGCCTCAACTCTGACATACCCAGGACATGATTTGTTAATGGATTCCTATAAAACTCTCACACTATACCATATAGTGGTATCATGCACCACTTGAAAGCTTATAATCTCTAAAAGTTTTAAAAACCTACTGACCTTAATTCCTGGAAAAATGAGGACAGGGATAAAAGTAATAGATCAAGATTAACAAATACAGGTTTTTTCCCCTGCTATCCAGAAGTAGAGTAATCCTCTGAAACATTCTGGAAACCTCCATGGCATAGAGCAAAGAAGCATTAACCATTAATTTATATGAAAAACTTTTCACTGTTCCTAGACCCAAAAATAAATAGGTATAATTAAAAAAAATTGTGACCAAAACTTAAAATCTTTCTTATTTTCAAATTTGAAATTTAAATGAAGATGTGCACAATTAAGCAACTTATATGTGAAATAAATTGGAGCATGTAGTGTAATGGTTATTTGTATGAAATACTCATCGACCTGAGTTCAAATCCTGGACAAGGCTGTTAACAATTCGCATAGTTCTAATTCCCTTGGGAAATGTATGCTTCTAACTATTCTTCCTCCAGCTATGAGTAAATAGTTGGGTAGATTGGCTCTTGAACCTTGGTATGGTAACCAGTCTAGGAGAAGGAAAACTATGAATTCAAACTTGTTGAACTTTGCTTAAAAAATAGACCATGTGTCATACCCTGCTCATGTGGGCAGTACGGGGTAATATATATATATATATATATATATATATATATATATATACTGTCAATTTATGGCCAGGTTTTTATGACATACTTCCTGTTCTCAACAAATTAATACTCAAGGAATGTGGGATACTAAAAGACAAAAAAAATGAAGAAAAGCAAGTTTGAAAATTGCATAATCAAGAAATAATCAGTAACCAAGAGCAGTTGACTTCATGTCCATGCTACCCTAACTCAGATATACATGCTCTATCAATGATATTGAATACTATTTACTTATAGACATAGCACACAATATTATCTATATAAGATTTGGTAACATGAAAGTAATTTTAAATTCATAATGTCTTGAATTATTCTAACAATTGCAAAAATGTTTTGACAGTAGTAATCTCCCTTGAGTACTTATGTATATTTTTAAGTACCTTAAATGAATACTGAGAAACTAAGATACATGATACTATATTATTAAACTGTTTTGTTTTCTAATTAGATAGACAGAATTTTAAAATTTCTTGCTGTGTTGCAAGCAATAAATATGTCTGAAACAATTTTCCTTTTACTTTAAGAACTAAATATTCTTTTTGTCTAATTGAGAGCAGCTTGATAGAAAAAGACACAGATTGGGAAAACATTGTACAACAAGTGCAGATATTCTTTAAATCATTCAATATTTGGCCATTTACATTACTTAGAATCTCAGCAGACAAATCTTAAATGCACCAAAGTAGAGCCATAAAAATAATTTGACCAACAATAACTGCACATCACTTGTAATATGAAGACTTGTCCAGCCCTTTCATTATAAGGAATTCAAAAGAAACGACTTAACTACATGATATTGCCAAGTTGTGTGATCAGCTGCTACAATAACATAAAGAATAAAATAAATTATTATTATTTCTGACACAAGAAATAAAATTCTTTGACCAATTTTGAAAGAAATTATTTATTTCTGCAACTTGTTTTTGCTAATAATGAAACCTAAAATTACATGACATTTCATTTTAGTATTAGTCAGTGGAGTGACACATTGATGGTATCAGCTGGACTGAAAGGGAGTCTATCCCCTTTTCACTAGCACTAAACCACGGAGATTGTTGTTGTGTCTGAGCTGGAGCACTACATTTTACTATGCAGAACCAAACTGTGCTTCTCATGCACTGAGATGGTGAGGGCTAGTATCGAATCTGGAACCTTGTGGTTCCTAGGCGGATTCATTACTGACTGGGATAAACCAGCCTCTAAAATTTATATAAAAGAAGGATTGATATAGATAAGATCATTGTCTTTAAGTCAAGCTGAGAGCATAATTCCCTTCTCTTTTTACCAGATGTCCCTATTGGTCATTGCTCTTGGTATATTCTCTAGACAGCATCAAGTGTCTGTACAAAACTAATGAATGTAAGTTTTTGCTGATCGGCCAAAACTAGTATGTCCATGTATAGGTGTCCGCAGGAGAATGTCACTTATGGATTTGTCCTTAATTCTTCAGTAGTATTCAGCATGTCTTGCTCATCTTAGTTGGATGGTTAGTGAGATGGGAGGCAAGTGTCTGTACAGCTGCTGTTTTATTATGTGTCGCTTCTAGGAATTGTACAAAACAGCACGCAGCATCCCTTTGTAGTTTCCATCAAGCTTTTTCTCCAAGTGCTTTGTTAAAGTCCAGGTGGTGCAGCCATGCAATAGTACTGATGTGACTACAGCTTTGAAGAATTCCTGTTTTATTTTATCAGAGAGATCGGATTTCATATGGTTGATAACCTGTCAGTAGCAGTCTACACCTTTCATATGTAATGTTGACAACGCTTTCAGTAGATGAAATGTTGCTACCAAAGGTATGGGAAATAGTCTACTAATTTAAGGAGCTTTCCTTTTAAATTGTATGTGGCACTGCCTTGTTTATATAGATATTGTTTATATATTATAAGAATTCCAAATATATAACCAAAGCTCATTAACATCTGTATAAAATCTTAATCATCAACAGAAAATGTCTATTGAGTACATACATACATACATACTTACAGAGTGAAGATTAAATCAAAATGAGATAAATGTCTCAGCATTGCTAGAGAATTGAATAATTTTGGAACATGAAGGCGGCAGTGATACAATGTCAAAATAGATAAAAAGATGTTTTTTATATATCTATATGAGAAGTAAACAAACAAACACTGTGTTTGATATGGCTTTTTTTAGCTGACAATTTTTGGGAGAATATGTGCTTAATTGAAGTCGTACCTAATTTTGAATATTAATTAATAGATAATTAATGAATTAGGCGGGCATACCTATTCAAAGGCTAAACAAATAGAGAAAAATCAATCTCTGTATGTACATTTCAGCCTATTAGGCCTCATCAGCAGAGCTATAGACAGGAAGACTGCTTTGTGTGTGATTCAAACCCTGACTGTCAAGCTGACAGGCAGGGACTCTAACCATTACACCAGCTATTTTTTTTCCCAGATTTTTCATTTGTTTGAAGTAGGTTATATTCCACTTATGGGGACTTTGCTACATGACAGTATGAGAAGTAAACAAACAAACAGTGTGTTTGATATGGCTTTTTTTTAGCTGACAATTTTTTGGAGAATATGTGCTTAATTGAAGTCGTACCTAATTTTGAAAATTAATTAATTGATAATTAATAAATTAGGCGGGCATACCTATGCACATATATATATATATATATATATATATATATATATACATAAAATAAAATAAGGAAATGAATCTGGCAGTATATCAGAGTAAGAAATTTGGAAGATGCACAGATGGTGTTAAGTAATGTTGTTTTATTAGCTTAATTTAAGCTAATAAAACAACATTACATAACAACATCTGTGCGTTTTTTTCAAATTTCTTACTCTGATATATATATACACACACATATATATATATACTTTTATTAAATTTGAAATTTACCTTAAGTTCAAACATACTAATCCATCTTCTACATTATTATTATTATTGTTTGTGTGTATGACCAGGAACAGAGTGTAGTATCTTCCCAATCCATTGTTTATCTGAGCTGGTATCAGTTATGCTTTTTGCTTTTTTATATTTATGACTGTTATGCTTTTCTCCCTGAAATCAGAGTGGTAGAACCTGTTATGGTCTGATTTATGGGTCAAACATATGTTTGAGATAATGTTTTAAATTATTTTGAATTTCATTTGCTCTTAAAATGTTGATATTGCAACTAAGTATTTATATGTTTAAAATATGTTTAAAATGATTGTGAAGATAAATTTTTGTAGTGTATATAATCAAAGACCGTAACTGTTAAACTGACTTTGGCAAAAAATAACCCAACAATTGTTGACATGGTGTAAAACCAAGCAACCTAACGATTGCCATCAATGAATAACTGAGCATGTGTACAATGGCAGACTAGTAGGTCATCAAATAAAAAATAAAAATAAAACAGTATAATTATCTATATTAATCACAAAGGATATTCAAGTGGGAATTATTTTTTGAAAAAACTCCAAAAAACAATGAACTGATTTTAGACAAAATATAATTGTTCACTATTAGAAAGATAACATATACAAAACCTTGAAAGGAATATTCACAACGACTTGCAGATTTTCTCACAATTTTTTCTGCATAAATATATTTAACAAAATGAAGCAAAAGTTTAAAAATTAAAAGTCTAGGCTGATACAAGTGTTCCCTTAGGAGAAAAGAAACAAAAAATAAAACATGAAAAACAAGAAAACAAAATAGATAAAAAGTAATCTAAATATTTTGATGAATTGAAGAAAATATTCCCAGTGCTGTAAAAGTAGCTATTACTGAAATCTATTACTGTAAGTATGTAGTGAAGCAGCAAATCCTCTTTTAGACATGTTTCATTAAATATGATAGAGAAGAATTATGCCACTAATGTCAATCAAAACTGTATAAAAACTGTTCAAACTTTTATTTTTTATTTTTAGCATAAATACTTTTAACCACTAGTGGTCATTATCAAGACTGTTAGCTGTTATACTATTGTGTTTGAAATTTTAAAAAAAATTGTGGGTTGAATTTTTGAATAATCAATTTTATGTTAGTGACCTCATGTGAAAATGACTTAAATTGTAATGATAGGTTTAATTCTTGAAAGGTTACCATCAAGGGTCATGATGGTGACTTCAATGAAGTTGCACATATGTAAGATGCATTTTAAGACTCACACTCTTAGGGTGAAAGTTATTCTATTTATTGTAGGTTGTTTGGCTTTCATAAAAAAAGTGTTTTGGATATTACTAGGATGCTATATATAATATATATATATAAGATTTTTTGGATGTTTTTTTTTTAGAGGCATTGTTGAATAAAGTATATATTATTATTTATATTTTTGCTTGAAGGCAATTACAATGCATGTATCACATAAAATTCGATACTTATAGAAAATAATCTTGACAAGTGAATCCCGGCAAAGGATTGTTCGGTGTGTAGAACATCGTACAGACTGTTTCAACTTTATTAAGTCTCATCAGCAATGTATACTAACGATTTTCCTCTGATTGCCGGGATTCACTTGTCAGGATTATTTTCTATAAGTATTGAATTTTATGCGATACATGCATTGTAATTGCCTTCAAGCAAAATATATAATAATAATAATAATAATAATATATATATATATATATATATATATATATATATATCTTGCTGTTGAGGATCGTTTAATGCAGAGTTCTTCTGTTGTGGTAGAGATCATCTGTAGTGAGAACTCAATATATATTGTGTGTGAACGGACGGAGCAATATAAATGAATAAATGAAGAGAAGACGCTAAAAGTATTTTCATTTATTCATTTAAGATATATATATAGAGAGAGACTGGTATGACCACTATAGCTCTAAAAACTAAGGAAAGTGTTCAATATCCATTAGGTTAATATTAAAAAATCACAAACATCCTCTCATTACTCTGGGTTTCATATTGTTTTGATTCTGAGAATTGGAATAACATGAAACTCGGTAGTGAGAGAAAAGATTTTGATTTTTTAAATATTGATTAATTATTGTCTCTCACACACACACACACACACACACACACACACACACACACACACACACACACATATATATATATATATATATATATATATATATATATATATATATATAGAGATGAGAGTAAAAAAAGTGCTTAAATACTGGCCATTAGAGTAGGATGAAATCTAAAAAATAAAGATCTCATGTCTTTATATAATACATCATTACTAAAAGAGTAGGATACAACAATCAGATGAAACTTATATATATATATAATATATATATAAAATTATGATCCTGCATTACTCATTTTGTTAGTCTAATTTTTATGTGTTACCATCATCATCAGATGGAAAATAGTGATTGTGGTGACACATGAAACTCTGAGTAACAGAATGAGTAATGTGGGACTATGATTTGATATTTTCAGTTGTAAACCTGCTCTGCTACAATAGCAACGAGCACTTTTTATACTGTTTTCTTTCACAATTTATGAATATTATTACTATTATTAATTATTATTATTACACAAACACAACCACATACATACTTGCACATGCACCCACATGCACATGTATATGCACACAGACTTTTTATGTGAAATCTGTTCTAGTCATTAATTGTAAAAAGGAAGATTAATAGAAAAAAATGTATATATTTGGTCACAGTAAATTAACAAAAGAAAAACATTAAACTTAGTTGGAAGAAAATATAGCCACTTATCATCGCTTGAAATTTCAACAGATATAAAGAAACAGACAATTTTTTTTCTAAATTTAAATGGATGCAAAATGTTTCAGTTCTTCCACATAGAAAAACTGTAATTATATTGTTGCGGTATCTTTTTTTATGTAGTTTTTATTTATTTAAATTGGATACAGAGGCTTTCACAAACAAAAATACAGATAAGAGCAAAAAGTAGTTTTCTTTTTTTGAAGTTGAGTGTTATGAATAACATACATGGTCACAGCGAAGCAGGTTAAAATCCTGGATGAGGTTGTTTGCATTTCACATAGTGCTAATACACTTGGGAAAGGTATGAATCCAATTATTCTCCCTCCAGCTGTCGGTAAATAGTGTGGCAAAGTGGGTTCTTTAACCTTGTCTTGTAATTTGAGTACCAGCGAAATTATAGGAAGAATCATGAGTGTTAAGGATTGGGAAAAATATTAAGCAAAGATACAAGGTGACTTGAGTAATTAGCAATTACTAGGTGGAATTAACAAGTCCAATGTTTCTCTCCTCCGAGGTTTCGTCAGATATTATCTATAGGAAAAACAGACGATTCCATTCTCATTATTTAGACACCTTGGTATGGCAACCAGTCAAGTGGAAGGAAAACTCTGAATTCAAACTTGTTAAACTCTGCTTAAAATTTACCTTATGTCACATTCTACTTATTGGATAAATATATCAAGTCACTGCAAATTCACTTAGGAAGAATTTTTATACATTAAAGGGCTTAGCTCAGTCGGTAGAGCGTTCGGCTAGGAATCACAAGGTTCCTGGTTCGATACCGGCCCCCACCAACTCAGCGTATGAGTAGCACAGGGATCTGTGCGGTAAAGTGAAGAGTTGATGGTAGGTGTGGCGCCCCACCTCAGACGCTAAAGATAATCTCCTTAGTCTAGCTTTAGTGAAAAGGGGATAGACTCCCTCGCTGTCTGGCTGATACCGACATTAGGCCGCCCCGACGACTTTACTTTACTTAAAAATTATGATGAAATCTTTTTTTTCTCTACATGCATTTTCTTGTTTGACTTATGCATGAAAAACCCTAACTCTCAACCTCACTAAGAAATCTGGGGTATTGAAGTCTAACCTAAATATCTATATTTTATCTTTTGACCGTAAGATTAATATATAAAATGTCTTTACTTTTTCTTATATACAAGTCATTTGTAAGTAGTATAATATTTATTTTACACACATTTTCTCCTGAAAATGATTGCTAATATGTAAAGAAAATAATGAAAAAACGAAATAAAAACATGACTCACAAACATTAATTGATGAAATAGAAAATAAAATGCTGGTCACACCAGGGTTTGTTGTCTTAATTTAAATTCGATTAGTAAGACTAATAGTTTGGAATTTTTACACCCTTTCCAATTATTGTCACTAACACCACAAAAATATTGGATTATAATTGAAATATTAATTTTTTTTTTTTTTGCTGCTGCCTTAATTTTTCACTTTTTTTTCTATAAGTGACTATTTTTTCTTATAGCAAGTCTTTTCCACACTCACAGCATCAGATACAGGGAACTATGGGGTACATACATACATACATATATATATATAGATAGTGTAGCAAAGACCTGATGTCGGTGGCGCTTGGTAACTGACAGTTTCTAACCTATGCAGTTTTCAAACCAAGACTTTATGTCATCACTACTTTAACTAAGATATATATGCTCTATCAATGATATTGAGTACTCTTTACTTATAAATATAGCTAACTATAGGGGCGGGTTAGCTCAGTTGATAGAGCATTCGGCTAGAAAACACAAGGTTCCTAGTTCGATACTAGTCCTCGCCAACACAGCATATGAGTAGCACAGGGATCTCTGCAGTAAAGAGCTGATGGTAGGTGTGGCGCTCCACCTCAGATAAAAAACAATCTCCTTGGTCTAGCGCTAGTGAAAAGGGCATAGACTCCCTTGCTGATTGGCTGATACCGACTTTAGGCCACCCCAACGACTTATATATATATATATATATATGTGTGTGTGTGTGTATATATATATATATATGTGTGTGTGTATATATATATATGTGTGTGTGTGTGTGTGTGTGTATATATATATGTGTGTGTGTGTATATATATCAATTCAGCACATGAGTAGCACAGCTTAGATCTGTGTGGTAAAGTGAAGAGCTGATGGTAGGTGTGGCGCTCTACTTCATATTCAAAAACAATCTCCCTGGTCTAGTGATAAGGGGATAGAATCCCTTGCTGGCTGATATCGACAATAGGCCACCTGCTTGACTTTACTTTATATATATATGTATATGTACACAAATTTT
The DNA here is from genome assembly GCA_023376005.1 of Doryteuthis pealeii. Classification (NCBI taxonomy): domain Eukaryota; kingdom Metazoa; phylum Mollusca; class Cephalopoda; order Myopsida; family Loliginidae; genus Doryteuthis; species Doryteuthis pealeii. Next base: position 47,917,492 of record CM042143.1, on the reverse strand, counting down.
GACCGTATCTTATGAAAAAAAAGTTTCAGACTACATCAGATATAGAGAAAGGAAACTAGTCTTATTTGTTTTCATACAACATAGGAAAACTTTTTTGTTACAGTGGGTAAAAATTCAAATTATTTACATGTATACCCCTGCGCACATAAGCACACATACACACGCACGTGCACATGCATGCATCAAAACATTTTTGCCAAAAATATATATTTTCATGTTTCAAAGTACACATTGGATGATAACAAGAGATTTAGGTAGGAGCAGGGGAGGGGTCTTATATACGGGGCCTAAGCTAATCGGATTAAGTATATCTGATCAAAACAGCATTAAAAATTTAGATGGAAACATAAATGCAGAAATTTATATTCATATATGCATACACATACTCAATATCAACTGCATTAGGTCTATCTATTTATATAAAAGGGCACTGAAAAGTTCTCAGTCTAACTAGAAAGAGGATGACCTAATGCCACAATATCTACATACTATTCTTAATATATGAATGCATGCATGAGTTTGATTTTTCATTGAGAGCCTCATACTTTTGACTTTGTGTCAAACTAAACTAAGCTTAGTAAATGACTTGTGTTTTTAGAATGAAGTGATGGCTAGCAAGCTAAGTGCACGCCCTGTCGGCTGGAGCGGTAGAATGCACCAACTGCACCTCTGCAGAGGGGTAAGACTCCCCCAATGGGACCACCTGTTGTCCGTGGGTGGCGACCCGTGATACTTAAGGATAGAGCCCAGGTGGATGAGCAGTTCATGACATGCAATACTCCACTTTGGCCCTATCTTGGGCTAGACGGGCGATCGGAGAGGCCCCCTCCAATAAATCGGCTGGTCACATCAAGCCCTAGCACCTATATGATTTTCCCAACCCTATTGCCCTTATGGCAAGCCCCAACCCCTTTTTATCATATGGGTGCTAGAAGGCGGTGGCTGCGGGTCTACATGTGCTGGGAATGACGTTAAACTCTATCTGATGGTGAGGTTCCAGTTTTGGAGGTTTGGGGAATGTGGAGCACCCCTTCATCACCATTGCCCCCTGGTCCACTCTGACCTGGAGTGGTAGTACCTGTTAGGGTCCCATCTATGGGTTAAATAGAAAAACAGGAGTTGATAAACAAAATTGTATTATCCATTAAGAATTGATTTATTTCAAAACTTTATCGGCATTAAATGACCCACTGAGGTTGATATGCCGTAAAACAAAACAAATTAAACTAAAAGCTAAGTGCACAGATCATCACTAATAAGTTTGAATAAGTTTGTTCCTCACTGGGAACCGCACAGTTCTGGTTTTGTGCCAAACAGCTTAGTAAATATGTTGTGTACTTGAATACTGTGATGGCTAGGAAGCTAAGCTCACAAACCATTATTAGTAAGTTTGTTTGTCACTGTGAATCCCATACTTTAGCCTTGTGCCAAACTAAGCTTATGTTCCATAATATGACTTATATTCCAAGAATGATGTGATGGCTAACAAGCTAAACTCATAGGCTATTACTCATTTCTCACTGGGAACCTCACAGTTCTGTCCCAAAGTTAAGCTTAGTAAATGATTTATGTTCCTAAAATGATGTGATGGCTAGCAAGCTTAGCTCACAGACCATTATTAGTTAGTGTGTCCCTCACTGGGAACCCCAAACTTCTGAAGTTTGATAAACTAAGCTAAGCTTAGTAAATGACTTGCTAACTAATATACCTTACATGACTATGGATAATGAGTTTCTCACTGAGTGTATCATACTTTTGGCTTTTTTACAAACTGACCTAAGTTTAATAAATAACTACATGTTAGTTTGCATACATATATGTATGCATAAGAATCTTTTTAGTGCCAATTTTCTTTAATTATACTAGGGTTAGTTTTTGTCTCAATATAATTCATCCTTTATATATATATATATCTATATATATATGAATGATAGATGATAGTGTGCAATTTATGAATATATTTCAAGTATAGAGCTGGTACCAAGATTAATGATGAAAATACAATGAACAACTGAGAATGTTTCTTTGATGATTCTTGTTAAATAAGGCGAGGAAGACACTTCTGGGCATTCCATTACAGCAAATCTTTCTGAAACATGACAACATTCAATGAAAGTTTGGCCAAGGAAAGAGATAGTCATCTTAATGTGACATATTTCTTAGAAACGCTATAATTTGCCACTTCAAAATGGCATCCCTGGCAAGATGGCTAAACAATGAATTGCAGTAACATCTTTAATCCTCTTTTAACGAAGCACTCTCACTGTTTCTCTCTCTCTCTCTCTCTGATTCATATGACTTGGCAGTGTTTCAGGACATTGTAAATCAAGCCAGCAACTGAATCAGGGAACGAGAGACAGACAAATGGAGACAGTTTGACAAAGAGATTTTTTGTTTCTTTTTTTTTTTTTTTTTTTAGTTCTTAAGTTCTAACCAAACTCTACAATGATTTTACCATTTTTTTTCTGTTTGTTTCATTGTATAGTTAAACTTATGGTGAACTTAGAGTTTTATTTGAGATCTTTTTTTTTTTTTAAATGTCCTTTTTTTTTTCTTTTTTCTTTTTTCATCATGCAAAAGTTCATAAAAAATGAAGTCACTTTCAATTAATGATTTATTGTCATGGAAACCTGGAATAACTAAAAACTCAAATATGATTTACTGATTTGTATTGGTGTAGATGATAATAGAGCAGTGGACTTTTGGCTGCAAAGTACAAGGTCTGAAGTAAGTTTAGAATTGTGAAATAAAGCAAGATGACTTCAGTAAAGGACTTGTGATCAAATCTTAAAAAATTAAGCTTCAGTTCCTTCTAGGCCAATGAAGTTAAGTAGTGATGAACTGGTTCAGAACTTATATGGTTGGCCATTTAGTAACATCAGATACGTTTAGCAATCTGATGCCTGTGTGTTAGACTAAACAAAGGTGATTGTCACTTAGAAGTGTATTAGCTCAACCCTTATATTCATTGCACGATGTGTCCAACTGGAGTTTGAAGAGAAAGTTCTCGAGTTCAACAAGAAAACCCTGATGAAGGCTGGAAGACACATTGGCCGAAACATTGTGTATATAACAATCTTTTTAGTTTAAGAAAATAGTCTGAAATAATACAAGTTATCAAGCTTCATCTAAAAAATTCAAACAAATAACAGAAGATAATTGTAATTTTTTGAATTTGAAATATGTAAATGGAAATACTGTAGAGCAGGTTTTATCAATAAGACAATGGTCTCTAGTTTTCTTGGTGATAAATTAGTTGGAACCTGAGTCAAGACCCATTAACAATGATTTCTGTCAATATTAAAAAAAATGTCTGTGCTGGGTGAGAAGCTATTGACAGCTGCTTTGCAAGAATTAAGTAACTTTAATGTGAAGATTAAATGAAAAACATTTTATATTAAATGTATATGTCTTGAAGGCAGAGTTCTTTTTGTTTTAAGTGCTTTCTTAATGTATACAATGTTATTTCTGATATTGGTGAGGCTATTCAGCTTGCAAACTACACTATAGAATTTTTTTTATATATATAAACTCATTTAAGAACATGGAAAACAGCTGTTAAGCCCACTATCAAATCACTTCCCATTTATAGAATACATATTATAATTATTCAAAATTTAACTGAATTGCAAAAGTAATGGAACATTGATAGACTCAAAAAAATTGTTTATCAATCTAAGAAAACTCAAGATTTTGGTCCTCTTTTAAGATTTATAGCTTGGCTTGTTCAAATTTTGAAATTTACCTTCTTAGTGTCTGTCGGGTGGGGAAGAACAATACATCGACTGCACCTCTGCAGAGGGGTAAAATTCCCCAATGAGGCCATCTATTGGCTGTGGGTAACGACTTGTGATGCTTAAGGATGGAACCTTGGTGGCTGAGCAATGACATGCAATATTTCTCTTTTGGCCCTTACTTAGGCTAGACGGGTGGTAGAGAGGTCCCCTCTCATAAATCAGCTGGTCATGTCAAATCTTTTTATCTTATGTGCTAGAAGGAGGTGGCTGAGGGTCTTAGTGTTCTGTGTATGCATCTAATGGGGAAGTTCTAATTTCAGAGCTCAGGGGAGTGTGGAATAATCCTTCATTGCCATCATTCCCTGGTCCATGCTGACCTGAAGTGGTAGTACCTTTCAGGGTTCCACATATGGGTTAAATTGGAGAAAAAAAATGAGTTTAAAAGTGTTAAAAAATTGAGTTTGAATACCCTTTCAAACATGAATAGAACAAAACGTCTTCAGCATAAAATAACCCAACAAGGATTGAGATGTCATAAAATCCAACAAACCCAAACCTTGTAAGTGTTTGATAATATATTTTGTATTTTAACATTTTATTTTTCTGAACATTTGTGATGAGCTTGATAATTTGTATTATTAACATTAATTTGTATTATTAACATGAAGTTTTGTGAAGGCTCTTAAGTATGACAAGAAACACCTGATGAAGGTTGGAAGTCACATCAGCTGAAACATTGTGTATATAACAAATATGAAGACAGCGGTCCAAAAAATCTAAATAATACAAATTTTAACATTTTGTTGTTATGTTAGTTTAAAGCTGGGGGTGGGGATCATGATGGAAGAGGAAAAGACAAACTAATACTTAGGAAATAATAATACTGTTAAGATAAGTGTATATCTTGAGTTATCTGTGTTGGTCAACCATTCAAGCATAAAGAAAGTTAATCCTTGTGAGGGTAAGTGCAAAAAAGAGCTTAGGGGGCCCCCCAATCTTTGGCCTACAGACCACATGCAGCCCTTGATACCCATCCATGTTGCACTTGACTCAACTTTCAAAATTTTCTCTTTGCCTTTTGATGTTGACTGAGAAGAAGGAACATTGCAACTGCAGATGGAACCCATTGATCTTCAGTCTTCAGAAGATTTGAAGTCCAAGTTTGTTGCTTACCACATCTTCAATTTCTATAAGAACCATGTGCTTCCATCTGGGCGATTCCCCAACTTTATCACCCACACCCAACAAGTATGTTGCATGTTTAGTAATTCATACTGCTGTGAACAGTTGTTCTCCAAAATGAAGAATTGCAAGAATATGCTGCATTTGCAACTGTCAAATCATTACTTGTCTGATGTGATCCTGTTATATATAATGTGTGCTGAGAGAGGCACTAGGTGCTGAGGACCTTGTGTGACACTTGGATGAGGAGTAGCTGTCCTTGAGTATGAGTGAAGCAAGGTCAATGGCATGCAGATTTGAAACATATAGATAGAAATGTCACTGGTATGAAAACTTGAAGCACATCATCAAGAATGATTGTTCATAGTGACATGCACATGTGTAGCACTAGATAACCCCGAGATGATGTAAATAGGCAAATAAAAAAAGATTCACTCTCTTACTTTCCAACACTGCTGATGAAGGGATGCAGATTTACGTTCAAAGATAATCTACATAAAATAAAACCAAAAAGATTATTATCCTAATATAGCATTGAGTTTACTTCTTTGACCAAACTAAAGTGAATCCCCAACTGACAAGTATATGATACTTCTTCTGTCATAATTTTCATTTAACCCTGATATTAAATCTTTTTGTATTATGGTCAAATCAAACTGAAAACCCCAATTTTTGCTAGATTGAAGTTAAGCAGTGATGTGCCTGTTCAGTACTTAATCGGGTGACCACTAAAGCAGGTATTGTAAGCAACCTGAGTCTTTTGTTTATCAAAATTACTTTTTCGGCATTAAATGACCTCAAAGGGGTTGATAGGCTGATAAACAAAACAAACAACCAACATCTTTTTGTTATTGCAAACAACATCAAATTTATTGATAAAAATTTATGATTGTTACCTTGTAAATTTAGCTGTTTTTAAGATCATGGTTCTGTGGGCTTTTGAGGTATGCTTTATGGTCCTAGGGCTGAAAATTTTGGTGACCCCTGCTATACATTGTTATAATAAGCTGTAAATGATGTGTATTCATTTGACTATTTATATAAGCTGATATATGCATATTTGTTCACATCTATATTTAGTCTTAGGGGCTGGTTTAGATCAGTTGGTAGAGCATCTGCCTAGGAATCGCAAGGTTCTGGGTTTGATACCAGTCCTCACTAACATAGTACATGAATAGCTTAGCTTTGGTAATCTGATCTGTGCAGTAAAGATGGGAGCTCCTTCTCAGATGCAAAATCAATCTCCCTGGTCTAGCACTCGCAAAAAGGGGATAGACTCCCTCACTGTCTGTCAATAGGCCACTCTGCTAATTTTTTTTTAATACTTACAGATGTATGCATGTATGTTGTCATTAGAATGTGTTCATGTTTTTCAGATTTTAAATCCAGAATTTCATACAATTTTTTCTTATTGAAATATTCAATCAAAATATGATATAGAAAAGTATATCTTAGAATAGTTGTAACAAATTTAATATTCCGATATATGTTAATAAAAAGTTAGAAATCCAGTTTGATGTCAGAACAGCTGGTAATTTCATATTTGATTCACTCTCATCACAATAATGTCTTTATCATGGATTTTGATTTCACCACCTTCTCAGGATCGTCACTCCACTGTTTATTTTTTGAAGCCTTCATTTACCCCAAATCTAATTTTTTTCTATATAACGGAGGTAACTATAAAATGCTAATTAGATACCTTGACAACTTCAATAGAATCATTAATATCACCATGAACTGCTGTAAAAATGAGAGCTCAACAGGTTCACAAGACTTCTAGTGTCTAATAAAAGCACAACAGAAGCAGTTGTTATTTTATTGATGGAATTATTGGTGATAACCCACTGCTTAAGATAAATGCAGTATGAATAAGCAATCTATCACAAACACTGTGACCTAATGTTAAAATATACAATTGATATATTAAGAATAAAGAATTCTCTGTTATATGTTTGATAATTTGAAAAAAGAAATCTAGGGATATGTTGGTTGTTTTATACAGCATGTCAAACCTTGTTGAGTTATTGAAAGCCGCCATCCTACCCTGTCAGCTGAGGCTTGCATAATTTGCCAACTGCACATCTACAGATGGGTAAGATCACCCTAATGGGGCCACCTGTTGGCGGCGACCCATGATGCTTAAGGATAGATCCCTGGTGGCTGAGCAGTCCATGACATGCAACACTCCCTTTTACCCCTTACTTAGGTTAGACAGGCAGTCGGAGAGGCCCCCTTGATCAATCAACTGTTCACATCAAGCCCTAGCACCTATATGATTGCCCCAGCACTATTGCCTTTATGGCAAACCCCCAATTCTTTTTATCATATGGGTGCATAAAAGTGGTGGCTGGGTGTCCTGGGTATGAAATTAAACTCTATCTATTAGTGAAGTTCCAATTCTGAAGCTCAGAGGAATGTGTAGTACCTCTTCATCACCATTACCCCCAGATCCACTCTGATCCATAGTGGTAGGACCTTGTTAGGGTTCCATCTATGGGTTAAATAGAAGTAAATGAATTAACAAAAATGTGTTTTTAAAAAAACTGAGTTCAGAAAAAGAATTTTCAATACCCATCAAAAATGAATTGAACAAAATGTCTTTGGCATAGAATAACCCAACAGGGTTGACTTTCTGTAAAATCCAAAAAATAAATAAAGAATGCCATCATCAGTCATTCTTTTTGCAAGCATTTATATAGTTTCAAGTAGCTAATAATAACTTGTAAACAGTTAGAGCTTCAAGTAATTATTCTTAATAGTAATAATTTACATTCACTTCTATATGACTGTAAGTAACTATTCATAGTTTATAATAACAACTATTTGTTTGCACACATTTATATGGTTTCAAGTATTCCTATCTAATATTAATAATTTTCAAAGAGATTTATTTGACCCATAGTTGGTACACTAACAGGTGCTCTGATCCAGAGTGTAGATTGATTTCTAGATTAAAGCAATCAAGCCATCTGGAGTGTAGATGTTAAATTTTACTAAATTAAAATTCTTGTTCCCTTTGAATTAAATTCAAAATTTTCTTCCTTTTGAATTAAATTAAAAATCTTGTTCTTCCTTTAATTAAAATAAAAATCTTGTTCCTTCTTTAAGTAAATTAAACATATCCTACCTTCTTTAACTAATTTGAAGCAATCAAGTCATCTGTAGTGTAGATAGTAAATTTTACTGTTAAGAATATTGTTCTTCTTTACTAAGTTGAAAATCTCATTGCTTCTTTACCTAAATTAAAGCAATCAATTTATCTATAATGTAGATGTTAAATTAATGTCTATGTTGAGTTTAATAAATTTTCCATGCAAAATCTGCTTGTTTTTCTCCAAGGTTTTAATTATCTTCTATTTATTTATTAATTTATTTATTTTTAAAATTCTAATATTTTCTCTAATCCTGTTAATTATCAATGAAGCAGTAGAGAGAAAACTAATTATAAAACACATATGTCACTTTAATGATTTTTCTGTATTTTCACTTGTACTGGACAATTAGAGTAATTAGCTGACAGGTACAGATGTTAACAACAGGATAATGAGCAATCAGTAATTAGTATTTTCGATGGACTTTGCTTGCCCACTTCATAATCCAATGAGAAAGTTAGGCTTATATACACATATATATAGTGTGTGTGTTTATATATATATATAGTGTGTATGTGTGTGTGTTTATATGTATATGTATAGTTGTGTGTGTTATATATATATGTATAGTGTGTGTGTGTTATATATATGTATAGTGTGTGTGTTTATATATGTATAGTTTGTGTGTGGTGTGTGTATATATATATATATATATATATGTATATGTATTGTGTTTATATATATATATATATATATTATATATATATATATATGTGTGTGTTTTATATAGTGTGTGTGTTTATATATATATATATTGTGTGTGTGTTTATATATATATATATATATATATATATATATATATATATATATGTGTAGTGTGTGTGTGTTTATATATATATATATATATGTGTAGTGTGTGTGTTTATATATATATATATATGTGTAGTGTGTGTGTGTTTATATATATATATATATATGTGTAGTGTGTGTGTGTTATATATATATATATGTGTAGTGTTGTGTGTTTATATATATATATGTGTAGTGTGTGTGTGTTTTATATATATATATGTGTAGTGTGTGTGTGTGTTTATATATATGTGTTAGTGTGTTGTGTGTGTGTGTTTATATATAGGGTGTGTGTATCTATGTATGTGGGTTGTGTATCTGCATGTGTATGCACGTGCACATATATCAGTATGCATGTGCATTTATGTTTGCACATAAATACTCATATATGCAATCATATACTTATATGAATATACACATGCATATATATTTATGTACACATGTGTGCATACATATATGCATATGAATATATACATACATGCATATATATGTGTGCATACACTTAGATAAATGTTAACAGATATATATGTACACATGCATGCATATAAATATGCATACACATGCTTGAATGCATATATGCATGCATATACTTATGAATATACACACACATGCATATATGTATACACTTAGATAAATACATATATGCATGTATACATACACTTAGATAAATATTGAAAGAGATATGTACACATGCTTATATATATGCATATGTACACATGCCTATGTGTGTGGTGTGTATATATATATATATATATATATATATATAATGTGTATAAGTATATGTATTTATAGTTCTTAATATTCTGAGAGTTTACCATTTGTTCCCAAGGTCACTTCCAGTAAAAGAATATTCTACATATCTCAATATTTTTTGCCAATTTTCTAATTAGAGATCAGCGTTTTCTTTATTTTTTATTTTTTCCTCTTATTCAGGAATTTTCTTTTGAGTCAAAGTGATGATATCCTCAGGACACATTGAATAGGAACAAAAATATATTCTACAAGTCAATATTCTTTCGATGGAATAGAATATGGAAACCATGCAAAGACTCTTATATATTCTGACAATAAGCTTCTTTCTTTTATACCTATCTTTGTATGACCTTTGGAAGTGATTTATTTTTCCTTTTCTTTCTTTATTCATCCTCTTAGAAATAAAAAGAAAAAAATGGGAAGAAAGTCTTCATCTAACTTATTTGCAGAAAAAAAAATGTCAGCTAATTTGTCCAATCCAATACCAGCAATTCAAAGACTGATTCAGACGTCTCTCTTTCTTTAGACACTAAAAACAGTGTGTGATTGTGAACAACCCTTGACCTGGTCAAGCAGCTCAATAGCTTTGTTTGCAGTTAAGGACAGCTACCTACTCCATTTCCTGGATTGTAGAGAATCCCATCTCTTCTTACTCACCCTTTCCTGACAAGTGTTGGTGGATAGTTGTCTGACACTAACTAACTGCCTAATGACTAATTGGTCTAAAACACAGACTAATATACCAATTTTCTAATTTCGGTTAAGATCTAAGAAAAGGGCCTGTGCTAGGGTTCGACGCCCCACCCCTTAATCTATGATACGGGTTGCTCTCAACTCTCACTACTACATGTCAATTTTCATAAATTAGTTTTCGTAGGAAATATATGAACCCATTCACTCTACTACATGTCAATTTTTATAGGTAGTATTCATAAAAAATATATGAAATTCTCTTGGGGGGTTCAGGAGTAATATGCAACAGCCCTGCCAAAGTACCATTGCTATGTCCTCATGTTATTAAAAACTAGTGGATCTACCCAGAGTTGCCTGGGATTTCAAAAGTTTAATATATAAATGTATATTTTTTTATATAGATTAATAGAAATTCTTTTTCTATATATCATCTTTCATATTCTATATATTTTTGTCTTTAAGATGTTTATTTTTGTTTTTATTCTTGTTTGTATTTGTTCTTTTATGTTTCTTTTTATTAAGTTTTATCCTTTATTAATTTGTTTTATTTTTTAATAGTTTTTCAAGAAAGATCATTGATTTAAGCCCTTATATTTTTATTTAGCTTTTTTTTTTAATGGAAAATGAGGGTTAACGATAGGGTGTGAATTTTATTGCTGGTCTCCACCAATTCTCCTTTATAAAACGATGTGCACTCTGTTGTTGTACAAACAAACATACAGACAGAAGACATACAGAATCTTTCTTTTATAGATAAAGATAAATGACTTCTGAAAAAAAAAAAAAATCAGTAAATTACAAAATAGAATTGTGAAGAAAAAAATATATTGTCTATTTCATTTTTTAAAATAAGATTTGTTAAGATTTTCGGATATGCAAATCAGAATATATTATTGAATAACAAGTTTACTGTTCTTTAAGACATTCTGGAGATAATTGTAAGGACTTAACAAAATGTAAATTTAATCTATGTCATTATTTTTTCTGACTGTTATATAGTCATCAACTATAATAAAATATCAAGTGTATTTGTATATTCATTTTTGTCTGTGATACCCAAAATCAATTAGATAATTTAAAAAAATAATAAATGTCTTGAAATATTTAAAAAAAAAAATGTATTTGATCTTGGGGTGTTACAGACAAAAAATAAATATGCAAATGCATGTGATGTTTTATCATAGTAGATGATGATATTGGGAGGGGAATTAATTCCAGTTAAGACTGAAGCAATGCTAATCTTATTAAAAATTAATTTTGGAAAAAAAAGGGGGCAGGGAGAAAAATGGGTGAAAAACTGGATTATAAATAGAAAGCTGAAAAAATAAAAAAAACATTGTATTTTTAATTTTTTGAATTCTTTTTAAAATTTTTTTTTCCTTTCTTTTCTTTTTGTTTTGTTTTACAATGGAATATTTAAGATTTTCTGATATAAAAGTCAGAAAATATTATTAATAACTGGTGCACCAAAAATGATGACATGTAGTAAATTGTTATGGTTTGATTTTTTTGTTTCATGGCATTTAATGCCAAAGCCATCCTTGTTGAAGAATAATAGTGGTACTATTTAACCCATATCTGGGGGATGAGAATATTAGTCCAAAAGTGAATGTAATGATGTGACTAGAGTTTGAACTCATTTACTATCATGTCACAGTCCAGCACGTTAATCACTACGCGAGAGGAAATTCCCCTTTAAATTGATATTTCATGTCTTTTACTAATTATTCAAGGTGGTCACAATGAATATCATGGAAACTACTAAGTACTTAACAAGATATCAATTTCATATAAGTGGTCATTTACTTTTTTTCATCTGTAATACTCCCAATCATCATTTACTATAATAAAAATGCTGCATGTATATATTTACCAAACCCCTCCACATGAGCAGGATGTAACACAAGGTCGATTTCTTAAGTGGAGTTTAACAGGTTTAAATTCAGAGTTTTCCTTTTCCTAAAAAAATGCTACATGCATCATAAATAATGAGAATGGAATTGTCTTTTTCCTATGAATAATGTCTGATGAAACCTCGGAAGATAAAAATTAGACCTCATGGGACTTAATTCAATCTAGCAATTGTTAATTTACTCTGTTCACCTTGTATTTTTGCTTAGTAAACACTTTTCTCTATCCTTAAATCTGATTGTGTTTCGTCCTATGTATATTTATTTTTTGTCTGTAGTATAATTGAATAAAAACACAAAACATTTCAAGATATTAAAGGTATTCTTATTATTTTGTCAGTTTAGTGTATTGTAGACAACATGAATGAATATACAAAACAGGTGGTATTTCATTGTTGTAGACAATGATTTGGGGGTTTTACAGACAAAAAATTCAATATAGAATTGCATGCAGCATTTCATTATAGGAGATTAGACGTAGATATCAACCAATCAATCAAGTGTCTTTTTCAATTATCTAATCAATAACTTACCTCAATGCTTAATTTACATATAACAGAAATAAATTACTCATATTGATATTACCTGATACCATCATTCTCCTGCTTTTGTTTTTCAATAATCCAGTTCCGGTAATAAAGGCAACTAATTTTGTGAAGCTATAACTATCAATTGAATAACTAGGTTTATTTTTTAAAAACATTCTGATAAAGCATTTTTAACCATCATTATTATTAATTTTAACTTTTATTTTCTGTCATCTTAATCAGGCTGTGGAGTCTGTCCACAAAACTCCACTTCTCCAACTCCAACTTCTCTATTATGCCAAAGAAAAATATTATTTATAAAAAATAAACTTTAAAGCATATTACAGCACCTAATTGATTACATTCTATTTTCTTAAGTTTTTATACAATCAAAATTAGGGTGTTTTTGACTAAATAATTTGACTAATTGACTAGAAGAAGGGGAGGGGCAGTTCTCAAAGTAGTTTTGACTAATAAGAAGAGAGCCCATTTGGTTTGAATTTAGTTTTCCTTCTCCTAGACAGGTTGGCATACCAAGATTAAAGAGCCCAGTTTGCCCTACTATTTACCCATAGTTGGAGGGAGAATAATTATATTTGTACCTTTCCCAAGGGTATTAGTGCTATATGAAATGCTAACAGGCGCATCCAGAATTTGAACTTGGCAGTTTCCTACCACAGTAACCATTACGCCATGTGCTTCCCTTTTTACTGGGAAAGAATGAATTAATGGCATTTCAATGAGGGAAATTGATTTGATATATGAGGGAATTGTATTACAAGTGGAATGAATTAAACTCATAAGTCACTGTGTGTGTGTGTGTGTATATATATGTAAGTGAAGTAAAGTCGTCGGGGCAGCCTAATGTTGGTATCAGCCAATCAGTGAGGGAGACTATCCCCTTTTCACTAGCGCTAGACCAAGGAGATTATCTTAGCATCTGAGGTGGAGTGCTACACCTGCCATCAGCTCCTTACTTTACCGCACAGACCACTGTGCTACTCATACGCTGAGTCGGCGAGGACCGGTATCGAACTAGGAACCTTGTGGTTTCTAGCCGAACGCTCTACCGACTGAGCTAACCCGGGCCTAATAATATATATGCATATATATATATATATATATATATATATATATATATAGTTAGTGGAAGATAAAAGATTGGCAAGAGAGTGAAATCAAGGTTTTTTTATTTTATTTTTTAAGCATAAAAATGGTGGATGACATTTTAATCACATGACCACTTGGAAAAACTGAGTTAATAACTTAATTACACATCTCCATCAAAGCATTTGTTTCATTAGATTCTCAGTCTTGATATTTAAAAAGTTCAAATGTTAAAAAGCAAAATAGAAATGTGAATAACATTTTCTGTATGCTCATCTATTTCTCTGAGATTATTCATTTTATTATTCATTATAAATACACTTACACACATGCACACTTACACACACAGACACACACATTAATTGTTCATACATTATTAGTTAAATATCTTCCCCGATTAAGTTTATAAATTTATGCTTTTGCCTCGAACAAAGACTGAAAAATTCAGAACTGTGACTGCATGTCAAGATGGTTTTGTTTGCTTTATGTACTTAATGGCATATCAACTCTTAATGGGTTATTTAATACTGGAATTTTTTTTTCATTTCTAAGTGTTTGATTGTAATTATAATTATAATTTTGATGATCTATTGCACTATTTTAATGCTGACCTGCAAAAACCTACATCAATCAGTTCTGTGCAAATTCTGGATGCTGTGCAGAGGACCTTCCAATGACGATGGATGGATGGTTAGAGAGAGAGAGAGAGTCATGGATATCCATGTTATCAGCATGACCTGATGATGATGTTCTTGGTTTAGAAGAAACTAATTTTTTTTTTTGTAAGGGGTGTATTTATGTATTGAAATACCTTTTTAATTACAAAAATTCTTAAAACTCACTGAAATCTTGACTTAAAGTTGAGTTTCTTGTAGAAGGTCTATTGGCTTGCCACTGACCTCAATAAAAAAAGCTCATGGATTTATTGAATTCTATCAGACTAGCAGGACCTGTAGATATATCACAGTATGATAATTTAAAACTCCCATCCTACAGACCGTCTGAGTGAGACAGACTAGGCATGCAGGACACTGTTGGAGAAGCAAGAACAAGCTCGTAAGTGATGTTCTCCTGTGGAAGCTAACACATGGATATGCTAATGTTGGCCGCCCAGCAAGGACCTACATTGACCAACTATGTGAAGATGCTGGTTGCTGCACAGAAGACCTCCCAGGGGCAATGAATGATATGGAAGGTTGGCGAGAAATTGTCATGGATATCCGTGCTGCCTGCGTGACATGATGATGATAATTTAACTATTACAATGTTTGTTATATTTACTTAAGTGCTATTGCTAAATAGTTCAATATGTAAAAAGTATAATAATCATGATTTAACTTCTGTTTTTTTTGTTTTCATCTTTTCATAATGTTCAATTGAAACTGATTAGTGTTATTGCTTCTGTGCATACACACCCTCTCTATCTTTCCCCTAATCCCTTTCTTTCTTTCTTTCTTTCTTATTATATTTTTTCTATGCAGCATTTCCTTTTTCTTCTCCTTTTTTCTTTATAATAAAATAGGAATGGTCTATTATTTAGCCGAGGTGATGACACTCATAGGAAATAAGAATTTGGCGGTAAGCAACACCAGATAATCAGGATTTACATCTTTGCATTTCATCTTGGACACTCATTTTTAATCAGAGGGTGTTGCAAGATGATAATGGTTGTACTTTTAAGGAACATGATTTAATATATAGATGGCCAGAAGAAATATGGATATTTAGTTCCCATGTATAATATGCACTCATAACCTTAAGGCTTCAAAATTCTGGGGAAAATTGTATATTTTAGATATATAATTATGGTAAGTCTCTTGTCAAAGAGTCAAAGGCATTGAAAGAAAGACAGACAAAGAGAAACTTTGATTGAGGCTTGTTTATCAAAGCCATTTGCTTACTCTAATATTGGCTGTTAGTCAATTAGAACTGTCAGTTACCAAAACAGGAATTGAGGAAATGTAACTGTTGTAAAATATTCTACTCATTAAGTCCTATCGTGTCGCAGAGATTAGTCTAACACATGTAAGTTCACAATTAATTACTGTATCCACTGATGTGTGTGAATAGTTTCAAGTGAGTGAGCAGGAAAAAGTCAAGAAAACTATTCTCCCCCCCCCATTTGCACCCCAACCACCTTTCCTTCCTTCCTCCTCTCAGCAAAAATACTAAATCTTATAAGTTCTGCATCAGAAGAAATTATTTTGTAAGTAATAGAAGTAACAAACCTGCTGGACATAGTTTGACATTTTTAATCATGTATTTCCTCCACTTAAATATGAAAGAGTGAGTACTTAGAATAATAATAATAATAATAATAATAATAATAGTAGTAGTAATAGTGGTACTACTACTGTCCCATAATAGTTGTTACATTTGCATATATATATGTGTGTATATATATATATATATATATATATATATATAAATCTTGAAATCATAATGTGCTATATTTATAATTAAAAAGTGCTCAATATTGTTGATAGAACAAGTATATCTATGTTAGGGTAGCCTGGACATGAAATCTATGGTACATGATTACTGACAGTTTCTCAGCTATGTGATTTTAAAACCAAGTGTATATATAGATAGATATATAGGTATAAATTAAAATAATGTTATTCTCACCTTTACTTTCCATTATTAATAGTTTTGTGTGTTTTAAAAGTGAAAGAAAACAACACGGATAAGATTTTTTAAGTACTTAAGATAGTAGTAGAACTACTAGTTGTAAATTTGGCAGAGTGGCCTTTTGTTGGTATCAGCCGGACAGCGAGGGAGTCTATCTCTTTTTCACTAGCACTAGACCATGGGGAAGTGCCCCACCTACCATCAGCTCACCACTGTACTGCACAGATCCAAGCTGTGCTACTCATGTACCAAGTTGGCAAGGACTGGCATCGCATCTGGAACCTTGTGGTTCTTATATGGATACTTTACTGACTGAGGTTAACCAGCCCCTTTAACTAATACTACTATTAATAGTTATTACATTTGCATGTGTGTGTGTGTATGTATGTATATGTGTATATATATATATATATATATATATCAATCGTACACATAATGTAACACTGTAACATTATTATGGGACTGAGGTAGTATATTGAAATTTACTGTTAATGTAAGTCATAAAAAAAAATTCTATATAATTGAAAAAGATTGTGGCATAAGAGGCATTGAGAAACAAGTCAGAATTTTCCTTTCAGTTTCAAACTATTTTTGTTGACTATTTATGCCATGTTCCTATTTGTGTACCCATAAAATCTTGCTAGTACATAGATCAGAATTATTACATAGTGACTAATTAATGTATTATTAGTTGAATTAGTAGTAGTAATAGTTGTTGAACATATGAACACACACGCATATATAATTTTTATTCAATGAATGGATGTACTATGCTACCAGTTCATTTTTTTTGTCACTTTTATAGCATATCAACTCTTTTAAAAACTTTATGACAAAACACTTTACTACACTAAAACTTTTCTCCTAAAAATGAAAAAGTCAACTAGTTGAGAATAATCAAAAATAAATAACTCAAAAGAAATATTCCTATATTCCTACTTATAACTTTATCAATATATATATATATATATATATATATATATATATAATGTATGTAATAGTTGCTGTCATAGGAAATGGACATGACAAGGCATGTTCAAATCCTGGATGAGGCTGTTTGCATTTCACATAGTGCTTATACCCTTGGGAAAGGTAGGAATTCTCCCTCCAGCTATGGGTAAATAGTAGGGCAGACTGGGCTCTGTAATCTTGGTTAGGCAATCAGCCTAACAGAAGGAATACTCTGAATTCAAACCTGTTATACTTTGCTTAAGAAATTGAACTTGTGCAACATCCTACTCTGGCAGAGGGGTTGCTATATATATAAATATATACATATATATATATATATATATAATACTACTACATCTAAGTTTGTGTGTATCTTTCCAAGGATTTCTTTTACATGGATATTGACTTGAGTTCAAGCTATATCATTGAATATATGCGGTTGACCTGTGAGGTCATTCATGGCCACAGGAGGTCATCAGATGTCAAAATATCCTATTCTAGGCCTAATAGTGTGAGATAGAGACTTTGATATGATGCACTAGCAGGTCAGATCTGTGTTTTTCACACAACCAGCTTTATGTTGGATGTTCATGAGGAAGTGATGAATAGGAATTGTATATCTTTGCAAAATATTGAAAAACTAGAAATATTGTGTAGAAAAGACTCTCGGAAACTAATTTCTTGATAATTAAAATTCTTTTTGATGTGCATTTATATCATGTTCATATTTCTGTTGCCATAGAATTTTGGTAATGCATATATTTTTGATTGAATACCATGGAATGATTTTCCATTGCTTACATTCAAGCCCTCATGTAAATTACCTTATGTTGGTGTCCAAGTGGTAGAGAAGGTGCCCTATATTTTTCTCAAGTGCTTTCAACCAAATCCATGATTGTCTTCAGGTAAATTAGTTGTTGCAGTTTTTTTTGTGGTGTGAAGTTTATTCACTTGAGAAGGATTGTTTGTGTGTGTGTGTGTTTTTTGTGTTTTTTTTTTTTTTTTTGTGGTCGCAGGTTAATTTAGTTGGGAGGGTTGAATATAGGTTTGTGCATGAGTTATTAAACATTTTTAATGTATTAGTGACGGTGTTAAATGCTTGTTTATTTATGTTAGATCTTTTTTATTTTTAATGCAAATTTGTAGGCATTTTTTATTAATAATTTTAGTGTTATTGATAAGAATTTTCTGTATATCGGCACATGTGAAATTGTCAGTGTTATTAGTTTTTTTTTTCAACCAAAACCTGTTTAAATAATCACTTGTTGCTGATATATATATTTACATACATATATATATATTTACCAACCCCTCCACATTTTCTTCCTTTCTTTCCTTTTCATCTTTTCATTATGTTCGATTGAAACAGATTAGTGTTATCGCTTCCACATACTCATCCCCTCTCTCTATCTTTCTCCTACTCTCATTCTATCATATTTTTTCTGAGTAGCATGTCCTTTTTCTTCCCTTTCTTAATAATAAAAACGGTTTATTATTTAGCTGAGGTGATGACATTCATTTTGACGGTCTCATTTATAACCAGAGTGTGTTGCAAGATGATAATGGTCATATTTTATAGGAACACCTATATTAATATATAGATTGTAATAATATTTGGTTGCGTTCTGTCAAATAACGTATTGCTTTTAACTTTTAATTTTTTCTTTCAAAGTAAAGAATGTAGCACATATTTTGTTTGTTACCACAAAACACCCACGGTTTTCCCAACACATAATGATCAGCACATTAGCTGAGTTTATAATCACTTTTAAAAGAGAAAAACAGTTCATTTTTACTGCTGTACTTCCAGCATTTTGCATTTGACATTTTATTTACTTGTCACACACACACACACACACACACACACACACACACTACCCTGACAAAAATTATAGAATTAACACATTTAGGGGACGCTTCTTCTTTTTTATTTAGCAGTAAATAAACTAATACAGATGAGATGCGAAACATTTTTCTATAATAGATGAACATTCTTGCTTCATAAAATATTCCTTAAACAAATTAGATTAAATTAGTTAGATTAATGGTATAATTATTTATTCTCACCATGCAGAGGAAAATATTATAGAATCAATTCACAAAAAAAATTAGAATTAATACTAATGTGCCCTCCTCAACATTTTAAGACAGTCTTAATTCTTTCAGGCATACTATTTTACTAATTTAAAGCAATATTCTTTATCAAAGTTGTTCCAACTTTCCTGAATGGCATCTTATGTGTTATTAGTTTATTTACTGCTAGTTAAAAAAAAAAGTGCTAATTACATCATTTCTACCACGAGTAGTATGTATATATATATATATATATATATATGTATATATATATATATATATATATATATATATATATATATATATAATGGAGACGCGTGGGCTAGAGTCATGGAAAATGGACTCGTCGATTTGAGTTCAATTCCTAGACGAAGCTGTTGGCATTTCACATAGCGCTAATACCCTTGGGAAAGGTATGAATCCATATATTCTCCCTCCAGCTATGGGTTAAATAGTAGGGCAGACTGGGCACTTCAGCCTTGGGTAGATAACCAGTCTAGGAGAGGGATAACTCTGAATTCAAAATTCCTGAGGTCGGTCGTTGATTGGGTTTGTGGCAACCCTTGATGCACCAATTCTTTCCTATCGACTGTGCCAAAAAGTGTGGATGGTCCAACACAAGCCTTCACCACTATAAACAAATCACTGTGTGGGTGTTCATTGTGTGTGTGAACCCTCATGCATCGAAAATTGATGAGAGAGTCCATAATATACATACACACTCATATAAATATTGTGGAATCATATTCTTCAGATGTATTCATGAAATAAGCTTTAAAGTAAATGTAAGAAAAAAATGCTAATACTTTAGACTCTATATAAACACATACACACAAAAATAAGAAAATCACCCTACTCAAGCTGTATCAGTACAATTGTATGTCTGCACATCTTAGACATTAACAAAATGTTTGGAGAAAAAGCTAGATGGTAACTACCCAAGGGTGCAGTGTGCTGTTTTGAAGACATTCTGGAAGCAGCACACCTAAAAAAGCAGCAGTATGGCCACTTACCTCTTATAACACAAACCATCCAGACATGCTGGGCATTACGGGAGAAGTAAGGATGAAATTATAAGTGACATTCTCCTGTGGACTTTTTCACATGGACACATCTGTGTTGGCCAACCAAAACTTTAATCAGCTATGTATGGATGCAGAGTTGAAGGCCTGCCAGGAGTGATGAACAAGAGGGACAGATGGTGAGAGAAAGTCAAGTGAATTTACAACTTGACTAGAATGTGCAAAATTATTCAGTTGCAAATTGAACTGGAGATTGCCATATTCTCTAAGAGCTTTTTAAATACATTGCTCTGGTAAAAGTTGTATGTTGTGCCATGTTTTATGAAGTAGAGTCACACACACATGCATATTTATATTGATAATATAGAGTGCTATATTAATAAGTAAATAATACTCAATATTATCGATAGAGCATGTATATCTAAATTAGGATAGTATGGACATGAAGTCAATGGTGTTTGGCTACTGACAGTTTATTGCATATGTGAGAAGCTGTCAGTAATCAAGCACGATTGACTTGATGTCTACGCTACCCTTATATATACATACATAATGAGTATTTTTGTGATATATAGATAGATGTCAAGAAATTAAAAAAAACAAATCACCATTTCCTTATATTGCATCAACTCATTATTTTGACTGATTCCAAAAATTTAATTTTGTTTTGGGATGAAAACATTTTTCATTGATTTATGCATTAGAAAAACATGGAAACAATTTCACAAATAATTTTCATCTACAATCAATTTCATCAGTTAAAAGATTACAAAGATATATATATATATATATATATATATATCTTTTGCACACACTTTGTATGTTCATTATATCTATTATTATATGACAATAACATAAAAAATAAATTGAGATCATTTTAATTTGTATGTGCATAAATACATTTGTGTGTTGGGTGGGAGTTAAAAACTAGCTACGAAATAGAAACCATTTGACTCAACTAAATGCTTTGATCAGAAAACTCAATCACATATAATTATAACTGAATATAAATTCAAACTCATCATGCGAAATAATTTTAGCCGTAATTTGGTTTTAATTACATTGTTTGAAATGCTTATCAACAGACAGAAAGGCCTTGCATCTGTGTTTATATTCATAGCTCAACTGATAAAATGAAAAGTATATCCTGAAATTGATAGGATAATTATACAAACTATTTTATTCTGAGTACATCAGCATATTGTCTTTATTTGTCCCTCACAAGCCTCTCGCTATAAGTATTAAATTATTAAACTTAACACTGACTGCTCTCTCACAACAACCATACCCAACAAAAAAGAAATAAAACACAAACATCTTTGGTATAAAATAATCTAGTTGGTTGACATGCTACAAAATGCAACCAACCAACCAGCTGTCTGCTCGCAAAGAAATCAAGGTTCTTATAGTATCTGAGTTTATTATATTACTGTTCTATTTATTATAAATAAAGGGTCAGTTTCTTTGTCTTTTAATCTATGGTGTCTCTAAGAAATATGTCATACTTTTAACCATTGTTAGGCGTCTTCATTTATACCAATCACATTCTTAACTTTAAAAAATGAATGCTGTTCAAACTTTGATTATGAGCCTTTCGGTGTGTGCGTGTGAGGGCCGGTTTAGCTTAGTTGGTAGAGTGTTTTCGGCTAGGAATCACAAGCTTCTTGGTTCAATACCGGCCCTCGCCATCTCAGCGTATGAGTAGCACAGGGATCTGTGCGGTAAAGTGAGGAGCTGATGGTAGATGTGGCGCTTCACCTCAGATGTTAAAATAATCTCCTTGTTCTAGTGATTGTGAAAGGGAATAGACTCTCGCTGTCTGGCCGATACCAACATTAGGCCGCCACAACGACTTTACTTTTATATATATATATATACAGATCTATCAGAATTGGTTTAATGGCATATCAACTTTTATGGGTTATTTAATGCTGAAATTTGATTCATTTGTATATGTTTAATCATAATTATAACTACATTTTAAATGTTCATTGCATTTTTTTTTTAATTGCACTTTTTAAAATTTGTTTGCCATCATTTTGTATCAAGTATTCTTATCCAATATTAATAATTCTTAAACATTTGACCTATAGATTGGATCTTACAAAGGACTACCACCCCAGGTTAGAGTGAATTTGGGAGTAATGACAATGAAGTATTCTACACTCCCCAGATCTCCAAACTAGAGCCTCACCATCAGATGCAGTTTAGTGTCATAGTCAGGATACCTCTTTGGAGGTGTGTGTGTGGGGGGGGTCTTAACCTTACATAGAGAATGTAGTTTGTATATTCTAAGTCTGAAGTTGTGAGTAATATCCATGAAGGGGTATTCCATCTTGTGGATCCTCTGTTTAAATGAAAATGAAATCTCATGGATCCCCCAAATGAAAAGGTAATATTTTAGACCCTCTGTATTAGATGAAAATGAAATCTCGTGGACCCAGCCCTACAACGTATAGATGAAAATAAAGTCTTGTGGTCCCCCATATAAATAGAAATTAAATTTATCAAAAACATCTAATGAAGATCACATTTAATGAGGGAGATGTGCTTGTCTTAACTTATCAATTCTTGATAATATTTTTAACAAATTCACTTTGCACAAGAAATCTAAATCTGTATTTGGTCATCATATAGATAAGTGCTGAAAATACTGTTTTGCATAATTATGTTGGTGCAAAAGGTAGCAGCATTTAGACTGCTTTTTGAGACAACAATGGATGCTCAGAAACCATGGTAACCCTAAATTTTAGGAGTGGTTGCT
This sequence comes from Doryteuthis pealeii, assembly GCA_023376005.1. Lineage (NCBI taxonomy): Eukaryota > Metazoa > Mollusca > Cephalopoda > Myopsida > Loliginidae > Doryteuthis > Doryteuthis pealeii. The sequence continues at coordinate 47,894,198 of CM042143.1, read as the reverse complement.
GTTTAAACAATTTTTATAGGGACAAAACTTTTGAGTCTACAGTAGGGTATAAGACTGTATATGTATTTTTTGTAGAAACCTGGGGTGGGGGGGGGCTCAAGGGCTGCCCCAGGTGACACACACACTAGCTATGCCACTGTTTCTTAAATGATTTAGATAGGTACTAAAAAAGGATTTACTTGTTTAAAAAGGCATTTGAGAATTTTTACTGTTTTGTTTTACTTATTGTAAAATTTTACAGGGTCGGTTTAGCTCAGTTCGTAGAGCATCTGCCTAGGAACCACAAGGTTCCTGGTTCAATACTGGCCCTTACCAACTCAGCGTATGAGTAGCACAGGGATCTGTGTGGTAAAGTGAGGAGTGATGGTAGGAGTGGCGCTCCACCTCAGACGCCAAAATATCTCCTTGGTCTAGCACTAGTGAAAAGGGATAGACTCCCTCGCTATTTGGTTGATATCGACTTTAGTCACTCTGATGATGACTTTACTTTAACTCATTGTAAGTAGTAAGTAAATATACTAAATGAATATCAGATTTTACAAATATATAAATTACAGTTCCAAGTGAGTAAGTCAATATCGACATTTTATAACACAAAGTAAAAAATTTGGAATGGCCTAAAGTCGGTATCAGCCAGACAGCGAGGGAGTCTATCCCCTTTTCATTAGCACTAGACCAAGGAGAATGTTTTGGCATCTGAGGTGGAGTGCCACCCCACCATCATTTTTCACGTTACTGCACAGATCCCTGTGCTACTCATACACTGAGTTGGCGAGGGACATTATTGAACCTGGAACCTTGTGGTTCCTAGTAGGATGCTCTACCGACCGAGCTAAACAGCCCTATAAACACTGAAAGAACATTAAAGTTAACATTTAAAGCTGAATATCTATTTCAATGAAATATAATTAATTTTACAAAATGGAGTACAATTATTTAATAAGCTTAGCTTAGTTGTGGTACAAGTATGGGACACCCAGTGAAAATCAAACTCATTGAATGGTCAGCTCATCTACTTTGCTAACCATTACATTAAACTCATTAACAAATTAACAATGGTCTGCTAATCTAGCTTACTAGCCATTACACTATGTGACATTACCAGACTGAGAATAGTAGTTATTCACTAAGCTTAACTTAAATATAACACAAGGTCAGAAGTATGGGGCACTCAGTGAGAATCGAATTCACTAACAATGGTCTGCTAATCAACTTTGCAAACCATCAAATGTGAGGTGCCCTACAAGCAGAAGTATACCAACCCAAAGAAATCATTCATTTACTCTGATGAATCTAAATATCAAGCCAGCTCTAGGCCACAAGAATTTTGAACTTTAGATCTTACAGCCAACTGTCCAATATTCTCACCAGCAAGCTTTTTCCCCCCTCCACAAGTGCAAAGGGACATTTCTCTGTTGTTTAATGAATGCAGCAAGGAGCTACCCAAACAGCATTTTTGATGGAGAGCTGAATATATACTTGCTACAATGCATCTAATTAGACAGAATCCTAAATGCTGTTCAGCAAGCAAGGTTTCCATGTGTAGAAGTAAATTGATATTCTAGCATGTACCTAATTATTGCTCGTTTATTTTGGGCTCATATCTAAAGCTCAGTAATTGACAGTGTTGTATCTAATGTCATCTACATTCACCATTTAAGTCTTCAATAATGATGCCGTATTGATAGACATGCAAGCCATCAGGATGAGGGGAAAACATCAAATAATTAGAAAATGCATAGAAAATCACTTGTACGTTATAGAAACTTATGAGTAACTTTTATAAAAACGAAGGGATTCAGAAAGGTCAAGTTTTGGGCAGTTAAAAGGTTCACGACAATGTTCTGATTGGATCTTTATTAATTCTTGAAGCCAATCATTTTCTCTGCATTCTTGGCTCTCTTTCCCCTGCTGATTGATGGATTGGAATGAATTATCTTAAGCCTGAAAACAGAATCCGGCATCCAGAAATTATTCTCTAGAATACTTATCAGGCCTGCCAAACCGGCACTCCAGGCAACAATGATTTTACTTCAGGGTGCAATTATTTTTACTTTGCTGATTATGCAAATTATCTGCCAAGTGCATTGCAAAATGCAAGAAGTGTTAGACTCCAAGTGTTCATGTGGTAGATCAGGAAATAATTTTTCTCTGAGCAAGATATCAGTATTTGTATGCATATATAGCATTTATAGTTGTTGTTATTGCTATAGTCTCATAAGATAAAGGTTCTATAACATAAACCCCATATAAACAGTGAATAAGGCTGTTTGCATTTTACATAGCGCTAATACCTTTGGGAAAGGTATGCATCCAACTACTCTTCCTCCGGGTATGGGTAAATAATAGAGTGAACTGGACTTGAAGAAGGAAAACTCTGAATTCAAACCTGTTAAACTCCACTTAAAAATTGACCTTGTGTCACATCCTGCTTATGCAGAGGGGTTTATTACATAAAACCCATGAAAGAACTGTTCAAAGATATGGAAATACACATTATACAAACCTTTTTTGAAGGCAGTGGGTCTGTATTTAAAAAGGTTTTAGTTATTTTGTTTAATGGCATATCAACCTTCTTGGGTTATTTAATTCCAAAGGCACCCTTGTAGAAGAACAGTTGTGGTACTATTTCATCTATATCTGGGGGGGGATGGAGAGGTTCATACTTTTCCCAAGGGTATTAGTCTGAAAGTGAACATAATAATTTAACTGGAGTTGAACTCACTTACTTCGATGTTGGTGTCCAGAACATTAGCCACTTCACCACGGGGACTCCCCATTAAAAAATATAAAGAACTTATAAACATTATCTTGAAACACTGTCCTAATGTTGGTTGTCATATTCTGACATTTCCCAGCCAGATTGGGTTGTGTCATTTGCAATTTTTACACATCTCAAACTGTTGTCCTTATCTTAATTGTTATATTCACAATGTTTCTAAGATGAGTGGCTATTATTTCTGACATTATTTAGAGGTCTTCATCAAAACAATATAAGCAGAGTATTTTCTCTTAAGATCCATAGGCAATCTCCTCTCCCTCTCTCTCTCTTTCTCTATCTATCTATCTATCCATTAGGAATTCTGTAATGATTACTTTTTGTTAGCCTTCAGGAGGAAATGCCAGATCTTTTAGTGACAAACAACTTTTGATGCAAACTTTCATTGCATCCCCAAAGTCTTGCTAGTGTTCATTGTGCAGAAATTAACCTTTTTAAATCAAAAGAACAATGCTTGTAAGCTAGAAGCTATGTTTATCTATTTACAGTTGTTTTTATTTCCCTAATTTGGCCAAATAGAAGGGAACAATCATAGATAGACTGGTAAATAGGTAACAATCATGAATAGATAGATTGCCTATAGATTTTGTGGGGAATTACCCTTTTAATGAAACCGGTAAGTAATGTCAGCAATAATAGTTGCTCATCTTAGAAATGTTGTGAATATAACAATCAAGATAAGGACAATCATCTAAGATGTGTGAAAAGGGCAAAAACAACAGAATGAAGTATTAAATTTTATATTTCTTGAAATAATAATGTATGATTTATATCTTATTTTTAAAAACAACCATGAAATTTCCAGGAACATAGATACTAAATGGATCCTAGGCAAAAGTGCTGGAGAGCAACAGTTTGATCTTAAGTAGAGTGCACAGATACTACACACTAATCTTAACTTTTTGTCAGATACTGTGATGTTATAAAAGACAAGAAGTATACTATACTATTTCCAGAGCGCTTTGTCTTCAGGATAAGTAGCTAATATGATGCTTTGAAACTAATGGTATCAAATGCTTTTTATTTGTATAGTATACCATATATATATATCCATCATTGTTGGAAATGGATTAGCTGAATTTAAATCCTACATAAAGCTATTTACATTTCACTTTCAGTTCATGCCTTTAGGAAAGGCATTTCTTCTTCTCTTGATCTGCGAGAAGCTCAGACTGGGCTCATTAGTCTTGGTGTGACAATTGGTTTAAGAGAAGGAAAACTCTGAATTCAAACCAGCTGTACTCTGCTTAGAAATTTACATTGTGTTGCATCCTTTCCGTGCTGAAGGTCTTGGGTAAATACATAGGTAATATTCTTTTTCAGTAAACACAAAAAAAAAAAAATGGTTATTGAACTCTGTTAATAAGAAGATATCTCTGAAGAACAAAGTGAGAATTAAGCTCCCCTTTCAACAGCTTTTGTATTTATCATACATATTATTATTACATATAGTATTTATTGTATTTTTTTCTTTTTTTTTTTGTTGAGTTGTTAAATTTGTTATCATTGGTGTTTTTGTGGTGTTCTCTCTCTTTAGGTTGCATCTTAACTCTGAGTGAGAAAATTGAAGTTGTAAGTTGTAGTTGGATGACTTTTTAAATCTTTAATGTTGAATAACACTCTCCTCCCAAACTAAAAACTCTTATAATTTACTCCTTTTTTTTTGTCAGAACTGATCTATGATAAGATCTGAAACTGATCTTCTTTAATCTAATCTCAGACAGGTACAAGAGATTAGATAATCTATCAGCTGGTATATATTTACGACAGCCTATTCCATTTACAAAGGATGTGATAGCCCCAAATTATATCCTCTTATATAGAATGGTATGTGTGTTTGGTATTTTCTATATACACAACAGCGTTACCATTTTAACTTTTAAAAAAATATATTCATATATTTCTTTTTAATATATATATATATATATATATATATGAGATATTATACAATTAAAAAGCATTTGTTACCCTTTCTTTTAAAGTGGTGCATAGTATCTCAGGATAAATTAATATAACTCTTACACATGTAATTGAGCACTATATTTTCCTTTCTAAAATACAAAATATGTGTGTATATATATATATATATATATATATATATATATATATATATATATATGCTTATAGCTATGTGTTCTGCATCCCTGATGCATAAAAACCCTAAAAGGATGCAGTAAAATCGTGTCCATGCATCCAAGGAATTTTTCCATAAATAAATCCTGATAAATTTATTTAATTTTTGTGTCCTTTTGTAAAATTGACAACCATAAGTTAAATTCTATCAGTGCTTGTGTAGTAGTAATCTAAAACAAACAATTCAATTAAAGGGAATACTGTGTAAAACATGGTTAAAAATAATTTACTACAAGTTCCCATTCTCTAAAAAAAATATTGACTATTTTTTAAAGAAAAATTTGAGAAAATGTTTGCTAAGGTTCCTTGATAAGTTTACATAAAGGACAATCTCTTAATTTCAAGATAAAACAAATAAATATTTAAGAAACGAATTACTAAAAGACTATTAAAGAAAATGTTGGCATCATAAGAGTCTTTTAGTAATTCAATAAAAATCTATTTGCCTTTGATCTCTACCAAACTTCTGGCATGGAAATCTAACAAATCATTTTTTTAAAAACTTCTTCTGTCATAATTCTCAAAAATTATTGTTTCTTGATTGGACTGTGATTAACTGTAAATGCTGTTTTTATTTTTATAAAATCTTTTGTACTGTTAATTTAAGTGATTCAGGACGATTAAAATTGTTTTTTTGGGATGATGGTAAAAATAAATCTTAGGGCCCTGCAGTTTAACCTGACAATTTATTAAGAAACTTTAGTTGGGATCCATCAACTTTTCCAGGGACCCATTAAATTTCCTAGGGACCCATTCAAATTAAATCCGTGGGTCCCAGGACTGACTAAATTAAAAAAAATATCAGCATCATTGTATGTGTGTGTGTGTGTGTGTGTATATATATATATATATATATGAGTAGTGGCTAAGCGGTGGGTACGGGTACAATTGTTGGGAGCGCACAGGATCCAGGGGTTAAGATTAATTCAGCGGATGTAACCCTGACGATTCAGATGATGAAACTCGAGTAGGTTACTTTCTATCCATTTCTTAAATATATATATATATATATATATATATATATTAATTTTATTGTGTTCAACTTCTTGAAACTCTTAAATTCTTAGAATTAGAACAAATGAAGAAGTCACTGTATTTTCATACCAGTTATAAATAGTAATTTTCGTTGGAGATCAAGTAACAGTAGGTTTCCTCAAAATTCTAGCTAAGTCACTCTCATTTATTTGTAATAGTTGTTATTTATTATTTCAGAATCAAAGTTTATGATAAATGTTGATGTCCAAAGATAATTTTTGTTAATATGTAATTAGGCATATTTTTATTATTATTATTTATTTATTTATTCATTTTTGCAATAATCATATTGTTTGCTAAAATATTCTCTTTTGTCTAGTCTGAACTGAAGTGAATGATTTTTGTTTGATTTTTACTAACAACACTTGGAATCCATTTTGATTCATAAATATATAAATGATGTTTAGTTATAATGACCAAGTGGAAACTTATAATTTCGATGCAATGATAAATGATATGGTTCAATTAAAATAGTCGACAATAAAATGTTAAGCTATTATGTTAGTTGTTGTGTTTGGGGGCTAAGGAAAGATCTCCGGTTTGAAAATCAGCTGAGCCGCTTCTGAAGAGCTGAAAATTATAAATCCACAAATAGAGAATTGAATCTGAAATTAGAAATGTACTCTAGTGATTTATTATTACAAGTATCTTGAAAAACGTCTTTCTTGACTTGTGAAATCCTGTGAATGGCAACACACAAGCCGAGTAACATGCACATGTGCGTTTATCATACAATAAGCTGATGTTTATTTCCTAGGATTAGTGAGGATTATGGATTAATGAGGCTTTGAGTGGCATTTCAAAGCCATTCAAGTACTTTATTGACTCCATTCATGTTGAGGATTACTTTGTCATAGAACCTGATAATCCTTTTAGTCATTCTGTCTGAATCAGTCTTGTACAATACTTTGGAACTACATTTTAGTTCCATGTATGGTTAAAAGTTGCCTTTCACTGCCCATGTGTCTGTTGACTGGTTTTATTATCAAATTGAGCAAAGGAGGCTGAAAAAGATTTGAAAGTTATAAGTAGCTTTAAAATTTGCCAGACACACAGACAAAGGCAGATATTGGCACATACTTCTTCTCGTCGTACACGGATATGTACACTGATTGTCATTAAAGCCGTGGTTCATATGCTGGATTATAAGAACGTATAATGGAATTTTTCTTTGCTTAGAGAATAATCTAAAGATTCAAAATATGAAATATTTTCAAATGAAGTACCTTTTGTCCGACTGTAGAAAGGATTGTTTGAAATATTGAATTATAGAATAAAAGAAACTGATTAAAAAAAATGCTTAGAGCAACCAATTGACATTTAATGGCAGTGACAACTTCAAATGGTCTTGAGCAAAGATTCTTAACATTGAAAGTGGCTTACATCATAAAAGATTTTGTATACTGAGTGTGATTCAGAAATGTTTGTAAACTTGTTTAATCTATTTTAGATACTGATATATAATATAATATAATATAATAGTGCCCACATTTTGTCAGAAGAACAATGCCATGTTTAACCTGTATACTGTAGATGCATAGGGTTTATGGAGCATAAGTGGTTTTGGGGGTATTTTACAGGTTTAAAGTAGTTGGGGTATTCTTGGTATTCCTCTGGTTTTCTTTTTATCCCATCTCATTTGGTGGTTGCGCTGAAATGGAAGGAATTTAAGGAACAAAAAGGAAGAGACAAAGGCAAGAGGTAGTTTTATGACTTAGGCTTTACTGATCGGGTCATAGTCGACCGTGACAAGGGGATATCCCCCTAGCCAGGAAGCAACTATACTCAGTTAAGGCCTGACTCCAAAATGCCGAGAGATTCTTTTCGGTGTCTGGGCACAGTCCTTTTTGTCGGACATGAAGGCCCCATGGGAGTTGTTTTTTTTTTTAATTTTATTTTTATTTTCGTTTTATTTTGAGTGTTATTGATACACCACTTATTTTTGAATCTTATGTATCATCATATTAGTTTGAACTGACAGCATGGATATCCCTGACAGCTTCTCACCACTCATCCCTATTAGTTATTGCCCTTGGCAGGTCTTCCACATGGCATCTAGAATCTGCAGAGATTGGTGTAGATTTTTGCTTGTCAACCTACACTGGTGTGTCCATGTGTAAGTGTACTCAGGAGAACATCACCCATAAGTTCACTCTTGCTTCTCCAGCAGTGCCCAGCATGTCTTGTTTGTCTTACTTGGATGTTTTGTGTGATAGGAGGCAAGTGATTATACAGCTTTTTCAGAGAGTGCTGTTTCCAAGGTTTGTTCAAGACAGCATGCAGCATTCTTTGTAGTTCCCATCTAGCTTTTTCTTTAAGTGTTTCATTAGATTCCAAGTAGTGCAGCCTTACAGTAGCAGAGATGCTGATAGGCACACGTCCTGCATCCCTGATGCATAAAAATTTAAAAGGATGCAGTAAAATCATATCCATGCATCCCAGTGTTTTTCTTTTTTCTTCCCCCATCCTTTCAAGCTAACTGTAAATACATTTCAATAATTTCTTAGAAACGATAGACACAGGATAGGTTACAAGGTAGGAATTAGCCGATTTTAGTTGTTTACCCAGATCATAAATAAAAACCCTACAATCTATTAAGAAACTTGAGTTAGGACCTATCAAATTTCCCGGGGACTCATTCAAAGCAAATATGTGCATCCCAGAATGCACTAAATCAAAAAGCTATCAGCATCACTGCAGTAGCACTGACACAGCTAGAGCTTATAAGAATTTATCTTATCAGATCAGATTACCTGTACATAGCAGTTCATGCCTTTCCATGCACATAGAGACTTTGCTTTCTGTAAATCAGATATTGTTACTTAGTTATGTGAACTGGTCTACTACAGGTATTGGCGCTATGGAAATGTAAACAGTTTTGTTCAGGAATTGAACTTGGGTTGCTGAGTCCATTTCCTATGATGATAACCATTACACCACAAGTGCCTCAATAGTTAATCTATATATTGGAGAATTTACTGTAATCTAGCTATATCACATGGATATCTAATCTTCAGTAAATTGAAACTAATATTCAGTGTGTTGCAAAGTTTAGGTTGTTGTAACCTTTGAGCTTCTTCAGGTGTCTTCACCACTTCTGGGAATTTGGAATCCACCTCTCAGTTTACAATAATGAACTAATTCAACATTTAAAATTTTAATGAAGTCTAGACTAATACATATCATTACCTTTATTCTATATGTTACTTTTTGAAGCTAAAGGTTACTCCTAGTTCTTCCTTAGTATGATACTAAACTGAATCTGATGGTGAAGCTCTAGTTGTGATGTCCCGGGGGATTGTGGATGCCTTTCTTCATTGCCATGACTCCCAGGTTCACTCTCACCTGAAGTGGTAGTATAAGATTCCTTTTTATGTATCAAATATATCTGTTTGAAAATTATTTGTATTAAATAGGAATACTTGAAACCATATAGTAAGTAATAAAGCTGGCAGAGTGGCCTGTTGTTGGTATCAGCCGGATCATGAAGGAGTCTATCCCCTTTTCACTAACACTAGACCAGGGAGACTGCTTTTTTTTTTTTAGATCTGAAGTGGGATACCAAACCATCAGCTCCCCACTTTACCACACAGATCCAAGCTATGCTACTCAAGGGGTGGTATCAAACTCGGAACGTTGGTGGATGCTCTGCTGACTGAGCTAAACCAATAACTACATACAAATAATAATAGTTACTTGAAGCTATACTTGTTTACAAAAATGTATTATTATTGATAATGTGAAACCATGTAACTGGAGCCTCACCACTGGATTTAATTTGTGTCATACTGAAGATATGATATTTTTGGTTTGGTCTTAGCCATCTGCAGAGGATAAAGGTTGCTAAAATTAATGAATTAATCTACTTAAATTTTTAATTTAAGGTATAATTTGATAATGACTGTTGCAACAGTTGTGTATATTCCTCATGATATTCAACTATTTGAATATTTTTACACTTACCTTTTGGGTACGTTCTCTGTGTCATTTATTTGTTTATCCAAGTCTATATAGATATTTGTGTGAGTGCATGTTTTTTCTAAAAGCTTAGAGTATTCATAGAATTCTAATGACTAGTTAGAACAATTCATCATCTTAGCTTACTAGTTCCAACACTCCATATCTTGGTTTCAATTACTTACATGCTTCTTTTGGGTTTTTCAAGACATCAAGAGTAATAAAAATGATTTATGATATTAGAACCTAAGAAAATAACTTATTTATAGAAATTCTGTGGATATATATATATATATATATATATATATATATATATAAGATAAAAACAACTTAAATTTCACCTTCTTAGTTTTGTTCCATTACTAATAGTTTCATATATTTTCTATGAAATCGAAAAAAAAAAAACAATGGTCGGATGAAACTTTTTGGGAAGAAATGGACTGCAAGATCGTATTATAATATTACAATTCCTGGCCAGATAGAGTGGAATAAATACTTCACAGTACGGGATCAGAAGGGAGAAGAAAGAATAAAAAAGAAGAGGAAAAAAAAACAACTTTTCCTGAAGAATTTAATTGGCAGGAAAACTGATGTGAACCACTAAAGTTATTAGTTGTTTCAAATTACTGCACTATAAAATTAATAATTGGAGGCACATAGTGTAATGGTTATCATCGTAGGAAATGGACATGGCATTCTAATCCAAGACAAGGCTGTGCATTTCACATGATAATAACCTTGGGAAAGGTATGCCTCCTACTATTATCCTTCTAGCTATGGGTAAATAGTAGTGCAGAATGGGATATTTAACCTTGTAATGGCAACCGATCTAGGAGAAGGAAAACTATGGATTCAAATCTTTGAAAATCTACTTAAAAAATTGACCTTGTGTCACATCATCTTTATGCATAGGGATGGTAAATATATATAATAATTGCAGTAGAGATAGAATTTTAAAATTCAGTTTAGGGTCAAACTGTCTTATAATTAAGATACTGAATAGCACTAAATGGAAATGAAATTGTATAGTAGAGGTTCAATTCAGAGAATGAATTTTTGAGTGAGAAGGAAAATGTTTTTCAAAACGATTATAGTGGAAAGTTTTTACCAAGTTAGTCAACATTAATTATAAAAATGGAAGTATGTGTGAATGAACTCACAGAAAACAATCTCAGTGAAATATGGGGAAGGTGATTAGACATGGATGAAAACTCAAATCAAGAGATAACTTGATCAGCAAAATTTAGATTTGTGGTGATTTAAAAAAATAATTCTGTGTGCTTATTTAATAATTGGTCTTTGTTATGGAAGTTTGTTTTGTTTTATGCCATATCAATCTCAGTGGGTCATTTAATGCTGATGTTATGGAAGAGTAAAATCTGGAGCTTTTCTTCTAGGCATCGATCACTGCTATATCCACTACCAGATAGGAATATTAATAATAGTAAGGATCAGGGCTGTGAGTCAGAACACAGAACCTCAACTTCTTTTTATATAATTGTTTTTGGTATATAAATGAATATAAAACCATGATTTTTTATAATCTATTTATAAGGAGTGTTCCCTGTATGACTTTACTAAAATAGGACCTTATAAGTGTAAATTCAACTGGAGTTGTAGTCAGAATAGTTTTATTAACTCCAACCAGTGATCCCTTAATTGCTTCTGATTCTACAGCCTTGGTATGGATAAATGTGAATTTCTGTGAATGTTTCTACACTCATGCTAACATCAAATCGGCCTACATAATGTTAAATTGTTAACATTCATAATCAATATGCAATATACAGACTAACAAATGTTTATCACAGTCATTGGGTATCTAATTTGCATAATGATTTTAAAAAGCAGGTTTTAATAAATAACTTTCCTGTATTACTCATTTGTAATTTTTCTTATTTCTATTTAAGCAATAGTTTCATGTATAATTGTTATAAGAAAACCAAAAAGTTATTTTAGTTCTATCAAGTTTTAATGAAATGTTGCAATTTGCAATGGATGTTACAATTCATTTTTGTTTGTTGCCTTTGAAAAATCTGCCACCTACGCAGACATACATTTGAGTAAACAGACATTAAATGAGAAAGTAAAAACAAATTGTTTTGCGATGACTATAATGAAAACATAAACACCCACACATACACACAGAAAGATATAATGGCAATGGTCTTTATTTTCATATAGACTCTTTCAAGTTCTGTTATGGGTTGGGTAATTGTATACAAAAGTCTGAAACCTAAATCATTCTGGATAAGTTATTTTTAAAAATCTTGAAACCGTCTCGAAAAAAAAAAGTCAGAGTAAAGTGTGGGTACTAAAGAAAATTATATATATATATATATATATATATATATATATATATATATATATATCTTTAGTGTCCACACTTTGCTCTGGCATTTCTTTTTATATATATATATATATATATATATATATATATATATCATTTTTACCTGAAGATCCTTCTTTGTGAAACCAGGATAGTTATCTTCTGTTGTTAATTTGGTTCCCTAAACTGGCTCAACAATTATGTAGAAATATATAATGGTAATGGTTTTTATTTTCATATAAATTCATATACCAAAGTCTGAAACCTAAATCATTCAGGGTAAGTTTTTTTTTTTTTTTTAAACTTAAAAGCCTCTCTTGAAAAAGTAAAGATTGAGCGAATCTATTATTAGGTATCCAACCTTGTAGCATTTATCTATTTAGCTTGTTTTATTGCTGTTATAGTTGTATATCTCCTACTGATATTAGTATTATGTTTGAGCTGAAAAAATGTTTGGATTTAAATACTGATTTTCCTGACAGCCCTTTCTTCATTTGGAAATTAGAATGCCAAAATCTTTTTCACCTTATTTGACCCCAGTCAGAGTGGACCTGGAATAATGGCTATAAAGATACGACTCTATTCTCTTCAGAGCTCCAGAACTGAAACCTCACCACCAGCTGAAGTCTAGTGTCATAGCAAAGATACCCCTTTTTGTGGTGTGGTAGGGGTGGTCCTATTCCTATGCAAGGGATGTAGTCTGTGTATACTAAACACTGCCAATAGGGCATTGGTTAGCCTGAGAACTTTTCAACATTACTTTGTATAATATAAATTCTATGAATAGGACGTAACAACTATATCAAGCTTAGTAGTTGCCAGTGTTGGCCTTTAGTAAGTCTAAATAAATATATACCCAAACAAATCCCACATACATATAGATGTGTATGAAATAGAATTTAATAGAAAAAATTTGGCATACATTTAGTTAATTTTAAAAGTGAATTAAAAATAAGTACTGTATATATAAGTTAGGTCACCTTCAGAATGGAGAGGAAGAAGTAGAGCTGAAATACCAAGATAGATTTGACCTTGTCACTTTATAAAAGCAAGTAACAATTTTCCATGACCTTTACCAAACATGGCCCACCATCTGCGTTGCTAGTGAATAGATAGAAAGTTAATTTTATTGTGCATGATAATTGATATAATAATAACAGGTTTTTACTGTTGAGCTGTCATAATTCTCATTTCCAGTTGTAATGAGGTAAAATTAACATTCCCACAATGCCTTGTGCTTATAGAAAACTGACAGCCATCGACAGATATCTTTCTTCCTGAATTCATTTTAAGTTGGATTTGTTCACAGATGTCTAAATTGATGTCTTTGTGATAAAAATGGCTTCTCAGTGAGATAATTGTACTACATTGGCTTTTCAGAATGAAGAATTATCTATGTCCAAAATTCAGTTTCAATCAATTAATTTAAAATGGGAGTACTTTTTGGGTGGGAGCATTTCCAAGTAGCTGAATTATTTAACTTTAGTAAATATTAAAGCAATAATCTATGTTATTGTTCCAGATGTCTAAAATGTTGACAAAGGGATAAAAATGGCTTTCCAGTTAGATAATAACATTGGCTTTCTGAAGAAGAATTATCTATGTCTAAAATTTGCTGTTTCAATCCATTCTTTAATAATCTGAGTAACTTTGGGGTGGGGGTTATTCTGAGATTTTATTGACACTAACATGATTTAATTTTTGGGTCTGTAAAAATTTAAATTCAAAATATCTGAGATTTGGGTCCAGTTTGGAAATTTCAAATAGTTATTTAATTAAGGTATGCATCCAACTATTCTCTCTCCAGCTATTCATAAAATGTGGCAACCAGAATAGTAGAAAGAAAACTCTGAATTTAAGTCCCACTTAAAAATTGACCTTGTGTCACATTCTGCTCATGCAGAAGGTTTGAATAAGTACATTTACTTAACTTTGTTTAATTTTGGCAGAAGGTCACAAGTATGGGACACCTAATGAGAATCGGTCTTATTACTCAGTATATATTTAAGACAGGATGTGACACAAGGTCAATTTTTAGCAGAGAAAATCTGGTTTGAATTTAATGTTTACTTTCTCCTAGGCAGGTTGCCAAGCCATGTCTAAATAGCCCAGTCTGCCCTACCTATGGGGGTGCTTGTGGTGGAATAGTCATTGTAGGAAATGGTCTCATCAAACCAACTAACTAGAAGAAGCTGTTTGTATTTCACATAGCGTTAATGCCATTGGGATAGGTATTTATCCAGCTATTCTCCTTCCAGCTATGGGCAAATAGATGGGTAGACTTGGCTCTTCAACCTTGCAAGTCTAGAAGAAGGACAACACTGAATTAAAACCTATTAAACTTTGCTTAAAAAATTTCTGTCACATCCGGTAGAGGGATTGGTTGGTTGGTTGTTTTGTTTTACAGTATATCAATCCTTTTCTGGTTATTTAATGCTGAATAAAGTCATTTCTGATAAATAAAATACTTAGGTTGCTTATAGCATCTGCTGTTGCTTAAGTAGCCACCTAATTAAGTATTGAACAAGTCTATTGGTGCATAACTTTGGTGAACTAGCAGAACAAGTGTTTTCAGCCTAACCTGTCCATAATGGAGGGGTTGGTAAATACACACTATTAAACCATAGCTAGGAAGAGAAAAGATGGAAGCATGCCTTTCCAAAGAACATTAACGTGAAATGAAATGCAAAAAAAGCCTCATCTAGGTTTGAACCTGAATCACGATTTCTTCTTGTATAACAATAACCATTATCATGATGTCATCCATACTACTCAATAATAACTGAGGCTGCGAGTTATGATGAGTGCATCTCCATATACTCATTATAACCGATCTAAAAGTCTAGTTTGCTAATCATTCCACCCTCAATAGTACAATACCAAATAATTCCTTACTGTATAAAACTGTACAAGATTAATTGTGGCATATGCATGAAGCTTAATGGCTGTTGACATGAGTAATATAAACCACTGACAAAAAATAACTTCACACAAAATGCAAACAATTAAAGAACCAAATTGTGAGATGCAGAAATACCACATTAGTATAAGCATCAATCACTGATGGCCAGGCATGTCACCAGGCTCAGAGTGAGGAGCATGGACATCCATTAAGTCAGTGGGTTGGTGCTACAATTCAGAATTATAATCCCTGTCTTTTAATAGTTGTTACATTTAGTGTATAAAATTGATATGCAGATGTAAAAACTATTATGGGACTGATGTACTATATTTTTCTACCTGTCCCATAATAATTGGAACATTGAATGTATGTAAATGTAAATACCTATTATGGGACAGATTGTCCCATAATAATTGTTACTTGTGTGTATAAACTCAAATTTAAACAGGCTACCATTTTTAAGAAAAATTATATAAGAATATAAATTATTATGGCTAGTGTGTTGACTAGAGCAGGAGTCTCCAAACCACAGCTCATAGCACCCACCCTCATGGACATTTTATCCATTCCAAATCATACGGTTAACATAGGCATTTCTGTCCACTGAGGAACACATGGTGCATATAAATTTTATCTGCCTAAAAGAGTTTCACACATGTAATGTAGGAGCAGTTAGGTGGTAGCTGTTTTCAGTCTTGAATCTTGATAGCTGTCAACAGCAGTTATACTTTATTGAATTTTGATAACTGATTGACCTGCCCAATGTAATAGTTTCAAAGTGGCCATAGCTGTTATTTAAAGGTCATAATTTTAAACATTGATTGAATCTAGAAATAATCTTTTCATGCTGTGTAAGTGATGAATTGTTGAAATGGTTTTAAACCACTAAAAGGTGAATTCAATTTCCTCAGACCCGTCTTATGGCTCATGAACATTTGTAAGATATGTAATGTAGACTTTATACCGAAAAGTTCAGAGACTTTGTCTAGAACAATCAGCAGACGGTGGCCAAGGGAAACTGCTCCCCACTAAAAAACATGTACCTTGCCCTGAATTTGATGTGTACTAATTTTAATAGCATAAGTGCCTTTTACTTACTCTACCTATATTTTTTATTTGCAGCATCCCGCTTACTGGACTTGGTGGATGGGATCTTAACCCTTAACTTAGTTATGTGCCTGGTCATCATTGATTGGGGTTCCTAATAATGTGGCATTCATTTTTCAATTTAGTTTTATAATTACTTTAAGTTTTTTGTCAGTATTTTATGTTAATCAATTCAACAGTTATTAAGCTGAATAAATGGTCTCTTATTTTATTATATAAAAAATAACCGGAGGGTATTTACATTTCGCGACACCATTGAGGCCTATTTTGTGCTTTACTCAGAAAGGTTTTACTGTTAGTTTAAGTCTATTATATCAATGAATAGAGCTCATTGAAATCTTTCTTTGGTACATAAAATATATTTTCTCCCCCTTCACTGATCAAAGCTGTATTTATCTCCCAATAACATCAAAGCATTATTTAAGAATCGGCTTCAATGTTAATTCTTTTATTAGACTGACTTCATAAAAAAAATCTTATATAATGTATATATATATATATATATATATATATATATATATATATATGTCCTGCACCCTATAACCACACCACATCTGTGATGCTGCTGTAGTTGTGTAGCAAGTAGGTTTTTCTGGGTGGAGTTTTTGCTTCTTATTCCCTGGTTTTGAATTCAGACTTTTTCCTTCTCCTAGACTGGTTTCCTTACTAAGGTTAAATAGCTCAATCCTTTCTACTAATTACCCATAGCTGGGGGAAGAAGAGAAGGATTTATGCCTTTCTCAAGAGTATGAGTGTGATAGAGAAATGTAAACAGCCTCGTCCAGGATTTGAACACGGCTCATCAAGTCTATTTATGTCAATAAATATTATAGAGATTTTTTCTTTGATAGTTATCATAGTTAAATAATTCAGATACATTGAAATACTCCCACCTAAAAAGTACTCCTGCTTTTAATGAAATGATTGAAAATATTATTTTTGGACAGATAATTCTTTTTCTGAAAAGCCAATTTCCTCACTGAGAATCCATTTTTATCAGAAATGTATCATTTCAGACATCTGTGAAAAATAATCTTTATATTAATACACGTTTTGCTTAATTGTACAATGTTATCATCTTGTGACACCCTCTGGTTAAAAATGAGACCCTCAAAATTGTTCAAATAAAATGTAAAAAATGTAAATCCTGATTATCTTGTGTTGCTTATCCACCGAATTCTTATTTCTCATGAGTGTCATCACCTCAGCTAAATAATGGACCATTCTGTTTTTATTATAAAGAAAGACAAGAAAGACATGCTACACCAAAAAATATAATAAGAAAAAAAGAGTAGGATAAAGATAGCGAGGAGGTGAGCACGTGGAAGTGATGACACTAATCTGTTTCAATTGAACATAATGAAAAGAAGGAAGAGAGAGAGAGAGAGAGAGAGAGAGAGAGAGAGAGAGAGAAGAGAGAGAGAGAGAGAGAGAGTTAAATCAAGATTATTATACTTTTTATATATTGAACTATTTAGCAATAGCTCTTAAGTAAACATATCAAATGTAATAACTAAATTATCATACTGTGGTATATCCACAGGTCCTGCAAGCATAGATTATTGCTTTGATACTTTCCACTGTTAAATAAATTCAGATACATGGAAATGCCCCCACCCAAAAAGTACTCCTGTTTTTAATGAAATGATTGAAAGTGTGAATTTTCGATATAGACATTTATTCTGAAAAGCCAACAGGGTACAATTATCTCACTGAGAAGCCATTTTTATCACAAAGACATCAATTTAGACATCTGTGAACAAATCCAACTTAAAATGAATTCAGAAGGAAAGATATCTGTCGATGGCTGTCAATTTTCTATAAGCACAAGACATTGTGGGAATTTCATGTAGCAAATGTATACATTGTTATCCTTTGTTCAAAATTTATTTGCAGATTACTTTCTTTTGTAGTTTTGACAAGCAATAATTGAGAAGAACAAACTGACAAGCATATAACTTCTCTTAATGGAGGCACATGTGGCATAAAGGTTATCACCATAGCAAATGAACTCAGTGAACCAAGTTCAAATCATTGATGATTCTTTTATTTTAATTTTCCATTGTGTTACTGCCTTTGAAAAAATGCATTAATCCATCTTTTTGCCTGTTCTCAGCTAGATCAGACTGTCCACCCTATTAGTGGGGCTTAGAATATGCTGTCTATATCCCTTGCAGAGGGTTAAGATCTCACCCAAAAAGGGGTGGCTTGGGTCTGATACTAAACAGCATCTGATGGTGAAGGAGAAACTCTTAATTCAAACCTGTACTCTGCTCAGATATTGATCTTACATCACATTGTGGAGGGTTTTCAGTAGATACACACACACACACACATATCATCCCAACCATGGTATGTGTCGTGCTCCATCTCAAATACAAAAACAGCTTTAGTAAAAAGTAGTTAGACTCTCTCGCTGTCTGGCTGATACTGACAATAGGCCACTCCACCTACTTAACTTTTTACTATTGCTCTTCTACAAGGATAGGTTTGGCATTAAGTAACCCAAAGTTGATGTGCCATTAAACAAAGAAATTAAACCTAGTAATAAAAAGCTTCATATGGCAACCATTCTTTTTCTGGGATGATAGGATATCTTTAAACAAAGAAATTCACAATTAAAGAGGTTTATTTTAACTTAGGGGCTGGTTTAGTTCAGTCAGTAGAGCATCCACCTAGGAACCACAAAGCCCTGGCTTCTATACAGGCCCTTGTCAACTCAGCTTATGAGTAGCCCAGCTTGGATCTGTGCGGTTAAGTGATGAGCTGATGGTAGGTGCAACACCTTCCATCAGATCTACCCCAGATGCAAAAATAATCTCCCTTGTTTAGCGCTAGTAAAAGGGGATACACTCCTTCGCTGTCCGGCTGATACTGACAATTGACCACTCTGTCGACTTTGCTTTTTACTTAATTTATTCTAACTTTTCAGTCAGTTTCCTATTGTGTCCTGGGTTTGACGTTAAACTGCATCTAATGGTGAAGTTCCAGTTCTTGAGTTCTGAGAATGTGGAGTACCATTACTCCCAGGTCCACCCTGATCCAGAGTGGTAGTACATGTTAGGGTCTCATCTATGGTTAAAAAATGAGTTTTTTTAAATAATGTTTTTAAAAAATTGAGTTTAATAAGAATTTTCAATACCCATCAAGAATGAATAAAACAAAATGTCTTCAGCATAAAATAACCAGCAAGGACTAAAATACCATAAAATCCAACCAACCAACCTTTTCCTACTAAGTAGATAGATTATAGATAATTAATTCTGTTAACCAATCATGCCATGTTGTAAACTGAGAAATATACTGAGTGTTTGAACTGAACTGAAGACTTTGTGGTTTTTGTTTTAAAGTTGTAACTACTTAACTATTGTGAATGTCTGTGTATGATTAACTGCCTCTTTATGATTGATAATTGTCATTTTACTGTGCAAATATTATTACTCAAGTGTTCAAGACACACGCCATAAGTTGGTACAGAAGGTAAATCTGGATGTAAGTATAAGAGAAGTACTGCAAAGCAACAAAATGCAATCATAAATAGGTTTATTGAGAATCGTCCCTACTACATAATTACCTTGTGCCATTACTATTTGTTATTATTTTCTCATCAATTATGGTATTAATTTCAAAGAAGCTAATTTGTAATGCTTTCCACAAGAACAATGGTACCAAATGATTTCGTATGTCCTGATATTTTCAAAGAGTTGATTATTTGTACCAAAAATAAATCTATTATCAGTAGATGATAATTGTTAATTTTCTTTACCGCACAAGCGCAACACACACACACACACATACACACACACACACACACATCTTCCCAGTCAGTTTTGGCGACAAAAATATTCAAGTATCTTCACTATATTCAAGACTATAGAAAGATTGTTATTGTCTTAAAAAATCCTATAGAGTTTTTTTTTTTTTTTTAACTATATCCATTTAAACCAGGGCTTCTCAAAGTGGTCCAAATAAAAATCTGGGAGTGAATAAAATTTTGGCAAGGTAGATAAAAGTATAGAGGTCCACAGGATGAGAATTTGCTTGGTAGTTCACATTTAAAAATCTCTCTGTAACAGGAGAACCAAAATCATTGGATCATGTAGTCTAGTTACCAGATATTGTGCACCTAACAAAATGCCTGATTGGATGTGATGATATGTCATTCACATATAAGTCATTTAAATAAATGTACAATGTAGAAGTGGAATGTGAAAACTTTTATACTTTTCTCAAAAGAAGAATCTATTGAAATGACTTTTGATCTTGAAACAAAATCTATCTTCATATTTAAAGGAATTGAATATTACTGGGTGAATGAAAAAACTTAAGCAAAATATTCTAAGATTAGTGTAACTTTTGAGCCCATTTTACTAGCTTTTCTAAGCAGAATCTGCATTTAGCCATGTAAAGTAAACAAAGAAACATTTTGAATATGTAATTAAAATTATTTAAAAAAAAACATAATGGAATTTGAATGTTGAACCCACACTGGATATAATTACACATTGCATTACTAGATGTCTTAAGTCAAGACTAATCTGAGCCAGTCTGTCAAAAAGTATGAGTTTGAATTTATTCATTTATATCCTGTATTTTCCCCTGCTGTATGCAAGTAAAAGGGTCTATATTTATTTTTTTGGTTAAAAATATTGCTGAAATTTCAAGAAGTTAAAAAAAAAAACATGTATTAGTGTAGGTATTTACCCAACCTGTTCACCACAGGTATGATGTAACAAGAGGTCACAAGTATGGGGTATCCTGTAAAGATTGAACTTGCTATTCGATAGTAATGGATTTGTGAGACTATCTTTCTAACGATTACACCATGATAGGTTACCCACTTTTCTTACCCAACCCATTGGCGAAGGGTAGGATGTGACACAAGGTCACAAGTATGGTGCATCCAGCAAGGATTTAACTTTCTATTCAGTTGTAATGGATCTGTGAGACTAGCTTACTAACCATTACACCGTTATGGATGCCCTAACCCCATTTATGAATGTATTTGCATTTCAAATTTGCAAAAAATATCACTTGAAGACTGGTGAATGTTGAACAAGCTGAAGTGAAGAAAATCTTCCTTAGTTCACATGACCAATAAAGATCGTTTTCTGACTAATGATGAAATATTGGAAGTAGTTGGTTTATTTTTCCATCTTGGAACTTGAAAATGAAATGTGTTTCCACAATATTTCTGCCTCATTTGCATTCAGAGGATAAAAAAACAACTTTTGTTTCAATATGTGTTATGGTTTTAGGAACAGGTTTGAAATGACCTACTGTGTGCAAATTATTAGTATTAGATAGGAATACTTGAAACAATAAAACTGTGGGCAAAGTATTTGTATCAAGAACTAAGTTAGATAACTGACTATTTATATTATAAGTCAAGTTAGCTAAACTGAATCTTTCTCTTTTTGTGTAACCATATAAATTAGACATATACTTGAAAATTTCCTGTCATTAGTTACTAATGTTATGATCTTTTTCTTTTATCTTAATTGGTTACCAGAAATTCAAGATTTAAAAAAAGATCATGCTGTGTTTAAATTTGTAGTACAAACAATGGCCACCAAAAGACCTTAAACATTAACCTCTTGACAATATTTATTGACTCCTCACTAAAATATACTTCTGTATTAAGCCTATAATAAAAAAATGGGACTGATAAATTTATAGTCAGTGTATATAATGTCACGAATTATAATAATTGATTTTCTCTTACACAAATTCACAAAGATATGATCTAATAGATATTAGTATATAGTTCAAGTCCAGGATCTCATATTGGGTTCATTTTAAGCCTTCTACAAGAACTAGTTTAGAATGTTGCCAGTTGTAGAGCGGGTTTTCAGCAAGTGACACTAATTCATTAAAGAAATAACTTCTTGAGAAAAAGCAATAACCCAGAAATATTTACAGACTTAGATTTTTAATACTTTAACAAAAGCAAGTGTCTGAAAGAAAGAAATAAGGAATTTTCGTTACCAATTAAGAAGATAAAAAATATAAATGAATAAATCTAAAGTGGAAAAATTTAACAGAGGAAAAAAAATGTTGGAATTAATTTTTTTTTTTTAATCAAAGTCTCCAAGTCTAGGCTTTGAATATCTTGTCAGTTAAATAATGATATTTTTTTGTGTTATTTATTCTGATTAGTTTTAAAAAGAAAAAAAAAGAGCGGGTGAAAAAGACTGATAACACTAAAAACTTCAAAGTACTTACTGCAGTTGACATTGTCACTGTTTGCATTGTTCAGGTAAGCCAGTGTTAAAGAAGTTCATTATTGTCGTGCAAACAATTAATTCTTACCACTGAAAATAGTCATGCTTAGAGAAAGAAAGAAAGAAAGAAAGAAAAGAAAAAGAACAGAAAAAAAAGAGAAAGATCTAATCCTGCTGCAAACACAATGGTTTTGTCAAATAAAGAAATATTGCTGTATTTAGTGGAATAGTTCTATGGTCGTAGAATATGTCTGTCTGTGTTTCTGGTTGCTAATTTCTTGTGTCTCCTCTGATCTCAACAAAAGGTCCTTCTATCTTATCTTGACTCACAGGCAAGAGAGGGAAAAGGTATTTGAAAAAAAAAATGAATCTAAAACCTCTGCCTATGATGCTTCCTTCCTGCATGTACAATTTAGTTTTCTTCATCAGACATTTTTTTTTGGGGGGGGGGGTCTGGGGAGTGGGGTGCTGCAACTGCTTAATGTGTGCCTTGTAATTGTTTTCTTTGCAACTCTGATAAAATTAATTAGGAAATTTGGTGCCAAGACTCTTCTTTGTGCCATTTATTTATTTTTTGTTTTTTTTTATCTTTGCATGTTTGAAAGTTATTTCAGGAGAACTTTCAATTGTTCAAAGTTTATGTCCTGAAGAATTTGTCATCAAGCAATACCTGGTGGCCCATCAAGGGGGCTTTTGCAATACAATTGTAACTGCTCCCTTTGCTCTCTCTCTCTCTTTTTCTCTCTCTCCCTCTCTCTCTCTCTTTCTCTCTCTCTCTCTCTCTCTCTTCTTCTCTCTCTTGTTCACTCGCTTTTGATATTTATCTTGACTCTCACACACCTTCTTAAATTATCTCTCTACTCTCTTTCAGTCATTGATTCTCATGCTCAGTCATTCACATACATACACACACCTATCAGTCTCTCTCTGTTTCTCTCTCATATCTTCCTTTCTGTTTCCTCTGTTTCTCTACAATATCTTCCTTTCTGTTTCCTCTGTTCCTCTCTCATATCTTCCTTTCTGTTTCCTCTGTTCTCTCTCATATCTTCCTTTCTGTTCTCTTTCATATCTTCCTTTCTGTTCTCTTTCTTTTTATTCTCTCTCCCATTTTCTATCATATCATCCTTTCTATTTTCTCTTTTTATTCTCTCTCTTTCTATTTTCTCTCTTTTCTTTATTCCTTTCTTTCTCCATTCTCTTTCTCTCCCTTCTCTCTCTGTTTCTATCTTCCCTTTCCTTCATCCAGTTGAGCTTAATATTCTGTAACCTTGTCTCTCACTCTTTCTATCCCTTCACTCTCTTTCTATCTTCCCTTTCTCACTTACCAATTTTAGCTTAATATTCTGTAACCTTGTCTCTCTCCTCTCTCTTCTATCCCTTCACTCTCTCTTTCTCACTTACCAATTTTAGCTTAATATTCTGTAACTTGTCTCTCTCTCTCTCTACTCTCACTCTTTCTATCCCTTCACTCTCACTTTCTCACTTACCAATTTTAGCTTAATATTCTGTAATCTTGTCTCTCTCTCTCTTCTCTCTATTCCTTCCCTTTCTCTTTCTATCTTCCCTTTCTCACTTACCAATTTTAGCTTAATATTCTGTGACCTTGTCAATGGATTAATTTGAGGTGACAAAAGAACATTTCTGTTATTATCATAATCTAATTTTTCTGATTCAAAGAAAATTTAGTTAACTTAAAAGGGGAATGGTTCATGCTACATGACTTATGTACATTTCAAAATACCAAAATATATATAAATATAGTTTACTTAACCAATCAATATAATACTTATCTATTGATGCTACCATGGTCCCATAGTTCCTGAATATTTTTAAGATAATTAGTACAAGCACTGATCCAAAATGAGGTGTCCAGAGGATCAGAATCCTCAACCCTACATTTGTCTAGGCAAAGCACAATTACAAATATATATATCAAATACAAAGAAATTGTATAAATGAAAAGTCTGAATAATCCCAAGTAATCATAAATTAGACCTATAATAAAAAAAAAATGTATATTTGGTCTGAAAAAAGTAAGATGTATTCCACTTTATTCTTTATATTTAAAAAGATTTGTTGTAAATTGTTTTGATTAATTTTTTTTTACTATTTTTATTACTTTTATTTTTTTTTTTTTTACTATTTTTATCACTTTCATTTTTTTATTAATTATAATGCTAAAAACTCTGACTCAAAGCTAAGTGGAAGATGCCTACACTTAGAGAAAATACCTCTGTTTAGGGAAAGCCCGCAAAATCCCTGCCAAAGACATTTATCACCAGCTGTGCTTCCTGTAATTTTTTTCCATTTGGATCTCATTCTACTCAAAATCCTGCCACCCTGTTAGTGGGCTTAGAATACATTGACTGGGTCCTGCATATGACACTAAACTGAATTAGATTGGGAGGCTCGAGTTCTGGAAATTTGGGGAGTGTGAAGTACCCTTCATTATAATTACTCCCAGGTCCACTCTGATCCAGCATGGTAGTACCTGTTTAAAAATTATTCATATTTAATAGGACTGTCTGCTCAAAAAAAAAAAAAAAAAGAATGCTTAAACAACTACACAAAAAATGTAAATATAAATGTACAATAAGCATGAATCTCTAAACTCTAGGCATAAAATAACTCTAGATGGGTTGGTATGCCATTAAAATCAATCAGTGAATCAAAACTTGCATCATTGAATTAATGCTTTTTTGGGATCATTTACATTGATTGGAATGTTGTGAATACAACAATGAATAACATTATGTGGCTATATTTTTATCTGATATTTCCATGGTATAATAGAAAACCAACAAAGTCTGGGGATATAGTAATGTGCTGCTAGGAAGGGCTCTGGGTTAGTGGTAATGGAGCTTTGATCCCCCCAAACCATGTCTGACCTCAGAGTTATCATCATCGAAAGGCTTTGTTGGTAACATAGCTGTTATTTTTTATTTTATTTTTTACAGCAGTATGTGTCTAAAATATAATATATCGCTTATATATGAT
The DNA here is from genome assembly GCA_023376005.1 of Doryteuthis pealeii. Classification (NCBI taxonomy): domain Eukaryota; kingdom Metazoa; phylum Mollusca; class Cephalopoda; order Myopsida; family Loliginidae; genus Doryteuthis; species Doryteuthis pealeii. The sequence goes on along the minus strand of CM042143.1, from coordinate 47,868,735 downwards.
GCAGTAGTGCATGAAGGATCAGTGAAGGTTATTTATAATGTGTTCTGGCATCAAAGGGTTCTAATGAGGGGGTAATAGTTAGTGAACGCGGCACACAATCTGCTCAACTCCATTGAGATCATTAGGCTGATTTGGATCTTTTTTTGTTTATGATGCAAACAGGTCAAACTTAATTCATCTGTGGAGACGAATACAGAAATTAATAAAAATGAGAAAGCATTTTTTGTTTATTTTCTTTTAGTATCATCGATAGACTCTTATTGTTTGTCTGCTGGGAGCAATCTAATAAAGACCATTCAGATAATTTTTAATACACACAGCTACAGACAGTCACAAACAAAAGACACAGGGAGAGATGAAAATAGATTAGTTCTTTTTTGTTGTCATTTCTGTTTGTTTGTACCCAGACAAACTTTAATGTACAAATTGAACAAATCTTGGTACTTGTCAGATATGATTCTGAGCAAGCAGTTCTTTGAATAAATTAGAAATGCAATTGGAAGTAATTTTTTTAAAAATGCTGATTGTTTAAATTAAAATGGAAGAAAAAAGATTTTTAACTGTAAAGCAATGTTCGGCTGATTCATCTTGACGACTGAAGTTATTAAAATACGAAAGAACAAAAGAAAATCACAATTGGTCCAAATCTCATTAAGTGAATCTTTTGTCATCTTTTGTTTAATCTTCGAAAATAATTTAACAAAATGCCATTTTCAAATCCAAGTTGAGAATAATAAAAGATGAAAATGAAAAATAATGGAGGTATTTACATAATTCAACCCGTATAACCAATGGGAACTTCTTTGCTGCTGAAAAATATGGTAAATTAAAAATCTTAAACAATTATTTTAATTTTCTTTTAAAAACAAACAATGGTCTTTGACAATAAAAGGAGTTACAGTGTTATGTTCATTTTTTTTTATTTGCTGATATCAAGATTAAAATAATTAAAAATCTGTAGTTATGGGGGAGGGTGAAGGAATAAAAGACATTATTTCAGGTGAAATATTGTGAAAATGGGTTCAAATACCACTATGCTGTTCTTGCAGTTTCTATTAGTCTTTTATAATCAAACATTTATTACAGTTAAAGAAAGAGTTATTTTTAGAAAAGAATCCATAATACATTATATAATATTTCTAAAAAAGAAAAAAACAATAGCAGTGTGCTGTAACAATGAAGATTTTTCTAAGCTTTTTTAAGACAATGTCAAATTTCAAATAAGAGTGCCTCTAACTTGAAGGTCAACATTGTACATGGGATTTAATTCTTTTAGGTATGACATCAGAGTTTTGAGTAATAATTTGCATATTATATGCCTGGTTGGTTTTCAAATTCAATTCTAATTTATACAGTATTAAAACAAATTACTTAAAGAGAAAAGAACACATCATAATGAAAAGTTAGTACATAATATTTATAATATTTTGTTACTGAGTTTGCAAGTGCATACATCCCCAATCAATTCCAATCAACAAACCCTTATGAAATGAAAGAAAATTACAACTCTTCTATAACCAAAAATATGACACACAACAGGATCTAAGGAAAAATACAAATAATTCAAGATTTAAGAATCACATAGGTGAGAAACTCTTAGTTACCAAGTGCCATTGACTTCATGTCTTAAGTATCATAATTTAGATATACATGCTCTGTCAATAATATTGAGCACTGTTTATTGATAAATATAGAAAACTATATTATCAATATATGTATATAAAGGAGTGTACTTATTTTTAGACTTCGACGTATTCATATTTTTGGTCCCAGAATTAATATCCATGAAATCATGTATATTTCATTTTAGTCATTTCAAATTGTTTATATATATATATATATATATATATATATATATAAGTAAATACACATTAGAAATGTATTTATGATATGGCTTTTTTTAGCCAATAATTTTTGGGAGAATATGTGCTTAATTGAAGTCGTACCTAATTTTTGAAAGTTAATTAATTAATTAGGCAGGCATACCTATTTTAAATGTAAGGCTAAACAAATTGAGAAAAATCAATCTCTGTATGTACATTTCGGCCTATTAGGCCTCATCAGCAGAGCTATAGATAGAAAGACCGCCTTGTGCGTGATTCGAAACCCGACTGTCAAGCTGACAGCCAAAGACTGTAACCCCTACACCAAACAAACTTTCTGAGATTTTTTGTATTGTTTAGAAGTAGATTCCTATTCCTCTTATAGTGACTTCTTCTACACGACAGTATGATAAGTAAATGCACATTAGCAATGTGTTTATGATATGGCTTTTTTTGTCATATTGTTATGGCATAAATGCCATAACAAGACGACTTCAGTTCCAGTGATTTTTGAAAAAGATTTTATCTCGAAAATTCAAGAATAAAATACAGGTTAACACACAACACCATTGTTACCTTATTCCTTACACCTGCATTGTGATATTTTCAAAATCAACCTCCAAACCAATATATATATATATATATATATAGATATATATATATATATATATATTTTAAAAATATTTTTCGAACTTTGAAATTCTATTCTTGTCTCCAACTCAAAATAAAATACTACTCTGATGAAGGTCGGTAAAATCTGTGTACGGACATTTTTATGCATTTTCCTATTATATTCATCAATTTTGATTATTTTTAATAATAAAACAACATAATCCGTATACATTTGATAAACCGATCGAAACACATGTGTAAGTGATATCGATTAAATTCATTTTTATCCACTACATTTTTTCTTTACTCATTTTTTCCTCATATTGTCGGATTCATTTCCCATTCTCACATATATATATAAATGTATATATAAATTTCTTTTTATCTTTAAAAGAATTTTCAGAGATAGAGCCTTTTGTACAATGTTAAATATTACGTTGATGTCAGTTTCACATAGTTTGTGTTTGTTTTTAAAGAATTGAAATATGTTTTTGAAAATCAGTTTCCCCTGCACTCTGCCCTGTCATTAGATATCTAAACAAAATCTTATCACTGGTATGCCACCATAGTTAAGTATGCATTTAAGCAAAAGATCTCTTCTATGACTACTTTACCTGTCCAAGAAGCAGCTGTATATCCACTTTTCTACCTACTAACAACCAGTACATTGATATCTTTATAAAATCTGCTATGCAAGTGTATCATTGTCTATCATATAAGTGTGTGAGTACTTTTTAAGAATTGGTGTCTATTCAGGAATACAATGAAATGTACTCAACAAAGTATTATATCACATAACATTAGGTAGAATATAGAAAGGTATTTTAGGGTTAGGGTTAGAGTTGTTTCTGGGTTTGTTAACTTAATCTTAAAATTGGAGCAGTATTTCTCTATTCATAACTTTGTCATGCTTTGTTATGGACATTATTTGAATTTTTGAACAGACACCAATTCTCAGGGGCAGTCCGCATGACATAGTTAATATGCTGACTGTGACATTTTAGTAAGTGAGTTCAAACTCCAGTGAGACTATTACATTCACTTTTGGACTAACACCATTGGGAAAGATACAAACTCTTGTATCACCACCAGCTATGGGTTAAATAGTACCTCTTCTTTTCTTCTACAAGGATGGCTTTGACATTATATAATCTATGAAGGTTGATATGCCTTTAAAAAAAGAAACCAAACCAGTTCTCAGAGGGAGTCACTGTAGAATAGTAGCTAATATAGAGGACTGTGACATTGTAGTGAGTAAGTTCAAACTCCAGTCAGGCTATTACATTCAATTTTAGACTAACACTCTTGGGAAAGGTATGAACTCTCTTATTACTGCCAGTACCACTACTGTTATTCTACAGGGATGGCTTTGACATTAAATAACACACAAAGGTTGATATGCCATCAAACAAAGAAACCCAATCAAACCAATTCTCACCATTCACTTTTTATAATATACCATTTAATTATAATTTATTACTAGTCAGTAATATATTTATACCTTTTAATTAATGGATGGCTTCAATAATTATCATAAGCAGAATTTTGAACATTTGTTGTTTTCCACTTTTTAAAATTTCATACTGATCTGCACTCCTAATTAAGTTGTCAGAGTGGCCTAATGTTAGTATAAGTCCGACAGTGAGGGAGTCTATCCCCTTTTCACTAGTGCTAGATCAAAGCGATTATTCTTGTGTCTGAGGTAGTGTGCCATGCCTACCATCAGCTCCTCATGTCAGATCCCTGTGCTACTCATATGCTGAGTTGGCGAGGGCCGGTATCGAACCAGGAACCTTGTGGTTCCTAGTCAGATGCTCTACTGACTGAGCTAAACCAGCCCTACAAATTTGTTAGTGCCAGCCACTAGATGCTGAAACTTGGCACTCCTAATTACCTTACCATACCAACCTCATAAAAAATTATAAACTTCTCCAATATTTTCCTAAAATTTTAAAATTTTTCCAAATTCTTATCTGATGAAACTCATACAGGGTTAGACACCATAAGGAATATGTAAACACTACAGAGTATTTATATATTTGTCTTGATCTGTATAATATTAATAAAATTAGCAGGACCTGTGGATATATCACAGTATGATAATTTAATTATCATAATATTTAATGTTTACTTAAGAGCTATTGTGAAATAGTTCAATATGTAAAAAGTATAATAATTTTGATTTAACTCTCACTCATTCTTTTTTTTTTCTTTCTCTCCTTCTTTTCATCATTTCATTATATTCGATTGAAACAGATTTGCATTATCACTTCTGCGTGCTCACCCCCTCTCTCTATCTTTCCCTTACTCTCTTTCTTTCTTTCTTTCATATATTCTTTCTGTATAGCATGTTTCTTTTTCTTCTATTTATTTCTTTATAATAAAAACGGAATGGTCCATTATTTAGCTGAGGTTACAACACTTATAAATTGGATAAGCAACACCAGATAATTAGAATTTATATTTTTGCATTTCATCTTGGATGATGTGGACAGTCTCATTTTTAACCAGAGTGTGTTGCAAGATGATAAAGGCCATACTTTTAAGTAAATCGAGTATTAATATTTATAAAATTACTATATTATCATATATGCTCCTACATGTCTGGTTTGTTTAACAGCATATCAACTCCTCGTGGGTTATTTAATGCTGAAATTCGATTCATTTATAAATGTTTGATTACAATCTTAACTATATTTTCAATGTTCCATTGCACTTTTTGTATTTGTCTATAATCACTTGTGTATAAAATTATGATATCAAATATTTCTATCTAACATAAATAATTTGCATGCAATTATGTGGTTTCAAATATTCCTATCTGATACTAATAATTTATACACAATTATATTGTTTAAAGTAACTATTTGTATTTGATAATAATCAATTGTTTGAACACAGTTAAATAGATTCAGGTAACTAACAGTAATAATCCTTAGTAAACAATAATGACGTTAAGTAATTATTCTTAATGCAAATAATTTCTATGCAGCAATGTGATATCAAGTATTCATGTCTAATACAAATAATCTTCAAACAGATCTAACTAAACCATAGATGGGACCTTAACAGGTACTATTACCGTGGGTTAGAGTAGACCTGAAGTAAGGGCAATTACGAGGTGCACCACAGTTTCAAAAATCTAAAACAAGAGCCTCACCACCAGATGAAGTTTAGTATCATATGTAGGGCACTTTTTTCGTGTGTTGATGGGTTGTTACCCCTATGGAGAAGATGCAGTTTACATATTCTAAGCCCCACCAACAGGTCTTGCTCATATAGAGAGATGTTATAAACATGCAGGACCTGTGGATATACTACAGTATGATAATTTAATTATTACAATGGTTGATATGTTTAAAAAGTATAATAATCTTGATTTAACTCTCTCTCTTTTTTTGTTGCTTTCTTTCCTTTTCATTTTTTCATTATGTTCAATTGAAACAGATTAGCATTATTGCTTCTGTGCATTCACCTCCTCTCTTCATCTTCCCCCACTCTTTTTCTTTCTTATTATAGTTTTTCTGTGTACCATGTCCTTTTTATTCCCTTTCTTTCGTTATAATAAAAACAAAATGTTCCATTTAGCAGAAGTGACAACACTCATAAGAAATAAGAATTCGGCAGATAAGCAACACCATATAATCAGGATTCAGTTTTTGTACATTCTCACCAGAGTGTGTTGCAAGATAATAATGGTCATATATATTTATATATTAATACTTGTGTTCGTTAATTGTACATTAAGGAATACAAGTATTAATATATAGATATATAAACACTCCACCAAATTGGTTTTAACATCTTATTTCTGTTCTATTGGATAATGTATTCATATATTTATTCATTGAGTCATTTTTCTAACAATATTGCGGAAATATGCATTACTGTTTAAGAAAGAATGATGATTTATGAAATCAAACCTGTATATTGCGTAATGCATACTTTAAGTACCTCTATCAAAGTATGTTTGTGTCTTATACTTTTTTGTAAATAGTAACATTTAATATCATTATTCTCATAAGAGTGATAAAGAGTTTTATTGAGAAAGCAAAATTTGTTATGAGGAATGTATTAAAAGCTGCATTCTGTATAAAATGCTAACATGCATTAAGTACTTTGTGGATTACAGAAATATTGATAACATGTCATTTGTTTATTGTCAAGCTTGGCTTATGGCAAGAAATTGTGCAATCATATTGTAAATCCAAATTTCTTTTCACAGGTATTTGGAGCACTAACAATTATCCTTTCAATTTACAGTCTGATAATATCTCTTGTTATCCAGTGATTGTGTTCATCAGAGACATAATATTTCCTTAGCTTTCTGTTTAACAAAACTCATATTTCGATTTGCATAGGGAAAGGTCTATGCCAAAAAAGAATCAGGAGAAAGCCTGGAAATAGAAATATGTTTGTCTTTTGTTTGTAAATGTCTGCAGAACTGGTTTTGTTCCATCAGTGCTGAATGATTACCAAATATCTCAATATTCTTGATAATATTTGCATTGTGCTCTTCACTGATATGAAGAAAAAAAAATGGCGTCTTTGATTCCTCACAATCATGACAAGTACTTTTCTCTGGAATCTGCCTTTGTGTGGTGTTGAGGACCTCTTCTCCTGTGCAATTAGACACTCGTAGATGAAAATAATAATAGTTTTGTTGTTTGTACATTGCATTAATAGAATTGCACGCAACAACAATGGAGCACACGTTTGTTTTCCATCAACTGTTCATTCTTTCTCCGTTACATTTTCTAGATCTTGAATAAATAATCTTTAGCATCCATCCTGCAATGTCTTGGAGAAGGATAATTTTCTCTGCTCTAATATATGCTAAAAAGAACTATCTACTTTTGAACTGAATGTTTCTACCTTGATCTCAAAATAAGGAATAAAATGCAACACAATGGAATAGTCATCAATAACTTTTTTTTTTTTTTCAAAGAAATTATTATTTCATTAATAATTTGTGTAAAATCAGTTTTATTAATAAAACACTTAAAATAATCATTAATCGTTTTTAGATAAAATCCATGAAAACATTCAAAAGATCATAAGTTCTATGAACCCTCAGCTCTTTAGCCCTCAAATTTATGGTTCCAGATTCTAGAATGACTCATACTATCTGTTATTTTTGGTGCGGTGGAAAGTGTTTGAAGTATTTTAATGAAAAATTACAATAAACTGAGATATGAAAGCAGTTTGAAGAATAGAAAAATAAAATGCTACTTGTGCACCTTTGCTTAGAGTTCAAGTGTACTTTGCAGATGATTTGAGAATGAATAAACAAACTAATAATTCTCTGGGATTTTGAAAAATACAAAGGGATAACCCAATTGTGACTAGAAGATCAGAGATAGTTTTAGTTAACAAGAAGAAAAGAACTTGTCAACCAGTGAATTTTGCTGTTCAAGCAATTCATAGAGTGAAAGTAAAGGAGAGCAAAAAGCTGAATAAATACCTGGACCTTGCCAGAGAGCTGGAGATCCAGAGAAGAATTCAGACACTGCTGACATTTGCTAGTATATTTAGAAGAGTCCTTGAGAGTAAGAAACTTGCTGTCACTCAGACTTCAGTGAAAACCACATTAATATTAGTGTAAAGACTCACTTTATAATAATAATAATAATAATAAAGCTGGAAAAAATGAAGAATATCGAGTTGACAGAGATGCCAGTTGTAGCAGGCACCCCTAGAGCACTCTACAAAGGCCTGGAAAAGAGACTTTGGAAAGATCAGAGGAAGAATCGAAACAATCCAGATCACTGTTAAAATAAGGTAGAATACTTAGAAGAGTCCTGGAGACCAAAGAACCTGAAAAGGAGATTGAGAGAACTGAGGAAGAATTAAGACTGTCTAGACCACAGCATTGCTGATATTGGCTAGAATACTTAAAAGATTCCATGAGAGTCAGGAGACATGCTGTAACAGATGTTAGTGAAACCTACTTTCTACTGGTTTGAAAATCTCATAAAAGAAAATCATAGAATGCAAAACAAATGCAATTAAAATATGAGAAAATATCAAACAAATTAAAAAATTTTATTTGCTAATGTTTATCTTGTATATTTTTCAAAATCAAGTGCATATTAAAACTTCCCTCCAGGACATAGACATCTTTGTTTAAAGCTATTTCACTATTTCATTAAAAAGAAACAATGTGAATGGTCAATATATTAAGCTTTTAATTATCAATATCTGATATAATCTTGCTGAGCACAAAATATTTGGCTTATGGTATAGCACTCAACATGAAATATAGGACTTATGGGATAAAAGTGTTAATTTGTATTATTTGGATTTTTCCGACTATTATCCTTATCTTTATTGTTATATACACAATGTTTTGTCCAATGTGCCTCCGGCTTTCTTGAGGTGTTTCTTAGTGAACTTGGGAAGATTGTCAAATTCAGACGCCTTCATGTAATTGGGAGCCTTTACGGAACTTTGAACTTAACCCTTTATTCAATCCACCGGAGTAGACTGTTCTCATTCCATTAAGCTATGTTAAGTATTCTATGTTATTATCACCCTTCGCCAGGATTGAACTTGCAATCTACAGATGATTGTCACTGTATTAACTCAACCCTTATATCTGTTTCACCATGTGTCCAACTGAAAAAAAATTCAGACAAAAAGGGTTAATGTATTTGATTCCTTTAAAGAAGAAAAAGGTATTGAAAATGTTTAACAGAGGAAAAAATAAAATTCTAATGTGTTGGCAAATCTCCCAATTAAATGTGGTCAGTTATTATCACAGATGATTTTTTTTATGGATCTTCATTGAGTATTGGATACTTTTCAGAATATCTACAATATAAACAAATTCTAATTGTTTTTCTTTTTGACATTGTTTTCTTGTATACAGACACCCGGAAATACTCATAAATTCTAATTACAATTCAATTGGTGTCCTGGGTATGACATTAAACTACATCTAATGGTGAAGTTCCAATTTGGAGCTTTGGGAGTGTGAAGTACCCATTTATTGCCATTACTTCCAATTCCAGTATCTGTTAGGGTCTGATCTATGGATTAAATAGAAAAAATGTGTTTTAAAATAATGTTTAAAAAAGTTGAGTTTTAAAAAATGTTTTGAATACACATCAAGAATGAATAAAAACTGTTTTCCGTATAAAATAACCCAACAAGAATTGACACACCATAAAATCCATCCAACTAACCAAGCAACAATTCAATTGATTTGAAAATTACTACTTTCATTATGTTCTATTTATGATACTAGACAGCATTTGGAGCTGAAGCTTCAGCTCTGGGGAGTGTGGAGTATGCTTTATTGCTATTAAACCCAGGTCTAGTCTGACATGGAGTGGTAGAACCTGTTATGGTCCTATCTATGGGTCAAATAGACCAGTTTGAAAATTATTGGTATTGAATAGTAATGCTTGAAACCATTTAACTGTATGCAAATAATTTGTATTAAGAATAGTTACTTGAATCTTTAATTCTTTACTAAGGATTATTGTTATCAGTTTGTTGAATCTACATAACTGTGTGCAAACAAATTATCATTAAATAGAAATACTTACCTGAAACCATATAATTGTGTATGCATTATTAGTATTATATATATATATATATATATATATATATATATATATATATACACATGCACACACATGCATCCCTCCAGATGAGTAGAATATAATATGGTCAAATTATTAAGCCGAGTTTAACTGGTTTTAATACTGTGTTATCCTTCTTCTAGGCTGGTTGCCTAACCAAGGTTAAAGAGCCCACTTTGCCCTACTATTTACCCATAGCAGGAGGGGAGAAAAGTTAGATTCTTACCTTTCATATTGGTGCTATGTGAGTGTGAAATGCAAACAGCTTTTTCTAGGATTTGAACTTTGATCACTGTGTCCATTTCCTACAGTGATAACCATTACACCATGCGCCTCCACTTATTAGTATTATATAGGGATACTTAATTTATTTTGTTCCTCATGGAGAAAGAGGGACTCTGATAAAAAAGTCCCTTCTGTCTGTGATGTAATGGTAATTGTTCTTCTTCCTTAACTGACAACTGACTTGTTTTTTGTAGTCGTTTGACTTTATTATTATGCAAAATGTGATAAGTCCATTTTGCATATCTCACCACACTAACAATAAACAATAATCAGTAGAAAATTCTATCCTTAAGCATCACAGCTCACCACCCTTGGCCAACAGGTGGCCCCCATTGAGGAATGAGTCTTACCCCTCTGCAAGAATGCAGTTGGTATATTTTACAGTTTCAGCCAACATAGCTGGGAAGGAAGCCTACAGCTCTTCCTCTGAGATTGTTTTAAGCTCCCAGATATCAATAGACAATTAACTCAACTTTGAGCAAACTTCTCATTATTCAGCATTTTAATCATCCTGTCAAATTTATAACACTAGATAACATCCTAAATCTCTCTCTCTCTCTCTCTCTTATATTGACTTTATTCAAAATACAGTAAGTCCATTTTGCATATCTCACTACACTAAACAATAAACAATAATCAGTAGAAAATCATGTTGCTGCAAGATGTAACTAATTATACAAAATTCAAATTTCCAAACTTCAAAAGAAAAAGTAACTCATTATTTGTTTTATTAGAATACTTTTTCATGTTCAATTAAACATTGCTAATTAGGTCTATAATATTTCTCTAGGCTAGAAGTGTCAAGTAGTATTGCTTAGTTAGGAATTACAATCGAAACAAAAAAACAAATTGATTGTAGAGTTAATTGTTTGTTGCAGAAATGTAGTTTCCACTCAAGAATTAATATAAAAGCAATTAAGAACTCAACATATTTTATTGCTGAAGTAAAACTAAATAGAAAAGAGGATACAGAAAGAAATAAGGAACAAAAAGAGTGAATGAATGTGTGTATGTAATAAGGTCCTTTATGGCATGTATGTATGTGGCATATAGTACCTAAATAAGGAGAATGGAATCATTTGTTTTTTTCTATAAATGTCTTTCAAAACCCTGAAAGAGAGAAGCAAAATCTCACAGGACTTATTTATTCAACCAAGTAATTGCTAATTGTTCATCTTGTATCTTTGGTTAGTAAACCTTTTTCCTATCTTTAATATTTGTTACGTTTAAGGAAATATGAATGTTTGTGAGAGTTTTGCATACTTGAGAAAAGTTCCTTTAGTTGTTTGTTGTGGGGAATTACTAAACATGCCTGCATATAAGAAAGTAAGCTTTATGGCATTGTATGCTGTGTACTATTTTGTTCAATGCACTGAGAGAAAGAGAAAGAAAGCTCGGAATTCATTTTACACTATGCAGGAATATGAAATGTTTAAATCCAGCTTAAATGTCACTTTCAGTGGCCTCTCACTCGCTTAAAAAAAAAAAAAAAAAGATTAAAAAAATGTAAAACATAGGCAAACGTGTTATAATATATCCTGATTTATTTTCTGGACAAAGACTTTGGTCTTATGAGTTTAGCGATAATATCAAAGTTAAATCAGTTGTCAAGAATCTCCAATATATGTGCAACATTAGAGTTATTGACCAAAGAAAAGTGTTGAAGAATGGACAAGAGCAATTGACAAACAAAAGCTACAAATTACAAATAATCTGAAGAAAGTGAAATCTGTTAAATCTCTAAATGTTGTATCCAAAGAAGACAATTATAGCATTGAATGGTGACAATAAAATTTAAATGGCTGAAGAATCGGTAAAAGGAGTTGGATGAGCAGAAGAATCAGCGTGGACAAAAGAATAAAGAAGAGGAAATGGTTCTGACTTGGTAAACAGAACAATAGTCAGTTAGCTGATTGGTGAGATAAGTGCACTTGTTCATTTGTTCTTTTGTGTAAGGTGGCACACAGATTTGGTGCTTGTGCTATCTGTGCCAGGGTTTTTGCTGATGACATTAACAATTTTCAAATGGTTATTCACATTCTGATGGGATTGTGTTCAATGCTTTCAGATTTCAGAAAGGAATCAACTTTTAAAGAAAATGTGACAAGCAAACTTTAACTGCCTGATTTGTTTATTAAATAAAAATAAAATCAAATAGAATAAAATATGTTTCTTTCTATTATTTCTCTGTTATCTCTTATACTCAAACAGTATGTATGTGGGTTTCAAGGAAATATGAATGTTTGTGAGAGACTTACATATTTTAGAGTTCCTTTCGTTGGTTGTTGTGTGGAATTAATAAACATGTCTGTAAGAAAGTAAACTTACAGCATTGTAGGCTGTGTACTATATGTTCAATGCACCATGAGTTTTTGCTGGGGAAAGACATTCTTGTCCCAGATTGATAGGACAGGTTCTTAGTTCTAGGCCACAATTAAGGACTCAACATATTTTGTGATTACCTGAATGTAATAGAAGGGTAATCCTAAAAGTAAGGTCTCCTAAGCACTGAGGACACAGGGGAAACTGTTTGTGCAGTTATTGGCAATACTGTTGTTTGTTGTGCATTTGCTTTCCCCTGTGCATGCCTCACTCACTCTTGGCTTCACAGTCGTTTCTGATGGAGCAGTCTGTGCTACCGCCAAGTGTGAAGTTTGCACAGTTATTTGGTTTTAGAACACAAAAGGCATTAAACCAATTGAAATCAATTCCCAATTAATGGAAGTGTATGGCAAGTCATGCATGGATGTCAAAAACGTCTGCAAATGGTATTGGGAGTTTAACAACATAGCGGTTAACTGGTATAACAGGGGCATGCAAAAACTGCTACAGCGCCTACAAAAATGTATTGACTGAAATGGTGATTTTATAGAACAATTTCAAACTTTAAAATGATGTAAACATCATAGACTATAAACTATAAACGTTTCTGTGATTACTAAATATTTTGGAGGCCTTACATTTCGGATTATCCTCATATTTAATAATGTAAATAATTAATTGTTTCAATTTGAAGTAAAATAAAGTTTGGGGATATTGTATACTTTCTGACTTCTCTCTAATTCTATGATTGATTGAATTTAACTGCATGTCAACATGTCTAACTATATTTTATACCTAGAGTTTTGAGAACCTTGTTCATTCAACAATTATATTTGCATTTTTGTTTATAATTATTTCTTAAGAGTTTTTGTTTTGCACTCAGTGATACAGGGATGCTGATAGCTAATTGATTTACTGCATCCTGGGATGCACATATTTTCTTTGATTGAGTCCCTGGGAAAATTTATGGGTCCCAACTAAAGCCATCTAATTCCTACTTTGTAATCTATCCTGTGTAATTCGTTTCTAAGAAACTATTGAAATGTATTTCAGTTAGCTTGAAATGGTGAGGGAAGAAAAAAGAAAAACACTTGGATGCATGAATACAATTTTACTGCATCCTTTTAGATTTTTATGCACCAGGGACACATGACGTGTACCTATCAGCATCTCTGATTATATCAGATCAAGTAATCTTATTATTTTTATTATTATACAAATAATTTGTACACAGGTGTATTGTTTCAAATATTCCCATCTAATACTAGTAATAATAATTTTGAGCAATTATTTCTTTTTATTTGCACAAAGTTATATGATTTCAAGTAACTAATAATAATCCTTATATTTTTCCATGCTTCCACTACAACTCAAAAGGTTTCACAACATCCATCATGTATATCTATAAAAAAGCATATATGGGCTCCCTAACAACATATACATATGTTAATTTATGTATATATATTTGATTAAATGGATATTTTTAATAGATTAATTTAAAAACAAAAAAAAAAACAAACATCCATGTAATTAAATATATATACATAAACTAATATGAGAAGTAAATACACAAGCGATGTGTCAGCTTGACAGTCGGGTTTCAAATCACACATAAGACGGTCTTCCAATCTATAGCTCTGCTGATGAGGCCTAATAGGCCGAAATGTATATACAGAGATTGATTTTTCTCGATTTGTTTAGCCTTACATTTAAATAGGTATGCCCGCCTAATTAATTAATTATTAATTAATTAACTTTCAAAATTAGGTATGACTTCAATTAAGCACATATTCTCCCATAAACTAATATGTATGTATTTATTTATGATTGATGTTATATAGACACTCTATCACATATACAGAGCACTCTCCTAATAATACCACAAATATTGGCCCACCACTAACTTACCAAATGAGATAGTGATAACTATAGATTTTTATATATATGTATATAATCCTATCAGAAATGGTCTATGCTAAAAGACCATTGTACAAAGCAATTATAATTGAATAGTCAATTAGCTTAAAGACCTTCAAGTAGGCATTGATCATGAACCATTGTAAGAAATATAATGAACCGGTGCAGTTTACCAGCTACTTATTCTATGATTTCTATTCATTTTTATTTTAACTATATGAGGAAAAAAATATTCTTTATATTTCTGAAACAGATTATTTTCCGTTGTTATTTTCACTAAGTTTATTTTTGCAATGGAAAAATATTTTGATTAAAAAAACAAAAAACAACAGAAAATAAAAAAAACAAAAAACAAAATTCGTTTTCTCATAGATTTAAAAAAAATCCTTCCTATTTATTTTTACTACATTTTTATTTTTAAAGAAAAAAAAGAAAAAAAGAATATATTAAGACTCCTCATCTCAAAATTACCATGAATTTAATCATGTGGTGTTTCTTCTGTGACAGTTTTAGAATTTGATAATTATATCAGAATATAGTAAGAAAGTTATGAAGAAAAGAAAAAGAAAAGTTCTATTGTCTTATTAGAAAATAGTTTTATGGATCAATATTAAGTTATAAAAAAGGGAAATATAATAATAAAAAAAGCATTACTGAATAAAACTAATTTTCCTTAAGAATTAGAAAATATTTCAAAAATATTTTGAGAACAAAACACTAGTAGTGCCTCATCTCCAAACATCTACTTTTATATAAAACACAATGTGAATTTTATATTTATATTAGTTTTTTTTTTTAAAGAAAATAATGGTTGATTTTACTTTTAAATATTTAATAAAAATGTCTATTATTAAGAAACTAATATATAAATATATATATATATATATATATATATATATATAAACATGAACCAGAATAGAAATGTAAACGGTAATATATCGTTAAAATTTTTGTACTAGTTTTGACCCATTCAACATTTTCATGTGATAATTCCCTCTCTGCAATTAAAAAAAATTATAAGCCAAAAATTATTATTGAATCCAACAATGTGGCATGCATGTGTGTGTGTGTATATATATATATATATATATATATATATATATTCACTTCTCTCTACACCTCTGAGTAAATAGTAGGGAAGGCTGGTCTCTTTAGTACAGCAGTCCAGGAGAAGAAAAAGACTCTGAATACAAAACCTGAGAAGTATTGTTGGAAGAATATATGGAACATTTTTACATCCTTCTTCTTCATCCAAAGAGTGTGGCTGGTTCTACATGAGCCTTCGCCACTATTAGTAAATCCCCTGTGTAATCAGTCAATGATTTAAATGTATTCAAATGAATTTTGGGCATTTCCACATTGTGCATGACAGAAGACAAATTTGATCTTTTATTTCTTTTTTGTGATTGCTTGAATGTTGTATTAATCTTTAGTTTAAGTTTTATCAATTTCAATTAGTTAAAGTAATTTTACATGTTTGAATTTTAATCTTATATTTTTTACTTTAATAATCCTCGAAAATTTTATATTTTATAGTTTTTTGAATAACTCTGGACACAGATGCCATACTTTGATCTTAGTCAGAATTGCTGGTAAGTGATACTTACATTCTACTTAAAGCATCCAGATAGTACACTTTGATCATAGGCAGATGTACATCAATAGAAATCCCATTATTTCTGATGGGAACTATTCTAGTAACTGAATAGATCTCTTGGCAATTTAGAAAAAAGTGTCTCAGTAATTATGAAGAAAGAATATTATATATACTGGGATGAATTTAACCTAAAAGAGGGGCAAACAAAAATTGTTTTAGTGAAACCTTAAAAATGAGGGCACCATGGCAATTTTTTAGAATTTGCAAAATATTTTTTTTTCATTTGTAAAAAGTAATATTAATGTAAGATCTTTTAAAAAATTGATAAAGATAAACAATAAAGCTTCAAAATCAATTACTTTTATTGACAAATAACCTAGATTATGATGACTAGAATTATTAGCAATGATACATTGTAGTGGAGCATTATTTAATTTCCAAGAAATGTTTTTGCGATGATAAAATGAGTTTTTTTTCATTTTCTCTCTCTTTCTCTTTTTTTCTTTTAAATAAAAAAAATAATAGATATTTTTGTTTTTCTAAGTTAAAGGCAAAAGTTTCCATGGACATAGCTTTGTTTTTAAGAGTACCTCTGCATTTTAGTCATGATGTCATGTTCTAAGCTTAATCCTGTATATATTTCATGTCATTAAAAGATTTCTTGAAAACTGTCTGATCATTATCAAAGTATTCATGATTGAGTATTATGCTACATGATTTAAATGAAGCTTACCTTTTTATTTAAATTAAAAAATAAATTGAGACTATTTAGAGATAATTTGTCTTTCAGAGTTTTTTTTCACTTGTAAAAAAGTTGAAATATAATGATGAACTAGAGATACAAAAATCATCTCATAACCTTGAACCCTTTTAGTGTGGAGAGCAACTTAAGTCACCTGAATATACTTAATTCATGAGGGCAAGATGCATCTGTACTCCACATTACTTAAAAATTTTGGATCTTGTGTGATATACCCTCCAAATTTGCCTCTTGTTTTTATATATTTTGGTCCTGAAATTAAAAAAAACCAAAGAAAGCCAACTTATTATTTTTTAAACCTTTAGTAAAACAGTCATTTTGAAAAGAAATAAAAATTCACTTATAAAAACACGTATGCATTGTGTATTGTAATAGTGAAACTACAATATTTTTTTTATTTGCAAGTTTCTATGGTCAAAAGAGAATTTCAGCTATTAAATGTGTTGTCAATTGCACCATACCATAAATTTCCTTTAGTCCAGGTTAAAAACACAGTAAGAGTAAAAGTAAAACTCTTTTTTAGACTTTATTTTTTTATATCATTACTGAACAAGAAAGGATTTGGCTTAAACTTATGGTGCATCTAACCTGGATCACTTGGCATATTTTTTGATTTTTAATCAAAAATATTTTTAAATATTTAAAAAAAAGAAAAGAAAAAATGTAAGGCCTAGTAAAGGGCATCGCATGAATTAAACCTCCAATGATTTCTCTATACAACCTATTGTTCGTAAGTTCTTTTGAGTTACTCTTATTTATAACTCAGATTACATGGTATGACTTTTGGGTTACAATTATTCATCCCAAATCTGTTCAAAATTCTTTGAACATATTTTGTTTCATTTTTTGACTCATTTTAATATTACTATTATTAAATTAAAATTCTCTTCCTAAGAAGTGGGATAATTGACCAGGATCATTCATTTTGAAATTTTGGGATAATTTACTTTTTACATCATTTATACTTTCTAAATCTGGAGTTGCAATATTTAAAAAAAAGTTATGTGCTAAAAAATAACAAAAATATATAATTACTACATTTTTAATTTCAATCTTTGTCTTTCATCAATCAAATCTTCATAATTCCTGATAAATTACTTATCAAATTGTTGTGTTATTGTTTCAATGTTGTTGATAATGTGTATTTATCTGTAAATTTTATTTTTATTTTATACACTGAATGTATTGTCAGGGAACATTTCTGATGTTATAAAATATTTACTGAAAATTGTCAGATCATTTAATTTTAAATGTCTCCACTTCTTATTTAACAAAAAATAATGTTCAACCAAGAAAATTTGTTGGATTAGTGCTTTTGATTGAAGTGATCTTCCTACCAACACAAGGTGTTACATTATATTTCAAGAATATAATGTTAAATATTAAAACCAGTTTCCAAAAATGGATTCTTTGAAAACAAATATATCTCTTACATTACTGTCAGTTTCATCAAGTTCATTCTCTCTTCAGATGTTTGAAGATCAAATGAATGTTTTAAAGAAGCTACTATTAAATCCATTTTTGTAAATTAGTTTTAAAATCAGGTTTAATATTTAAAAATCTCTGAGTGGCTCTATTCCTGGATGTTGAGCACTAATAAAAACTGTAAATTGAGTATATGTGTATGGAGATATATATATATATATATATATATATATATATATATTATATATATAAAAAGTGATACATGTGGGCTGAAAAATGTGTATGAAGTGAGTAAGAGAGTGAAAGTCTGTGAGAAAGAGAAAGTAAAAAAAATCAGGGCTGAGAAAATGGGGAGAGAGATAGACAGATTTACTAGGCGAACACATTAAGTGAAAGTGAGAAAAGAGGGTTGAGGGACTATATGAAAAGAGAGAAAAATAGTGAAAGTGGGTGAGAGAAGAAGGCTGAATAACAGTGTGGAAAGTGAGTAAGAGTGGATAGTGAAAGTGAAAGCTTGTATGAGACGTTAGTTGACAAAGTCTCTGTGTTCAATAAGAAAGAGAAAGTGGGTAAGAGAAGAGGGTTGACAATATTTGTGTATTCAAGAGAGAGAGAGAGAGAGAGACACAGACAGAGGCAAGGGAGAAGAGAGACAAAAGCAATGACAGAATTTAAGCCTTCACGCTTCATGAGTACCACCTTCAATTGAAACTATATCAAAGAATATATATGAGTCACTGATTGATCAAGAAATAAACATCATCACTTTGCAGTAATTTAAAAAAAAATGTACTTGTCTGCCCTTCAAACTTTAACTTTGAAATAGTCAACTCTGAAGTACAAGTAGAAATCAAAAAGCTATAAATAATAAGCTTTCCTCACTAAAAGCCATCCAAAAACATCAAAGAATCTCGGTTCCAAAAGAAGAAAACTCTTATGATATGCCATTCTTTTATATCTTGAAATGCCAACATGGTTACAATGACTTGTTTATAAGTTGCTGGAAATACCAATGCTGTTAACTTATTTTAATCTGTTTATTATCATTTTATAATGCTTTAATAGTACTATTATGTATCATTATATATAATCTATTTTTTCCAGTCTTTATGATTTTATGGTGTAGATATTTAATAAAATATGTTTACTTTAAGAGAAATCAATAACAATGATTTTAAGACTTCTAGCTCTGTAAATTTATAGAAATTATCTATCTATACATCACTAAAATTTGATTTACGTTTATATATATATATATATATATATATAAAGTTGAAAATGGAAGTGAATCCGATGGTATGTTGAAATGAAAAAAATATATATATATAATCAAATAAATTTATCACATTGTTTTATTTCATTTTCACTTGAAAATAACTTTTTGTGATATAGCTTCATGACATAACTCTGTAATATTAACTTGATGATGGTTTAATATATTAGATATATTTATTAAGAAAATCAAGTAAATGATCAATGTAGGCATAACTATTCATTCTTTCATTAATAAATACATCCTCTGAATATTTGATTTTTAATCTGACACTCACATGCACATATATGTTCATTTAAAATTAGTAATTTGCAGTTCATTTTATTCTGATGAAAACATGTTAATTTGATTATCAAAATTTTCTTTTTCTTTTTAATTCCATTGGGTGATAGTTTTTAATCCGAAAATTTACTTATATATATATATATATATATATATATATATATATATATGAAATATAGAAATAAATCTGAAAATATGTAGAAAATAGAAAAGCAAAGTATTCCACAAAAAGATGAATTTATTTTTGATGGAAAAGTAGATATTTAAATGTTTCGGTTTTATTTAAAACTCTTTTGTACATACGACAAATTCAGTTCTTAATTCCTTGTTGAAGAATTTATCAGTTTAGTTCATTTCCTAACAAAGTTAATAACTAAACATTACCTTATTTGTAGGTAGAATATTTCATGTATTTATTTAATAATGTTTATTTCATGAATATTTTCTTACAAAAAAGATTTTAGTTATACTGATTAATCGAAAATGAAAGTATTAATAGAAAAAAAAACTAGAGTTATTGTTAAATGTTTTCATTTGATTTGTTATTTAATTCGCTAATTTCAATGTACGCTAATTTCAATGTACGAAAACACATACAAATTACATATTTAGAAAGATTATTTTATTTCATTTCTAACCAAATGAATATTTTTAAGATAGAAATAAAAAGATTGCGATAAATAAGATTTGATTTTTTGTTAAAATTTAGTATGAAAAAAAAAACCCAGAACTTTTGCTGTCTGAAGCAAAATAAATATTTTTTAACTCACTGTAAAAAATAATTCAATGGATAAAAACTCATACGAATTACATATTTAGAAAGATTATTTTCTTTTCTTTCTAACCATATAAATATTTTAAAGATTGGACCATAAATAGGCAAGAGATTCTGAGCTAAATGGCATAGACTAACATTTTTTCAACTAAATTTTTGTTCGCTAAAGTGCTGGTATCGCTATAATAGCAGGCTGTCCGAAGCCAAATTTTTTAATATTTTTAACTCGCTGTAAAAATGATTCGATGGATAAAAACTCATACAAATTACATATTTAGAAAGATATTTTTTTCTTTCCAACCATATAAATATTTTTAAGATTGGATCATAAATAGGCGATAAATTCCGAGCTGAATGGCTTAGACTGCTAAATTTATTCACTAAAATTAATCTTCCCTGTTGGTATCACTGTAACAAAAAGCAGGCAGTGAACAATATTTTATTATCAGCAGGAGCTGATATACAGACAGTTCCGCAAATTGGGGGATTTTGGTTTAATTAATTAATTATATCCCTTAATTAGTAAAAGTCAATAACCAAATTTGGTGTGTTTCTTAGTTAGAAGGATTTAATGTGTATAGAAGATTTCAAATCTGAGTGACCTACTGTTTTGGAGTTATACATCGACATGTACATACCAAACTTCCTTATATATATATATATATATATATATGCTGCCAGCAGTCTTCCTCAAATTATGACACTGGCATCAGGTATATATATATATACAGAACTCTGATCATGAGGTGAAATTTGTTCAAAAGTTTTTTTTCTTCTTCTGTTTCACCTGATGATCAGTTGTGAGTTATCAAAGTTTTCTACTTTATATCTTCCCTATAGGTATAGGTTTTATGTTTTCAGGATTTTTATTTCTTACTGAATTTACTTGTCTTTTAGTTTTTACTGAACAGTGGGCATTCTAATTTTACGCATATATCTATCTATCTATCTATCTATATATATATATATATATATATATATATATATATATATATATATAAACACACACACACACACATATATATATATATATATATATATATATACACAACACACACACACACACACACACATATATATATATATATATATATATATATATATATATATATATACACACATGTATATACACTGAAGATTTAAGCACAACATTGATTATAAAGATATTTTTATAAAATTTCATTTTTTTACCAATTTGCCACCAGTGTTCACCAATATAATTCTACTTAAATATGCACGAAAGAAATTAATTTAGTGAAATTGATTTTTTGAGCTGATAATCCTTCACATGAACATTAAATCCTTAAATGGATTAAGAGACACAGACACACATCCATTAATGCATATATCTTTAAATTAATAGAAAATCTAATGTGCTTATTTCAGTCAGAAAAACGATGTTAGCTTTTTATTATTATTATTAATGATAATTATTATTATATTTTTCCTTTAACTCTTTCTAGATGATCCAGCCAGATCTGGCTTGTTTATAAAGGAATCTAATTGCACCAATTCATGATAGATGGTATACAATATGTACTAGAGTGAGTCAAATGTTTTGCAATGTTTGGGTAACATGAGGTACAATGGCAAAAACTGTCAAAGCTCTGGATGCTTTTGCCAAAGTGATGAAGGTAACAAACCACACTGCAATGTGAAATGTCAAACCTGCCTGATACTCTATGAGTGCTACTCACTTGATTTGCCTCTATGGCTTGGAGCACAAAACACAGAATACATGTTCTTAGGCCTTGCCTGACCTTTCCTGATCATTGAGGTTCTTACAACCAAAGTGAAATTTCTTGAACCATTTAGTTATGGTACTGTGATCAACTGCAGCTTCACCTAGGTTGCTTCTGCAGAATTATAGTTGGTTGGTTCGTTTTATGGCATATCAAACCATTTTGGGTCATTTAATGCTGAAACAAGTCATTTGCGATAAACAAAGGACTCAGCTTGCTGACAGTACATGCTATTGCTTAAGTGGTCACCCAATTAAGTACTAAACAGGCTCATCACTGCTTAACGTTGGTGATCTAGTAGGAACCAGTGCTTTTAGCATGACTTGACTGTAATGTGGTGTTCTGGCCCAGTTCAAACTCATAAATTAGATTCATTAATTAGATAAATTAGAGACTAAATTGCATGTTCATCTGTGCAACTTCAAATCAAATATTGAGTAAAGCAATGCACAACATGTCAGCACACCAACTACCTTGATACTACCCAACACAGTGGGTATCTTTCATGGTTTGGTAACCACAAACTAGCACCTACCATAATATTGCAAAACTTTTGACTCATCCTAGTATAAATTTGTTTCAAATATCTTTCCAAATTAGTATCAAATTCAAATTTGAATTTCCTTAAAACTGGCAAAATTTAGAAATAAATCCATTCTGAAAAGAGTTAAGACTGTGTAATATACAGAGAATATGTAATTAATAAGATTTTTATTTTGCATTTAGCTGCAGTACACTGGAATACCAGATAAACTAAATTATAAAATAGAAAATTTTCAAAATTGACCTATTGACACTAATCTAATATTGTATTTCATGCTGATTATTCTTGTGGTAATTGTGAGAAATATCTATGACAGGACAAATTCAGAATTATTCAATAACTTTGTAAAATTATCACCATTTTACATTCCCCAAACATCCAATTATTCCATTGGAATTTTGTTGACTAGTCAAGTGTAAAACAGCAAAATACATTTAAACTACATTTAATTCTCAGCTTTTGTGAATTCTGCAATGATTCCATTCACAGTTATATCTTGGCAGGGTTCATTAAACATATTTCATATTGGATGAAGACAATTTCGAATTTGAAACTTGGTCATTTGAGAATATAGAAGACAGAAAAAATGATGTTATAAAATCCAAGTTGTTTGATTGTTTTAAATACTGAATTTTTTTCCACCCCAGCAAGAATTTTTTTTTAAATTAAAAAAATTAAAAAAAATTTTTTAAATTACAGATTTTTATTATGGCCTAAATATATTTTACATAAAAATTTAAAAAAAAAATGTTTTTCCATAAAATTATTGTAATTGGAAAATTCACTCTTATATGAAATTACATTTTAATTCCACTTTAATTATATATATATATATATATATATATATATATATATATATATATATATATATATATATAACAGAATGGAAGAGAAATAAGATGTGAAAACCAATTTGACTGAGTGTTCATATGATTCTGATTTATTGCTTATAAGTCGGGGAAGTAGCTTATTGTGGGTATCAGCTGTATTGTGAGGGAGTCTATCTCCTTTTAACTAGTGCTAGAACAGGGAGATTGTTTTTGCATCTGAGGTGGAGCAACACACCTACTGTCAGCTCCCCACTTTTTGCACAGATCCAAGTTGTGCTACTCATGTGCTGAGTTAGTGAGGGCTAATATTGAACTTGGAACCTTGTGTTTCCAAGGCGAATTCTCTACTGACTAAATTTGGCAATGACTTGGCTTTTATAAGCTATCCACTTTTTTTGGAAATGTTAATATTAAAACACAACAAATATTCCACTTAATTTGATCCAGGTTTAAAGGGTTAGAATAACAAGAAGTTATCACTGACGTTCACTAATTTTAATGTACCATTTAATTATAATTTATTACTGACAATATTTCTCTTCACACCACAGTAATACTTTCAAATCCTTTAATCTGAAGTTTAAATAATGGTTATAAGGACAATTATGAACATTTTTCCTTTGCCACTTTTTAAAGTTTCCTAATTACATTGCCATGACAACCTCTTAGACAGTTGAAATGTTTCCCTATATTTTAATTCATAACTTAATGGTCATAAGTACTATTTCAAATGTTTTCTTTTTCAATTCCCACTTTTTAAAGTTTCATAACGATTGGAGTTCCTAATTATATTGTCATGACAAGATCATAGACAATAGTAATGTTCCCCCATATTTTTCCTAAAATTCATTTTTTTTCCCAAAGCTATTATCTGATGAACATCATCCTCACTGGATGCCCCATAAAATCCCCACGTAAATATATAACAATATAGTAAGAAATTTTAATTCAATAATTTACAATTTAAAAAACAAAAACAATATAAATGAGGCGATTAATTCAATTAATCAACATCATATTTCAATTATGTTCTGTTATTATACAAATTTTAATTTTTAGATATCTTCCCAAATATAAATAAAATCTTCATTATTTTTGCTCAAAAACCAAGCCCTGGTGATAGTGAATGTATGTATATATTTACTTTGTCATTAATTGTGTTATTTTCGAAGTTTCCTCCGGACATGGACATACACATATACACAACTGACCTTTATATATGTATAGATTATGGCTTCAAATAACTATTCTTAATGAAAATAATTTGGATCCAATTATATGGCTTCAAGTATTTCTATCTTCTACTAATAATTTGTACAGTTAAATGGTTTCAAGTAACTATTCCTATATAATAATAATAATTTCTTTACACACTGTTATATGGTTTCAAGTATTTTTATTTAATCCTTATAATTTCCAAAAAAATATATTTGATCAATAGATGGTACCATAATAGGTACTACCATTCCTGGTTAGATGGGACCAGGGATTAGTGGTATCAAAGTAGTGATTTCACACTCCCTCTAGAACTGAAGCCTCGACACAGGGTGCAGTTTAGTGTCATACCCCAGACATCCAGATAGAGATATCGAGTGAGTTAAATAATAAAACCATATTTTATAATATCTCTGTCATTGTGTTTCACTGTCCTATTCAGGGCACAACTTTTATAGACACCTGAAACCCCTGTTGGCAGAGGCTTTAAAATATATCAACTGCACCTCTGCAGAGAGGTAAGACTCCCCCCCCCCAATAAGACTACCTATTGGCTGTGGGTGGCAACCATGATGCTTAAGGACAGAATCTTGGTGGCTGAGCAGTCCATGACAGGTAACACTCCACTTTGGCCTTTACCTAGGTTAGATGGGCAGTCGGAGAGCCCTCCTCTGATCAATCAGCTGGTCACATCAATCCCTAGCACCTATATGATTATCCCAACCCTATTGCCCTTATGGCAAACCCCAATCCTTTTTATCATATGGGTGCTAGAAGGTTGTGGCTGAGGGTCTTAGTGTCCTGGGTATAACATTAAAATCTCTGATGGTGAACTTCCATTTCTGTAGCTCTGGGGAATGTAAATAACTTTTCATCACCGTTACTCCCAGTTTCAATTTGACCCGGAGTGGTAGTACCTGTTGGCATCCCATCTATGGGTTAAATGGAAAAGAAAAGAGTCTAAGAAAATCTGTTAAAAAATTGAGTTTAAAAAGAAAAAAATTGAGTACCCATCAAGAATAAATAAGACAAAATGTCTTTAACATAAAATAATTCAACAAGGGTTGACATGCCGTAAAATCCAAACAACCCGCTAACACCTGAAGAGAGCCGGTCATTAGGTACAACAGCTGAAATGTGACTGTAACGACAACCAAGATGCAGACACTAGTCTAAGTACAACAGTATATAATGAAGATAAGAACCGTTTTTCTTCTAGGCTATAAGTCTTAATATTAATTCAAGTCTCTTAGTGAAAATCTCCACTCGAATGTGTTCTGTTGATGTACATGCACTTGGATTAGTCACAGACATTTTGAAGGCTATGTCTAAACTAATTTTTAACCTGATGTCAATGTAACCTGGAATTGGGCATCTGCCAAGATGAGCACCCCGTATGTTAAACACAGCCGCCTGGAGCTGTCACTTGTTGACACTGGGTTTGCAAGTGTAAAGATGATGCTTACCATGGCAAAGGATTGGACCATCAATGAGCACAACTAACTGATCAGCCCACAGGCAAAGTGATTTGACACATTATGAAGATAAAATTTCTCTGCAACTCTCTTCACTCAAGCCCTGCGAGTGCATTAATGTTGAAATGGATAATGGATAGCTGGCTATTATTGACTATCATTTGCAGCAGTCATAGGAAATGATAATTTGCACTCATGGAATCAAATGAAAAATTTCTTGCTTTTTTTTTTCTTTCTTGTTATGATTGAATTCTTTTGGTGTTTTTAGAAAGCAGTCATTGTGTTTTAATTTCCATACACTTAGAATGCTGGAATATGTGTGTTTGTTTTGATATTTTTAATATTACTAATGACTGACAAAAATCTGTCAGGAGATATGGTGATTGATGGACATATGCTCAATTAAATTAAATTTTTCCTTTGAAGACAAAAATTCTAGAAATTTTTCAAAAATAAAAAAAATAAGAGTTTAATGAATGATGCAGCATCATTGATTCTATTATAATGTCAAACTGACACATTACCTTTTAAAAAAATCCATGCAATTATTAAATCAACTGTCTTATTGAAGATGGCTATTTAATTTCTTTCACAGCTAACTAATATGGTGTGGTATGGTTTTTCTAAGTTTTTGGATATCACTGATAGTTCATCTTCAATAAGTATTGCTGTAATTTAGGTAAAACTAAAATACTTGAAATTAATTAAAATCTCATTCAACTAATTGTCCAGTATAGAAACTGTTAGAATTGTCTATTGTAATTTTTCATATAATCACATTTGATCAAATAATGGCCACCACTATTTGTAATACAGAAACATGAACTCATGTGACTTAGTTTAATTTTGGGTCAGTTTAGCTCAGTCAGTAGAGCATTTGCTTCAAAACCACAAGGTTCTGGGTTCAATACTGACCCTTGCCAACTGAGTGCATGAGTAGCACAGTTTAAATCTGTAGGGAGTTGATGATAGGTGTCATGCTACACCTTAGATGTAAAAACAATCTTTCTGGTCTAGCTCTAGTGAAAAGGGGATAGACTCCCTCGCTGTCTGGCTGATAGCAACCATATGTCATTCTGCCTACCTCTATTTATGAAAAAAATTTTTTTTAGCTATAGTCACAATGTTTTATTCTTAGGGATATGATAAAAAACAACTGGATTAGAAAACCTGAAGTAGGTGTTAAAGTTGTTTTATTTCCTGTGTAATATTTTGTTCTTCATTATATAAGTATTTTCAAACACTATGTGGAAAGATTTTGAAATACTGTAAATACTTGAATAGGTATATTTATAATCAAAAGGTTTTATGCTTAGGAATATGGTTAAAAAAAAGAAGCTTGACTGCAAAACCTGAAGTAGGTGTTACGATTGTTTTATTATCCTGAGTAACATTTTGTTCTTCATTATCCAAGCATTTTCATACACCACTGGAATGGTTTTGAAATACTGTAAAAGATAGTGATACCGTTGTTCTATTTATCATGTGAACAAGTGATCTTATGAGAATGTGTTGTGACATTAAGAGTTTTAAAGAGATATTTTGTAATGGAAATTTCTTAAGCTGAACATTTTTGAATTTGTGTTATTATGAGGTCTCTTTTATACTGTTCTATTTATTGTTCTCTGTGTATGCGACGATGTTGATAAAGTTTAACAATGTTTCAAAAATGAAAAATTTTGGTAACTAAAAATATTTGGTATAAAATCTATTTAGATATAGGTATAAAAGTAAATGTTTAATATCATTAAATTATCTAACCTACATCAACTGAAACTTGATTTTGTTTTGATACTATTTCAGTCTGATAGAATAGAAATCTGGTCTTTGTTTTTATCTTGTGTATATGTATGGAAATTTTCAATTGAAAATGTTAGAATTCATTTTTTGAGTAGATCAGCACATCCTAATCTTCTCAGCCTACTTGTGTGAGATGAGCTTAGTGTAACAGTTATCGTAGTAGGAAATGGAATTGGCGAAATGAGTTCATATCCCTCATACAAATTTTTATATTCCCTTGATACTCCATTGACAAATTCACCTACAATCTCAATTAAAACGTCTGCCACACCTTCTACAAGAACTGACACATCCACGGTGCTATTGGTGCAAGTGTCAAATTAGGAAGCTGGGATATTCTGTCGCAGAGAATTTCATCATTTCGCATGCTGGAATGCCCAAACACTAAAACTTGAAGAAAACAAGCTCTTACGATGTGCTCCCTTCAACAGTATGGCATCGATATCACCTGCCTCTCAGATGCATGGTTACTGTATAGCAGTTGTCATACCATCAAGATCCTGCAGGCTGATGTATCCCATCATCTCTAATACAGTGGCCCTACTGACAACTCTAGATGTCATGGTGTAGTGTTTGCATTCAAGATATGGTGAATTCATTGAGTGTAGGCAGCTCAACTGACCCAGGGTGAATACTGCAACAGTAACAGTATATCCAGTACAAAGCTGTTTGCATTTCACCTTGTGCTAATGCCCTTGGTATCGAATCAACATATCACAGTCACCTTCACAGGAAGGCTGTAACTAGCTTCCAGTTACCAGACCAAAAAAAGAGGACTGTCACCAAATTCTCAGTGCAGATTCAACTTGCAATGCAGCTGAATGCTGATCGCCTTATATGACATTCTACACCTGAGAATGAATCCATCTATTCTCCCTCAAGCTATGGGTAAATAGTGGAGTAGATTGGTTTCATTAGCCTTGGTTAGGCAACCACTCTCTAGGAGACGGAAAACTGAATTCAAAACCACCTTTTCTCCACTTAAAAAATGTCATTGTGTCACATCCTGCCCAAAGTGGAGGGGTTGGGTAAATACATACTTGTGAGATATTTGAGGCTCAATTTTTAAAATTTGGTGCAAGGGTGAACTGACAGCCCTGGCTCAAAAGAAGTTATTGGCCCTTTAATCCATACCACTCTAGTATCCATTCTAAACAAGTATTACCCAAAATCAAAACTGATATCATTATATATTATTCATTACCAAACTCTATAGTGCTGAAACTCTGTAAGCAAAAATAAAATTGTATAATCATATATAAGGGGGTGTATTACTTTTGGTCTTCTATAGTTTTGTTACAGTTTCAATGTTTTAGAGTTATTTACTAAGCTTTCCTTTGTCTGGCACACAGGCCTCAGGTTGCTTACATTACCTGCTGTTATTTATTGGTTACTCATATATAATGCAGTAGAGTTTGGTAATAGATAATAACTAATAATATCTGTTTTCATTGTATAATGTTTCATATCTTTGATTCAGAAGAAAATTAGCATTTTATAAACCCTTGTTAAAGGTGTATATTTGGTCAATAATGTATTTATGGTCACTTACTTATGAATGATACTGTATGTACAATTTTCATTAAAAAATTGTTTCTAAAGTACCAGGTGGTGCTCGTTGTGTAATGGTTATTGTTGGAAGAAATGGACTTGGCTATCCCAGTTCCAATTTTGTACGAGGTGGTTTGCATTTTTCAGATAGCACTAATACTCTTGGGAAAGGTATGTATTTAAGTATTCTCAACCCAACTATGGGGAAATAGTAAAGCAAATTGGACTCTTTAACCTTGGTTAGGCAACTAATCTAGGAGAAGGAAAACTCTGAATTCAAACCTATAAAACTTGTGTAGTGGGGGTTAGGAATATATATATATAAAGATCCATGCTTAAAAAAATGTAAAGAAATCTATTGGAGTGTTAATTTCTAGTTCTATCTTAATAGAACTAGAAATTAATACGTCAATAGATTTCTCCATATTTTTTAAGCATAGGGTTTTGTTACAAATATTAATAGAACAGCAGTGTTAAAACATTTCAGCTATAATATAAATTATATAGAAATACTATCTATTAATAATGGAGATTCGCTTCTGGTTTTTGTCTGTAACAAAAATTACGTCACTGCTTACGTCACATTACCTAAAATCGTCATAACAGAATAAATACACTCAAAATTTGAACATGCAACATTAGACAGTCCTCATTGTTTTTTAAAACAAGTTTTAATAAATACATGACTGGTATTATATATCTATATATAGTTTGTTTTATTTTAATACATATTTAAAGTTTACATTTCAAATTGTTTGTTTTTAATCCTTTAATGAATTTGATGATTTTACTTACTTAGGGTACAAACTCACTGACTTTGAATTTTTAACTCCCACCCCCAGGCAATATGTTTCAAAAATCTATTTTTACATCGCCCGGAGGTGGTTTTTTATTTTGTACTAGTATTACTAATTTAGAAAGGACTGAAAACTCCTTTATTAAAAATGTTAAAAAGAGGTGGGGCCAAAAAGTTTTCAGCCTGACCAAGACGGGAATAATTTCCTGAAGCATGCATGCTTTTGAACAAATCCATCCATAGTTCAACCCACAACCATTTTAAACTTGTATATACTAGTCACCCTATTGTGACAGGGCTTAGATAATGCTGATTGTATCCTCAGCAGATGGGTAAGGATCCTCCACCAAAGAAAGTGGTGTCCTTGATATGTATCTAAAGGTAATACTCCAGTTTTGAAGTGTGTGAGGTACCCCCAGATCCGCTCTAACCCAGGATGATAGTACCTGTTAAGGTCCCATATCTGTTTGATAATTATTTGTATTTGATAGAACTGTGAGCACAAAAAAACTTAAAGAAACAACTACCCAAAAAAATATAAATAGGAATTATATATATTAAATATTGTATATTTTTGCTTGAAGGCAATTACAATGCGAATATCGATAATTCGATAATTATAGAAGATAACAATGACAAGTGAATTTCGCAAAGAATTACTCCGCGTGTAGAATATCGTACAGACTGTTTCAACTTTATTAAGTCTCATCAGAGATATATACTAACGATTTCCCTCCAACAGAAATTGAAACCTGAATATGAATATGAATGTATAATGAATGTGGTTCCCTAACCTCTAGGCATAAAATAACCCCAGATGGACTGACCTGCAGTTAAAATCAATCATTCATTGTATATACTCAACTATTTTAGAATAGTTCATTACTTTGGCTATTAAATACGAGAAATGAAACCTATTTTTAAGTTTAGAATTCAGTGTATTTCAATTCAATAGAAATATAAAATGAACATTAGGCATATAAGTGTCTGTTTATCAATATAGATTTATGTGAGTATGTATTTAGAGAATATAAGAGCTACAGACACAAATACTCATGTATGTCATTAATGTAAGCAAATGTAAAATTACACTAAATACACTTTTCATTGGGCCATCTTTCAATGTATTCTTCATAAATTGCACATCTTCATTTAAATGCATTTTCTTATCTTTTAAATTTTAAAACAAAATCACATAAGTTTGAAAATGTATTTCTTACTTTTCTATGTATTTCATTTATGATTGAGTTGTGAGCTTTTATTACAAATGCTTTTCCTCTGGCATAGATTATGAATTACTTGGCCAGAAGTATGAAGAATCTGTCAAAAGCTCCATGAGAACCATTCTTTGTCCTTGTCAGAGTTAACAATGCCAACTTCCTTGTCTTTTCTGAATAGGCGCTTAATTGCCTCGGCGCAAAAATATTCCAAGATTTGTTTTTGAAATGTAATTTGTTTTCAATTCTCCAAACTTTTTCGCATTCAGTAACGATTTCAGGATAAAAATAGATGCAATTGAGATCTTTTCAAAAATATATACAGTTGTATATTTTAGTCAAGGAATAAAAAGAAAAAAAATTGACAAAAAAGATATATATATGTATAGAAAGAAAGAAAATTAAATAAACAAAAAAAGTAACCAAATTAAAAATAGCAAAAATAAATTAATAAAAGAAATAATAATTAAAAAAAATGAGCAAAAAACTAAAAAACAAGGAATAAACAGAATTGGTATCTAACAGACAACCTTGTAAAAGACAATGACAAACATGAATAAAGTTTAAATGATGTGTATGAATTAAAAAAAAAAACCCAAAAAACTTCAAAGACTGCTGAAATGAACGATATTGATTCTACCAAATATTCTCTTGTAAATATAACAAAACAATAATAGTCATAATGATTGTAATGATAATATTCAAAAGAATGTTAATCAGTTGCTGTAATGATAATGGTGACAGTAGTGAAATAATATTTTAGGAGCACATATCAATAATAGCCGTTCAAAGTTATTTCAAAGAGAAATAAGAATGGTTCGTAATGAGAAGCAGATCTGATTTCTCATCAAAGAATGGAAACAGAAATTCAAAATCAATTATCAAATATTTTATGAGTTTTTTTTTTCTTTTTTGTTATATTTTCAACTTAGTTTTATTTTGAGCATTGGCTCATTACTTATTTTGATTTGCATTTAAACTTAGTTCGCTCTATTGACTCAAGTTTTTTTTTTTTTCATTTTAGATTTTATAATGTTTTAACTAGCTGAACATTCCAAATGAATCTAATCTTTTCTCTGAAATAAATTCAATTAATGAGATGAGCCTCACCGAAACGGCCTTGCAGCTAGAAAAGGATGGTTGCTTACATAAACTAGTAGAATGGGTTGTGCACTAACTTATGGCTCTTTGATATTCACAGTGAGGACTAATGAATCAAAATTAGTGGAGTAAATATATTCACTTCCACATTTATAAATCTTAATTAAGAAACCTAGATGCTAATTAAAACTAATGAGCTTATATATCTTAATTATGGAAACATTCCAAAATAGTCACTTTGTCAATTCTGTCTCCATTCAGACTACTAAGTATGTGTGTATATATATATTTGTGTGCATTTAAGTATAAATGATTATTGAATATTTAGTCTGGGTTTTACAAAAAATGAAAATGCATTGCTTCTCAAAGAAATAAGTCTTAGTGGATGAAGATGCATGCTTAATTTGCAATTTGGAATAAGCATTTCAGTTTAACAGGAACCTGATACTAACTAAATTGGTATTGGTAGCAAACTCTCAACCATGCATCCACAGATTATTTCTCAAACAAGTATATATCAATTTAACAATCCCTCCACACAAGCACAATGCGATACATGGTTAATTTCTTAATTGGAATTTAACAGGTTTGAATTCAGCGTTTTCTTTCTCCTATGCTGGTTACTTAGCCAGGGTTAAAGAGCCCAGTCCCCCATACTATTTACTATAGCTGGAGGGAGAATAGTTGGATGCATACCTTTGCCAAGGTTATTAGTGTTATGTAAAATGCAAACAGCCTCATCCCTGGATTTGAACTTGGGGTGCAAAATTCATTTCCTATGACAATAATCATTACATCTCCTGAAACCAGTATATAAGTGTAAAAGAATGGAGTTTAAGTGAACCATTATCTGAGAGAATTTATTAGAAATGGAAAATGTTCTTCTTGACTTCTGTAAGGTCTAATGTTAAATGTTATATGTTAATTCTTTAATTGAATTAAAATTTAATAGTTATCTCCCTTGAAAAATTATAATGATTAGTGCAAACTCAGGAGATACAGTATTTTTTATTACTTAATTCTCAATCAGGGGAGTATTTGCACAAAGTTCTCAGTCCGCCCTGTCGGTGGGGCATTAGAATGCACCAACTGCACCTCTGCAGAGGGGTAAGACTCTCCCAATGGGGCCACCTGTTGGTTGTGGGTGGCGACCCGTGATGCTTAAGGATAGAGCCCAGGTGGATGAGCAGTTCATGACATGCAATACTCCACTTTGGCCCTATCTTGGGCTAGATGGGCGGTTGGAGAGGCCCCCTCTGATCAATCGGCTGGTCACATCAAGCCCTAGCACCTATATGATTTTCCCAACTCTATTGCCCTTATGGCAAGCCCCAACCCTTTTTTATCATACGGTGGCTGTGGGTCTACATGTCCTGGGAATGATGTTAAACTCTATCTGATGGTGAGGTTCCAGTTTTGGAGGTTTGGGGAATGTGGAGCACCCCTTGATCACCATTGCTCCCTGGTCCACTCTGACCCGGATTGGAAGTACCTGTTAGGGTCCCATCTATTGGGTTAAATAGAAAAATGTATTTATAAAAAAATTGTATTATCCATGAAGAATTGATTTATTTCAAAACTTTATCGGCATTAAATGACCCACTGAGGTTGATATGCCGTAAAACAAAACAAACCAAACCAAAGTTCTCAGTGTATGAGTAGCACAGCTTGGGTAATCTTATCTGTACAGTAAAGCATCTGCGAGTTGATAGTAGGTGGGGTGCTCCACCTCAGCAAAAACAATCTTGCTGGTCTAGTGCTGGCAAAAAGGAGAGACATTCCTTCTGTTTGTTGAATACTGAAAATAAGCCATTCGTCAGACTTTACTACTTATTCTTTAAGTTAAATAATTTCAATTCTATCGTTTAAAAAAAACTCACACTTTTATAGTTACATATGAACATACATAATATAGTTATCACTTTATATGTCATACACACACATGCATGTAAAAATAATATGTATAAATATATACATATATATATATAATTATATTAAGCATCCCACAAAAAGCAGCAGTATGGCCAATCAACTCCTATTTCACAAACCATCCAGGTAAGACGTACAAGACATGCTGGATAATGCTCGTGAAGTAAAGATGAACCCATGTTATGTTCTGCTGTGGTCATCTACATATAGACATACCAATGAAGACTTACAATTATCAGCTATTTATCAGATATTGGATAACGGATATCTAGAAGTGCCAGGAGTGATGACCAATAGGAATGGGTTGTGAGAAAAAGTTATCGGATCTGTGCTATCAGCACATCATGATGATATGTATGTTTGTGTGTGAATGTATGTATGTGTGTATATATATATATATATATATATATATATATATATATATATATAATGCATGCACACACACACATACACATATATAGTCTGAGGATCGATCAATGAATACATAGCCTGGCACAGTTATTAGCTAAATTTGCATCTAAGATTTTAACTATATATTATTTACTCATTGAAATCAATATATACTTTTGACAAGGAAAGGGATTAGGTTAAAGAATAAATATATATTTCAGAGAATAAGTGCTTTTTTCATTATTAGGCTATAAAGTTACTGATGCCTCTCCCTCTCTCTATATATATATATATATATATATATATATATATATATATATATATATATGCAATATGTTATATTCTTAATATATATATATATATATATATATATGTGTGTTATATTCTTTATATTTATTATTTCCTTATATTCTTTATATCTGTGTGTGTGTATATATATATATATATATATATATATATATATATATATATTCTGTACACATATCTATCTATCTATCTATCTATATATATATATATATATATATATATATATATATATATCTATCTATATATATATATATATATATATATATATCTATCTATCTATCTATCTATATATATATATATATATATATATATATATATATATTCTGTACACATATCTATCTATCTATATATATATTATATATATATATATATATATTCTGTACACATATCTATCTATCTATCTATCTATATATATATATATATATATATATATATATATATATATATATATATATTCTGTACACATATCTATCTATCTATCTATATATATATATATATATATATTCTGTACACATATCTATCTATCTATCTATATATATATATATATATATATATATATATATATATATTCTGTACACATATCTATCTATCTATCTATCTATCTATATATATATATATATATATATATATTCTGTATATCTATCTATCTATCTATCTATATATTCTATACACATATCTATCTATCTATATCTATCTATCTATATCTCTCTCTATATATAATATTCTATACATGTATATATCTATCTATCTATCTATCTATATATATATATATATATATATATATATATGTATATATATATATGATTGATGGGATATCTAAATTTTCTAAAATAAGTATTTAATGAAATTTTCTTTTTATCATATTGGCTTATGATTTACAGAGCATGGCTTATCGATTGGATATTATTTCAAAAATATTACAATTGGTTTTTGTAAATTGGTTATATAGGGCAAAATTTCAAATCTACTTCTGAGAACTCACCTTTTTATTTCCAATAATTTTTCCCTTTCTTCTTTTTTCAATCTCATCAGTATGTATATAATACATGATTATTCTTATAAGATGGAACATGCAAAATTGTAATACACAGCCGATAGAACATGATATTATAACCATCAAACCAAATTCACATCATATTTGCCAACTGAACTGAATTTAATACTAAGATATTTTGTTAGAACAAAATTAAATTTTTACTTTTAAAATTTTCCTGAGTATGACATTAAACTGCATCTCGTGGTGAGGTTCCAATTCTGGATTTCTCTGGAATGTCGAGTACATCTTCATCACCATTACCCCCAGGTTCACTCTGACCCAGTGTGGTAGTACCTGTGAGGGTCCCATAAATGGGTTGAATAGATAAAAAAATTTTTTTTTAAAATGTGTTTAAAAAAATTGGAATAACCAACAAGAATGAATAAAATAAAAACGTCTTTGGCATAAAATTACCCAAGGGTTGTATAATCCAGTCAATGAAGATTTTATTCATTCTTGGGTAATCAATTTTTTAAAAACAGAAATAAGAGTAAAAATAAGAGAGTTTCATAATTTGCTTGAAGCATTGTGTATATATTGGTTAGGAGGTTGATTTAGAAGGCTATCACAATGCAGGTGTAAAGAAAAAAAAATAATACGGTAACAATGGTGTTGTGTGTTAACCTGTATTTTACTCTTTCTTGAATTTTTGAGATAAAATCTCTTTTTCAAAAGATCACTGGAACTGAAGTAGTCTAGTTATGGCATTTCTATTTAAATATTTGTAAAAGTTCATTTTTAATCATTCAATCTCATAGATTGGACCCTAACATTTACTACCACTCTGGGTCAAAATGGACCTGGGAGTAATGGCGATGATGGAAGTACTCTACACTCCTCAAAGCTCCAGAATTGAAACTTCATCAATAGATGCAGTTTAACATTTTATTTTTGGTTACAGTTTCAATGCTGTAGTGTTTTGTCATAAATAATAGCTAATAATATCCATTTTTATATATATATATATATATATATATATATATATTATATAATGTTCCATTAGAAATAATAAAATATCACTATCTTGAAGAAAATTAACTTTTTATTAAAAATTGTTAGGATCATATTTATTTGGGCAGTAATGTGTGAAAGATGAACTTGATCAATATTCTATTGTAAAAAAAGTAAAGTTGTCTGGGTGGCCTGAAGTCGGTATCAGCCAGACACAGAGGAAGTCTATCCCCTTTTCAGTAGTGTTAAACCAAAGAGATTGATTTCGCATCAGAGGTGAAGCAGAACACCTACCATCAGCTCTTCACTTTACCCCATAGATCTCTGTGCTACTCATATCATGAGTTGGCGAGGGCTGGTATCAAACCAGGAACCTTGTGATTCTCAGTCAGATGCTCTACTGACTGAGCTAAATGTGCCAAAAATTTTGTTGATCTTAGCTGATGAGAAGATCCATACACAAAATATTGTTCTATCATGGAATTTCCTGAAAAGGAAATTTAAAGGAATATTTGGCACCTGAGAGTTTTTGTCTGACCTTTTTGTGTCATGATGAAATTAAGTAACAGTCAAGGAATTGTATCTTTTCAAATTTTGTCCAGACACATTTTGTCTTCATCATATGAATCTTACATCTTGTAGAAAAGTTTGTTAGCTATTCTTTAATGGCATATCAACCCTTGTGAGCTATTTAATACCAAATATTCTATATTTGAATATGATTAAGTGAACAGTTTGTAGGTAAATATTTTGGTATGATTTTTGAAACTGATAGAAATAATTTTCATTAACTCAATGTATATCAATATGTTGGTTGAAATAATCTTTATGTTGAATGTTTTATTAACTTTATGTGTATTAATAAATTGATAGAAATAATTTTCATTAACTTGCAAACACTCTATTTGACCCTAACATGTACTACCATTCCAGATCAGAGTGAACTTGGGTGTAAAGGCAATGAAAGGGTATTTCACACCTCATCACTAGATTACACTTATGAGGCTTGGTAAAAAAATGTTTAAATATATAAACAAGTATTTAAAAAAAACCCATTGACACTGTGTCAAAAATTATGTCACAAGTAGAAAAATCTAAATTAGAAGTTTATATCAAATTCAAATTATATTACTGCTTACATCATTCTAGTCTTGACAGAAAGCAAAATTTTATATTTTTCAAATTTTTAGTTGATCTCATCTAAATTAGAAAAAAAGAATTATTCTTTTCAAGAAAGAATGTTTGAAATTTTAACTTAAAAAAAAAAAAAAAAAAAAAACAAACTTTTCTTTTACTTCTTTAAAACTTTAGAAAAATTATTAAAAACATTAAAAAATATAATAAAAATTTTTTCTAAAAAAATAGCATTAATGAGAAACAATTTTTTTTCTTCTTTCTCCTATTTGTTATTAAAAAAAAGTAAAAATAAAGACGTTACAATATCTTTCTTCATCTCCCGTTTGCAGAGCAATGAAAGAAATAATCAGGAAGTCAGGGAAGAGGAAGGTGCTTATAAGGCGGGTGATTAACAAAGTGAAACACTAACTTCTGGTATCCCCAGTGTGAGATGCTGTTTGGAAGTTGATTGTCTTGTTAAAATTTTAACGACTGTGTTTTGCCAACATCAACCACTGTCCTCTGCCAACACACAACCCAGTAATTACATTGTAGCAACTGATTACATTATTACTGGCACACTAACCTACCAGATGGAAATTGGCCCTAGAGAGATTTTAATGAAAGATTTGATGCCTCACTTAGATCTTTACTGTCAATCTTTTTTCAGATAAAAATCTTTTAATTGAGATATGGATCATGTAACCTTCAAGAAACTTTTTAAATTATCATATTTTATGTTTTTGAAAATTTTAAACCAGGCATTCTTCAATCAGATCTATTATTACATGTTATTATTAAGAACTGAATTCATTAAATTCTTTCTTTTCTTTTGATTTGAGTAAAAGCCAAGCACTGATCAGGCTGTAGGCAAGAGAAAACCATCATCATGAGATGCCCACAAATGACATTTATTGAAAAAGTGAGTTAGAAAGAAGAGCGTTCCCTTGACAAGAAGTTTGAGAAAATTCACTGATATAATATCTTTTAGGGTCTCATAATTAGTAAAATACCTATTTATTTGTGCTACCATATTAAAACTCGTAATGAGATTTGTGATTATTTCACAAGAAACAGATTTGATATAGATCACCCCTTGTCATGTTATTTTATGCTAAAGTGAGTCTCTTTTTTTTAAAGCAATTAAATGTTTTCAAGTAACTATTTCTATTTAATAAATCCTTCATAAACAATTATCGCATCAAGTAACTAATTTTAATACAAATTCTGTGCACAAACTTTTATGATTTCATGTATTCCTATCTAATACTAATAATTTACAAGCAGTGATATGGTTTTGAGTAGTAATAATAATAATAATAATAATAATAATTAGCTAACAATTATACATTTTTAATTAACTATTAATATCAAAGTATTAGTATTGTAAGAGTCAATGTATCAATAATGTTCACAGTCATTTACAGGTGAACTTAGTTGCAATATCAATATTTTAAAAGTCAATGTATTAATGTAATTCTGAATCATTTTAAACAGGTAAACCCTTTGTAAATACTTTGTTGCGATATGAATGTTTTAAGAGCCAATGTATCAATAATGTTCACAATCATTTTAAACAAGTGAGTGATGCCAAGTATTCCTTTCTAATACTAATAGTTTTCAAAAAATCTATTTGACCAGTAAATGGAATCCTAACAAGAGTAACCACTGTATCAGAGTAAACCTGGGGGTAATGGCACTGAAGGGGTGACTGGAGCCTTACCTCTAGATCACGTTTAGTATCATACCAAGTACACTGTATATGTGATGGATTATGTTCATCTTATGTTATATTTTGATATGGTGTTACTTAAATTACTCTATCTTACTTTAATCTTATTCTCTGTAATGTTTCATAGTTTAATTTCTGAAATGATAATCTCACTGAAATCCAAATATAATTATGCTATGAGAAGCGGATACACATCTCCTTATGCTGTGAGAAGCAGATACACCCTCAGTGTGAGAACCGGATACACCTCTCCTTATGGTATGAGAAGCAGATACATTTCTCCTTATGCTGTGAGAAGCAGATATACGCTCAGTGTGAGAAGTGGATACACTTCTCCTTATGCAGAGAGAAACAGATACACCTCTCATGCTAAGAGAAACAGATACTCCCTCTGTGAGAGAAGTGGATACACCTCTCCTTATGCTGTAAGAAGCAGATACACACTTAGTGTGAGAACCGGATACACCTCTCCTTATGGTGTGAGAAGCAGATACACTTCTGCTTATGCTGTGAGAAGCAGATACAGCCTCAGTGTGAGAAGTGGATACACTTCTCTTTATGCTGTGAGAAACAGATACACCTTCTGTGAGAGAAACAGATTCACCTCTCATGCTAAGAGAAGCAGATAATCACTCTGAGAGAAGTGGATACACCTCTCCTTATGCTGTGAGAAGCAGATACATCCTCAGTGTGAGAAATGGATACATCTTTTCTTATGCTGTGAGAAGTAGATACACTTCTGCTTATGCTGTGTGAAGCAGATACACCCTCAGTGTGAGAAGTGGAAACAATTCTCCTTATGCTGAGAGAAACAGATACACCCTCAGTGTGAGAAGTGGATACACTTCTCCTTATGCTGAGAGAAACAGATACACCTCTCATGCTAAGAGAAACAGATACTCCCTCTGTGAGAGAAGTGGATACACCTCTGCTTATGCTGTGAGAAGCAGATACACCCTCAGTGTGAGAAGTGGAAACAATTCTCCTTATGCTGAGAGAAACAGATACACCCTCAGTGTGAGAAGTGGATACACTTCTCCTTATGCCGAGAGAAACACATACTCCCTCTGTGTGAGAAGTGGATACACTTCTCCTTATGCTGTGAGAAGCAGATACACCCTCAGTGTGAGAACCGGATACACCTCTCCTTATGCTGTGAGAAGCAGATACACTTCTCCTTATGCTGTGAGAAACAGATACACTTCTCCTTATGCTGTGAGAAACAGATACACCTCATGCTAAGAGAAGCAGATAATCCCTCTGAGAGAAGTGGATACACCTCTTTATGCTGTGAGAAGCAGATACACCTCTCCGTATGCTGAGAGAAGCAGATACACCTCTCCTTATGCTGAGGGAAGCAGATACACCTCTACTTATGCTAGGAAAAGCAGATAGATCCCTTCGTGAGAGAAGCAGATACACTTGTTCTTATGCTGAGAAAAGCAGATACACCTCTCCTTATGCTGAGGGAAGCAGATACACACTCAGTGACTTCCAAGAATCATGGCAACCCTCATCAATGCAGTATCAATTTCATTTTTTGGTGGTTAATTAACATAATTACAGGAAAGACCATGAAATGTAATCATGCAACAAGTGTGTTAAACTAACAAATTGACAATTAGTACATTACTAAGAAGTAAGAGTTTCCTACTTTATACATTTTTAAAATGTACGTATTCTCTTTTAAACATGCTCATTCTCTTATTACAATCAAGTCATGCTGAAAACACCATTTCCTACTAGATCACCAAAGTTAAGCAGCAATGAGTCTGTCCAATACTTAATTTGGTACGGTAAGCAACCCGAGTCTTTTGTTTGTCAAAAATGACTTGATTCAGCATTAAATGAGTCAAAAAGGGTTTATATACCATAAAACAACCAGCTTTTTCTCTTGGTAATTATATTCAATTACCAAGAGAAAAATATATACCTACCTTTTATTTATTCCATCTTCATGTATTTCCTGCTATGTATCACAAAAGGAAAAGTAGATGACCATTTAAGTATCATCAGGTACTGTAAATAAACTGAATATCAAAATGAGTTAATTTGGCATTGAATGCCAAAAAATAACCAACCAACCAAAAAGTAACTGATGAACTAACATACTTTCAAAAAGGAAAGGAAACTTTAACCCTCTTGCTGTGGAAAGTCGATTTACCCCACAGCTTTGAACAAATCTCTCCTTATGCTGCAATGCACCCTCAGTGGTTTCCAACTCTCATCAACCCAGTAGCAATTTTATTTTTTGGTATATAATTAACATCATTAGAGGAATGAACATGAAATTTGATTATGCATGGAAAAGGGTTAATATTTC
Source organism: Doryteuthis pealeii (assembly GCA_023376005.1). Classification (NCBI taxonomy): domain Eukaryota; kingdom Metazoa; phylum Mollusca; class Cephalopoda; order Myopsida; family Loliginidae; genus Doryteuthis; species Doryteuthis pealeii. The sequence goes on along the minus strand of CM042143.1, from coordinate 47,826,021 downwards.
TATTCATGGGAGTGGTTGTGAGGTGGTTTCCCATTGTCTTTTACATAGTTTTTAATTCAGAGTTTTCCTTCTCTTAGACTGGTTGCCTACTAGCCAAACTAGAGTACTCACTCTCCCGCACTATTTTACTCATAGTTGGGTGTGGGAAAGAAATGAATTTCCTAGGGGTATTCATGTGAAGTGGATGCAAGCAGCCTCAATTGGAATTTGAACTTGGCTCACTGATTCTATTTTCTGCGCTAATAGACATACTAATTCGAGATTTATGAATATTATGAAAAATTTTGATAATTAATAATGATAATAACAATAATGAGAAGAAGAAGAAGAAAAATTACCTGCAAAAACCAATAATAACGAGAGACATTTAGAACTTCAGCTGCCAACAAAATTTATATATGAATAATGCAAAATGTCTAGATGTAAAAATGTAAAATATAATTAAAATTTGACAATTAAGCCTAAATGGCTGTCTGCATATCAAAAAATAAAAGAAGAAAAGTTGTTTATATTCAGTGATTGTCACTTTAAGTAAGCTGCCATTTTGTTTAGTTTTTGTTTGAAAATGAGGCTCTTCCTCGAAGTGACAGCTCATGTTATTGTTGGTAACCCTTGAGAATTGACTTGCCATGATAATAAACTCATCAGCAGTGTTAATTGCTCTATACAACAATTTTTTTTCAAATTGTTTTATAAATATAAGTCATCAAATTATTGTACAAAGGTTTTCAGGATATCATCAAATGAACTAGAGTGAAAAATAAAATGTGTATAAATATAAAATATGAAACCATTATAAGTTCCATAATGGCACAGAGGAATTTTTTTTAATCAAGTGTATGTGTGTTGCTATGAAAGCACAGTCATATTAAGTTCATATATTGCTAAAATACTAACATTATTTATTGCTTTTAATTATAAAAAGCAAATATTGCAGATTTTGCACTGATTTGAAATAATGGCTTATTGTTTATTTTAATATTTGGTTAATTATACTAAACAAAATAGTTCAACATAAAGATACTTTTTTACTGGCGTCATCTGCTTGACTTTTAAATGATGTATCTAATAGATTTATTAATTATGTAACTCACAGTCAGATGTTAATTTTGTATTTAACAGTTGGAATATCAATCATATATCTAACATTAAGAAATAGTAATATATGTAAATATCAAACTGGTTAGGTATGTGTGCAATCATCTGTGTAACAGTCAGACCAATCAGTCATGTGTTCAATAGTCAGACTGAAGAATCATCTGCGTAACAGATGATCATGTATCAATTATGTATCTAACAGTCAGACATATTAACCATGTATCTAACAGTTGGACAGGTCAAACATATATGTAACAGCCAGACATATTAATCATGTACACAACAAGCATTAATCTTATCTAACAGTCAAACAAATCATTCATGCATTCTACCAGTTAGACTGATCAATCATGTGTAACATTCAGACAGATCAATCATGTGTGTGACATTCAGATCAGTCATATGTGTAACAGTCAGACAGATCAATCATGTCTCTATCAGTAACACAAATCATTCATGTGTGTAACAGACAGTATCATGTGTGTAACAGTCAGATCTATCATGTATCTATCAGCACAAATCAATTATGTGTGTAACAGACTGATCAATCATGTGTGTAAATGACAGACAGATCAATCATGTACCAATAACACAAATCAATCATGTGTGTAACAGACAAACAGATCAATCATGTGTGTAACATACATAAATCAATCATGTGTGTAACAGACAATCACAGATCAATCATGTGTGTAACATACATAAATCAATCATGTGTGTAACAGACAAACAGATCAATCATGTGTGTAACATACATAAATCAATCATGTGTGTAACAGTCAGACAGATCAGTCATGTCCCTTTGTAGTTTTGGCAAATATTAATTTACATTACATCAAGAACAGCTAATACAGATTCTAATCATGGGAGAAAAAATTGAATATTCTCAATGATGCTACTCAACCAGTTTTGCTAAAAGGCAACTAAAAAATTAAAGTATCCTTCAGGGGTAAAAAAAAATATTTTAAAACATTTTCTGTCTAGTCAATTTTATAATTATATAAAGTTCAATATATAGAACTCACACACTCACACACACACACACACATATATATATATATATATATATATATGAGGTATAAATGAAAAAATAATATCAATAGTATCGATTGATTTATAATTAAGGATAAGTGTGCTCAATAGAACAACAGATCAGCTAAAAGGTTGTTTTTTTATTTTATTTCATTTTTTTTAATGTTGCAGTAAAAAGACAACAGAGGTTTACACACACACACACACATATATATATATATATATATATATATAGAGAAAGGTAGACAGACATGGGATGTTGTACAAAATGAATGTTTATTGTAGGTGGTGATGTCGACATTATAACATTTTGGTCTGTTAGACCATCTTCAGAACGTTGGATTGAGTTTTTGCTGTAACGGTGAACATTCTCATGCTGAAAGTTAGGAGGTCATGAATAGGGAAGGGGTGGTCAATTGTTGGTGTGAATTAGTTGGTACTGTTGGATTAATTTCCTCTTATTCCTCCATATATATATATATATTAAAAAATTTTTAAAAAATCATCATCATGTCGCGCAAGTAGCATGGATATCCATGACAATCTCTCACCAACCTTCCCATTGCCTCTGGAAGTTCTTCTGCATAGCATCCAGCATCAATAGTTGGTCAATGTAGGTCCTAGCTGGGTGGCCCACATTAGCATGTGCATGTGTTAGCTTCCATAGGAGTATGTCACTTATGAGCTTATCCTTGTTTCTCCAGCAGTGTCCTGCATGCCTAGTCTGTCTTACTCGTATGGTTTGGGAGATGAGGGGCAAGTGGCCATACAGTTGCCTCCTTGTGGGGTGCTGTTTCCATGACTTGTTTAAGACTGCACACAGAATTCTTGTGCTGGTCCCATCTAGCTTATTCTCAAGGCGCTTCCTTAGGGTCCAGGTGATGAAGCCATACAGCAATAATTCTATAACCACAGCCTGGAAGAATTGTCGCTTTAGCTTGTCAGCGAGATCGGATTTCCATATGAGTGATAATTTGTTTGTGGCCAACCATGCCTTTCGTGTATTAATATTGCTCTCTTTGGATGAGATATTACTACCTAGGTATGTGAATTATTCTACTATCTTAAGAGGCTTACCATCAAGTGTGGAGATGTGTCCTTTCTTTTTGAAACTCATGAACTCTGTTTTATCAGAGTTCACATAGAGGCCGATGTTCTTTGCTGCCTCCTCCAAGCTATGTAGTAGTGACTGAGCCTGTGCCGGTGTATCTGCAAGAAGTGTGAGGTCATCAGCATAGTCTGCATCTGTGACAGTTTGTGAGGGATATTGCCTGCTCTTTACCTTTCTTAGTGTGAAACCTTTGTCTTTTATGGTATCTAGTGATGTTCGGAGCACATAGTCTAGGCATATTATAAATATATATGGTGCTAATGTATCTCCTTGTAGGACTCCAGAGGCGATATCAAAGAAATCTGTGTTGCCATCAGGTGAGCATACCATTGCTTTAGTGTCTTTATAGAGCATCATTATAGTGGCAACCGTTTCTTTGGGGAGACCATATGCTAGTAGTAATTGTTCCATTTTCCTTCTGTGTATGGAATCAAATGCCTTGGAAAAATCTACGAATAGTAGCGTTGCCTCTAGATTCTTAGCGCGAACCCCTTCTATGATCCGTCGTACAGTCAGAATCTGAGAGGTTGTGGATCGATTTCTGCGGAAACCGTTTTGGTTTTTCCTAAGGATTTTCTCCATTTTGAGTCAGATGCAATTAAGAAGAAGGGCATCATATACCTTAGCTGCAATAGCAGTAATAGTTATGCTTCGGTAGTTTTTAGCGATTCCTAGGTCTCCCTTTTTGGGGAATGGGGGATGCATCCTTTTGTCCATTTATCTATTCTATTTTGTCTAATACTGCATTGCATAGCCTAAGTAATATGTCATTGAACTTACTCATCTTCTATACCTTGGGGGGTGAAGAATAATTAATGTTCCAATTACCGTTGAACTGGGAAGACAAGGCAACAAACGGTTGTAACTGAAATACAAACCCGAATGCTACAAAGTCCACTGCAAAATGACAAAGTATATATAAGACTCCACAATGTCATTCAAATCAAGCAGCCAATCAGAACTCAAGGAATGGAATCACCCAAATCACCCAGAATCAAGAATGATCCATCCATGAATCTGGGTGATTCCATTCCTTGAGTTCTGATTGGCTGCTTGACTGCTTGATTTGAATGACATTGTGGAGTCTTATATATACTTTGTCATTTTGCAGTGGACTTTGTAGTATTCGGGTTTGTATTTCAGTTACAACCGTTTGTTACCTTGTCTTCCCAGTTTGACGGTAATTGGAACATTAATTATTTCATCAAGAAAATTTCTGCTGCTTTTCTACCTTTTAATTTCTTAAAGACTTTGTTGAGTTCTTCTGTTGTGAAATCCCCCAGTTTGATGTCTAGTTGTTTATCTATGATTTTTGGGTGTTATTTTCTATGATTTTAGGTGGGTTCCCCAGAAGTTTCTGGAAGTGATCTTTCCATTTCTGAAGTCTATCTTTTTGGCTGGTTGCCTTTAGCTTTGATCTAGAGGTACTTTTCCTACCACTGATTTCATTTACTGTTTACCATGCTAATTGCGACTGTCTGTCTCTCACCGATTGTCTGATGTTATTTATTTGTACTTGGATGTATTCTGTTTGTTCTTTTTTGTATGTTTTAGTTAGTTCTATCTGGGCTTTCCTAAGGTTGTGTAAATTTGTGTTAGTTGGGTTAGTTTTATTACGTTTGGCTGCCTTTTTGATATCCTTTCTCTTTTCCATATCTGCTTCTGTCTCCCAAGGAACAGAGTGTTTGGCTCTTAGTTTGGTTGGTACACACTCGCCTGCTGCTTCTAGGTGGGCATTGAAAAAGTTTTTGTCTTGCTTGTTTGATGTGGAGCTTTCAGATATCTCTTGGAGGACATTGAATTTATTTCTTACTGAGACAGTGTAGTGATTGCATATATCACTGTTGGCAAGTGCCGACCAGTCATATCGTACAGATTTACTGGTTTGTTTTTTGTTTCTACGTAGGCTTAGTCCTAATTTTGCTGTGACTATTCTGTGATTGGAGGATACTCCTTCAAAGGAGGAATATGCTTCGCAGTTCATTGCACTATTTATCCATTTTTTGTTTATTAGGATGTAGTCTAGTTGTACTTTTGTGTTATTTGGGTATGTGTATGTCCATAGTTTGCCCTTCTGATTTTGGAATTTGGTGTTTAGGCAAACAAGCCTTTTCTCAAGGGAGAATTCAGCTAGGAGATCACTGTTCCTGTTTGGTGTGTTGTGTAAGCTGAATTTATTGTTTTCATTTCTTCCTATCTGTGCATTCATGTCTCCCCCAATGATCCAAACGTTATGTTTGGAGGGGTGTCTGCATAGGGAGGATAGCCAATTGTAAAATGTTTCTATCTCTGTTTCGTCGCTGACATTTGTGGGGCTGTAACATGAGACTACAGTCATGCAGGTATTGCCATTAAACGTAGCACTCATGATTCTCGGTTGGATTTTTTCTCTGCTGTTAAGTGATTTTAGTGTTCGAGGACTGAGAAGCATTCCTACACCTCCTATGGTGGAATTGACAGAGTTTTTCCTGGCAGATGCCAACACAAGTGTCCAGTCGTTTCCAGATTCATGGTATTTTAATTCTACATCACTATGGTCAAATCTGTGTTCTTACACACATATGATGTATATAATTTTTTGACTGCGGACATCGTAAGTTCGGTGAGTTGGCCTATCATTTTTTAGCATTCTAACGTTAAATGTTGCTACCTTGAGTGATTTTTTACATCTAAGTAGGTTTGTATTGGGTTTGGGTTCTATGTCTGTCTTATTAGATATTGTGGTTAGGGCTGTGTCTTCAGTAAAGTGTGTGTCTTGTTTGTCAGTGCTGAGAGTGATGTGATTTAGGTGTATGATACGATTGCAGCTCTGTAGGTTATTTATCAAACACTGGGCCAGAGCTCGAGCCTCAGCAGAACGCGTACTCTTTGTGATAGCAGGATGCACATTGCTGCATAATTCTTCAGCTTTCTGTATTGTCATGAATGGGTTCGGTTGGGACGAAGTCATGGATATCTATCGGTAGCTGTTTAGATAACTCATCAATAGGCGCTAGTCTTAGAGATGAGGAGCAGTAGTTACCTGACTGAACTGGTTGATGCACACACACATACATATATTCATACATGTGTGTTTTTATATCTAAGTTAGGATTGTAGGGACATGGAGTCAATGGCACTTGATTACTGACAGTTTGTTGCCTATGCAATTTTCTTTGTTTGAAAATCGCAGAGGCAAGAAACTGTAAGTTATCAAGCATTGTTTATTCCATGACCACGCTATCCTAACTTAGATATACATGCTCTACCAATAATATTGAGCACTATTTACTTAGAAATATAGCACACTATATTATCAATATTAAATGTGTTTATATATATGTGTGTGTGTGTGTGTGTATAAATGCATAAATATAGACATGCATACCTGTCTTACATCTCAGAATATTAAGCATAGAAATAAAATTTATCCATACATTTTATAAAAGTGGTCAAAGGTTATTAATTACCTTAAAAAGCCAGAAAACCAAAGCTTTTAAGATGTTTTATGTGGTTTTCCCATCTTTTTTAGGAATCTATGCATTCTTCCTGGAGTTATACAAATGCTGATAGAAAGTAAACAGTTTTAGTGCTGCAGGTTTTAACATATAATTTACCCATAAGCTGCTCAATATAAGCCTTCCAAGTTTAACTGTGAGGGCTGCCTGAAGATCTCTAAAAGATTCCTTGAAATTAGAACTACATGTATATTTGTACCATACTTGAATAAGAAAGTATGGTTTTCTTATGTTTATATAAAAATATCATATTAGCTGCTCAGAATTATATATATATATATATATATATATATATATATTTATAATATGTGAACCAATAAGTGAATAAAAAATCTTTTAGAGTTAATTCACATTTCTATTGTTCATGCAAAAATCATTTTCTGCTGGATGTATGAAGATGCATAAATATACTTCTGAAATAGGATAGGGTCTCTTGCATAGCATAATGGTTAGCAAGCTAGTTTAGCAAGCCATTATTAGTGAATGCTCATCTCTCTGGGCTGCCTATACATCTGGCCTTAGTAAATAACTATGTAATAATAGGTACCTTGTATGGTGTAATGATTAGCAAGGTAGACTAGCAAACCATTGCCAAAGAGTTTGAGTCTCACTGGGTGCCCTATACATCATAGCCTTGTCAGCTGGGGCTTTAGAATACACCACCTACACCTGTGCAGAGGAGTAAGACCTCCCCAATGGGGTCACCTGTTAGCCGTGGGAGGCAACCTGTGATACTTAAGGAGGGAATCCTGGTGGATGAGTAGTCAATGACATGCAACACTCGACTTAGGCCCTTACTTAGGCTAGACGGTGTTCAGAAAGGTCCCCTCTGATCAATTGGCTGGTCATGTCAAGCCCTAGCACCTATATTATTATCCCAACCCTATTATCCTTATGACAAGCCCCAATCCTTTTTATCATATGTGCTAGAAGGCAGTAGCTGATGGACTTAATGTCCTGGGAATGTCGTTCAACTCTATCTGTTGGTGAGGTTCCAGTTCTGGGGAGTGTAGACCACCCCATTATCATCATTACTCTCTGTTGCGCATGTTTGCGTCCTATTTATGGGTTAAATAGGAAAAATGTGTTTAAACAAACTGAGTTCCCATCAAGAATAGGTGAAACAAAATTGTCATTGGCAGGAAATGACCTAATGGGTTGACATGCTGTTAAACCCAACCAACCAACCAACCTTATACATCATAGTGAACTTTACAAGAAGGAATTGCAATCAAAAATAGGAACCAGAATATTTTGTTAGGATATGATTCCTAAACTATTATCCTTAACATGGTGATGTAATTAAAGTAAAAAAAAAATATTAAATTATATGACTCTAAATAAGATATATTGAAATGTAATTTGTCTATATTAATATTTGATCCAAATTTTTGCAATTTTGAATCTGTATTAACAGCTTCATTTCACTACTGAGTAATGAGAAATGTTTTTTTTTCTATGGCCACATAAACTTCACAGTTGATCATTACAAAGTTCAGTTTAGCATAACAAAGGAATTTCTCATTCCTTTGCAAAGAGAACAGGTATTGCATCTGATATATATCTACATATATAAAACACCATGTGTGTATGTGTGTTTATATATATATATATATATATATATATATATATATATATATATATATATATATATATAACAGTTAATTGCCAATCCACGAAGCAAACAAATATATTTACTTCTGGATTAATTAAAATCGATTTAAAAAGTGCTCAATAAAAAGAGCTAAATATATGTTTTAAAACCGAATGGATTAAAATCCTCTGACTATAGTTTCACACAGTAGTGAATCTTTAGGGAATTCTGAAGATTCGCTACTGCGTGAAACTATAGTCGGAGGATTTTAACCCATTCGGTTTTAAAACTTATATATATATATATATATATATATATTATTCTTTCTGTATTACTGAAGAGTTCACTATATATGTTACATAATGATTGGCATAGCCTATCACTTTTGTAAGGGTATGTAGTTAGATTTTAGAATTAACATTAACACTAGAATAACACAGTGGAAGTTCATAGCAGCCTTGAACCCAGAGTGGTCCACTGATTGGCTTAGAGAGTATTATGATCAGGGGCCTCTTGGAAGGTAAGATTAGAATTAGTTGGAATCTAAACCAGAAAGCCCTGACTTTCACAGCTTAATAATCTGAACTGTGTGGTAAAGTATCAGGGATAGCTGACGGTAAGAGTGGTGCTCCACCTCAGAGAAAAACAATCTCCCTGGTCTAGTGCTAGTGAAAAGGAGATAGACTCCCTTGCTGTTCAGCTGAAACTGACAATCGGCCACTCCACAGACATTACTTTTACTTACTTAATATAAACAATAGAATATTGAGTGCTGTGAAATGTGGTATTTTATAAATGAAATGCAAGTGCAAAATTAAATGAATATTGCTGATCTTTTTTTTCATAGAATGTGTAAATTGGTGTGTGTGTGTGCGTGTGTGTGTGTGTGTGTATTATGTGTGTGTGTGTGTGTGTTAATTAAAAAGAAGTTCCTGTAAAATTATTTTATTTCAATAATTTCTTGATCATTTTAATAAAAAATTGATGTACATAATTGACATAAACAAATGTACTCAGCTGTTCATACCCCTGAGATTGATATAATCCAGGGATCAACCCGTGGGGTCAGTGGGACTATCCATGGGTTCAATAGATTCCTGTGTGTCAGAAAGGGGTTTGATAAACATGGCGAGGTTCAAAAGCTGAACTTTAGGGTTGAAATCTAATATTAAGAAGTAAAAATAAACTGATTACTTATGCCATATGACAGTAAACATATTTTTCACTCTGCTTATTTCTCTATATTTTATGCCAATTATTTATCAAACTGTATTTCCATAATAAGACTGAACACTTTTATTCCAGGATGAAGTCCAATATTTCTCATAATTTCCACAAATCACAGTAAACAGGTTTTTCCTTATTGTGTCTCTCTAGTAATATTTACAGGGAAAGGGACACAGAACAAAATTCTTGCATAGTTTGGCATGCAGTGTCCATTGCTAAATTATATGGAAACACCATCTATTCATCTATTCATCGTTACATACCTATGGTGCAATGGTTAGTGTCATAGTAAATGGACATGGTGACCCAGGTTCAGATTCTAGATGAAGCTGTTTGCATTTCACATTGTACTTATACTCTTGGGAAAGGTATACATTCAACTATTCTCTAAATAATTGGGAGGATTGGGATCTTTACCCTTCTTATTTCAATCCTGTTAAAGTTATTTAAAAAAATTGATTCTATATAGGGGTTGATGTTCTAAAAAGTTATTTTTTTTTTTGTTTGTTTGTTTAATAGCATATCAACCTTCATGGGTTATTTAATGCCAAATCCATCTTTATAGAAGAACAGTAGTGGTACTATTTAACTTGTAGCTGGGGGAGGATGATAGTATTAGTTTGAAAGTAGATGTAATAGTGTGACTCGAGTTTGAACTTGCTTATTTTGATGTTGCAATACAGTGTGTTATCTACTACCATGGGGGAAATCTCCTTGAAAAAGTTTGGTGGCCCCTTGATATAATCTATTCATTTTTCCATGGCTGAGAATCTAATCAGCTGAAATAGGGTTGTAATAAGGAAAACCAGATTATTAAACACATTTACAGATATCTAATTATGAAACAAGCCCAAAGGGATTATTTGATTTCTTTCTTGTACTTGTTGGATTGGGTATACCAGGCTCGGTACTTTGGTGAGCCCCTAACAGAATTATTGAATTACACAAATAAAATTATAAAGCCAAGCCACACATACAAGTTACCATGTTTATTACATGTAACATATAGAAAACAATGTTTCACAAAAGTACCAAGTTGTATTCACAGTTATAATTCTCCCTCACTGAAAGGTGTCTTCTCTGAAAGTTTTTAGAGGTTTATGCTCCCTCACTGAGGGGTTTTGGTTTTAACGCTTGGTATAAGTTTTAGCCTTGAGCTAAGAGATCCTTTCAGTAGCTTAACCCAGGCTGGAATGACCGAATCCTTCTAACCTGTTAAGCGGGTTAATCATTCAACTTCCTGTGCCCTGACACAAGAGCATTCCACTAAACCCAACATACTCTATTTTCTGTTATGACTTTGCTCCAATAAACAGAACTTTTTACTTTTCCTAAGATATGCTTGCCATATAAATTCTTTCAAAATAGGGGACACTTTGATACTTCCATTCTTAGTATATACATCATATATCCAAATAATAAACTAATGCATAAAATTAGGTAGTAACGTTTTGCGAAGATACCCCCCCCCCAAAAAAAAAAAAAAAAAAAAAAAAAATTCTGAATTCTTGAGATGAGGTTTGATATGTATTATTTTGATTTTTCAGACAACATACTCTGATAGACAAGGCACAATTGAGGAAGGCTGGAGAATACAACATTCAAAATGTTGTGTTTTTATATATCACTATCAACAGTCCTTTAGAGATATTAAACAACCCCAAATTAATATTTTGAATTCTTATTCTGAACTTTCTAAAATTTTGCAGTCATTAAATTCAATGTTTAAATCACATCATATCTATAAAATCTATACTATAATTGCAAATAAATAAAGTACTATTATAATTAAATACTTATCTCCCTTGAGAAATGTATAGTGATTGAGGTGAGCAGAAATACAAATGTGTAATATTATTATTAAGTTGCAAATTCGATTGTAAATTGACATTCTTTGTTTTTATAAAATGGTGGTAATGGTATTTTCGTGATTTTCTCTTTATAATTAAATATTCAAATGTATGATAATTATAATCACCATGATAATTGTAATTCAAATCTATGATAATTACAATTCAGTTTTGATAGTGAAATTAATCATTCTAATTTACATTGACCTTAATCATGAAGTTTTAATAAGATTTGGATTAAAAACTATTTTTAATGAACTCATTAGCATATGTCTGATGTCTAAATACCAAATGGACAGATGAAAATTGTCATCTAATCTGGTCTTGTGTTTATGATGATGAATAAATTCTAGACTCCTGTTTTTAGAGAAAAGCTTTGTTTTCTGTTGGAGTGGCGTGTATGAAGGTGTGTGTATAAATAAATATATATGTATATATATATTTTAGAGAAAAGCTCTGTTTTCTGTTGGAGTGGCATGTATGTAGGTGTGTGTATAAATAATATATATGTATATATATATATATATATTTATTTATACACACACCTTCATACATGCCACTCCAACAATGTATAATATATATATATATATATATATATATATTTATACACTCACCTACATACATGCCACTCAAACAGAAAACAAAGCTTTTCTCTAAAAACAGGAGTCTAGAATTTATTCTATATATATATATATATATATATATATATATGTGTGTGTGTGTGTGTGTGTAATTAGGTGTGTATGTGTATATGAATGTATGTATATAAGTATGCATAAATGAAAGCATGTATGTATGTATATGCATATGAATCCATGTGTACATGCATGTGTATGTATATGTGCATGTGTGTGTGAATGCATTATAAATTTTACATATGTGTATATGTATATATGAATGTATATCTGTTTGTGCATGCTCATATATGCATTTGTGCCTGTGCGCATATGTCTATATTTGTATGTGTGTGTATGTGCATATATGTTTATGTATGTATGTGCGTGCATTTATACCTAATAAATTGTTGCTCTTTTTAATCTACATTAAAGTCATCATCAAAACCATTGGTTTCTATGGAAACTAACTTCAGAAGTTCTATTGCATCGTTACACATCTGATCTACATATTATCAAACTTTAATTCTTTAGTCTTCTTCTGTCTTTTTTTTTCTTCTGTTCTTTTTCTTTTTTGAGCCAGGTTTTGATCCACTGTTTTGGTCGTCTTTAATTTTTTCTTTTTTTTTTCTCAATTATTTTCTACTTCATCTATTGATCTGCTGTTGTAAGCTTCACAGGATTTTCAGAAATATTTTCTTCGGGTTTGAAGTTTTCTGATTGAAGAATTCAATTAATAATTTGTACAATTGTTGAATCTACATGCAATGTACGTGATTATACACTCACATATGGATCAACATTTTCTTTGACTTTTGTAGCATTTGGGAAGTCATATTCAGTCAATATGTCTTTTAATCTATTCAATGCCAAGCCCCCATTTATTTTGATATTTCTTCAAATGAGCTCATTCTATGGTCAAAGAGCTTTTTAGTCTGGCTCTATAAAATTATTGCAACTTTTTATACACAAAAGTATTCACTTTCAATATACAGAATATCAAAACACATGAAAAAGAAAATGACCTTAATTTTGAAGTGATTTTGTATGTTGATCAGAAATAGGAATAGCTCATTTGTACAATATATTTTTAGTTTTAGTCTTTAGAAAATATATGCTTTAGTCTTTGAAGTTTATTTTTTCTAAACGAAATAACTTTTGAAGATGAAAGCTGATTTTTAATTATTTGTTAAGATGTTTTAATCTGACAAAATGTGTCATGCATTAGTTATTTATGTTGCTATTATTGTTATTATTTTACTTCACTCGAGTTTTTCTAACCAGCTCTAACTGGTAGTTTTTCACAGATGTTTGAGGCACAGCAAATATCCTCTGATCTCCAGGACTTTTCTAAGTATTCTATATGATTTTAGTTGTGCTGTGGTCTGGATGGTGTTGATTCTTCATCTGTTCTCCAGTTCCCCCAGTCTCTCATACAGGCTCTTCCTCCAGCTTTGGCAGCCAATCTAGAATGAGGAAAACTGAATTTTCTAGAAGCTCATGCTGTAATGGTTACCATTGAAGGAAATGGACATTATGAAAATAGTTCAAATCTTGGATGCAGCTGTTTGCATTTCATGTATAAATCCAACTATTCTCCCTCCAGTTATGGGTAAATTGTAAGGTAGACAGGGCTGTTTAACCTTGGTATGGCAACTGGTCTAGAAGGACAACTCTGAATTCAACCCAAAGAGGCTCTATTCTTGTTTGTCAAAACTACTTTGGGAGATCCTCCTCAAATTCAAAACTTTAGGAGTGTGTGTATTATTTGAATTTTTGGGACTATTGTCCTGATCTTTATTGTTATATACACAAGGTTTTGGCTGATGTGCCCTCTGGCCTTCTTCAGGTGTTCCTTGTCAAACTTGGGAACCTTCTCTTTAAACTCGGGAGCTCTAAATTATCAAGACTCATCTAATAATTCAGACATTTAGGAGTGTTGTTTGAAAAAACCTGTGAAACACTGAAGGTCATGCAAAAAGTGTGGCTGGCTCTACTGAAAATTTCACCCCTATAAACAAATCACCTGTGTCAGACATTTAGACATCTTTAAATTCTCAGCTGTGCACTTGGCTTCATTATAAATTTAAATTAAAAAAAAAAGAAATTCAGTCCAGATAATTTTTCATCAAAACTCATGCTGTTAAAAACATTGCTTACTGATGATTCTAATGAAAAATTCTATTGCTTTGGATTTTTTCTATTGTTACTAAGTAAATGAGGTCATATTTATGAAGAAGTTTTTTATTATTTGTCAAGGTGGTTTTTTATGTTTCTTTTTTGTTTTCATTTGTTTTTGTTTTTTAGTGACAAATACAAATTAACCTACCAAACTAAAAAGAAATAACAGTAAAAATGAAATTTAAACATTTAATAGTTTTAAGGAATAATGTCTTTTTTTTTAAGTGTTGAATACATCTGCATGACACCTGCATATATTTAAAAAAAAAAAAAGACCAGCTGCGGTAGATGAAGATTGTTTTAGATCTCAAACTTTGGCATTAAATTTATTTTTATTTGGTGTGGTAATTCTATATTTATCATTTATATATTAAAAATGAAAATTTTAAAATTAGAAAAAAAAATTTGGAAAAAAAAGCTGGTTTATTTAGCATTTTTTTTTTGTTTGTAATAAATTTCTGTTTGTAAGATAAATCAAGTGAAACTTTCATTTTCTTCAGTAAAAGCTTTTTATTACCCAACAATATTCTTGTGATGTTATGCAGTTAACATGTACTTTTAGTAAGTGGATGATTCATGTCTAAAAAAAATGAAGGAGTAGGGGGGGGAGAAGAAAAAAAAAAAACTATCAGAAATAAAATATTGTACTGACATGTGCAAATATCATAGCAGTGCAAAACTTGAGATTCTCAAATAAATATCCTCATTAGAATCTGTCCTCTAGGATTTATCTAATGGTTTACAAGATTGCTTTCTGCTTTTATTTTTCTCTTCTGTTTTTATTTCATTGCTTCTCTGATGATCATCTACACACAAATTACATACACACACACACACACACACACACACACACATATATATATATATATATATGAACAATAATGAGCATGCACAAGTACATACATAAACAACTATATAGAATACATTTACTCAAAACATGCATACACACACACACACACACACACACTCATATATATATATATATATATATATATATATATATATATATAAGTGCATGTTGTGTAACAGCTATCGTCATATGTAAATGAACCCAACAAGCCAAGTTCAAATCCTCGATGAGATGTTTCTCTTTGTACTAATGCCCTACAGAAAAGTATGAATTTTTCTCTTCTTTCTCCATCTATGGGTAAAATAGTAGGGCAGGCTCAGCTCTTTAGTTTTCATGAGGCAACCAGTTTAGGAGTAGGAAAAACTCAGAATTCAAAGCCTAGAAGAGTGTTATTCAGGAGAATCTGTGGTACATTGGTGCATGATTATTCTGTTATCAACATATTCCAAGTGTGTGGCTTGTTCTACACAAACCTTAAACCCTATGAATAAATAAATCACTTGCAATGTCCAAGTATTTGTCTTTTTGCTTTTTTTTCATTTTCACTCTGTGATCCACCATAAAGGTAAAATCCACTGAATGACCAGTTCTTTTTTTTTTATTATTATTAAATACTAGGTCTGTTCTTTTGGTCAGGATTAGGTGATCCATTTATATCTCAAAAGACCAGAAAACCTTAGGAATCTCATTCTCTATTATTATCATTAGAATTCTTCCAAGCTGTAGCCATAATACAATTGTATGGCTGTACCACTTGGGCTCTAATGGAACACTTAAAGAAAAAGCAAGATGGAAACAACACAGAATGCTGTGTGCTGTCTTTGAACAAATATTGGAAGCAGCACCCTACAAAAAGCGGCTGTATGGCCACTTACCTCCTATTACACAAACCATACATGTAAGAGGAACAAGACATGCTGGGTACTGCTGAAGAGGCAAGGACAAACTCATAAGTGATATTCTCCTGTAGATACCTACATATGGATACACCAATTTAGACCAACCAGCAAAAGTTACATCAATCAGCTATATGTGGATACTGGATGCCATGCTGAAGACCTGCAAGAAGTGATGATTGATAAGTATGGGTGGTCAGAAGGAGTAATGGGAATCCATGCTGTCAGCATGACCTGATGATGATGATTATTAATAGTAACAGCCGGACAATGAGGGAGTCTATCCTCAATTTCCAAGCACTAGACCAGAAATATTGTTTTTGCTGAGGTCAGCTCTCCACTTTACCACACATATCAAATTAACCGAGCTGTTCTATCAATGTGTTGTTGATGACTGATATCAAACCCAGAACCTTTCAGTTCCTAGGTGAATTCCCTTCTGCCTGAGCTAAACCAGCCCCTTTATATATATATATATATATATATATATATATATATATATATATATATACCTTGTCATTATCATATAATCACCACATGATTTAAGAGTCAATAACCTACACTAAGGAGAAATGTGGTCAGTATGTGTAAAAATAAATAAGCCAAGAAATGCTCCCATAAAAGGGTTTGCGAAAAGTGGAAATATACAAATGCTATTTGAGGCGGCTACTGAATGTCACCTCTTGTTTAGCCAAGTTGCAGAAGGTTAGTCACAACCACAGATCAGTATATCTCTAAACTAACCCACTTCAAGAAACAGAAAAGATCACATTTTGGAGAGAGTATGCAATAAGCTCTTCTCTTGAATTAGTTTTTTTTTCCTTCCTTTCTAATTTCTTTCTTTTAATTTTTTTTTTCCTTCCTTGCCCAAGCATGCCACAACAGGTCATTGAATGACTCCCAATAGAGCAGAAACTGACCTGGCACAGAAATAATTGGGAACTGTTGAAGCACAAAATTAGATAGCAAAGACCGATCTTAAGCTTTAGTTTCATTAGATAGTCTTCTACATTCAGTAGACAAGAGGATCATAAGAAGAGCAAAAATATGGGCTATTTTCTATGAGATGGCTCTATAAAGATCATGCAAATAGACGAACCATTAAGTTGCCAGATTCTTGTTGTAACAGTGGTCCATGATGATATTGATGCTTTTATTTAAGAAGAGTTAAGAATTCTAATTAGCATTTTATAGTTAACTCTGTTATATTGAGAATTTGGTAAAAAGAGAATATTAAAAAAAGAGAAAAAAACACATTTAGCATGAAAGGAAAACCTAGAAAAATTATTATTCCATTGTGCAAGAAATTGAGTAATTCTCTTAGTTAGACCATTTTACATGTATTGCTCTAATAAAAATTACAATACAATGTACCATTTGTTCTAAGTTATGGTTATATACATATGAGCTGTGTTTAAAAAGTACAGAGACTGAAGATGCATTTACCAAATCAGAAATGGATAATGAATTAAACTTTTTTTTTCCAAAATGATCTTAGCATTCACAGAAAACAAAAAAACACACAGGAGAAAAGTTTTTGTGAAAAAAATGTCTTTAGAAAGTTTTTAAAAACGTTTTCTAAGTATTTGATAAACCACAAAAGGGACGGGAAATGTACGAGCAAAGTGGCATATCCATTTGTTGAGTGAAAACCATCTGGCTGAATTCTCTTGAATTGTTTTTTCACACATACATACACATTCTACATATGTCTCTGGTGAAGGCACCTGGCTTAGGATATTTTTTTTATAAAGCAAGGATTTATAATAACAATGAGAAACCAGTTCAAACTAAATCATGCACACACACACGCACACACACACACACATGAAGGTCAGTTGAAAAGTTCATAGGCTGACCAAGATACTCATGAAATGTGACCAATATATTCCCTCTTGAAGTCCATACAATTTTTTCTTTGGTGTTCCAGTGCTTCGATTCCATTGGTCAAAAAATAGCAGATATGATGTCAGTCAATTAACTTTTCAGCCTACACTCATAATCATACTGATTTCTGTAATTTCAGATGCTTTTATCTTGTGGAAAGGTTCTTATTTATTTCTGACACTCATTGAATACTCATTACCATATACAAAATTATTTGTATGGCTCAGTTTTGCCATATATATATATATAATATCTAAGTGCTATATTTATAAGTAAACAGTGCTCAATATCTTAGATAGAGCATAGACAAGAAACTGTCAGTAACCAGCTGTCCTTGACTCCATGTCAACACTACCATAATTCATGTTAGAGCAATTGTTTAAAACACTTTGGATAAATCAAAGTGCTCAAATGAGGGCCAGCAGAGCAGTATATAAACTAAAAGCAATTTAAATCTCACTTTCCTAGGTTTGTTTCATAAATAATAATTTCATATGTTTTCTATAAAATGGAAAGCATAATCATCATTGTGTTTTCTATTTTACAAAAAACATGTGAAACTATTAGTTTTATGATTGTATTTTCTATTTTATGAAGAACATATGGAGCTATTAGTTATAGAACAAACTTAAGAATATGAGATTATCAAAATTGTTTTTAGTTATAAATATGAATGTATGAATTTGTTTTTGGCAATTCACTTTCTATTATGATTTATGATTAACTTTTTAGAGTGTATAATTTACAATTTCTCTTTCTGACTTGTAACTTCCCAGGTATTCAAGAAACCAACCCTAGGCATTTTACTGCAGACTTATTTCTCCATTTACATGTAACTGTATTCTTAAAATGTATCTTGAGATGAGCTGCTCGGTGGATAAAAATCGGCCAAATGTGTAAAAACCCTAGCCATTAAGAAAGATCAAAGATCATCCCACCATATGTGAAAATGACATTAGGCTCTCATTTTCTATAGAGATGCAAAGCCACCATTTTCATGGTGTGTCTACCAGGGGCTACGATACTGAGAACAATGGCTGCTTGTGATTTCATTGCAGAAATCAGGGTGACCACCTCTTGTACATTAGAAACGGGGAACCTCATTCTGTTTAATTTATATTGAGAATTGGTAGAGTGGATTTCTACAATTTAGGGAAAGATGCAAGTCCGGAGTTGCCCAGTCTGAACTGACGACATTTAAGCCAAATGTAGATATCTCTGCCGCAGGAAATATCTATGGCCTGTATAAATGCGAGGATATAAAGTGCTAGAAGCTTTCTACAGTTGGTCTATTCATTTAATGCAGATATTTCTTTTTCAAGCCATCTCTAAACCAAAAAAAGAAAAAACTCTATCATAGAAGATACCCTTTTGAAATAATTCTCAATCAGAAGAGTGCAACTTTAAAAAGATGGAAGATTTACTTTAGATAAAAAATTAGGAAAACATTGTTTATATTTTGTGTCTTCATGTATTCAAATGAACAACTGTTTTTACATGAAGAGATATTGTTGGGTCATTCAATGGAGTTCATATATTCTGGTGCATTGACTAAACAAATTTTTTACAATATATATATAATATATATATATATATATATATATATATATACACACGCACATACACACACATATGCTCTATCAATGATACTGTGCACACTTATATAGCAAACTATACTATTTCTCTCTCTCTCTCTCTCTCTCTATATATATATATATATAATATATATATATATATATATATATATAATGTTTCGTCTGATGATTGCATAAGCAAGAAATTGTTCAGTAACCAGATGTTGACTCCATGTCCATGCTACCTTATCTCAAATATATATATATATATATATATATAGTTTGGGATATTTATCAATAAAGTGTGCTCAATATAAGAGATGGATTATATATGTATTTATATTTTCATATTTGTTTAATTTTTCATTTAGATTTAATTAATTTATAAATTCCCTTGTCATATCTTATTGCCAAAATTCATTCAATGATTCTAGGAATATTAATTTACTGATTCCATATTTTTTCCTTTACCTTATGTTTAAAAAATCATGAGTATTAAAATAACTTATTCTAATTAATTTGAGCTATATTCCATGAAACCAGCAAGTTTGGCTATTAAATAAAATTGATTTAATTTCAGATTTGTGCTTAGATTATTTTTCATGAATGAAATTGATGAAAAAAGTGTGGAGAGTCCCTATTTTTTGTCCCTGGAGTAATATCTAAAGTAATCAGACCTCACAGACATTTTGTATCCAAGTTAAAATTGGCATCATCTTTCAAGGTGTTGCAATTGTATTTTCCATCAGTTCATTTCATCTCAATGTTTTTGTTTTTCATTTTGGATTAATCCAAACATTTTATCTGAATTTATGAGATGAAGAAGTATTATCATTATTCTACATTGATGTACTCAGACTAGTGTCTTCATTTTGGTTCTTATTAAAGTCATGATATTTCTGAGTAAGAGGAGGAGGAATCCTTATTATACAATGATGTTAAGACTGTATCATTATGACAATAACAACAACACCCAAGATTGAGGACATTAATTTAAGTACATCATTTATTTCATAAGTTGCTTGTAGACACATTTCTCTTCATTAACCTCTTGAACCTTTAAGCCTGATATTTAATGCTCATCATGACCTCAACATATACTAATAATAAAAGATGTAACAATGTGACCATCTGATGCATTTATTTGAACAGAATCTTGGCATAGCTTTCAATAAACATGTCTACACAATGAAGCAAATTTGAACGATTTTTTGTACTTAATTTATTTTTGTGAATTTTGTGAACTCAGGTCGCAAGGTCAAGAGTTCAAAAGCTTAAATCAGAAAATCAAAAAATATTTAAGTCATGTAAAATTTCAAATTTCTGTACCATTTGACATTTCTTATCTATATTTGTTAAATTTTTAACTCAGTCAGTTGAGTATCGCAAGGTTCCATGTTTGATACCAGTCCATGTCAACTCAGTGCATGAGTAGCACAGCTTGGGTAATCTGATCTGTGTAGTAAAGCAACATCTTGTAGCTGATGATAGGTGTGATACTCCAACTCAGCAAAAACAATCTCCCTGGTCTAGCACTAGCAAAAAGGGGATACTCGATTACTGTTCAGCTGATACCAACAATAAGCCTCTCCGTCATCTTTACTACTTTATTTTATTTAGATTTTTTATTAATTGAACTATTTCTCTTGTCAATGTTTTTTTTTCATTGTTTTGTTGTTGTAAATAATATTTTAGTCATATAATATTTGGCTTTCTTCTGATGGTTTTGTATTTGTATTCGTATTTTAATTCATAATTTAATTTATAATGCATTAGTGCATCCATGGATACACTAACATGGAGCATTCGGTAAGGAAAGGCAGGCAACTAACTCACATGAAAAATGCACATATGTGAAGAATAATCAAACTAAGTTCCAATTACCGTCGAATTGGTAAGACACGGCAACAAGCAATTGTAACTTAATACAAACCCGTCTTGTTGCAATTCTACTGCAAAATGACAGGGTATTTATAAAACTCCACAATATCATTGAAACCAAGCAGCCAATCATTGGGTGAGGATTGGTCTCTAGTTGATGTTAACATTCCTAGTGCTTTGCCTGAGCCCCCTAAACCAACATTTGAGGATGTCCCACAAACCAAAAGAATGATAACATCAACTAGGGACCAAGCCTCACCCAATGTCACTCCAACCCCTAAGCCAATGCCGTCAAAAATACCCCGTGCATTATCAAGATTGCTCCCCTGTAATCGGCCAGGTCGAAAGGAACTAATTCCCCCTCGATAAATCTGATGAAGAGCACTCAAAGAGTATCAGGCAAACTTGGCATCTCACAGTCCAGTATGGTTTGTCATGGCTTCATCAAAATCATCTGGAGCTGTTGAATTGTCCCTTATGGTACCAAAACATTGCAAAACTTTTGACTCACCCTAGTTGTGTCTAAATTATTAGATTGGAATAATTGAAACCTTACATCAGTGTGAAAATTATTTGTATCAAAGTTTGGCATTAATTCATAAGGTGTTGATATGCTGTTAAACAAATAAACCAAACAAAGAATAGAATTATGGGGTACTCAGTTAGAATCAAACTCACTAATAATTATCTGCTAGTCTTGCTTGCTAGTCTTAAATTTAGCTCAAAGCCTCAATTGATTTACACTCGATATTCAGTTGTAATGGATCTGCGTGACTAGTTTGCTAACCATTACACCACAATGGGACAGGCTATATATTTACCCAATATATTCAGAATGTGACACAGTCATGAGTATGGGTCATCCACTGAGAATCAAACATCCTATTCAGTAGTTGTTACCCTTAGTTATTTCAGGTACATCAATAATTTATGTGGTAGTGATACTTCATGTAGTTTATCTCCTCTTTACTTTTTGGTTTAGCAGGGCATAAGCCAAGTATCTGTGAGGAACTTTCAGTTTGTTTATAAACCATTACAGACAGTGGAAGTTGATGGTAGTTACTTTGTAAATAAATATAGGTGCATACAAGTAGGAGTATATACAGGGGAATAAAAGCGGTTCAGATAAACATTGGTATCATTTATCAGCTCACTTCAAATGAGTTGTAGAACTAAACAAGAGATTTTGTGATGCTACTAAAATTTAATTAGACCTTTAAATGTTCAGAGATATTTGTGCATGCATGAAAAACAGAACAGGAATAGTTAGAGAGTATCTAAGTAGGAAGATAGTGGTGGGATAAATGGGAGTAGTTGACCAATCACAGGCCAAAAGATCTGATCTGAAGGAGTAAACACTCCTTCTTTGCTTACTATCATAAAATTATGTGCACACACAGACACACATGCATATGCACATGGTGTAATGGTTAGAGTCATAGGAAATGGACTCGTCAAACCAAGTTCAAATCCAAGATGAGGCTGTTTGCATTTCACATAGTGCTAATACCCTTAGGAATGGTATGTATCCAACTACTCTCTCTCCATCTATAGGCAAATAGTAGGTCAGAATGGGCTCTTTAACCTTGGCTAGGTAACCAGTCTAAGAGAATGAAAACTAAATTCAAACCTGTTAAACTCCGCTTAAGAAATTGACCTTGTGTCTAACCCTGCTCATGCATAGGGGTTGGTAAATATATATATAGGAATGTAAATATTCAGAAATTTAATTTTTTAAATAAAAATGACAAAAACAATATAATCTAAAATTACTATTTCACAATTTTCTTATAATGTCAGATTTATGGCTATTTTGCGAAGTGGGGGACAGCTGTAATATTTTTGAAGCACCAGGTTTTATTTACTATTATTGCTAAACAATGTGCCAATATTGTGTTTGAAAGGCTAGAAAATCCTATGTGTTTTTAACTATTTTCTCTTTTGGTCTTGCAGATGCTTTAAATACATTTATCTTTTGTTCTAAGTCTTATGAAATGCCTAATAACAGGATTTATTCTTTTTAAAAGGGAAAAAGAATAATAGCATTCTAAGATATAACTACAAATTTATAAAATATTTGTTATATCATTTCAAAATATCTTGTAGAATGGAGAAAAATCTTAAGAGATTAATTGTAGAATGGAGAAATATTTTTAGAGATTTCTTGCATGTATTGTGTGATAATATACTTCTCTAGAAAGTAATAAATGTTTTGATATGTGGGTTCTCTGGAAAGATATTTACAGATGGTCAGTCCAAGAAGGAGTGACTAGTGAAAGTATGGTGACAGCTTTAGAGTGAGCCAGAATGTAATCGTCTTTTGTTTTAATTCCTTTTTCTTCCCATGTGGCTGGCATCCAGCATTGGAAATTATTGGAGACAGAGATTGTTAGATGACTGACAAAATATAAAATTAACAACACAAATGGGGCAGTCTCAATGGCGTAGTGCCTAACATACTGGACTGCGACATCGTAGTAGGCGAGTTTGAACTCCAGTTCAGCTGTGGGTTAAATAGTACTGCTACTGTTCTTCTACATGGAGGTTGATATGCCATTAAACAAAGAAACTAAAACCTGGAAGTAAGTACAATAAAGGGGTATTCCACACTCCCCAGAATTCCAGAACTGGAGCCTCACCACCAGATGCAGTTTAGTGTCATACCCAGGACATTCCTTTTTGGGGGGTCTTATCCCTCTGCAAGGGAAGCAGTCAGTATATTCTAAGGCCTACTGACATGGCAGATAAAGTGAGCTGATGGCTTCACCTGTGCTAATGGCTAAAGTTAGCATCAGACTGGCAATGTTTTTACTTAGATACCTTATACTCTGAGGTAGAAGTAGTCATGTGGTTTTTAATATACAATTAAAGATTTTTGACCAACTGACTCAGAAATCTGTTTCTTTGTTTTGTTTGTATTCAGCTTGTGTGAATTAACTATGTGAAATAAAAATCTCTAATTTAGTGGACTCATGCTTCTGCCTTTATTCAGTCGACTGTATCAACCTTTCAATGTGTTATTTGTACATGGACCAGACAGGGGAAAAAAACCCAAAAAAGACAAAACAAAATTTAAGTGTATTTCTATACAAAATGTTCATCATCATGAAAATTTGTTTCTGTCATTCCTTTTCTACTTTAAAAAAATGTTTTTCTTTGTTTGCAACAAGAAATCAACAAACAATTTCTCCATATTAGAATTAGAATCTGAAAAATGCATTTTTATTTCTCAGTTGATTCACAATTTCCCAAACAACAATTGCTTCATTAGTTTTTCACTGTACACTGCTTAATCATTAAATGTTAAAGGTTTCACACAAGGGAATATTAGATGACCTCAGTGTTTAAATGTAATCTCATTTGAATCTTTTCATTAGCTAATGCAGAGAAAAGAATGGACTAAGACCTTCTTTATGACTGACCCAGATTTTTGGCAATGTCTCGAAGATAGGCTTCGATTTTATAGTCCAATTTAGAATTGAAAACAAATTGTTTCATTGTTTACTCTCATCGGATGTGACAATTATGAGTCGTTTCATTTTGGCCTCAGTGGAATATTCCTCTTCCCTCTACTATATGGGAAAAGTGAAGAAAAATTCAATAAATTTTTTTTTACTTTCACTTTTCTTCAGTCCTTGTCCACACTTGCTCGAATACTCTTTTAGTTACTCATTGTTGGAGCCATTTTTTTTTTCTAAATGGCTAATGAAGAGAACATTTCAGTAACAGCTAAATGGTTACAGAGTTGAATAGAATTCAAAAGTTTATTTTACATTCCATTGACCTTATGGAGGCATCCATTGCATAATGGTTATTGCTGTAGGAAGTGGAATTGGTGATCAGAGTTCAAATCCTGAATGAGGCTATGAGCAACTTATATAATAAAGTTATGATGTCTCCACACCCCTTCGGAGTGGTAGTACCTGTTAGGGTCCCATCTATGGGTTAAATAGAAAAATGTATTTATAAAAAAATTGTATTATCCATTAAGTATTGATTTATTTCAAAACTTTATTGGCATTAAATGACCCACTGAGGTTGATATGCCGTAAAACAAAACAAACCAATCCACACCCCTTGCTCCTTCCTCCAATTTAATGTATACCTACTTCCTTTGCTTCAATAATGTGTAGTTCCTTCTTTGGTATGAATAATATGCAGCTCCTTCTTTCAATTTACTGATGGGCAGGTCCTTTTTTCAACTCAATAATGTGTAGCTCCTTCCTTCCTCTGTAATAATGTGTCACATTGTCCTTCATCTGAATAATGTATAGCATCTTTCTTTGCCTGTCTCCTTAATATTATGTAGATCATTCCTTCCTCTGTAATAATGTGTAGCTCCTTCCATTAACAATGTTTGCTTCTTCCTTTGCCTTAGTAATGTGTAGTTCATTCCTTCCTCTGTAATAATTGGTAGCATTTTTCTTCAACTGGATATCATCTTCCTTTGCTTAACAATCTTTTGCCTTGAGACTGGTTTAGCTGTCAATAAAGCATCCACCAAGGTAATCACAAGGTTCTTGGTTCGATACTGGTCCTCTCCAACTCAGTACATGAGTAGCACAGATTTGTGTTGTAAAGTGCAGAGCTGACGAAAGGTGTGGCGCTCCACCTAAGCAAAAACAATTTCCCTAGTCTAGTGCTAGCAAAAATGGGATAGACTCCCTTGCCGTCTGCCTGATACCAACAATAGGCCACTCTGCCAACTTTACTTACTTTTTTACTAATTTTGCCTTAATAATATGTAACTGTTCAGTAGTGGTTTGCTCAGGTATTCTGTCTAGGTTGAAGATCAGATACATCAAAGTTGATTCTTGGCTAGCAATCAGTTTAAATAGTAACATCTCAGTCAGAAAACTAACCAATGAAGTTTGATAGCTTAATAGCTTTCTATTTAATTATTACAAAAAGTCTTTAAAATTCATGTTAAGATACAAACACCAGCCTAAGAAATAACTTGTTCTTTTTTTATTATTTCTGAAATTTTCATAATGTTTAGAATTATAGAATTATCTATATATTAATACTCGTGTTCCTTAATTGTATGACCGTTATCATCTTGCAACACCTAGTTAAAAATGAGACTGTCCAAATCGTTCAAAAAGAAATGCAAAAATGTAAATCCTGATTTTCCAGTGTTGCTTATCCGCCAGATTCTTATTTCTTATGAGTGTTGTCACCTCAGCTAAATAATGGACCATTCTGTTTTTATTATAAAGAAAGAAAGGGAAGAAAAAGGACATGCTACACAGAAAAAATATAATAAGAAAGAAAGAGTAGGGGAAAAATAGATAGTGGGTGAGCATGTGGAAGTGATAATGCTAATCTGTTTCAATAAAAAATAATAAAAAGATGAAAAGAAAGAAAAAAAAGTGTGAGAGGAAGTTAAATCAAGATTATTATAGTTTTTACATATTTAACTATTGTAGCTCTTAAGTAAAAATTTCAAACATTGTAATTATCAAATTATCATACTGGGGTATATCCATAGGTCCTGCTAGTAAATGATCATTACATGACACAAAAAATTTTATTTTTTTATTTTTTTGCTTTGTAATTGTAAAATTGCTTCTTTGACCAAAGAGCACTTAACGTTTACCATTTAGTACATAGCTCATTGTTTTCCTTCTTCATGTTGAGTGGTATTTTTTTTTCTTTCTTTAAACTCACTCCCTTGATTTATCTTTCTTTTCCCCTTCTGCCTTATACCAGAATTTCTCTTAACTAACTCTTGCCCATGTGCAAGAAACCTGCAGGAAATCATGGCATCAATCAAATTCTACTATCATTTATAGAGCACCTGTCTTTTCCTCATCAGTTCAGAGAAAAGGTCCCGCCTTCTCTACAGTCACACACACACACACACACTTTGTTTTAATTCAAAACATTATTTTAAAAATGACTTCTGTTAATGGTTTCCAGAAAATAAAATATTGGGTGGGAGTGGATATTTCTATTCATAGTCATTTCTCAGTAACATTTAAACAGGGTTTCCAAAAATTAAAGACAATTCATTATTTATAAATCCTTTCTCTGTAATAATTTGTAGCCCTTTCCATCAATTAAATAATCTGTACTTCCTTCTGTTGCCTTAATAATGTTTCCTTTATCTGAATAATGTAGCTTCTTCCTTTCTCCTTAATAATATTTAGCTTCTTCCTTTACATCAGGGTCAGCAACCTACGGTCCGTGGGCCAGATCCAGCCTGCAATCCATAATCATCTTGCCTGTAGTCCCTAAGAGAAATATTATATTAATCTGATCCACAAAGGAAACAGATAGTGGCTTAGGTGCTCTTTTTTAAATTTATAAACATACACAGAAGTCATAAATTCTATGTCACATACTATTTCTCTGGTAAGAATTGTTATTCCTCTCATAGGTATTGCAAGATCATAATCGCAATTATTAAAATCTGGTAATGAGTAAAGTGAAATCTGGTAATAAGCTCATGAATACATCTGGTGTATAAGACTCATACAATGTTACAATCATGCTGCTTTACCCCACCCCATGTGATAAATCATTACTGTATGCTACAAAGATTATGACCCCTATGTAGTAAAAGGTTGCCAACCCCCGCTTTACTTTAACTTGTAGCCCTTCTGTTTACCTCAATATGTAGCTCCTTTCTTTGTCTTAATGTGTAGGTCCTTTCTTGACATGAATGATATGTGGCACCCACGCTAATTATGTGTAACTCTTTCTTTTTCTTTATTGTGTAGCTCCTTCCTGAAGAAGACAGACAAATAAACTCTTCCCAATTATTTATATAGACTGAAACCACCATCAGTTCTGTTGGTAAGTAATCAGTGATCAGTTGTTGCTTATTGCTTAGAACATACAAATGCTCATATAGATCTTGACTAATTCAACTTAGAAAAAAAAAGACTTTTTCTTATAGCTTAGAGGTCTCTGCTCTAACTTCTGAGTTATTTCCTACAACGAATCTCTGTTTGATATTAATGATAAAAGTTTTGTGCTCTTTTATGTCACTCACTTGCAAACTCAGGTGCCCATTAATGCAGTGAATGCCACCTTGTGTTAAGATTTAGTGAACATGACTGAACTGCAGTGTAAGTATTAAGATTAAAAATTCTCTTTGATTCCACTGCAGAATTGTTCCTATTCATTCAACAATGTCATTTCAAAGTGCTCAGAATGAACAACATTGAAGAAAAAACAACACTGAAATCAATAGTAAACTAAAAGTCACAATGGCATTGTTGTACAACAACATTTGAAGTAATGTTTGGAAAATGTCTTAAAAGTCGCAAACTAATCAAATAGACCCAAAGTTGTGCTTAAAAGTGTGAATACCAAAGCTAAAAAAGTTAATCAGTACTCAGTAGTATAAAAACAACCTTTGTAAAGATGAAAATGTTTATGTATGTATGTATGTATGTATGTATGTCTATGTGTGTATTATATATATAATATATATATACATATAATAACAAGCACATCACCTATGACCACACACACTTGCACATAGCCATAAAATATGCACCTCCCAAATCAGATCTATATATATACACATGTATGTGCATATATCTATAAAGAATGATTTTTTTTTATTTTGTAGTAAATATAAAGTTATTAATTCAGAACCTTCAGACCAAATAGTTAATTGTGGGACACAAAGCTGTAGATAGAAATACTCAACTTTAAAATGTGAAAAAAAAAAGAAGAAAAAATCTTTGTAAAGAACAAAAAACACTTAAGTTCCATTATTCTGGTTCACATCTGAATCATTTATTTATTCCTTTTACTGCTGAATCAGGCACCACACTAAATGTTTCACTTATTTTCTGAAAGATTTTAAACTAGCACTGTCTGGGAGGAATAGTGTTCTTTTATTTTTTTGTGATCATAATTCCAAAGTGAACATTTACAAAGTTGATTTCCCTAATAAAATTTTTTTTTTTTAATGTACATTGAAAAAGTAAGATAACCACACATGCATACTAACACCCATTTGCATACGTAGGGGTTTTGTTTGTTTTTTGCTCTTTTCTTTTTTTAAGTGTCTGCAACTTTATTTATGTTTGTGTAAAATTTTGTAATGACTAACTAGTCAAACAGATTTTAGGATCAAGAATACCAGACAGACCCTGCTTTTTAATTAGAAGAAAATAATAGAAAGAGTGGTATCAGTCTATCTATCTTTATATCTCTTTTCACAGTCTATTCATTATACACATACACTGATATATGAGGGAATACTATAGTTTTCTCAGCCTAGGAAAAAAAATTAATTTGATTTTGCAGGGGGGCTTAAAATAATTTAAGAAACCTGTGCCAAATGTATATATATATATATATATATATATATAAACTACTAGATGAATATATGGAATATCATCATTCAAGATCATTCATTTCTTTGTTGGGCCAAGAACTTTTCCATACCCTTCTTAATATAATATATATATATATATATATATATATGGAGGCGTGTGGTCTAGTGGTTAGAGTCGTGGAAATGGACTCGTCAATTCGAGTTCAATTCCTAGACGAAGCTGTTGGTATTTCACATAGCGCTAATACCCTTGGGAAAGGTATGAATCCATATATTCTCCCTCAGCTATGGGTTAAATAGTAGGACAGGCTGGGCCCTTCAGCTTTGGGTAGGTAGCCAGTCTAGGAGAGGGATAACTCTGAATTCAAAATTCCTCAGGTCGGTCGTTGATTGGGTTTGTGGCAACCCTTGATGCACCAATTCTTTCCTATCGACTGTGCCAAAAAGTGTGGATGGTCCAACCAAGCCTTCACCACTATAAACAAATCACTGTGTTCATTGTGTGTGTGAACCCTCATGCGTCGAAAATTGATGAGAGAGTCCATAATAATATATATATATGGCATACGTTATAGTACAATCAATAGCAACATAATATTATTGACTGTTGTATCACTTTTGTCTCACCATATATATGGTTAGCAACCAATCTACGAAAAGGAAAACTCTGAAATCAAATCTGTTGAACTCTGCTTAAAAAATTGACCTTTTTTACATTCTACTCTTGTGGATATGTAGGTAAATATGTAAATATCATGTGTCTTATCACGTTTTGTAAGCAGCCTAATAAAATCTTGAAGTGGGTTACCAATCATATAAATGCCTACATTCTAGCTCCATCTTTCTAGGTTGAACTAAAACTATTATTTGGCTCAGTTATAGTTTATCATTTAGAAACATATACTTTTGGTTAGATTTTTCTGTTTTTGCTATTTGTAATATTCCAACTTTTGAGCAAATATTCTTTGCTTGAGAATTCATTTTGGACATGCTAATATGTTTGCAGAGTTTATGAAAAATTCTTCCTGATTTTCATGTAAGCATAAACCTATGGAAATAGCCAATTACTGATTCTAAAACAGTTGATACATTCTCTTAGCAAAATAAAAAGAAAAGAAAAAAGAATTAAAAAAAAAAGACAAAGCTGTAGTTGTCTCTAATCTGTATAATGAAGGTGTTCTTGCTGTGAAGTGACATCAAGTGTAATGAGTTTTATCAACACTGCTTATGGACAGAGGAAGTTGATCTTTTGATCTGACATGGGAAAATACAGCACTGACAAGCAACATGTCTCAAAATCACTGAGGCATTCAATATACCAACCACATGATAACATTAATCATCCAGGTACCTTCTAGCAATCCCAGCTCAACAAAAACTCACATCCCTCATCTGATTAATGTACAAGAATAATATTCTTGTGGCTGGCTTAAAACATGCCAGTTCCATTGTACCAAAATATTCTGATTCAATCTCCCATGGGATCCGAGAGATGTGCATGCATTTATTTTGCTCTCTTTCTTTTGTGTACTTACTTCAGTGTTTGTTTGGCATAATTCTTTTAATATTTATGAATTTTGGAAAATTCCTTACTTCAGTGAATAATTTTCAATAGAAAAACTTTTGCTAAGATAAAATAGAAAAAAAAATGTATATATATGTATATATATATATAAAAAAAATGTTTGATCAATTCAATCTTCATGAATTATTTTCTCAAAGAAAATTTTTAAATTTCTACAAATCATTACAAAATATTTGCCATATTTTTGATAAAACCTGAACACTAACACATACATGTACACACACACATCTATATATATATATATATATATATATATATATTGAAGTGTATGTGTGAGTTTATAGAAATATAAATTCCAAGCACATAGACATTAAGATGTATGCTTTTCCAACAAATTTCATATAAGGTGAAATTTGAATCTGTCTTTTAAATGCAAGTTTTAAACATGATTTAGAAAAGAGTTTATAAAACATAGTGGCAAGCTGAATTTAGCAATCTATATATAATAGTTTACTCATGCTGTCAGAAAATGATGGCACTATTTAAGTAATATTCTATTTCTAAAATACTAAAAACTTCATATTGCTACTTATTTTCTTATTTATACTCAATACTTTCTGGATATTAAACTAAAGGTAAAATTAAATAAAAATGAGAATTAATCCTCTTCTTTCTCTTTTTGCTATGAATGATTTATATATATATATATATATATATATATATATATATATATAAACGTTTTATTAATATCAACTGGTTTGGGCCTTAGGCCATCATCAGGGAATGCTTATTTCCAGACTGATTATATATATATATATATATATATATATATAAAAGGGAAAAGGGGTAAAATCTGTCAGAATGTAGATATTTAAAAACACAAGGTATTCAGAGGATGATTTTATTATAATTGGCAAATGTTAAACATTTTGTGTGTTTTTTAAATATTTTTTCTATATTAATCCATCATCCGGTCATTGTCAATATGTCATATTGTTCAATTCTAAATGTGGAGAAGTAGAATTCAGAAGATACATCATCACACTTTCTGAGCACTGTTGACTTGATGTCTTCACTTCCCTAACTTAGACCACCCCGTTGGCTGGGGCAGTAGAATACACTGACTGCACCTCTGCAGAGAGGTAAAATCCTCTCATGGAACCAGCTCTGGGCTGTGACCCATGATGCTTAAAGAGAGAATCCGAGTGGCTGAGCAGTTCATAACATGCAACATTCCACTTTTGTCTTTAACTTAGACTAGACGGGCAGTCGGAGAGTCCTCCTCTGAGGCTGGTCTCATCAATCCCTAGCACCTATATGATGTTTCCAGCCCTATTACCCTTATGTCAACCCACAACCCTGTTTATCATTTATGTGCTAGAATGCAGTGGATGAGGTTAAAGTGATTGGTGATGATTCTAATTCTGAATCTTTCGGGAGTGTGGAGTACCTCTTCATCGCTATTACTCCCAGGTACTTAGACATACATGCTACATCAATGACATTGAGCACTCTTATAAATATAGCAAACTATATTATCAATATCAATATATATATATATATATATACACATACACACACAATCAGTTATGTCTGCTTGTATGTATTTTTATGTCTATTTATAAAAGTCAAGATATATAAATTTTCATGCTTAATACATGCTCCAGGACTTATTCAAAGCAGCATGCTTTGTGTAGTTTTTATCTAGCTTTTTCTCAAACTGCTTTGTTAAAATCCAGGTAGTGCTGTCATACAATAGTACTGACATGGTTACAGCCAGGGATTCTGTTCTATTTTATTGGATCTTGGATTTCCATATGATTAATAACATGTTAATAGTAGTACATGCCTTTCCATGATTACATCGTTTTCCATAGATGAGATACTGCTACTGAGGTATATAGAATAGTCTACTAATTTCAGAGGCTTGCCATTTAGTTTGAAGATGGCACCATCTTGTTTAATAACTGAATTAAAATTATCATTTAGCTTGGCTATAGTCTATCATTTATTTTTATCAGATATTTTTGAATCGATTTTTCTGTTTGTGATTTTGAAATACATTTAGTATATAAACTTTATCTGCAAATGTAACAACCATTATGGATCAGTAAGAAAGAAACATTCATTTACTGTAAATGAAATTCAAAATATAAACACTTTAAGCGGAGCATGATGGTAACTTAAAAGGTAATCTTCCACCTAACTTCCCAAAATACAAAAATTATAAAAAATGAAGCAAGAAGAAATAGAAACAAGAATTACAAAATAAACAAGAAAAATAACAAAACAATAAACTTCAATATATATGAAAAGAATATCTCTACTTTTATTTTAGTATATTTCAAATTTTTTGTCAGCTGAAACATGTTCCCATTTCAGCTAATATTTCAGCAGCCCTGACTAAAATTCAGCTATCTTAGCCAAAGACAACTGTATATCAGCTAAATGTCCTCCCACATCTATCTCCTTTCTTTAATTTGACTTTTATACAAAATAACTTCAATTGAGAGTTAAAGGGTTGTCTCTTTGATAGGTCTTTCTTTTTTTTCCCAGGTACAATAAATAGGATTAGGAAAGACTTGTAATTGAAAGTTGATAGTTTATCTTATTTTCTGGGATTATTTTTTCTTAGCAATACTAAGTTATATCTTTATTATATACATACAATTTTTTGTTTATATAATTACAAATGCTAATAAAAAAATTTGAAATTACAGCAATATTTTTTTTATCTTTACATTAGTTCAATGTATTTACTCAACCCCTTGACATGAACAGGATGCAATACAAAGTCAATTTTTTATGTAAAGTTTAACAGGTTTGAATTCAGAGTTTTCCTTCTAAACTGGTTGCCTAATCAAGGTTAAAGAACTCAGTCTTACCCATAGCTGGGGGGAGAATAATTGAATTGATACCCTTCCCAAGGGTATTAGTGCTATATGAAATGTAAACAACCCCATGCAATATTTGAACTCAAGTTGCTGAGTCAATTACATACAAGATTAAATGAATAAAGTCCTTCCAAATGAAAACTTTTAAACTTTCAAATTATGTAAAAATAATCAAAAAGAAAAAAACATCAACTGAAGTGGTCACTACTAGAATAGGCTCAATCCTAATTAGTGATCATCCTCTACACATTACCACAACAACCAACATTATGGTTTTTTTTTATTTTGTTTTATGTGACATTATTTATATTGTGTAATGTGTGAAAATAAACCATTGTCTTGTCTTCTTCTTCTAAACCATCAAAAACTATCCAATTAGTCTACTGACAATTTGGAAATTAAATTTATACTTTTGTCTGAAGGAGTCCATAGAAGTATTGTTTATATTAATGATTCTTGAAATTTTATTGAATTTTTTTTTAAATGTACAAATAAAAGAAGACATATTCCTTAATTTGATTCTAGCAAAATAGGAGAAATAATCAGGAATTTCATTATGAGTTCTAATACGGTTAAACAAAGAAATAGATGCTTTATGATTTTTTTACATTAAAGATTAAAGTGAAATACATTTGAGGATTTTAGTATCAAAATATAACTAGATAAGCATAATCCATAGCCTGACACTAAACTGCATCCAGTAGTGAGGCTATAGTTTTGTAGATTTGGGGAGTATGGAATCACTCTTTCCTTGCCATTACTCCCAGGTTCACTCTGACCTGGAGTGGTAGCTTGTTAGGATTCTATTTATGGGTCAAACAGATATATCACTATTATACAGGAACACATGGGACCACTTGGATAATGTTTAAAATGATTTTAAACTAAATTAATACATTCACTCTTAAAGTATTGATATTGCAAATAAGTTGGTTTAGCTCATTCAGTAGTGCATCCTCTTAGAAACCACAAGATCTGATACTGGCTCTCACCAACTCAGCACAGGAGTAGCATACTAATCTGATCTGGGCAGTAAAATGGGGAGCTGATAGTATTTGTGGTGCTCCACCTCAGATGCAAAACAATCTTCCTGGTCTAGCGAAAAG
This sequence comes from Doryteuthis pealeii, assembly GCA_023376005.1. Classification (NCBI taxonomy): domain Eukaryota; kingdom Metazoa; phylum Mollusca; class Cephalopoda; order Myopsida; family Loliginidae; genus Doryteuthis; species Doryteuthis pealeii. Next base: position 47,790,902 of record CM042143.1, on the reverse strand, counting down.
GGGATAGATTTCCTTGCTCTCCAGCTGATACTGACAATTGACCACTCTGCCAACATTACTTTTACTTATGAAGTGTTCACTTGTTCAAAATGTTAATTAACTGTATTAATACATTGGTTCTTAAGACATTGATATTGTAACTAAGTATGAAGTGTTTACCTGTTTAAAATGATTTTGAACTACATTAATACATTGACTTTTAAAACATTGATATTGCAACTAAATATAAATTGTTTACTTGTTCAAAATGATTGACAGTATTGATATTGCAACTTAGTAAGTTTACCTGTTTTAAATGCTTGTGAACTTTACTGATACATTGGCTTTAAAATACTACTAATAAAATTTGATATGAATAGTTAAATGATATATAATTGTCAGTAAATTATTATTACTTGAAACCATATCATTGCTTGCAAATTATTAGTATTAGATAGGAATACTTGAAATCATAAAATTGTGTGCACAAATTTTGTATTGAAATTAGTTAATTGATGTGATAATTGTTTGCAAATGATTTATTAAATAAGAATAGTTACTTGAAACCATTTAATCACCTGGGGAAAAAAGAGATTGACTTTGGCATAAGATAACCAAACAAGGGCTGATATGCCATAAAGCCAACAAACCACTAATCCAACCAGCTTATAGCATAATAATCTTCATAATCTTCCAGCTTAAGGTAATATCCAATGATATATAATTCACCAAATGCCTCTTTTATCCATCTTTTTGCCTTCTCATAACTGAAGGGCATCTGCATCCGTCGCTACCAATCTTTTGTAGTTATTTATAGGATTTAGAGAGATTATTGATCATATGGAAATCTGATCTTTCTGATAAGATAAAGTGATAATTCTTTCAAGATGTAGCTACTTTAGTGCTACTGTATGGCTACTTTTGGATCTTTTGATTATTTGGACTATTGTCCTCATCTTTATTGTTATCTACACAACGTTTCAGCCAATGTGCCTTCCGATTCCCGAGTCCAACAAGAAATACCTGAAGAAGGCCGAAATAAAGATGAGGAAAATATTCCAAATAATCCATCTTTTATTTTATATTTCTTTGGCACTGTCTGCCATGTCTTAGTTTTGCTTGCTAAGTAACTTAAATTTCAACACTGTGCTTGTTGTTAAGAAAAGATCAGTTGCCCACAGGTTTTTGTTGAAACTTTACAAGCCACTGGCTAGTTTCACAAAGAAAAAAAGAACAAATAAATTCTAGAACATGAACAAAGTAGAATTGTCTTGAGGGAGACAAGGTAAAGAAGCAAATTGTAATTAAACAAACAAATAATAGTATTAAAAAAATACTTTCATACACAGGATGTGTTTTTTGTTAGAAAATGCTTACCCTTATTGTATGTCTGTTTCAGTAAGACTAAGGTTTCTAATTTACTAGTTCAAATGAATAGACTTACTTGTCTATAGGTTTGATGTATTTATGTGTTAACTCCACTGGGATACCTGATGAATTGCTCTGTGTGTATGCATAAGGTAGACAGGGAGGTGCATGATCAACATTCTGAATTTTAGGGGTTTTAAATGTTTTTGAAAAGATCCCAGATCCATTTGCTGTATTAGTCTGTAGTGTTTTTTGACTCGTTAAAATTCAGTTGTCCTTCTAAAAAAAATCTTAGTTCTTGGTCACATGGCTTGCTTTGTTCTATGTTCATGCTGACCCACTGATCATTTTATTTTAGTCATGATGAAAAAAATAGAGATTTTCTTTCATTTCTTTAGGAATACTTATCTGATTCTAATTATAATGCAAAATTTGATTTTTAATTATTGTTAAAAAGGTGTCATGAATCATTAGTATATTCTATTTTATTTAGAATATAGTATTAATTCAAAACTGAAAAAAAAAAAAATAACAAAAAAAATTTTTTTTAGTGTTAGTTGATTAAAATCCCTTCCATAGAATGGGTATTCAACTAGTACAAATAATACAAAAGTTCAGGAATCTGGAAATTTATTAATTTCATACATCATTGTTAAAAATGGCTCATGGATCATAAGGAAATTTGATATTTATTTAACTTATAAATCCTTTAAAAAACCTAGTTTTTGTGTCAGTTGCTTAAAACCCCTTTCATATGATGGGTATTCAACTAGTAGAAATAATACACATTTCTGGAATCTGGAAACTTATTTATGTTGTATACATATTAACAAGGAGGTGAAGTGTATAGTGGATGACTTTCTTAATTCTAATTGTCAAGCTTTTGTTTTTCTAAGAATTCTGTGACTTCCATATGCACTTTGTTGATAATGTTCTCAAACCCCTTTTTCTTTTTTTTTCTTTTTCATCCCTTCTTCCACTTGTACCCATTTCAGTAAAAGAGTTTTGTCTAACACTTGTCTGGTATTATACACATATGGAATGAGAAACCTACCACATTTTTTAACTGCCCATCAAGAAAGGAACTTGTGCTTCATATATTATGGGAATGGTATGCTTTCTAGAACACCATCAATGAACACTCTTAAAGTAATAAATTTGCTACATTCTCCTTTTTTTTTCACCAGCTGAATGCACTGAACTTTTTTTAAATAAAAGGGTCACATTTCAGTATTATTATTTTTTGGATCATACCCAACTTAAGGAGCCTGATTAACATGATTTCAAGGGTCCAGCAGTAGAGTACCATTATTATTCAATCTTAAATATTTTCTTTCTTTCTTTTTATATACTTATATATAAAACACAATGTGACTATGAATAGATAAATGAACAAATAGTGGTCAGGCAATAGGGCATCAGTACAGAATCAGGAGAAATTAGGTAACACAAGGCATTATAAACTAAAGGACTTCTTCATAGAAATTCAGATATATCCATGATTTTCTCTAATACTTAGACTACACTATTTATTTATTTCTCTTTTTCTTACTTTCATACTATAATTTTGTATATTTCAGTATTTTCTCTTCTCTGAATCACTTTGTGTTTTTTCTCTTGTGTTCAACTTATCCTCTCATTGATTTCTTATCCCTATAATTTCTTTCTTTCTTTCTTATATAATACTAACAATTTTCAAACAATTCTTTTTACCCATAAATGGGACACTAACAGGTAGTATAACACAGAGTTAAATTAGACTTGGAAGTAATGGCAATGATGGGGTGACTCCACACAACCCAGCTGGAGTCTCACCATTGGATTCAGTTTAGTGCTATACCCAGCACACCCTCCTTTGGGGTTTATTACCCCTCTGCAGTAGATAATCTAAGATTTACAAACAGGGCTTATGTCCTAAGGTTTAAGTATTTAAAAAAATGTTATTTTATATATATGATTGTTATATACGACTATCTAGTTACTTTAATGCATGTTATAAAATGATCATACATGTGAGAAACTGACAGTCACCATGCAACGTTGACTGTATATCTAGTTTATCCTAATTCAAATATATATGCTCTATCATCAATATTGAGTTCTCTTTACTTAAAGGTTGAACAAACTACAATTTATCTATATATATATATATATATATATATATATATATATATATATATATATATATATAAAATGTTGTTCTGGTTCCAACGGGAGAAAATTTAATATTTTATAAAAAAGAAGGTCTGCAAAATGTATTATGTTCTCAGAAAATTAAAAAAAATCTTTTTATCTTACATATGCGACACGTGTTTCTGATCTGTTGTCTTCTTCAGGCATTGAGTTATTATTTTGCAGAATATATCCGATATTTGATAGGTTGTGTGTGTTTTTCATATATATATATATATATATAATCAATATTGATAATATAGTTTGCTATATTTTATGAATAAAGAATACTCAATATCAGTGATATATATCTTAAGTTAGGATAGTATAGACCTAGAGTCAATAGCTCTTGGTAACTGACAGTCTCTGAAGATTGCATAGGCAAGGAACTGACAGTCACCAGGCACTATTGACTCTATGCAATCCAAGTGATCCATTTGTGAAATGATCATTTTTTCTCAATTTATTGACTGATACAAATATCTAATTATTGTAAAATAGTGATTAACTCAGTGTGGCAATTTTTTTTTTGTCCAATTCAAATTTATAAAGAACAAGAAATGATCTAAACAATTCCAGGGCTTCAAATGTTATCTAAATCCCAAACATTGACTACTTGAAGTTTTCCAATAATGTTTATACATAATTCTTTAGTGTTGTTTTTAATGATTCTGGATTTCATCTTTTACAATGGATATAAATTGCAAAGTTCAGATTCTCACTGTCTGCCAATTGTTTAAACTTACTAATAGAACCATACACAGCCATCTTCAGAATTGAAAATTAAATTAGCATTGCAGAAATGAGAAGCTCTAATTTGATTTCAAGTTGAAAAGATAAACAAATTAGTCCAGCTGTTTCTCAACTTTGGACAAGCAGTGTAGTCTCAATGGTGGTAATTGAATTTTAACCTAATGAAGACCATCTCCTGTCTTCCATTTTGGATGACTAGATCATCTTTGCAACACAGATTTAATTTGCTTATGAAAAGAATCATATACATTGAAAAAGAAAATGAACATAACAAACAAGCAATAAATGAGCAATGAATGATCTAAAATTCAATGTGGCAGATCTGATGACTTAATTTTACATCTTACAAAAGAAAAAAGAAAAATATTAGCAATAACTTCCCAAATAATATTCCATTGAGTTAAACATGATTAATTTTCATTTCATATACTGACATGGTCTCTATTCTTAGCTGTCATTCATAGAAAATAAGTTGAAAAATAATGATGACAACAAAACATTAAACATAATTCACCATTTTTGTTTGCTGGAAATCAAATCACTCCTTTTTAACTATTTACCTATCAGTTAACTTTAATTCTGATTTTGTGACAGACATTTTTCCTTTTTTTAATCAGTAGCTATTCATTTATAGTGATTTAATTTGATCCAATTCTGATATGAATAAAATAATCAGAGCTTGTTTAATTCTTGTCGTTGAAGTTTTTTTAAGGAAGATAATGTAGATTATATTTCCATTGTTAAAAATATTTTTAATGCTTCATTCTGGTATTTAGTCAAAAGAAAATAATTTTTGCTTTGAAACTGATTTCTGATAGAAAACTTTTCAGATTACTCTTGTTGATTGTTAACATAATAAAGGCAACTGTGACAAAAAACTTAATTAATCTACTAATGACTTTTATATATATAACAAAAAACACTGTCAATACTATTCTTATAAGCATATATTAACCGGAAAAAGAAAAGAAAAATTACAATCCAAAACTGGTGGTTAGTGTCATGACACTTTGTTCAACATTGAACTGTCAGCACTAGTGACCAATAGGAGTTGACATGTGTCCTTAACATTTTGGTAGTTGAGATTAAACTGAGAGGAAAGCAAGAAATATAAGAAAGAATAAAACAGACTGTGCTTAGCCAATGCAAACAAAAAATTTGAAAAACTGAAGGTAAGTATAAGAATTCAATTCTACTACAAACATATCATTACTGTTTGAATGTAAATGAAATTTCTACTATTAGGATATTTTTATTGGGCTTGAAATCCAGTGAATTGTGTGTCCTGAATAGGACTTGAAACTGCATCCAGTGGTAAGGCATCAGTTTTGAAACTTTAGAGAGTGGTGACCCCTTTATTGCCATTATTCCCATGTCCACTCTAATCCAGAGTAATTGTAGCTGTTAATGTCCGATTTATGGGTCAAATAAATCTGTTTAGTGTTAATTGATGTGAGAATATTTGATGATATATAACTGAAAATTATTGCTATTAAAAATAGTTACTTGAAGTTATAATTGTTTACTAAGGATTATAATAAGTTACTTAAAACCATAGACAATATGCAAACAAATGACTATATAACCATATAATCATTAATATCAGATAAGAATACTTGAAACCATACATCTGTGTGTAAATTATTCATGTTCGATAGGAATCCTTAATATCCTGTAACTGTGTGCAAAAAAAACTTAAGAAACAAAATGTAAATATTATTGTACAATGAACATGATTCCATAACTACTAGGCATAAAATAACCCTGGATGAGTTCACATGCTGTTAAAATCAGTCAATCAGTGAGTTGTATTTAGAATTAGAATCCTTTACAAAAATCATGGACTTCAACCTGATTGAAAAGTTTCATTGTATAATGCTAATTTCTGCACAAAAAATAAGTTGGAACCAATTTGTTGAAGAATACGTCAAATAAATTTTTCTCAAGGAGAAATAAATTTCATAAAATTTGTCCTTTAATCAGTTATTTTTAATTTATAGTAAATTATTTGAGATAGATTTAATGAAGCCAGACTGTTCAGCTATTAAACTAAAAGTGTGTTTTATGACACAAAAACTATTTCTGATTTGCTATAGAATGAAAGATTTAGGTAAACAACTTTCAAGTATAATGATTTGATAATATTGCCAGGAATTGGAAAATACGAAGATAAATTAAACTAAGATGTTTTATTTTTTTGTAAATGTATTGTGAATTTGTACAGCGATTTTAGTTGTTAAGAAACAGCAGCAAAGTTTTATATTTTACAAGTACATGTCATTAATAAAAACGCAATTGTATCTTTGGTTATGTAATGATTGTCTTCCTTTATTGGGATGGGGTTTGAGATTGGAAAAGGGTTATCTTACTTTGCTGCCAGGGTTTGCCACTAGAGGGTATTACAACCTGGTTATTTTAACACAGCCTGGGAAAAACTAGCTCTCTTTCTCATCTGAGATCTCCAGACATGCACTAGTTGTGTTTATGTCCAGTTATATTTTTATTGTCAGATTGGGAATATTTAAAAAAATAAAGTTCACTTGATAAAAATTATTGATTTTAAACTAAGACCTATGAAATTAAGAAAAGTATGAACCTCCTTATCTCCCCCAATATGGGTTAAATAGTACCACAAATGTTCTTCTACAATGATGACTTTGGCATTAAATAACCCATGAAGGTTGATATGCCATTAAAACAAATAAACCAAATCAATTTACTAAAGGCAGAATATGATACGTTGCAGTTTTAAGTAGTCAAATTCACAGTCAAAGGTGATGCCAAAAGTATCTTAGCACCGATAGGTACCCCAGACATCAAGCAATAAATTTGATCCAAACACTTTTAGACAAGGAATAGGATGCAGGTACTATTTAGGGGAAGACCCTCTGGTGCCAGGATCATTGGTTTTAAATTTGTGAGATGAGGTTAGAAATAAAAAATAAAAAGGACTTTGAGTTATTGATGTGGACTAGCCTATCATACCTTTTCTAGGAGTAAATGAACTGTTCAATGATTAGATGTTTACTGCTGTTAAGAGCAGTGGGGAGAAACTTAGAGAGACCTTTTTGCGAACCATCTATGTAATACCAATTCTTAGCACTCAACTGTGAACTATTAATCCATATGTACTAGTATACAGAAACATTTTAGGTTACAGTATACAACAGTTATTAAATGTTATTTAATATGCTTGACTTATTTGTGGCACAAGGCCTCGAATATGGGGTACCTAGTGAGACTCACTTGCTAACAATGATCTGCTAATCTACCTCTGTAACCCTTACACCATGTAAGGTGCCCTGAGTTTTTAAGCTTATGATCACTAGTTCAGCTTGATAAATGTTAAGTTATATATCCAGTCAGATTATATCAATGTGTTAATGTAAAATTTTGTAATACTTATGTCCCTGTAATTTCCCTTTTCAAATTGCTGAATACATTGATTTATTCTTGGATGTTTTAGTAAACAACATGAATATCTTTAAAGTCTACATCTTTTAAAGGTTATTCAAAAGACAAGCTAGGAAATGATAATGAAAAAAATGTTTCTAAATTTGAACTTTATCCAGTCTTTGAGAATCTCTGGCTTTGAATATTTTGTAAGATGTTCAGAGAATGGACTTGATTATTTGGTAGCAAAGCAATTCAGAACACAAAGCAAGGAATATTCTTATAATAATTCACTATAAAATTATATTCCTAATTATGTATTCGCCAAATAGTTTATGTTACCGGGCTAAATTAGCTACGGTGATCATTAACTTTTAGCTTTAACTTATCTATATTTAAATAGGTTAGTAATTAAGTATGAGTAAATATAAAATACAAAGTAGCATTATGATTATGATACATTAATGATGTGTCTCTGTAATATTCGGTATCTGTAAAAGTTTCCAGCACCTTCATTTTTTAATACTAGAAATGAATACAAAGTAGAAAAAAACGTTTTAACACCTTCAGTGCCAGTGTTATTTGACTGAAGTTTTGAGATGAGGCTTGATAATTTGATTTTTGTCAAACCCTTCTTGTCCAGTTGGACACATGGCATAATAGATATAAAGGTTAAGTTAATACCTTTCTAAGTGACAATTATTTGTAGATTGAAGGTTCAATCCTGACTACGGGGGAAAATTACTTGGAATACTTAACATAGCTTAAAACTTGTACTGGTCATGATTAATGGAATAAGAACTAACTACCCCAATGGATTAAATAAAGTGTTTGGTTCAAAGTTCCATGAAGACTCTTGAGTTTGACAAGGAACACCTGAAGAAGGCTGGAGGGCACATTGGCTGAAATGTTGTTATATAACAATAAAGTAAATGTAAATAGTACAGTGCCAATTTTTTTGCCAATTATTTTTCAATAACATGTGTAGGTCAAGAATAGAACATGGGAGATTCTCCAAATATGTAGATGATAAAATGGAGACAGGGTACAAATTTCAACAATGGGGATGATACACATGGTTAATGGTTAGTGAGCTCAGCTAACAGATAATTGTTATTAAGTTTGATTCTCACTGGGTGTCGCATACATGTGGACTTGTGCCAAACTAAGTTAAGACTTGACAACTTCTCTCTCTCTCTCTCTCTCTCTCTCTCTCTGTATATATATATATATATATATATATATATATATATATAGGTTTATATATATATATATAGGTTTAATTTTTAAACATCAGTTTTAAACTTTTGACCTATTCATAACTGTATGTAAGTAATCAAATTATCTTATTACTGACATATCAGGTATTTAAAAAAAATGAAGAAAAAGTTTAAAAAAGAAAATTAACATTCATAAGAGATTTATTAGCTTTTACTGTTTTTAGTAGATAATGATTTGAATCAATTCAAGGTGATGTTCCAATGTGGTTTTGGCATAATTGTTCCAAAAATAAAAAGGTTAATACGGACTATATAAAGCTGTCATATTTTTTCCCCTAATAATGAAGTAGTGAGGTATCCCAGGCAGTAAACAATTTTATAATGAATGGTTTTAAATTGTCTAAAAGAAAAATCAGAGATATTAAAAAGCAGTTAACTGGTGATGCAAAACAAAATCATAAATCTTAAAAGTAGTAACTTAGTCTTTATGTCTCTTTTGTTACCCTGTTCTCTGTGGGTTTTTGTTTTTAACGTTCAGACATCAAAGCCGGTGAAATTAATTAATGAACTTCAGGGGGTAGCATATACCCCTGTCATCTTAAAGATCTTCGGTTCATTGCCAAATGCCTGAGCCACTCTAAAAAGGTGAATGCTAAAAAGTGTTTGGCTATTTTGGCAATGTCCACATGTACATAGGAATATCCTTGCTTTAAAAAAAATAAACAAACCTGTCTATAGCAAGGAGACAAGGTAAATAACCCTTCAATCCTGATGATGTCCCAAGAAAATATGTTAATAAGTCGTTAATTTCTGTGAATAATCTCAGTTGTTTTATATAATAATAAAGACTGATGCTAAACTGCATATTAGTGAGGTTCTAGTTCTGTGGACTTGAAGTGGTAGTACCTGTTAGGGTCCCATCTATAGGTTAAATAGAAAACAATGAGTTGAAAAAAACGTGTTAAAAAAAAGAATTTTAAATACCAATCGAGAATGAATAAAACAAAATATCTTTGGCATAAAATATCCCAACAAGAGTTAGCAAGCCATAAAATCCAACCAACCTGTGACCTCACTCATTTATTGCTATTACTCTCTGGGCCAATCTGATCGGGAATGATAGTACCTGCTAGTGTCTCATCTACAGGTTAGATATACAAATTATTTGTATTAAGAAAAATTGCATTAAGCTATAATTGTCTGCACATCATTATTATTAACTATTTGAAACCATATACTTGCTAACAAAAAAAAAAGAAAAAAAAAAAAGAAAAATGACTGAATTTGGCATTGAATAATCCAGCAAGTTTTGACATGCTTTAAAACCAACCAACTATATTAGAAGGGATTCCTCCCAAAATAATTATGCATCCATAATTTAATTAAAAATCTTTAATTATAGAAATAAATTATCTCATTAAATTTCATATAATGATTTTAATCTTTACACTTTTTAATAAGTAAAATATATTAATAAAGATAATTATTTGAAAATCTATTTTATATACGTTGACTTTTTTGCATAATGTTTAGAAAGCTAGTCTTGCAGATCCATTTTTACTGAATTGCAAGTTGAATACTTGATGGATGCTCCATACTTGCAAACTTGTGTCACACCCTACCTATGGTGAATGGGTTTGGTAAATACGTAGGGCATCTCATTAGGGTGTAGTGGTTAGAAAGCTAGTCTCGCAGATCCATTACTACTGAATAACAAGTTCTATCCTTGCTGGATACCATACTTGTGACCTTGTGTCACACCCTACTCATAATGAATGGGTGGGTAAATACTCACTGGATGCCCTATACTTGCAAACTTGTGTCACATTCTACCAGTTATTTAAAACAAATACTTGTTCCAATTTCTTTTTCTCATGGAAAATTTGATTTTGAGAAATAGAACAATATATATATATATATATATATATATATATATATAGGCAGTTGAGAATTTAATGTTTCTAGATTTGACTAAATATTCATATACATACTGAAAGAAGTTGTATATTTGATGAGGGTAATGTGTACCTTTATCTTTGGGTTGAAATTAAAACTAAGAAGAACCATATGATTACCACACAACTATTTTAACATGAGAAGATATATAGAAGAATGCATTAAAATTGCACTAAAAGACACAGATGCTAAATTGTGTAAAGTATTAACATTTCAAAACAAAAATATATGTATGTTTTGGAGATTATCTTCAGAAATATGTGTGTACATTAAAACAGAAGAGGACAGTGGAATGTTAAACAAAACATTTTTTTTACAGAAAAAAAGCCTAAAATATTATTTCAACTATATTCAGAATTTTAAGAAAAAAATTTAAAATTCATAAGAAATGTTAAATTGGCATCTTTCAGACATCTTTAATCATTTCAACAAACTGCACTGAAAAAATATACTTTTTGTCTTAGAAGACTTAGATTTGATTTCATCAAGTTTTTCTTCTGTTTGTCTAACACTTACTTAATATGAACAGGGTTAATTTCTTATTATAATGGAGATTGTGTGTTTTTCTGTCTGTAACCGAAACTATATTCCTATTCAAGTCACAATTCTCTTAGTTATTGACATCACATTCTCTATGATTTTATTTTTGTATAAACCTCAATTATTAATAAAATTTTCATTATTAATACTGTTAACCTTATCTACATACTGACAACATGCAATTATATTTATATATACAACAAAATAGCGGTTTACAGTGTGTACGGAAAGGCTAATTTGCATATTGATATTAAAAAATCGAATTTAATAAATATGTGCTTAGTATTATTGATTTCTAACTGTTTGGTTTTATTTTAATGAATATAAGCAAAAATCTCTTCAATGAATCTTAAATGAAATCCATTAACAAGATAAAATAACTGTCATTTTATTCTTTACTTCCTCTGTTAACTAAATACTTAAATTAGAAAAAACAACAATGAAAGACAAGACTGATAGAAGAGTAAGTTTCAGTTGTTCCATTTTTTAATTATACTCCCTCTGTTTCAAATCTTTTTATCTGTATTCTTATTTAGTTTCATTAGCCTTTCTAATTTAATACAATATTTTATTACATTAAAACTTAAATACTTGCACCCGGAGGGTGCATATATTTGCTAGTAAACTTAATGGACCTAAACTCCACCATCGTATGTCACCTCGCTGAAAGAAAAAAAAATAAACCCCAAAAATCAGGGAATTAATCGAATTTAATGCAATTTTCAGTGTTGATATGTTAATGAATAAAAATATTATGCACCAGTTATTTTATTTTAAAACTTTTACATTTTTTCAGGTTAGTTAACTTTAAACCACATATCTTTGAGGCATAACACAGAGTCTCAAAGATACATGGTTCAAAGTTAACTGACCTGAGAAAATGTAAAGTTTTTAAATAAAATAACTGGTGCATTATATTATATATTAATATATCAACACTGAAAATTTCAATAAACTCGGTTAATTCTTGATTTTTTTTTTTTTTTTCTTGACATGATGGTGGACTTTAGGTCCGTTAAGTTCGATTTAACCCTGAACATTTCATTAATTGATTTATCTTTGAACCTTTTAACACCTTCCCCAATTAGAAATATTCAATACAAAAATATCACAAATTTTCCCCAAAACAACTAAGCAGAAAACATCTTCAAAATTTGCTCTATTCTTTAAAGCTATCTATCATTCCATTTAAAGAAAAGCTGTGAATTGTTGCTATATTAAGTATTTTATTATTAATTTGTGATTTCCCTGGTGTCAAAATATGTATTAGTTCAAAATATCATGCTTAACATGTATAGTAAAATGGTAGTCTGCCTGAAATTTTCGGCTTATGTGCTCAACGGGTTAAGAGAAAATTGCTATTTCTGTTAATAATAAATATTTTATGAAATTTTCTTACCCAGATTACTAATTATTATTGCTGGATTTACAGGGGGATGAACACTCACTAAATGGGGATCTCTTGGGTGTGATGAGCTTAACACTTAGAGTCATGTCAGTACTGATGTTCATTAGTATAAAGGAGAGTATTTTTAGTATTAATGACTTACTATTATTAGAAAATATCTTGAGTACTTTTTAAACAGAAAAAAAATGTCATTCTACCTACATACTATGTTTTCAATCAAAGGTTTTAAAATACATTGGATCTAAATTGTAGAAATATCATGAACTCATCAATATAAAAAATACTAAAAGGAAAAAAAATCATTAATTATAAAAATACTAGATATAAAAAAAGAATATTGATTACAATATATAGTATAAAAGATACTAATTATAAAAAATTACTTTTAACAAATGCTTGAAAAGGTTAGATATATCAACAACAACAACAAAAAGAAATGATTCTCTTTCAATAATGGAGGACATTTATCTGCATAGTTGAACTAGAGTAAATATCTATTTAGTTCAACTAGACTTATTTAAATGGAAAGGAATGAAATATGAAATACTTACGGAAGTATTATTTTCTACAGCAACAAGTTGAAGCAGGCAAATTTATGTAAACAGGCAAATAAATATATAAACTTTGTCTAAAGAGAAGATCTTTCATTGTTTGATATGTTGCAGAAACTGAGAAATAATGGAGTTCCACAAGCTTAATAATTTCCTATTGATCAGCAATATTGCTATAATTTTGATTGACCCATCTAGAAACTACGCAAGCCAAAATAATAGCCACCATAAATGTTCAACATTTTAAAATGTAATTAGATTGTACTTTTATTTTGCAGACAAACATATATGATGAATGTTTAATTAGCATAATGGCATTCGGCAAGTGCATTGCTTCTAAGAGGAGAAGCTCAATTCATTCAGTGTACTTAATAAGTTTATACACAGAACTCATGTGTTTAATAGATATCAAATAGAGTTCTATACAACAACGTGTCCTTACAAATTTTATTAACTGCACAAATGATGTGAATAAAAAGTGATTGATTGTAGAAAATATTTTAAACAACAATTTCATATTGTTTTCTACTCTGCTGATACAACAGAATGGGTATACATATATATATATATATATATATACATACATACAAGTGTGGGTAATCCCAAAAGTAAAGTCTCTAAATTGCTGGGGATGCAGGGAAACTGTTTGTGCAACTATTGGCAACTATTGTTTGTTGTATATATACCTCTGCCTATGCCTGCTCCTACAGTTTTCTACTGTGTGGATATGATAGAATGGGTATACATATATACAATGTGGGTTGAAAAAAAATTATAAGAGTAATCCCAAAAGTAAGGTCTCCAAAGTGCTGGTTACTTACGGTCAAGTCATGTTGAAAGCACCAGTTCCAACTAGATCACTGAAGTTAAGCAGCAATGAACCTGTTCAAAATTTAGATGGATGACCATTTAAGATATGTAATGTACTGTAAGAAACCAAAATATAAAAAAATGGCTTAATTCGGCATTAAATGATCTGAAAGATGTTGATATGCTGTAAATCAAACCAACAACAACCAAAGTACACAGAGAAACCATTCGTACAACTATTGACAAAACTGTTGTGTTTGTTGTAATATGCCTCTGCCTACGCTTGCACTTAGTCTTAGCTTGGTAGTCATTTTTGATGAAGTTCCTAATTGACACTACCACCATTTATGAAGTTCACACAGTTATTCAGTTTTAGAATGAAAAAGGCATTAAACCGATTCAAATTCATTGCAATTAATGGAAGTGTATGGTGAGTTGTGCATGGATGTCAAAAACTTCCACAAGTGGAGTAGGGAGTTTGCAATGAAGACAAGGTTCAAACAAGGGATGACTTGCCATAAAACCAACCAAACATTGGATGCCATTAAATTTGATGTCAAGTCACAATCTTTCTACAGAATAAAAAATTTAAAAACATAAAGGACTCTATAAATGGCAATAAAAAATTGATAAATTATGTGAGGAGATAAACGGGCTGCCTGTTATTAAGTTGCAAATTGGACTGAAAATTGCTTTATTCTGTAAGTTAGAGCATTTAAAAAATCTTTTGATAGCCAAAATACCATTCTGACATTCCATGTTTGATGTGATAGCATACATACACAAATCAAATCATTATAATATATATGATATCTTTGCAAAAGCTGCTTATGGAGTTAATTTCTGTCATCAATTATCAATGAGCTGCCAGGATCCTTTGATATATGACAGAAACTGATTTCCCTTGCTTGCAATTAAATGAGTTCATGCCAATTCTAAGCAATAACACCTGCTTGCATTTGAATAATAAAATTTGTTTCACTCAGGTAAAGCTTAATTAGCCAATAGGAGACTCAAGATAAGGCATCTATATTTTAATGTTTAACATGCAAATTTGTATTTTAATTTGTGGAGTCGGTTTACGCAATCTCACTTTAAATCCAGGTAATAAAAAATTCCCAGAAAAAAATATCCACATTCATCCATGTAGCACTGATTTATATATCTCAGTGCAAAATGGATATATGTGTATTCTCTTAGCAGCTTTTATGTATGTATGTATATATGTATATACTTATATCAGTAAAATTCCCTTCTTTAAAGTGGGTTGTGCTGATGGCTCGGTTGGTAGAGATTCTGACTGACAAAATATATATATATATAGTTTTGTATATTCATTAATAAAGAATGCTCAATATCAGTTATAGAGCATCTTAGGATAGTGTAGACATAGTCAACGACACTTGGTAACTGTTAATTTCTTGTCTAGTGTACTGAGTACTGACCGAGAAAAAAAAATCAAGACTTCAACCTTACTAAATTATATTCTAATATATATATATATATATATATATATATATATATATATATATATATATATAATGGTATGAAAAACACATGTTGTTAAATTGAATTTTACAATATATGTATTTTTTATACCATTTCATCTATACATATATCGTCAGATTCATTTCCTTACTCTTATCTCATATATATATATATATATATATAGTCATTCACGGACTCCGTGTTTCAATGCATCATGTCTCCTCAGTGTGATTAAACTTAGTAGGCTACCTCCATATATAAAAACATAAGAATTTATATCATAGATAAAGAACATTGGCAATTTTTCTTTCTCTCGCAAGAAGGAACTTTTTTTTTTGTAATCCTACTTTTAAACACATTCTGTAGTCAAAGACCTATCTTTTTCTCTAGCAATTTTGTCCTGTATTAACCTCTTGTGACCTCAGACCTCAGCACTACTTTTCCCATGCTCATCCTAAAATCAAATTACAAGACTAATTTTCAGTTTCAAGTATCCAATACTTATAAGATAAATGTAAGCAACTTCTGGCTTTATTAGATATATTGAAGGTTTCAGGTAATATAATGCTTATTATGGTAGGACAAAGAATTGTCAACTTCATTACAAATTTTAGCTGAGGCTTTGTTACTTCATAGTCTTTATAAGCATTTCCATATAGAAATTTAAATAAGCAGAAAATCCATTCTTTTCATTACCTTTAGGGGCAATTAAAAATTCTGAGTAACGGGTGTGAATCCAAATACACTTATGTGTTTGGCAAATCTTTCAAATACCAATGGGATTTCTCCTATTTATTCTCTTATCATTATTCAGAAAATTTTTTAAGAAGAATGAAAAAAAAAATCGGGCACTTATTTCAATGTTGTTTTATTTGATTTCAATTTAAAATTATATATAGGATTGCTTTTAAATGTTTGAGAATAATATAATAGTATTAGAAATCAGTAACAGCAAATAATTATTAATCAAACCTAATTTTGTTAAAGTCATTATGCGAATTATTCCCACCAATCTTTATTTCTTATAGATATATAAGACATATTTCAGGATCTTAAATGCATTAATAATATGGGCAGTTTTGCGGCAAATTTAACTTGGATAGATTTTAATAGTGCTATCGTTAATAAATAAGATGCTAATTAAGATTAAATAATGACTATTTCATAATCGTTGAGAATATAATTTAAAAACTTAGAAAATTGTGAGGTCAGTGGTGACATAATTTCGGTTACAGACAGACAGTTACATAATCTCCATTATAATAAGATGGGAAATGCAAACAGCCTCGTCCAGGATTTGAACTAAGATTGACAAGTCCATTTCCTATGACAATAAGCCTTACACTATGTGCCTCCATATATATGCTGAAAGAAAAGAATGAACTCTTTCGTATGTGATATTGTACATCAAGAATGTGCAGGAGTGCATGATTTGAGATCCTTGAAGAATTATATACTACTTGTACTATTCTGTACATGAAAGAACCTATTTACCAGACATTCATTAATCTCACATCTTTCTGTTTAAAACTCTCAGAAAATGGAAGTTTCCATGAATCTTAAGTGTTACTTTTTTCTTTTAATCATTTGTCTGGACTGTATCAAGCAGATTGTAATCCTCAAGAGAAGAATCCATTACCCGAACCTAACAAAAAAAAAAAAAAAAGAAGCAATTATCATTAGTTACTGGAATCACTCTCTTATCAGCAGGTATGGAATTCTGTAGTGTTTCACTCAACACCCACAAGCTGGAAAAGCAAAATAAAACCTTTTTACTCAGTGGTAGTGGACAGAACAGTCAAATAAACTATGTGTCAGAGAAAATATTTTTATTTCAAGATTTTTACTGCTATTAGTGGCTTACTAAGACATGAAAAAAACAAGTAGCGGTTCCATCTGCTAAATATATTAGTCCTTTCCATGGCACAACAGTTAGTAAGTTAAGTTTGAATACTGTTATTGCTATTATGTGTTAAATCTCCATTCAGTTGTCTGCAGATTTGGTTACATTCACTACATTTAAACATTTAATAATGTTTAATTAAATGTAAAAAAAAGGTATTCGAGCAAGACAACTTATTTTTCTTTTGATATTTGGAAATATAAGTTTAGTATGAGTACTTATGCATGTAAGCAACATGGCTTCCCACTGATTATTGTTTATGTTGATGGGAGGCCCTTTCCCTTATTCTATAAGGAATCATTTTTCTATTAAAACCATCCTATAGATTCAAAGTGTTTACTCTACCACAGGCAGGATGTGACACAGTCATTTTTTAAGTGGAGCAAAGCTGGTTTGAATTCAGAGTTTTCCTTCTACTAGACTGGATGCATAAGTGAGGCTAAAGAACCCAGTTTACCCTACTATTTATCTATAATAGTGTGAGACCAAATTGATTCATGACTTTCCCAAGACATTAGCATGAAATGAAATGCAAAGAGTTCCATCCAGTATTTGAACTCTGGTGGCCGATTCTATTTCCTATCATGCTTAGTACATATCCAATATAAGTAATTATGCCATGGCTTATTGTTTATTGTTCAAGAGTTTCTTTTAATTGTAGCCCTTCCCCTTTGATTCTATGAGTAATAATTTTGGTATGTTAAAACCTTCCTATAGGTTCAATAAGTATATATACCAGATTTGGTATATATACATAACACTGTTAGGCCATTTATAGAGATCAGACTAACTTATTATTATTTCTTTGCTTTTTGCAATTAACCCTTGGTCTGTCAGTTGCACAAGTGTCAAGTGCACTTCCAGAACCAAGCATGCAAGCTGGCAACCATACTCTGCATCCTTGAACATTGGAATCATCATGAGAGTTGAAATTATGAATAATACTATGGTACAAGATTAATCCCAAAGGTAAGATCTCCAAAATATTTAGAAATCACAGAAACGTTTATTATTTATCGTCAATGATGTGTACATCATTCTAAACTTTGGGCATGTTCTATTTTTCTACATAATCGCCATTTCGGTCAATGCATTTTTATAGGCACTGTTGCAGTTTTTGTATGCCTATGTCATACCAGCTTGCCACCATGTTGAAGTGTTGAACCATGTCATCATTGGAAACTCCCTACACATTTGATTGCTAACTAAGCAATAATTCTATGCAATTATTTTATATCCACAGTTTAAATAATTACCTAAGAATTGATTAGTTATAAAATGAGAAAATATTTTAGCAAGACAATTTTTTTTAAAATGTTTGGAAATGGAAATGTAGTATGAGTAATTATGTCTTACAGCAACATGGCTTCCAAATGATTATTGTTTATTTTGGATATTCTCTTTTGATGCTTTCCCCCTCCTCTCTTATTTCATGAAGATTAATGTTTTTTATGTTGAATCCTTCCTATAGGTTCAATAAGTATACATATCAAATTTAGTATATCTACATCGCAAAATTTGGCCATTTATAGAAAATAAATAAAATATTTAAATTATTAATATAGATGTGCATTTGTACATGTTTGTAATTACCCATCATCTTCATCACAGGTAGGATGCAACACAATGTTAGTTTTTAAGCAGGGTACAGCTGATTTGAATTCAGAGTTTTCCTTCTAGATTGGCTGATATACCAAGGCTAAAGAACCCAGTTTTCCCTACTAGTTACCACTAGTTTGGGGGAGAAGAGATGAGTTCATGCCTTTCTGAAAAGTATTAGTATTAAGAGAAATGCAAATAGCTTTATCCAGATTTGAACTTAAGTTGCCAAGAGGTCAACTGTTATGTCACAGACATTTTTTCTACATGGGTGTAGTGTAAATATTTACACAACCTATTCACAAGTAAGTTGTGACACACAGTCACAAGTATGGGTATTCAGTGAGGATCTAACTTGATTTTAGTTGTAATGGATCTGTATGACTAGCTTGCTAACCATTACACCACAATGGGACGTCCTACCTTTTCTGATTGTGTGTGTATATATATATATATATATATATATATATAATGGTAATTGATTTTGAAAAAACATCAGCAATGATGATAATGTTGATATTAGGAATACTGTATTTTGATGTTTCAATTCTATTTATTTTTTGAGCAAAACATAATACTTTAAATATAAATTTGTCTTCCTTTCCCTCCTCTTTATCTTCTACATCATTGCAGCTGATTTTTCCAATTTTCATTCCTTATTCTCTTGTCTTTAATATTTATACACTTTGATCCAACCAGGTATGACACAACATGTATTAAATAATCATTTATCTTGATAAAGTCTCATCTTGATGTGACTTGATCATACATATATATACAGTGCTGACCCCAAATGTCAGATGAAGGACTCATTAAATTAATAGGCTTGTTAGGATTTGAACCAAATGCTAAGAATTGAGTAGCATCAAAAGTGAATGCTGACTTAAACAGAAGAATCAAGTAACAACAAAAGTCTGAAGAATTAAGAATTAAGTAATTAAAAAATGAATAGTCCCTTAAACTGAAAAGTTGAATAACTGCAAAAGTGAATGGTTTGTTAGATGGAAGTGTTAAGTTTTTAAATGCCATCCTTGGCCAGTTGAAAAGGGCTTAAAGTAAGTAAGTCCTGAGTTGTGGAATCCTTTGGTAAGTGAATAAGTCCTATCCTGCGTAGTGTTAAAGGTCCAGTGATTTAATCTTATGTCTGTCGTCCACGAAGGTTCAAAGCAGTTATCAGTAATTATGAGCAGTACAGCCGGTATAAATATTATATCAGCAGCAGAGTACTGCCAGTGATTGGCCAAGAGTTTAAACATAGTTCTTGGCGAGTCTATAAATAAAAGCAGGCATCTATCACACACCTTATATACCAAAAATCTCAACAGGAAGAATTAAGTAATGACAAAAGTGTACATTACCTTAAACTGAAGAATGAACTATAGTGAATGATTTTGTCATTGCTCCTTCTATTTACTTTTACTAGAAAGGTGGTGTGGAGAAATGAGGTCATCAAAGTTTTTGATTTTTTTTTTGAGCTACACAAATAGCCTGATCCAGTATTTGATCTTGGCCCACAGAGTCCATTTTTGGTAATTAACCGTTACATTACCTATAGCTCATTGAAGCATCTCATTGTAGTGTAATGGCTAGCAAGCTAGTCTTGATGATCCATTACTACTGAATTGTAAGTTCAATCCTTGCTGGATGTTGCATCCTACCTATGGTGAATAGGTTTGGTAAATACCTACTCATGTCTCCTTCTGAAAGTCTGTAGTCACAAGAAAGAACTCCAAAAGATTTTCATGGATGATTATATTTGATGGTTTTAATATATTTGACACATATCATTTTGTAATTTATGATTTTGAAATCACTCTTTTCATAATATTTTCTCTTTAAAAACTTTATGCATTATTTTCATAGCTAAATTATTACAGTCAAGTCATGCTAAAAGTACTGGTTCCTGCTAGATCACCAAAGTTAAGCAGTGATGAGTTAGTTCAATTGGGTGACCACTTAAGCAACAGCAGGTACTGTAAGCAACCTGAGTTCTTTGTTTATCAAAAATGACTTGATACAACATTAAATTACCCAAAAACGGTTGATATGCTATAAAACAAAACAATTAATCAAATGACCAACTATATCTAAATTGTAAAAACAAAAAAATTTTGTATGTTGAAATATCTGCTGAAATCATGCAGAAATCGAACATTTTTAGTAGGCATGTGTAATTTATTCATCTTTATTTGGAAGGATTTTGTGGAGGAAAAAACAACATAGAATTGGTTCTGACTGAATATTAAATATTGTTGGTTATGGACATATTTTGATTTTCAACTCTAGTTATTTTTATTACTCACCACTTGGAATTTAATGAAATGTTTGGAGAAAAAGCTAGATTAGAACTAAACAAGGATACTGCATGCTACTTTGAACAAATCCTGGAAGCAGCACCCCACAAAAGAGCAGCTATATGACCATTTATATCCTATCCTATAAACCATCCAAGTAAAAAGAACAAGATAATGATGGTGAAGTAAAGACGAGCTCATAAGTGACATTTGCCTGTGAGCTCCTAAACATACACACCAGTGTTAGCTGACCAGACAAAACTTATATGCAACAGTTTTATATGGACACTGAATGCTGTGTTAAGTACTTACCAGTAATGGTGGCTGATAGGAACAGATGGTGAGAGTGAGTCAAGGGAATCCACACTATCAGCAAAAACTTGATGGTCTTTCTTAACATTTTAACAAGTCATCTGTAAGATTTAAAAGAAGCAAATGTCTTTATATAACCAAGAATGATTCAATTTTAGATTAGTTTAATCATCTTTAATGGCAATTTGTAGCAAGGTATACATTTCAGGCATGAAATATAAATAAAGTTCTTAGTAGTTTTTTGTAAATTAATCTACTTAAGTTATAAGGAAATTAATAGCATTTTTTTTCTTCAAATAGCTAAACAAGATAATTGTGTTGGGTTTTACAAATAGAGGAAGCCAGAAACATTACAATAAAAAAATCCCTAATGTGAAAAGCACAAATATAAATATTACTCCCAAGTTCACCTCACAAAGTAAATGAACCATAGCCAATTATTCACAGTGTATAATATCATACATATAATAATGAACACTGGGATTTTTTTTGAGTGTATGAATGTGTCTTTGTTTCTCTGTTCCTAATTTCTGTCACATTAAGAGGAGCATAAATTTAACATATGGATCATGCCCTGATTCAAATGTTCAACACAAGCAAGTAAGAAATCCATTATGAATAGAGTAATGCTGCTTGAACTGTTGTGTAAAATCAAATATGAAATCAAACCAATGGACACATATACTACACTGATCAGCAGACAGGCTTAATGTAAATAAAAAAGAGTGACTCCCCAAATTTTCACTCCTTGACCCTTGGATGCAGATTAGTGTCATACCCAGGTCACCTTTTGTTTGTGAGGGTATTTTAATACTCTGCAGGATTCTTGACCTCACTGATAAAATTGCTCAAATTTTGGAGGTCAGTGCTTTGTTATAGGTCAGTATTATTATTATTAAATTTCAGCAAATGTTCCACTTTTATAATGAAGTTGGGATATCCTACTTTAATTGTATCCTTGCTCTTCTAAACCTACCTTTTCCTATTTAACCTTTTTGATTGATAGATTGAAGCAATTCAAGTTTCTGAGCACAATTTGTTTAACACTGAGAACTTTTCTTTGCTTAACATATCAGAGGGACAGGTAATTTCTCATGGGGATTTTAAACCTTTTTCATCAAACATTGCTCACTTGCAGCCACAATTAAGCCTAGCACTCTTTGTTTACTCTCATATGCTTTTCTTAAAGGCAATTCTATTCTCTAAGGTAAAGTGCCTTGCTTACCATTTGTTCTTCTCGATACTATTTATATTGCATTAGTGATGTTCAGTAATACTTGCAATATTTGAATGAACATGCCTAAAGACTGTATACATTTTACTCTAAGGAATTTGAGAGAAACATCAATGCAACCAAACACTACAAGAACAGTTTTCCATTGCTGCCTCATACTCTATTCAAGTATACTTATTTTATACTCATTAGTTTTTATTTTATTCATTTTTAATAAAGCTTCATCTTAATATTTACAAAGCCTCCTTCATTATAGATAATTATCCAAAAACTCAACAATTCATGTTTGTAATTAGCGATAGTTTTCTTTTTATTAAAGTTAAGTGTAGTAAATAGAAATGACTTTGTGAAGTATGTTTCCTGTAATATGACGTATTATGCCAATCCCAATTTTTAGAATTTTATTCTTAATAAATCTCCATCTTAATGCTTACAGGGTCACCTTTGTTATAGATCATTATTAAACACTCAGGAATTCATGTAAGTAGTTGCAAATACTTTTATTATAAGTGCAGTAAATTTTAAAAAAGCTTTGTAAGGTATATCTACTTTGATAGGATTAATATCCAATTGTTGTTATATAGGACCACATTTAAAAGTCTTTATTAAATCTTTGACTACCAAATTTCTCCCACAGCTGTACCAAATTTTCTTGGTGTTTTTACATGTATAATGGGATATTTCATAGTTCACTATCTATTCACCACAGAACTCATTCTATTCAAATAAATTCCTATTATTATTGTTCATGTAGTGATTATTCAGTGTAAACAAGTAACATGTACAAGAGCCACTGCTAGCTGTTTACAGTTGGATCACAGTGGTGGGAGAGCTGCTGTGAGCAGTTTAAAGTAGGCAAAGAGTTAAACTATCAAGAATCTATTAATTCGGAAGAGTTTTTTGGTCCTTAAAAAAATTTAGATTTATGTATACCCAACTCCTCCACATGAGCAGGATGTGACACAAGGTCAATTTTTAAGCAGAGTTTAACAGGTTTGAATTCAGAGTTTTCCTTCACTAAACTGGTTTTCATATCAAGGTTAAAGAGCCCAGTCTGCCATACTATTCTACCCATAGCTGAAGAAAGAATAGTTGAATGTGTACCTTTACTAATGGTATTAGCATTATATGAAATGCAAACAGCCTCATCCAGGATTTGAACTCTGTCTGCCATGTCCATTTCCTCAAATATTCTACCATGAGTGCCTCCAAATTTACATTTAAATCAAATTAGTTTTAGCAGCAAAATTTTGTATGTTTTCTTTCAATAACTATTAGACTTCCATGGGCACAGATACTACATTCTGATTTTAGGCAGAGTGCACAGATAATATACTCTGATCTTAAGCCAAACATTTTAATGTAGAACTACCACATTTGGTATGCATTTCTGTTTCCTTATTACATAAAAATGATTGGGAGTAAAAAGAGGAAATCAATCCAACAGTATATGGAGAAAAGTTGACACAGGATCTTGTACAGGCACTAATAATAAAATCCATCCAGTACAACATTTTATGTTTGTCTACTTTTCTCTACATAAAAATGATTATAACACTCAATCTGGAATCATCTTGAGGCCCCTGCAAATTGTGAAAATTTAGATTATTTAACTTATGCCTAAATCTGGCACTGATTGTCACTTATAATAATTAATTAATTCCATCAGTCACCAAAGCTTTCCTACCACACAAAACCTCACTACCTCTTTATGTCATCCATCAGTTAAGATGAGGAAAAATTCACTTCAAATAAAGGAAAAAGGAACATCAAAAAATAATTGTTTCTTCACATATATTTATGAATATCATTTATGTAATCAAGGGCAGACTGAGCGGTAGGCAATTGGATCTTGTCTAAGGACACAAAACACCTAGAGTCACAAATAGTAAAAGACTCAATGTGTCAGTATGTTATAGCTAACATATTTTTCAACTCCTGTGGTTCTGTTAATATATTCCACTCAGTATATCCATAATCTATTCAGTAGCACTGGAAATAAACAACCTAATATTGTCAGTATATTTTTGGAGAAATGGAACTTTATAAACAAATGTCTGATTAAGACTGAACATATCTATATGGAATGGTTGGTTGGGTGAGATTGGTTAAGAGCTGACAACCATTTTACCCTAGAGCCCAGAACTTTTTTTTTTTGCCTAGGTGCCCCAGAACCCTTTTTGCTTAGGAGTTTAGTACCCTATTTTCCTCAGTAGTCCTGAACCGTTTTATTCCCAGAAGCACCAGAACCCTTTTTGCCCAGGAGCCTAGTACCCCATTTTGCTCAGTAGTCCAGAACCCTTTTTGCCATTGATTTCAGTTCATGACCAGAAACAGATTTTTTTAAAGTGTTATGTTTATATTAATAATAAAGTATAATAATTTGCTATATCTACCATTTAAAAAAAAAATTGTAAGCAGGGAACCAGATTCACATTCTGACTTAGGCTATTTGCATTCCATTGGTAAGGCATGAATCCATCATTTCTTCTACTCAGATATAGTCAAAATAGTGGAGGAAACTGAGCTTTCAATCCTTGGTGGGTAACAGGTGTAGAAGAATTCTGAATTCAAAGCCAGGAAGTGGTGCCCTTAAAGCTGTTCACCAATGACTTTAACTGATACCAAACTAGTGTGGGTAACTATCAAAACCCTGCCCAAGTCTTCACCCAGATCCAGGTGCAGAACTATCATCTCACAAGATAGCACAAATATACTCATAGTCTATGAAGAAACATCAGATAAATTGTATCTAACAGAAAAAAACACTCATTTTTATTGAATGCATTAAAAACCCATCGAAACCAACACCATATCAACATCATTTACAAACTGTGAAAAATTTATAAACACATTTATTTTATTTATTAGAAATTACTTTGAAGTAGATGATGCTGTAAGTTGTTTTGAATTCTGAAAGCTGGTATTTAATTATTAAAACATCTATGTCTTACCAAGTTGGGTTTTTTTAAAACATATTTTTTAAAATATCAATCAATTTGCATTCTCTTTACTATATCATCATTTTGTTTCATGAATACAAATTAATATAAAATTCTCACAATATACATTAAAATTTAACCTTGCACACATAGACACCTATCTATATTGATTAGGGGAAAGGATTTATTCATCTGCTCTTTATAATTGGTCTCAGAGGAAGGTTATCAACATTTAAAAAAAAAAAAAAAATGAAGGAGTGTCAAATGATGAACAATAATCATTTGGAAGCTATACTGCTGCAAGATATATCTAATCATACAAAATTGAGATTTCCAAACTAGAAGGGAAAAATTAACTAATCATTTGTTTTGAATGTGAACATTAAACACATACATTTATTGGGCAGGTTGGTTGGTTGTTTTGTTTTACGACATATCAACCCACTTTTAGGTTATTTAATGTTGAATAAAATCATTTTGATAAACAAAGGACTCAGGTTGTTTATAATATCTGCTGCTGCTTAAGGGGTCACCCAATTAAATATTGAACATGCTCATCGCTACTTAACCTCAATAATCTAGCAGGAACCAGTGTTTTCAGCATGACTTAACCGTAACTTATTGGGAAGAATTTCTTTGTCTACTCTCTATAAATAGCCAAATGATATGCATACTTATGGGTCTTGGAAGAAGGTTTTAACATCTAAAAAATGTATATTTAAAGAATGTTTGGTGTAAGAGGTATTTTATTAAGGAATCTCTAACAAAAAACATTGGGAAGCCATATTGCTGCAAGATGTAACTAATCATACAAAATTTAGACTTTCTAACTTGAAAAGAAAAATTAACAATTTTTTTGTTTTGAATGTGAACCACAACCACATATCTATATTTATAATAATTAATACCAGTACTTCCCCTGTTCTTTCAATTAGTGATTGGGCATGAGTTAAAAAAATATTTCAGTTATTTTTAGGTGCAGTACATTGAAGAAATACGATCAGTTTTTCGTGTCTCTCTGTGCTTTCATTTAAATGAATAAATAAATAAATCCCTAGACTTGTTAATGTTTTTAAAAAACCCAGAGTTTTCATTATTTAATCAGTTATCTTCATCTGAAACTAAAACAACTCCATGGTGTTCAAACTGGTTATCTGAACTTATTGCTTATATAAAGCTCAGTATACATTTAAGTTTTTGAATAAATAAAAAATCTCTTATTTTTAGACTGGATTTGTATTCTGTAAAATGTTTGAATCTTCTTGTGTTTATAAAAGTAGTTTCCATGCAATGGATTGTAGCTAAGCCTAGTTGGGACTTCAGAAGGGACCCCCACCAATGAAGCTTTCTTTTGGCTGTGGGTGTTGACCAGTGATGCTTAAGGATGGAACACTGATGGCTGCACAGTTAATTACATGCAACACTCCATGCCTAAGCTAGACGAGTAATTGGAGAGGCCCTCTCCGATCAATTGACTGGTCACGTCAAGCCCTACCACCGATATGATTTTCTTAACACAATTGCCCTTATGGCAAGCCCTAATCCTTTTTATCATATATGAAGATGGTGGCTGAGAGTGTTAATGTCCTGGATATAATGTTAAACTCTATTTGATGGTGAAGTTCCAATTCTGGATCTCTGGGGATTGTGGAGTACCCCTTCATCACCATTACTCCCTGGTCCACACTGACCTGGAGTGGTAGTACCTGTTAGGATCCCATCTATGGGCTAAATAGAAAAAAATAATTTAAAAAAATGTTTTAAAAAATTAAGTTTTAAAAGAAAAAAATGAGTACCCATCAAGAATGAATAAAACCAAACATTTTCAGCATAAAATAACCCAACAAGGGTTGACTTGCCATATAATCCAACCATCCAACAAAATGTATCTATGTGTATTCTGAAAAGGTTTAAGGAAAAACAGCATAAAATAAATGACTTCTATTGCAAGCTATCTGTCTGTTTGTCAGACTATCTATCTATCTATCTATCTCAATCTATTCATATTTATCTATGTATTCATCTATTAGTTCATACCTCACGATCTATCTGTCTTTTTGTCAGTCCGTCTTCTTATACTATCAAAGAATCGTCGTAACTATCTATCTATCTATCTATCGATCTATCTATCTCAGTCCATTTCTCTCTCTCTCTCTCTCTCTCTATCTATATATATATATATATATATATATATATATATATATATATATATTCCAGCCTGACTGTACACTTAAAATCAGACTCATTGATGCATTTTCTATTTCTAATAAAGAAAAGTATCTTTCAGTAGCTAAAAAAAGTTTTAATTATTTTCATCCAGTTTTCATATTTATGTGGATTAGGATTTTCTTCTTTTGCAAACATTAAATAGAATTTTTTAAAATAGAGGAAGACTTCTGTGCATTGAAGAGGAAATAAGTCTGTTTATCTTGTGTATATCCTGATATAGAAGACATCACTTAAAAAAAAACAAACATCAGGCACATGTTTATCAGTAATAACTATCTTTAATTTACCAAATAAAGAAGTAATTATTAATAATCTTCTGACTAAATGTAAATGTATATAGAAAATGACAATGTTTTATGTTTGAATATATTTATATTGAAACTAGATTGTTAATTGTTTTGTTTTATGACATATCAACCCTTTTCACGTTATTTAATGCCAAATCAAGTCATCTTTATAAACAAAGGATTTGGGTTGCTTACAGTACCTGCTGTTGTTTAAGTGACCACCTAATTAAGTATTGAACAGGGTCATCACTACTTAACACTGTAATCAGTTTGAAAGTAGAGAGTAAATTAATTGTGTAATTGCCTTTTCAAGAGACTGGATATTTTTACTCAGAAAAAAACCCAAAACTTTTAGCATGATTTTTGAATATGAAACCGGGTATTAAACAGTATAGAAATTATGAAAACTGACAAAAATCATGAATATTTAAAAGAGGGAATTAAATGAATTAGATTGCATTAGAAATTCAGAATTGAGAAGTGAATTATTTAAATTAGAGTGAAAAGAATATCTGTTTGTTTAAAAGCCGACAGATTGATATATTTGGATGCAAAGTTTAAAGAATTGTGGATTAACCTTAGATTTCCATAAAACAAAGGTTAACCCAAGGAATGTCTGTGGTTCCTGAAATGACAAAATTGAACTTCACATAAGTCAGAAAACAATCGGCAGCAAAAAGACAAGTGATTATATCTTTGTTTACAACAGTCATTTTAAACTAATCAATAAAAGCCAATGCCAAATGTTGTCTTGCTCAGAATATCTTTTATTCGACAACCGCAGAAAAGGCCTGGTTCCTTGCTGGTAAATAACTGCCCGCGCGTCTGGTGAGCCTTGCTCTTTCTCAATTGGACAACACTGACAAGAACATTCTGGCCAATAGCCACCCAGCCGGCACCCTAAACAACAATACTAGATTCTTCATTTCCCTATTTTCATTTATTTCCTAACAGAACAATGCTGGCCCTAGATGACCCCTTCCCATCCCATTTTCAAACAAGGAAGTTCCGATGCCCAAATTTACTGGCTACCCACTTTACATGAACGCTTCTTTCCTTCAACGCAAACAAATCTTCTGGACAAATAGAAAATTCCTGACCTTGCTTTTGGAATATTTGCAGAACATATCAGCATGTATTCTTACAAAGTTCCCTAAATTCTTCCTTGCACCGCCAGAAATTGGTATACCTTAATTTGTTTTTTGTTTTTAGGGTAAAAGCAAAATAGGCATGTATCAGGAATTGGATTTTCCGGAATTGTATTGTCGATGTTTGCCTTTAACATTCAGCATGTAGCTTTGTGTCTTTGGGTTTTAGAAGAATTTTAAACACTTGAAAAACTCTCTGCCTTATTTGATCGTTCATCATCATCAATTTGTGTCGACTGCAAGTATCTTCATTATTCTTTGCCACCTCTCAATCAACCGTCACTCCTGGAAGGTCCTCTACATAGCATCCAGTATCTCCACAGAGCTGATTGATGTAGGTTTTTCCTGGTCAGCCTATACTGATGTGTCCATATGTAGGTGTCTACAGGGGAACATCACTTATGAGGTTTTCCTTGATTCTTCAGCAATGTCCAGCATGTTCTGTTCCTCTTATTTGGATGGTTTGTGTAATAGGAGGAAGTGGTGATACAGTTGCTCTTTTGTAAGGTGCTTCTTCCAGGATTTGTTCAAAACGGCACACAGCATCCTTTTTCTCTAAGGGTTTCATTTGAGTCAAGTGATTCAGTGATTTTTCTTATTTGTGATAGGTTCCTTACAGAAGTTATATAAAGATATGTATTCACCCAACCAGTCTGCCACAGGGTCAATTTTTAAGTGGAGTAAAGTCAGTTTGAATTCAGAATTTTTCTTCTCCTAGGCTGGCTGCCTGCCCTGTCAGTGGGGCTTAGAATAAGTTGGCTGTATCCCCTGTAAGACCCCTCTTCAAAAGGGGGTGTTTGAGGCATGACACTAAACTGCACCTGGTGCTAAGGCTCCACTTCTGGAACATGAGGAGGGAGTACCCCTTCATTGCCATTAATCAGGTTCTCTCTGACCCATACCTTTTAGGGTCCCATTTATGGTTCAAATAGATCTTAAAACTTATTTGTATTAGATAGGAATACTTATTATGTAAAGAAAACTGTATGCAGAAAACCCCTTAAAAAACAACTACACAAATTTAAATATAAACAATGTAGGTGTTTCCTTAACCTCTAGGCATAGAATAAACTTAAATGGGCCAACATGTCATTAAAATTAATCAATCAATTGAATTAGATTAGTTGTCTTACCAAGGCTAAAGAATCCAGTCTGCCCTACTATTTACCCATAGCTAGAAGGATAACAGACTGATTCATGTCTTTCCCAAGGGCAATAATATGAAATGAAACACAAACAGCCTTGTTGAGATATTGAACTCAGCTCGCCAATCTTATTTCTCATAACTGTAATCATAACTCTAAGCATACCTCCTTATAAAGATTTGTATGTTAAACAAATTCTTAATTAAAATGTTGCTTTAAACTTGATTCTAACTAAAGATCCCGAATTCCTATAAACAGGAAGACAAAAATACTTCACATGGATGCTAGAGGTAAATATAGATTTTAGAAGCATGTTCTATACAATATTCATTAAATTTACAAAGCAATTTATAGTCTGGCACACATCGCATAATGTACTTTCTCTTCCTATGTAGTTACTGAGCAGGCTCATTGATACATAACTTAATTTTTTTAAGCATGACTTGACTGTATGTCTTTGCAGTATTCATTGTGGAAATAAATTCTTCATTTTATTTATGTTATATTACATTATAAACATGAGCTTAAAATACCCCTCCCTATGGGCAGAATTTTAAGCCACATAAGCTGACCATAAATTTATTCCTTCAACTTTTTATTGTAGCAATAAACACATGCATAAGTAAATGAGAATTTTAGTAATAGATTTAAGATCAAAACAAGAATATATACATGTAATATATAGATTTTAAGAATAAGTAGATATAGATATGATCTATCTATCTCTCTCTCTCTATATATATATATATCAATTTAAGAATTAATAGATTTTATACAGAAGTTTAAGATCAAAACAGAAAGATAAGTTTCAAAGGAAGTACATGATTGTTATTATAAAATAGATTAATATATTAATAATCAATTAGGTCATTATGTAATTATTATGATATCAAATAAAAGCAATCTGTGAAGCTTGTTTACAGGTTTAGGAATGAAGGAAAATAACCATAATGTGTGTGTCTGTGCCATATATATAGCACATACCTCATCAGGGAACAGAAAAAGAAAATAACTTGAAGTAGTCACAATACTAAATTTGTATGGAAAAAGAAAATTGAGTGAGTCACAATATGATAGATATTAAGAAAGTGCTCAATATATACATAAAGCTGGTTTAGAGAATTCAATAAGTAACTGAAGGTTACCACTTAGCTTCCACCAAAACAGAACACTGTCGAAAAGTTGTGGTACATATGAGTAAATATATATAAAAACACAGTAGAAAGTAGTGTAGAGGGGAACAAAACATGCAAATAGACAGTTAATGATTAAACAACCATTTATTTTTTTAATGTGTGTGTGTATATATATATATATATATATATATATAAAATCCAGCAAAGATGGCACATCATAGTATGATCTTTATTAGAGCAATACACTTAATATGCTCTAATTTTAAGAATAAAGCAATTCCCAGTCCAATTTGCAACTGAGGGATAATTTTCTGTGTTCAGTCTTCATACTGTATGTAATTTTTTTAATCATCCAAATTCTCAATGTATGTTTTTACCCTGCCCCTCTGCTACAAGTAGGATGTGACACAAGGTCAGTCTTTAAGCAGTGTTAATCAGACTGAAAATTGAGTTGAGCCTAATTGGTAGACAATAAATTTCAATCTGACCATTAAAATTGAATAGGTTACCCCACCCCTGGCTTAAATTCTGTTTTACAAAAATCTACCTGTATGCTAAAACACACTATTTTGGATAACCTGTATGCTAATTGGTAACTCTTAAAAAGAAAAAAAATTAGTAGAAATAGCAATTACAACAACATGCCTCTTCTTAAGAATATGATATCCCAATGCATTCTCAAAAAAAAAACTCCCCAAAAACACCCATCTTCAAATGTCATGAAAACCTTAGTTAAGTTTTTCATTTCTTTTAAATAGTAGATATTTAGGTATTTACCCAACCTATTTACTACAGGTAGGATGTGACACAAGACTGCAAGTATGGGGCATCCAGTGAGGATCAAAATCTTTATTCAGTAGTAATGGAATTGTGAGACTAGCTTGCTGACTACTATACCAAAATGTATATATTAATAAGTATATATTAATTAAATTTCAACTAATTTTTTAATTAATAGTTAAAGTTTCAGATTTTGTTATAATCATTCTAAAAATTAGTAGATAATATATTTCAATGTAGTTAAGTAAACATAAAAAGGTTCCTTCTCCTCTGTTTTAGGTCTTCAGTTTGTATACTGTGCACTGAATTAGTAAAATAAAAGTTTTTTTTAAGAGTCAGGAATTCACACAATCATCTGTGAAAGAAGAGAGATATTGGCACAAAAATAGTATATGATCTTAATGTAATGTAATTCTAATCTCAGGAGTTGTGAAATAAAGGAAATGACAAAATATTTCTGTTTCTCTACATGATTGAATGAACAAATGATTGGCCTCAAGTCTTAACCTTTCTTGCAGATATATGCCTGATAAATTCTCTTTTTATTTGTTCAAATCTACATAAATGAGTTTTTATACAAATGCAGTGTTATTCTTGGATAGCTTGTAAACAACAAGTGATGGTGAGCTTGAAGAGAAATGAAGTTTGAATGACATCCCGAGTCCAGCTTGCATTTTCATTTTCCTGATTAGGTTTTTGGTAATTTGCCAGCAAGGTTTCACTCAAGTTATCAGACAGAAAAATGTTTTATTTCTGTTGTTTTTCTTCACTTATAGTGTGTATCGGTTATTTCATTGGCACTGATACTAATATTACTTGGACAGGATGTCATAACTAAAATTATATTAATTCCAAAGATTAAATTCTGCCATAGAAACTTCCAGTTGTGCTTGCTGACTTTGAAGACCATCTGTGAGATAATAAATTCAGTTATGTGCAAAAGTAATTGTGCTAAATTATGATATGAATGAGGGTGGATGTAAAAAATGTCTTTATTATGAAAACTGCTAAATATAAGTAAAATTAATTTGTATAAAGTATGCGATCACCAGATGTGAATTAACTTGGCTCAGTTCATCCAGTTAAACACATGGCACAACAGATATAAGGTTAATACAATTCTGACAATCATCTGTAGGTTGCAGGATCAATCCTGACCATGGGTAATAATAGAATGTTACACATAGCTTAACACTTGTACCCAGTCATGGTTAGTTGAATAAGAACAGTCCACCTTAGTGGATTTATTCAATTGGTTTTATTCAAAGTTCTTTGAAGGTTCCCAAGTTAGACAAGAAAAACTTAAAGAAGGCTGGATGGCACATTGGCTGAAAAGTTGTATATATAAAGATGTGGACAACAGTCCAAATTATCAAGCCCCATCTAAAAAATTCAAACATATAATAAGTAAGATTAATTTGTATAAATATGTGCTCCCCACATGTGAATTAACTTGTCTTAGCTATATGAAACATGTTATATATAAGTAAAATTAATTGGTATAAAGTGCATGATCTCCACATGGGAGTTTACTTGTCTAGGCTATCATGATGTACTGAATATAATCACTGTTGCTTACATAAAATAACCCATACATGAAAATGTATTTTAATTCAATCATTATGTACAACAAATCTATATAAAGATGTAATACTTACATTCAATATCCAGGAAATGTGCTTAGCTATAGGTTATCCTCAGAGAATATGGAATTGATGACCTGAGCTCATATCCTGGATGAAGCTATTAGCTTTTCACTTTTTGTTATTGCCCTTGGGAAAGGCATTAATCCATCTATTTTCCATCTTCAATATAATAATTATAACCAACTAGTAGAATGGTGATAATGAGGATAATTAATTAAAGGATAATAATTATAAACAACTAGTAGATCATGATGGTTGTGGTGTTAATAGTTTGTTTTTTCTGTCATTTTTTAAGGAACATTACAATTAAGTCACCAATCAACTGTAAGTCATCATCTTCTTAGTTGTTGGGGGAATAAAAGACTAAAGAAATAGGGTTGATGGCTAAATTGTAGCTAGTTGAAGGCATACATTTTAAAAGTAACTAATCAATAAAAAAATAATGAAATAAAAAATGAAGATGACTGAAACTTATTCTTATCTGGATAGTGAATGTATTAGATTTCTATACAACTCTATGGTACATTACAGAAACAATTGAAATTTTCTTTGTTGGGCTATTCTGTACAAGTACTCAATGACTTAATTCCACTATTGTCTGAAATAGAAGTTTCCTCTACTTAATCAGGTTTTAACAAATTAATGGCAATTTATTTTCAAGATTTAAATTGTTTATAAATTTCAACATAAAATAAACAATGATAGAATAAACAGGAAATGGAATTCTAAGAGAGGAAAATAATTATGAGAAATGTTTAAATAATCAACATTTGAGTAATGATGGTTTGGTTTGTTGGATTTTATGGCATGTCAACTGTTGTCGGGTTATTTTATCCCAAAAACCTTTTGTTCTATTCATGCTTGATGGGTATTCAGTTTTTTTAAACTCAATTTTTTCTTGACACATTTTTAAAACACTTTTTCTTTCTATTTAACCCATAGATGGGTCAGAGTAGACTTGGGAGTAATATAAACACTACTATTGCGCCTAGTTGGTGGGGCCTAGAATATGCTGACTGCATCCTCAGCAGTGAAACACCCCCACTCCCCCCCAAAAGTGTCCAGAGTGTGATGCTAAACTGCAACTAGTAGTGTGGCTTTAAAATATTGTCTTAAACTCTGGAATGAGTTATCATTTCACAAGTTGTTTTTTTTTATTATTATTATATACCTTTAAATTCTTACATAACCTTTTTACTTCTTCTTATATCTATCTTGTTAGCTGGTCGAATATCTCTACTATCTCTCTTCTATACCATCATCTGCTATTCTGGGCTGGTTTCTCTCAGTCTTCTGATCTTCTTGGTTTAACTTGGGCTGGTCTTAGTCTCTGTTCATTATTTTGTTCTTACAAATGAACACAAGACTTAATCTATTTTTGACATCTTTATTTCGACTTTAGTTTTAACCGCACGCATAACGAGATATAGCTTGTGAATAAGAGACGCCATATTTGAGTTCGCTCTGTTTGGT
The DNA here is from genome assembly GCA_023376005.1 of Doryteuthis pealeii. NCBI lineage: Eukaryota > Metazoa > Mollusca > Cephalopoda > Myopsida > Loliginidae > Doryteuthis > Doryteuthis pealeii. Next base: position 47,755,136 of record CM042143.1, on the reverse strand, counting down.
CACCCAGCTAAATTTGAATCTCTAACTCTATTAACCTACTATGATTTACCAGTTACCAGTTACTTTTTGAATTCTACACTACCGTACATAATTAATAGGCCACATATCAATAAAGTAAAACATCAGCATTACTCTTAGGTCCATTGCTTTGTTGAAACATCCTGACAAAATCATAAAGGATCAGAATATTAGTATAAACATCATTTATGGAATAAACATTAAAATATTAAAAAAAAAACTTTCAACACTTTGTCAATAAAATATAGTTGACTTACATACATATTTTGGTGTCACTTTTATCCTTTCTGTTTTATAAAACCATTTCTTGAGCAAGGTTTTGGGGTGTGAGATAAAAGTGAATTTCATTGCTATAATACTCTTTCCACCAAGGTTTTGAGAGTAAATTTCATTTCATTCAGCAAGGTTTTGAAAGTAAATTTCATTTCATTTCATTCAGCAAGGTTTTGAAAGTAAATTTCATTTCATTCAGCAAGGTTTTGAAAGTAAATTTCATTGTTATAATACTCTTTCACCAAACAGAAGATATTCGATATTATCTAATAAAAAGTATGACATCTGCACTTTTATGTATGGTAGGTGATAGATATCCAGTATACATCACCTAGATATAAATGATTCTTGTTTATGTCAAATAGTATTTATCACTCAAAAAATGGATCAAGTTACCTTTCCAATTACATTAATTTCATACAAAAATGTTTTCTATTGTTCATTTTTACAAAGAATGTGACATACGTAATTGGGAAACGTGCACCTTCAAAAGAGAATGTAGGTGTTTGCCTCTGATACTAAAATGCCAAGCTAAACCAAGCAGAACATAAGGACTTCACTGATAAAATAATTAAAATTTTGAAGTATGAAAGAAAAATTTGATTTGTTGGTACAAATTCTTTAATTGGTTTATACTTAGTTATATAATGTAGGTAGCAACCAGTTGTGTTTGCTACCACACCATACAATCAATTTATAAAAAATGCTAGCTATATATATACATATATACATATGTAAAAAAATAGCAGATTAGGAAAAATCTGACAAAACATGAGAAAAAGTTATGGATAAGTGAATAATGAACACAAACAATTAAATTCAATTAATATTTCACTTCTGTTGGTTTCAGAGACTTCATCAGAATGAATTTATTATTTTAAAACATAATGATTGATAGACGTGTTATTATTCCATTTTCCATAACTTTTCCTCACTCTTGAGCTCTCTTAGGGATTTGTAAAAATCCTTGTGTAAATCTATCTGTACATCAACATGAGCAAGCATTATGGATGTACAGGAGATATATCCCAAATAGAATTATCCCCAACTTATCAGTCAATTGGATACTTTTACCTTTATATATATAAATATATATATATATATATCTTTGAAAGGAAGGAAAAACTCAACACCGTTATTCCATAATTTTATCATTTTTCATAACTCGCGCGCACACACACACACACACAATCACACGTATATAATTATAATCGTCATCAAGTTCAGATTTTATATTCTAATTTCAAGTACTAGTGTTAAATTAATCTTGCAACTTTCTTAGAAAAAACCTCTGGTTAATCAATATCTGCTCTCATGAGGAACTGATCAATAGATCTCACTGCTTGCAGTCCAATAGTCTAACCATTAAGCTATTACCTGAGGACAGTCTTTTTATTTTCTGACTTAGAAGAGACTAGAAGAAGAAGAAGAAGAATAAAAAGTAATAAATCAGAAAATTAAAATGGCTACTGCAATTTATTCCCTAACAATTAGCTTCCATAAGTGGTGTCTGTTGGATGCTGATGGGAGACGTCTTTTATGAATATTGTTGATGGTAGATTAATATAATCAGAGCTATATGTAGGCAGATTGATTTCCTTCCTGTTGAGGAAAAATCACTTCTTAAGGTTCATGCAGTTGAGTATAAGAATCAATGTTCAGAACAGTTTCCTTCAAGAGTGACATCACAAATGCTTCAAAGTATGTCACTTCCACTGATACCATTAAGGAAGAATGTAAATAAATTATCTTTTCTTTGTCATTTCATTCTACCTTTTGACAGGTTTCTTTTCTTTTATGTTATTAATGCAAATGATCAATCTCCAAACAGAATCATATGATCACTTTCTTTATCATTCTTCTTTTTGGTGTTATTATCATTTTTATTATTATTACTATCATCATCTTTTATGAATAATTAAAGAAAATCAGTTGATATATAAAAGCTGTGAAAAGCAATATGCCAATACTTAAGAGTTTTTTTTTCTTATCACCAAAGTAACTAGGAAAAAATGTCTGCTCTTAGTTTTTAAAATGCCATTATTAATATATATATATATATATATGTATGTATATATTTATAGTTATGGTAGCGAAGACATAAAATTAATGTGGCTTGTTAACAGTCAGTTTTTCGCCTATGGCATTTTCAAACCAACTTAGTTTAAAATTCGCAGCTGAGAAACTGATATTTACCTAGCACTGTTGATTTGTCTTTGCTACCATAACTTAGATATACATGCTCTATCAAAGATATTGAGCACTCTTTACTTACTAATATAGCAAACTATATTATCAATGTTTATATATATATATTTATATTTTTGCCTGAAGGCAATTACAATGCGTATATCGCATAAAATTCGATAATTATAGAAGATAATAATGACAAGTGAATTTCGGTAAAGAATTATTCAGTGTGTAGAACATTGTACAGACTGTTTCAACTTTATTAAGTCTCATCAGCAATGTATACTAACGATTTCCCTCCGACAGAAATCGAAATCGGAAATGATACTGATGAGACTTAATAAAGTTGAAACAGTCTGTACGATGTTCTACACACTGAACAATTCTTTACCGAAATTCACTTGTCATTATTATCTTCTATAATTATCGAATCTTATGCGATATATGCATTGTAATTGCCTTCAAGCAAAAATATTAATAATAATATATACTTTATCCAACAATGCTTCTAAAAAAACAAACATCCAAAAATCTTATATATATATATATATATATATATATATGACGGATGTGGGGTAATGGTTACTGACATAGGAAATAGACATGACGAGATGAGTTCAAATCCTGGATGAGTCTGTTTGCATTTCACATAGCCCTAATACCCTTAGGAAAGGTATGAATCCAAATATTCTCCCTCTAGCTAAGAGTAAATAGTAGGGTAGACTGGGCTCTTTAACCTTGGTTAGGTAATCAGTAAAGGAGAATTATAACTGAAAATAATTATAATCAAACATTTATAAATAAATCAAATTTCAGTATATATATATATATATATATATATATATATATATATATATATATATAAATCTCATTAGCTTTTTTCTCAGTCCTCTGCAGGACCCAATTCTTCTCCAATATCTGTCAGACATAGAAATTGCTGGTTTCCTAATTTTACCATGCTATACTCCCTCTCCCTGACAGGGGTTTGAAATTAGTTTTCCTTCTTTTAGACCAGTTAAACTACCACACACACATATATATATATATATATATATATATATATATGTTGAAAAGATGAAAAGATTTTTCTCACATATATACACTGTATCATATCTTAAAATATACAGTAAAGTGTATATATATATATGTAATATCAAGGATGTGAAAACAACAAAAAAAGATACTGTTATAGCAACTATGATGTCCAACAGGCACATAATTATCCAATAACTTAAAAATGCCCAAACCAATTCTTTTGAAAGAACTTTTATATAGCAATTATATCTTCTTCATCCATAAGACTGAGTAAATGTACTAAAAACTGACTGACTAAGATCAAAAGTAATTTTCTTACTTTTTTCAATATCACTTTGAACAAAATGATATTCTAATGTTATTGTTTGTACTTGGTGTTAATGCACTTTCCTTTTTTTTTGCTAAGTAGTTTTCATTATTGAGATTGCAGTTGATCCTGGAAGCTTATCGGTTTGAGACTTGCACAGCATCAGAGAGGAGTATTTTTGACAATGTCACTTTAGGCTTTAATATTAATCAATAACTGTTGCCTATAAGTAATTGCAGTAGGGATCAAATTATGCCATGACTATCATGAAATGAAATATTCTCTCTTCCAATGAAAGTGGCAAGATTTTTTTTTCGGGGTGTGGGGGGACAAAACAAAAAAAAAGAACAGGAACATTTTATCTCTAAACAACATAAGGGCATTTTCAAATATAGAATTGATCTTTTTACTGAATCATTTTTAATTCATTAATTAATTGGTGATAATGATTCCTTACATGCGAATTATTAATTCTATCATTCATTTCAACAAGAATAAAGAAGTGCATATGCAAATATACTGGCTAGCAAACTTAACAGATTTAATGCTAACAAACTTTCCATGATGATGGCATCATAAACACCAACTGATAAATTGACCTACAGGTGGGATCTTAAATTACTAATATGAGACAATGTTTTTGGGAGGCTTTAGTAAATATCATCATGAAGTTAATGGTTAAAACTCCATGTGAACACAACAACATGATTTAAGTCTTGTGACCAAAAAAAAAAAAAAAAAAAAAAAATTTAGTAACTATCAGTACCTGTGGATATACCACAGTATGATAATTTAATTATTTCCTTTGATATGTTTACTTAAAGCTATTGCAAATAGTTCAATATGTAAAACGTATAATAATCTTGATTTAACTCTCTGTCTTTTTTTCCCTTTCTTTCTCTCTTTTCATCATGTTTGATTGAAAGGGATTAGTGTTATTGCCTGTACACATCCTCCCCTCTCTCTTTCCCACTTTCCCATACTCTTATTCTTTCTTCCTTTCTTATTATATTTTTTCTGTGTTGCATGTCCTTATTTCCCTTTCTTTCTATATAATAAAAATGGAATGGTCCATTATGTAGCTGAATCGATGATACTCATAAGAAATAAGAATTTGGCAGATAAGCAACACCAGATAATCAGGATTTACATTTTTGCATTTCATCTTGGAAGATTTGAATGGTTTCATTTTACTCAGAGGGTGTTGCAAGACAATAACAGTTGTACAATTAAGGAACACAAGTATTAATATATAGATGACATTTTGCTTCTATTTAGGAAGGATTCTAATTAGCATTCCTTTATCATTTCTATTATGTCAAGTATTTGATGGACACAGACCCCACAAAATTATCATCCACTTGCAAATTGGACTGGAAACTACTTTATTATCTACGTTAAAGCCTTTTAAGTGTATTATTACTTAAATGAAAGTCTTACTATGATATGCTGTGTTTGCTGGGTTACAGTTATATACATACAAACAAACAAGATGTCTCCTGGTTATGATGTTAAACTGTATTTAATGGTGATGTTTCAATTTTAGATCTCTGGGAAGTGTGGCGTACCCCTTTATCACCATAATCCTAGGTCCACTCTGACCTGGAGTCATAGGATCCATTCTATGGGTTAAATAGAGAAAATGAGTTTTAAAAAACGTGTTTAAAAAATTTTTGAATACCCATCAAGAATGAATAAGACTAAATGTCTTCAGCATAAAATAACCCAACATGGGTTGACATGCCATAAATCCAACCCATCTACAAAAAAATGACATTTTAGTAATATATAGATTTCTCCCAGTTTAAGATAATTTTGAATGTCATAATAGATTTTTGTTTTGTAGTCATATAAAACAAATCAACAAGCATATAAGTTTTTGAAATGCATTATTTCTTGAACAAATTAGAGTTGTTGAGCATATTGAAAAGCGTTAATATTTAAAAAAAATATTTATTTGTTTTTTATTGTTTAGTTTTTAATTTTTTGTTATCCTTTATTTATTTATTTATTTTGAGTGGCGTTAAAAAAATAAATTATGCTTGCAAAGAGAGACTATTTTTAATCTTCAAATGAGATCTGTTGAAAATGATGCTCCCAAAAGCATGAAATATAAGTTTAAACTATATAGGGCAACGTGGGTGGCCTGATATAGTTTGGTTGCAAAGAGCACTGGCTGATTGCAGGTCACCTATGTATAAAATGATAATTATGCTCTGTAGGGTTTCAAATTATATTGGCAGCCATCATGATACTCTAAATGCTTCAGTGAAAATACAGGATATTATAAATTAATTACACATTCAGTTCACACACAATCATATCTTTCGACACATATAAAAACATACTTACAGATATGTGAGTACATATATTTATATATATATATATATATATATATATATATATATATATATATATAGAGAAGGAAAAGTATGGTGTGAATGAAAAAATAGATATATATTATAGTGTGAAAAAAAAATAACATAGTGAAAGAAAAGGAGATCTTTTTACATAGTGAGCTAAGAAGTTATATTTACTAGGCAGATATTTACTTTTCTCTATGCACACAGACAGACATATATATCTCTTTTTCTCTATCTGTCTGTCTGTGTATATACAGCAGTCCTGTAATATAGCATGATTTGTAACATTGTAGTTTGTGATATAAGGCAGCTGGATATTAATTCCAAAGCTTTCTGTGCCCTGTTAGCAGGCCCTAGAATATGCTGAGTTTATCCCCTGCAGAGGGATAAGACCCCTCCAAAAAAAGGGGTGTCCTGGGTATGACACTAAACTGAATCTGAAGCTAAGGCTCCAGTTCTGGAGAGTTTATATTTCCACTTCATTGCCATTACTCCCAGGTTCACTCTGACCCGGACTGGTAGTACCTGTTAGGGTCTCATCTATGCGTTAAATAGAGGAAAAATGTTTAAAGAAATGAGTGTAGACAAAACACTCACAGAGGCTCTCCCACCACTATGATCCTACCAAATCCACTGGCAGCAGCTCTTGCACATGTCACTTGTTTACACTGAAAAATCACTATGTGACCACCCCTGTCATCTTCTGGTTTGTCTGTAAACCAACACTGAGCCTGATATTTGTATCTTTTGCAATAGGGTAAAAAATACCAAGGAAATTTGGTACAGTCATGGGAGAAATTAAGTAGGCAAAGAGTTAAGAAACAAGTTCAAAAAATGTTTATGATGATGTACAATGGACACGATTCTCAAACCTCTAGACATAAAATAACCCTATATGGGTTGTCATGCTGTTAAAATCAATCAATCAATAAATCCCAAACTGTCTTTAAATTCTCCCAATCGTGATATTGATTCTTTCACTAATCAATTTTTTCAGGGCTTGTGGGAATCTGCTTCATATTTAAATGATTAAAATTGATTGGTAATATACTGACAATCCTTGTCATTTAAAAATCACTTTGCCAATAAAAAGACATTAATCCAATTATTATTTTTCTGCATTAATTGTTGAATATACATTAAAAAATAAAAACAAAAAACACTTAAATCAACTATGAATATAAAAAAGTGACAAAATATTTTAAAATACATTATTTTTGTATGAATATGAAATTGACTAATTTAATCTGTCCTGGACATGACAGTATGCTGCATTCTAAAATTCCTCCTACATTGTCATTACTCCCAAGTCCACTCTAACCTTGGGTGTCAGTACCTGTTTGGGTCCAATCTGTTTAAGATAATATTTCAAGTTATTTTAAACTGTATCAATCTTTAAATGCTGATATTGCAACTAAGAATAAAGTGTTTGTCTCTTTAAACTGATTGGTTGGTTGATTGATTGGTTAGTTCTTTTGTTTTACGAAATATCAACCCTTTTTGGGTCGTTTATTACTGAATCAAGTCATTTTGATATTTGTTTTCTTACGGTGCCTATTGTTGCTTAAATGGTCACCCATCTAAGTATTGGACAGGCTTATCGCTGCTAAACTTCAGGGATCTAGCAGGAACTGGTGCTTTTGACATGACCTGACTGTAAGCCTTAAAGTGAGTGTCTACTTTACTAATACACTAACTCTTGAAATATTCCTGTCGGCTGGGGCGTTAGAATGCACCGACTGCACCTCTGCAGAGAGGTAAGACTCCCCCAATGGGGCCACCTGTTGGCCGTGGGTGGCGACCCGTGATGCTTAAGGATAGAGCCCAGGTGGATGAGCAGTTCCTGACCATGCAATACTCCACTTTGGCCCTATCTTGGGCTAGACGGGCGGTCGGAGAGGCCCCCTCAATCAATCGGCTGGTCATGTCAAGCCCTAGCACCTATAGGATTTTCCCAACCCCATTGCCCTTATGGCACACCCTACCCCTTTTTATCATATTGGTGCTAGAAGGCGGTGGCTGCGGGTCTACATGTCCTGGGAATGACGTTAAACTCTATCTGATGGTGAGGTTCCAGTTTTGGAGGTTTGGGGAATGTGGAGCACCTCTTCATCACCATTGCTCCCTGGTCCACTCTGACCCGGAGTGGTAGTACCTGTTAGGGTCCCATCTATGGGTTAAATAGAAAAATGTATTTATAAAAAAAATTGTATTATCCATTAAGAATTGATTTATTTCAAAACTTTATTGGCATTAAATGACCCACTGAGGTTGATATGCCGTAAAACAAAACAAACCAAACCATCTTGAAATATTGTGTGACTTGTTAAAACCATATAATTGTGTACTATATATTATTATTATTAGAATTAGAATATTTGAAATCATATAACTGTGTATCAGATAGGAATAATTAGAAATCATACAAAGGCTTGTAATTTATTAGTATATGACAGGAATAGTTAATTGGAGAAATATAATATTTATCATATTATTATGACATAGGAATAATAACTTGAAAACATAATTGCTTGTAAAAATGTAAAAGAATTGACTTCAGCATTATACAACCCATAAGGGGTTGAAAACTAACCAACTGAACCTAATTTTAATAAATCACATGATATATGAAAGAATTTTATGATGTAAATAATGTCAGATTTAAACTTGGTCAGGCCCTAAGCTACTCAAAGCTTGGAGGCTCCTTGTTTAAAAAAAGACAAAATTTATACAAGAAATTTGAAGGCACAAAAAGAAAATACTCCTTTTTTCTTTCTTTTTTTTCTGTTGCCTCATCAGATTGTGAGGCCCCAAGGTGTAGCTTGTTTAGCTTACCATAGACTACCATGTATATTGTGCATGTATATATAACACACCCTGAATTTCAGACAGAAATTCCAAGGAAAAAAAATTCTCTTGTACATCATGCAGTACTTTAGATATTCTAGGAAAGGTCACCAGACATAAGAAAAATAAAGGTAATTTTGAATGAAAAAAAGTATACAGTATACACAAATATGGCATTGTATGTAAATATTTTTTTAATACTGAATTTTGATATACTTTGTAATACTTGAATATTGTAGTTTTTATTAAGTAAGAAAGAAAGAATTTCATTTAATTCTTATGAATTGCTGTCATTCACCTATTATCATTATGGTCAGGTCATGCTGAAAGCACTGGTTCTTGCTAGATTACCAAAGTTAAGCAGTGATGAGCCTATTCAGTACTTAAGTGGGTGATCCCTTAAGAAACAGCGGGTGCTGTAAGCAGCCTTAGTCATTTCTTTTATCAAAATGATATGGTTTGGCATTAAATGACCTGAAAAGTGTTGATATGCTGTAAAACAAAACAACCAACCTTTCACCTATTATCACCTGTCCTTTAATAGTGTTCATAACCACCTCCTATTATCTAGAGTTTCGTTATGATATCGGTGGCTTTCTTTTATCTTAACACATTCATTATAAAGTGAAACTATTGTATCTATAAAAAGCATGATAAAACAATATTGAGATAGTTTTTAATTTTTGAAATTATAAAATGTTAAATTTTAATGATGGCATGTGCACAGTTGAACAACATATATGATAAAAAATGTCATCTAGATAAGTCAGAGGATGGGGGGGGGGTACTTTTGAATCACCAAATTTTGATGAAAAACAGGATTGTGCAAGTGCAGTACACTCCATACTAAATCTATCTGTATGGGATTTTTGTTCTAGTCTCATAAAATGAATATTGATTTCAGAAGTAGGATTTGAAGATGAGGAAGATATGAAAATTAATATAATAATGCTGCTTTAGCTCAATCGGTATCAGCCTTCACCTTGGAATTGCAAGGTTCCAGGTTTGATACCAGTCTTCACTAGCACAGCACATAAGTTGCACAGCTTGGCTAATCTGATCTGAGTTATAAAGTGGGGAGCTAATGATAGGTGTGGTCCTATAACTCAGCAAAAAAAAAAAAAAAAAACAATCTTCCTGGGCCTGCGCGAGTGAAAAAGAAAAAAGTCTTTCTTGCTGTCCAACTGATACCGACAATAGGCCATTCTGATTATATTAAAAGAGGAGTTTCAGAAGTGCTTCGACCAATAAAGATCTCACTAGAATAAGTATGTTGAATGCCATGGGGACTATTTTGTCAAAAATTAATGTTAGTTCTTCGTTCATTTCTGTCTGTAAATAAAATTTGTGTTTTTATCCTTTCTGAACTCACTACAAACAACACACATACACACATACACACATATAACAGGAGTAGGTGTGTGAAAGTAAAGAGATAAAGAAAAGAAAACTGAATAAATACATTCTAAAAAAATTCTACCCCCCCTCCTCAAATGGATGTAAAAGGCAAAAATCTTGTATAAAAAATTAATATTCATCCAACAATCATGTTGTTCAATTGCATGAAACTTGGAGTAATGGACAATAATTGATATTGCAAACTTTTTAATATTTTTCATAAATGTGTTGAGTACGTTTTTAGAAGAATTTTCTCATATATATTTATGTAGACTTTTGGCCTCAAACATCATTATATATGTGTGTGTGTGTGTGTGTGTGTGTATATATATATATAAAAACCAAGACACATATTAACGAGACCAAATGAGGGAAAAATCCCTTATTTAATTTAAAATTCAAAAATGGATTATATATTCAAATTTTTAATACATAAATTGCATTTTTATCATTGGCTATGGTAAAATATGTAAATCTATTGTTTATTTTTTCTATGAAATCATGTATGCAAACTTATTGCCATATTAGACAGTTTGATTTTAGATCTTATGTTTTAAGTTTGGGCTGTGATTTTGTTTAGCGTTCAGATAATTTACCATTTTTTCTTTGAGTGAAAAATAGAACTTAATATTGTGAAATGTTAAAAATGATATATCAAAATTTATAAAAAGAAAAAAGAAAGAAAAAAAAGTGGATTTCTTTTTTTGTGTGGCATTCCTTTTAAACTAACTGACATATCTGTCTACATTGGGCAGGTATATGGTGAAGATTTGGATCCCTCCTGGTTATTTAACTAACTTAAAATTTAGTTACACATTTATTTCTCTTAGTTTCAGACATTAAAGTTAATTCATGAAAAAGAAAAGAGATTTATCTATTAAATTTTTAAAATATTATCTTAAAAAGTAATAGTGCTCTGTGAACAATTGAATCGGAATTTGTAGGTAAATACTTTTTAAAAAATTGGTTAACACTTAATCTAAACATTTTTGTTTTTTGTTTAAGTTTTTAGATCTAAGTAAGCATATATGATAATCTTGCATCTTCAGCTTGAAGAACTTCTTACAAACATTTAATTGAATACAAATAATTATTTTAGCAAGACACTGAACTTTCAAATTTTGTAAATTTAAATTCTGTGTAATTAATTATGTCTTATAGCAAAATGGCTTCCTGCTGATCATTATTTAATGTTAGAGGATCGCATTCAATCAGAGCTCTGTTTCTCCTTGAGGATCAATTTCATTTTAATGTTAAAACATTTCCCTGGGTCTAGTAATATGCATGCCAAATTTGCTAGCTCATCATCAAACTGTTTGACTCTGTGCAGAGACAGACAATTATAATATAGAAGATTAAATAATTTTTTTAAAGAAGTTGTTTATTTAAAAAGAAGAGAAAAAGCAGTTATCATTAGTTAAAAACAGCACAACAGGAATATAACCATATGAAGTTATGAAAAACCTTTAACCAAATCATAAAATTAATACCCAAGCTTAACTAGAGGTATATTTTTAAACGCTCTGTACCCTGCCGGTAATAATTGCCTTCAGATAAAGAGCAATTACAATTGGGTTAAGTTAGCACAACAGAAATATAACCTTTAACTAAGTTATGAAATTAATACATAAACAGTATTTGAGGTATATTTTAAAGGTTCTGTACCCTCCTGGTAATAATTGCCTTCAGATAAAGAGTAATTACTATTGGTTAAAGTTAACACAACAGAAAAATAATCCTTTAACCAAGTTATGAAATTTATATATAAACTGTATCTGAGGTATATTTTTAAAAAGTTCTATACCCTCCTGGTAATTCAGATATCATACAATTTTTTTAATTCTATATTTAATTATAGATTAAGGAAATTATTAAGAGGAGAAAATAAAGTTTAACAAAGGTTAATAATGATCTTTTTATTCTGTTTAAATTCCAGACAGAGGTGTTGTCAATTTTTATTTAAAGATGGCTGCCTTTCAAATCTGGTTCTTCTGAATTTTCTATGAATCCTTCAATGACTTATAGACAGTGTATTAGAACATGTGCTCTTCTGTAACTCTGTGACAACAAAAAACAATCAGACAAAAAACAAAAACATGTTTGTACATACAGGCAGATAGACATACACATGTAAATATCTGTAGAAAATTTAATATATTTATGTCTCTCTCTTTCTCTCTTTTTTTCTCTTTTTCTTTTAATAAAAAATATTATATGATGGAGAATACAAATCAAGGAATTATCATAGAAATTACAAATGTAATACGGTATAAAAAAATGTCTAAAACATAAACGCTTTCATTTTTTTCTTTTCTTTTTTTTTCTTTTTCTTTTTTTTTATTTGAGTTGAAATTAGCAGCAATTTGGTCCAATCAGAGTCTTGCCTAATTGCATGACTCAGCAGGGAGAAAAAAAAAATTGGGAGGGGGGTGCAAAAAAAAATTGATAAAAAAAATGAATAAAGATAAAAATGAGGCATACAGTTATTTTCTCAAGTTTAAAAAAAAAGTAATTTTATCTAAATGATTCTCATTACACATCACAGGCATCATCTTGATAATCATCATCACTGTCTTTACTGTCATCATTACTGACATTAACAAAGTCATTATTGATAATATCATCATCATCATGGCATTTTAATCATGAACATTACTATTGCTATTATCATTATTCTTAACAATGTTGTCAATGTCACAATTGATATTACCATCAATGACACTTCCACTATCATCATCACCATTACTAAAAACATAATTATAAAACATGTTTTAATTCTTATTGAATTCTACCCTTTAGATATGCTCTTTGGATATCTTGTGTGTATAATAATAGAAATTTTCCCATCCTGTAATAGCAATCGATATTTAGCTCCTATTTAAAACTCTCTTTCAACACTTTTATTGGAATTACAGGCTTACCATTCCTATAAAACCAGCACTACATAATCTTCCATAAAACTCTGATATTGAACCAATTATAAAGAAAGAAATGGAAGATTTCATTTAGCAGAAAACAGAAAATGTTTGAGAATTAAAAGTTCATCCATAGCAAAGATCACAGCTGTTTTGTGAGGTAGGGGCTGAAAAGTTCTTGGCTCAACCAAATAGGACATTATTTTAAAAAAAATGATTTTAAATTTCTTTTTTTTTTTTAACTAGGGGACTTTATTGTATGAAATGTTTTAAGTGTCAGAATAAATATGTTTAATAGAATGAACATTTCCTTTTGGTCAGGCTGAGAACTTTTCAGTACACTCTCATAATGTTTGATCAAATAAAATTAACTTAATTTTCATCTTAAACATTACTGTAAGGATGATGCTGATATTGACAGAAAGTTTAAGAACCGGCATCACAAATTTTCCTTTCATCATCACCACCACCATAATCACTGATGCTCAGTTAAATAAAATCAACATCATTTCCAGCTTAAACATTATTATTATGATGATGGATGTTGGTGGTATTGGATGTAAGCAGTGATGATGATGATGGTATTGGTGGTGATGGATGTTGGCAGTGATGATGATGGTGTTTGTGTTGATGGATGTAAGCAGTGATGATGATGATGATGTTGGTGATGGATGTGGCAGTGATGATGATGGTGGTATTGGTGGTGATGGATGTTGGAAGTGATGATGATGATTGTTAGAAGTGATGTTCGTGGTGATAGAGGTTAGTAGTGATGATGATGGTATTTGTGGTGATGGATGTTGGTGGTGATGATGATGGTATTTGTGGTGATAGAGGTTGGCAGTGATGATAATGATGTTGGTAATGATTGATATTGGCAGTGATGATAATGATACTAAAATTGATCATCATCATCACAAATTCTGCCATCCATATCCTCATCCTCATCATCTTTACTAACACTCTGTGGTTAAGATACAAATGACAGGGATCTTATTTAATCTAACATCATAACAGCTTAGAAAAGAATAAGCATCAGCATCACAAATATTGCTATCCTCCTCCTCCTCCCATCACAGTAAATCAAGATTTAATTTTTTTTTCTTTGTTGACAAGGCCAAGAGAGTAAATTACTAAAAAAGAATAAAAAGACAAAACAAAAGAAGCAATTTGAACAAAATTATTCCAAGAGATTCTACCTTGAAAAGAGCCATTTTGTGATTTCTTTTTTTTTTTTGGTGTGTTTGAGACGACTGAAGAATCTTTAAGAACTAACTCATTTCCAAATTAAAATAGTGCAGCATTCCAAATGAATAAAGGATAAATTATAACAAGAAACCATTAAATCAGAAACAAAATTTGAAAGATTTACCCCTACCCCTCCCCGCCAAAAAAAAATCCATTCTAACCCTTCATATTATCCAAAATCTTAAACAGAAGGGATTGTTACCCATAAGATTCAATTTATCTATCATTTTCGCATTAATTTTACATAATACTAAAGGGTTTTTTTTTTCTGATATATTCCAATTGAATAATACACATAGATACACGTGCACAAAGAAAAAGAATGCAGTGAGTACAGATAATTTCTGCGGGATTTTATACATAAGAACATCAGACCCAACAAGAACGAAAATCATTCCAAATTGGTGTGTAGTTGAAAACCATTCTCAGAAACAAAGGAATAATGAGTATTCAAAAATCTATGTCTGCTTTAGCTATGAGTACATTAGCCTTGTCACATTTTGAAAATACCAGAATTCATTTTTTTTTTTTTTTTGTAAAGGAGGGGAAGAATAAAGGATTATTTTTGTGACAAATGTTATTACTGCAGGCAACAGAGTTAAGGAGTCATCACTGTTCAATGACAATGGGTTTTACATTCCCCACATTTTCTTTTCAGTTTTGTCTTGCCTTCACTAATTTTTTTAATTTTTTTTTTTAAGTATATGAAATCTTTCTGATGATTCTTCTTTCTTTTCCTTACCCTCATCGATATTTTTTTTTTAGTGCCAGGGAATGTCTTCTTTGAAAGACCAGGGAATGTCTTTTCTGAAAGAAGGCCAAAATGCCATTAAAAAAAGGGGGGGAGTAAAAAAAAAAAAAAGCTACAGATTACCCACTGGCTGTGGTGTTATTTGCATCATCAGGATCATGCACGCACGCACACACACACACACACATAGCTGTGTTGATGTATATATACATTTGCACATGTATATGCAAGCACATGCATTAATTAATCTATACATACAATTTGCACTCATATACTTATATTTACATATATTATATATGATTGAATGTAAAGTATTACATGTTTATACAGATGCCTTTAGATAGATATGAAGATGCTGAAATCAATGCATAGATAGATATTAAAATACTGATATATAGGAATAGACAGATAAATACAAAAATACATGTATATACATATAGATAGAGAGAGAGATTGATTCATAGATAGATATTAAAATACGGATATATAGGAATAGACACATACAAAAAGATATGTATATACATATGTATAGATTGAGAGAGTGGGAAAGAGGAGAAAAGGTTATTATATATGTGTATAGAAATAGAAATACATAGATAAATGTGAACAGGATGATTGATAGAAAGATGAAACGGTTGATGTAAGTATATGTGTGTGTATATATATGTTTGTGTATGTGTGTATAGATAGTTAACTATGAAAAGACCATATATATACAAAGAATAAAGAAAGATAGATAAATATGAAAAGGTTGATATGTGTATATATGTATACATAGATACCCATTTCAGCACAAATATTCCTACATATACATGAGAATATACATCCATTGTAAACAGTACCAGTATACAATGTCTGTTAGAAACACATCCAACCATTTTTAAAATCTTAACAACCAATCAGAGGTGATCTTATTGCATATGTCTGAATAGGCACTTTCCTGTAAAGTTCTTAGTGAGGTGATACTGAGTGAGGTTCTGTACTGTGTGACTTTTGTATTCACATTTACATCTCATAAAGATTTCCCAAAACTAGAATTACCATTTAAAGAGAGATTTAGTATGCAATCAAGGATTATTCAATAAGTTTGTAAAGTTGAAGGAATACTGAGATTGGTGGGTGAATTCCTAAAAAGAATTTGAAGGGAATTAAGGTGCCATAGCCCTAGGTAGGTTTATTTTTTTTCTTAATATTAAATGGTTGGATGCTTTCCATATTGACCTAAATACATTGCATTTCATATTAGTATATCCAACTGTTCTTCCTCTAGCTATGAGTAAATAGTAGGGCAGACTCGGCACTTTAATTTTGGTCCACTTAAGAATTGACCTTGTGCTACATCCTGCTTGTGTGGAGTAGTTTGGTAAATATATACATAGCACATTTAGTAATTCTATGTTGAATCTATAAAGACAAACTATTTCCAATTCCACAAATTTTGTTCCTCTGATGTAGTAATAGATCTATATTCCTACATTTTTAGGTGATGGAATGCTAATTTTCAAGGCATGAAATATTTTACTACTTAGATAATTTGGAGGAGGGATTCTGCATGGCTCTGGACTTTGACATTGAAGCGAGCAGTTTGAACTCAAGTCCCATTATTATATTCAAGGTATAAACCCTCTCATCCTCCAGCTATGGGTACCACTACTATTCTTCTACAAGAAAGGCTTTGGCATTGAATAACCCTTAAAGGTTGATAAGCCATTAAACCAAAGAAACCAAACCAAACCTTAAATAATTAGAGCAATATAATCTGAAAATTAAAAATAACTTAGAGTTTCTGTTTGTATGAAAGTTATTTAGGTAATATTATCTTGAATTTATCATTAGATAAAGCTTTGTCAGATGATATTAATTTTTTGGATAGTATTTGTTATTTCTTAATTGCTTATGTTGTAAAAGATACAAAATAGCCATTATTCCCTTCAAACGTATAATTTTTGTGCCCTCAATTGTCACATTTATAAATTAACCTATTTTCCATTAAAAAAGAAAATGGACAAATTGCACATTTTCATTTATATAAAGTCTGAATAAAACAACATATACATCAAAATCTATATGTATTAATATTAAAGTTATACAAAAATTAATGAAATATTTAGAAAGTGAGTATTATTTTGATATTTGTTACTGTTATATAAATGACTTGCATGTATCAGTCCTTACTCAGATCACAAAAGCAAAGTTTGAAAAGAAAAAAATGTCTTTTCCATTTATTTAAAGCATAAGCAATTTAGAAATGACATTTTCTGCCCAGGAACAAGAAAATGTATAAATAATAAGGAGTCATCTTCACTCTGGATGTTAAGCCACTCAAATTAGTAGAATATCTTATCAACAGAAAGTGATGTCAATATATAATATATATATTTACCAATTCCTCCGCACGAGCAGGATATGACACAAGGTCAATTTCTTAAGCAGAGTTTAACAGGTTTGAATTCAGAGTTTTCCTTCTCCTAGACAGGTTGCCTTACCAAGGCCGAGGAGCCCGGTCTGCCCTACTATTTACTCATATCTGGAGGGAGTATAGTTGGATTCATACCTTTCCCAAGGGTATTAGCTCTATGTGAAATACAAACAGTTTTGTCTAGGATTTGAACTCTGGTCGACGAGTCCATTTCCTATGATTCTAACCATTATGCCATGCACTTCCATCAATATACAATATAAGAAAGGCATGGACTGTTATAGACAGATTATCAATCATAAGGAAATCTGATCTCTCTGATAAGATAAAGCAAAAATTATTCCAAGCTGTAGTCATGTCAGTGCTATTGTATGGCTGTGCCTCTAATGGACTCTAATGAAACACTTAGAGAAAAAGCTAGTTGGTAACTGTAAGTAAGTAATGTCGTCGGGAAGCCTAAAGTCAGTATCGGCCAATCAGCGAGGGAGTCTATCCCCTTTTCACTAGCGCTAGACAAAGGAGATTGTTTTTGTGTCTGAGGTGGAGCGCCACACCTACCATCAGCTCCTTACTTTACCGCACATATCACTGTGCTACTCATACGCTGAGTTGGCGAGGGCCGGTATCAAACTAGGAACCTTGTGGTTTCTAGCTGAATGCTCTACCAACTGAGCTAACCCGGCACTTCGACTGTACAAGGATGCTAAGTGCTGTCCTGAACAATAATTGAGGCAGCACCCCACATAAGAGTAGCTGTACAGCCACTTGCCACCTGTCACACAAACCATCTGGGTAAGACGAATAAAACAAATAAAATTTTAAAAATGTATAGTGAGATGAAGTATTGTTAGTTATTAACTTTTTAACTGCTATTTCTTTTATCTTAATATCAGTTGCTTTTCATTACAAATGCTGAGATTGCCATTCTTTTGAAAGTTATGAGTTATTTGACTTTTACGTACAACTGTAAAGAAATCCTTGTGCATTAATTCAATCCTGTGAGATTTTCACAAATTTCCCTATCATTTTTAAGGCCTCAGTGACCAAAGTATATGTGATATTTAATATGATGATACTCAAGTGTAGCTTGGGCATGAAATTAAACTGCATTTAGTTGTGATGTTCCAGTTCTGGAGCTCTGCGGAGTGTGGAGTACCCATTACTCACAGATCCACTATGACTT
Organism: Doryteuthis pealeii; assembly: GCA_023376005.1. NCBI lineage: Eukaryota > Metazoa > Mollusca > Cephalopoda > Myopsida > Loliginidae > Doryteuthis > Doryteuthis pealeii. Next base: position 47,736,189 of record CM042143.1, on the reverse strand, counting down.
AGAGTGTTAATATCTGTTTGGGTCCATATATAGATTGAAATAGATCTTTTTGCAAATTATTTGTATTAGATAGAAATACTTAACATCATATAACCACATGTAAATATAAATGTACAATGTATGCAATTCCCTAACCTCTAGGCATAAAATAAACCCAGATGGATTGAAATGTCATTAAAATCACTCAATGTACTACTTATAAGATAAGAAATTTAAAATTTAGTCAAAGGCAAAAAAAATTATATGTATATTATATAGCAATATACTATTCATTTGTTTTTGCATTAGATGTAATACTATGCTTCCTGGTGCAGTTTCTCATCACATACATGTAGATGAATAAGTCTGTAGCTTGAGAAATTTGATCTGGACTTTTCACTGTATATTGATTGATCTGTGTATAATATTAATCACTGACTGAATCAAGTTATTAATTATCTTTGGGAATATATATATATATAGGAAACGCGTGGTGTAATGGTTAAAGTCATAGGAAATGGACTCGTCGCCCCGAGTTTAAATCCTGGATGTGGTAATTGCATTTCATTTACCGCTAATACCCTTGGGAAATGTATGAATTCTACTCTCCCTCCAGCTATGGGTAAATAGTAGGGCAGACTGGGCTCTTTAACCTTGCTTAGGCAACCAGTCTAGGAGAAGGAGTTTAACAGGAAGGAATACTCTGAATTCAAACCTGTTAAACTCTGATTAAGAAATTAACCTTGTGTCACATCCTGCTCATGTGGAGGGGTTGATATATATATATATATATATATATACATACACAATTACACACACATACACAGAAATGTATGGTATAAAAGTTTCAAGTTAGTTTACGAGTCAAGTACAAATACTGAATGAGGCTATTTGCATTTCAATTTGAGCTAATGCCCTTGGGAAAGGCATGAATCCACCTCACTTCATGCCAGCTATGGGTAAATAATAGAGCGGATTGATCTCTTCAAACATGGTATTGTCTAGAAAAAGGAAAAACTTCACTTAAAAATTTCTCTTGTGTTGTATTCTGCTACAGAATAAGAGTTGGATAAATACACATAAAAATATGCACATAAATCTTTTCATATTTTATTTATATTCTTTTTAATCCGCATGTCCCATTTTAGGACTAGGATAATCACAGCTCTCCACACCCTCTCCTGTCAGTAAGCTGCAAATAAATCGGAGAGATAGTGGAGTGGTTTCCCACTGCCATCTCCATGGTTTGGATTCAGAGTTGTCCTTCTCAAAGACTGGTAGCCCGCCACCACAGCGAGAGAGCCCAATCAGTCCTGGTATTTGAGCTGTGTCTGTGAGGGAGAAGTGGATTCATGCCTTTTGTAATTGAAACTCAAAATCAGTTGCTAAATCTGATTTCTGCACTCGTAAATGTTATGCCACCCTGCATTTCAACTGATGACTATAGTCATGTAAATATATTTATAAATATATATATTCATAGACATATACTTTATATATATATATATATACATACATATATATATATATATATATATATATATATATATATATATGTGTGTGTGTGTGTGTGTGTGTGTATTATAAAACTATGTTTACAGACTATGTATATCTGTATGTATGTGTAACTGTGGGTTTCTCTAAATGTATAAGTTTGTGTGTGTATATATATATATATATATATATATAATGTTAAAGTTCCATCTTGCAGATATAATCTTCTTCACTGGAATGACTAATCCATTTGTGATGTGTTATAATTTACACTCATGAGGGCACCACTTGAATATTTTGAGGCAGCTGCTTGATCTCTGATTACCTACTCCATTAAGCTCTAGCCCTTATACAACTCTAATCAGTAGACATTTTTCAGTCATTTTCTGTACGTCTTTTTTTTCTTTTTTTTTTTTTAAAGTGATAACATTTTTTTCTTCCTCTTCTTCCCATCCTTCCTTCATTCCTTCCTTCTTTGCACTTTCAAACCCGCCCTTGTCTTCAGATCTCCATCATAGGGTTAGAGGCTGGTAGATCTAATGAATGATGTTGCATAGCCAAGAGCGGCTTCTTCTTAAATTACCCTATTACTTATGCTGCCATTTTTATGAGGTGAAGAGAGACAACCTCACATGTACTAATATATTTAGCTGGAGGAGCACTGACCCAAGTTTACTTATGGAAGCAACAAGCCTGCACAACACTAGAAAACTAATACAGTGACCTGTCTAAATAAAAATGGGGAAAAAAATGGAAAGAATTCCTATACAATAAACCTGGGTGTCTACTCATGGACTTCTAAGTGGCTTATGGACACATTTTAAAGTGAAAACTGGTAAATTTGCAAGACACCATAAGTAGCTTAATTTGCATGACATCTTAGGTCAGTGGAAAATGAGATTAGTTCATACCTATATCTCTATTCAGTTTCAATAATATAGAAATGTTGTCTTGACTTTCCTGTTGAAGTTCACATTCACTATCTTGAAAATGTCATCTGGTCAGTTAATTTAAATCTTACATCATGGAATTAATGCTCCATTTCTAGGCTCAGTAAAATTTTGAAGACTAGAAAAAGCATGAGATAGGGTTGAACTTTTTTGCTGGCATTGATATTCTTGTTAGAACTGATTCTTCTCATGTTTTTGATTTGTTCCTTGTTCTCTGTTAATGTGAAAATGTTTCCAAGTACTCTAGCCACCATATATATATATATATATATATATAATATATATATATATATATATATATATATATGGGGAGTGAAATAGGGTATTAAATCATAAAGTATGTAGAAAATAGAAAAACAAAAAATATTCCAAAAGATGAGTTTCATTATTGATATTTATTATTCATTTATTGATGGTGAAGTCAACGTTTTTTCAGAAGTCATCCACCATCACCACACATTTCATCTACCTCAAGTCCTGATGAAGGTTGCAAAAACTGAAACATTATAACATCGACTTCACCATCAAGAATAAAACTCATTTTTTGGAATATTTCGTGTTTTTCTATTTTCTACACACACACACACACACACACACACACACACATATATAAATATATATATATATATATATATATATATATATATATACATATATAATCTGTTGTTGTTATAAAGAACTGCTGGATTGCTCTAGGTTAGTTGTAATGATGTTTTAACCTTAAAATCATACCTGATCATTTAGTCATCATCTGATGAAAGCATTATTGGTGGCACAGCTGTTGTTTTTTTTAGCATTTATCTGTGTATTTCTAATGATTATATGATAAAAACAAGTATTATTAGGTATTATTCATTACCAAAGACTATAGCAGTGAAACTCAGTAACTAAGATTAGGAACGTGTATCGGTCCAAAAATAAATATATATCTTATATATATATATTTAGTTTTGGTTACAGAGAAATTGGAATTTTATCCTTGGTTACAGAGTTTCAATGCTGTAGAGTTTGGTAATAAATAAGTCATAATACTATTTGATCTGATTGTATGATGTTTCAATAGAAATAAACTCTTGGTATCTTTGGTTTATAAGAAAATTAACTTTTTATTTAAAAAAATTGTAGCTGCATACTTATTTGTTGCAGTGTATTTATGGATAATATTGTATTTCTTGGAGTATACTTATTTGTGGGCAGTTTTGTATTCATTGGAGTGTGCTTATTTGTGGGAAGTATTGTATTGATTGGAGTATACTTATTTATGGGAAGTATTGTATTGATTGGAGTGTATTTATTTGTGGGAAGTATTGTATTAATTGGAGTGTACTTATTTGTGGGATGTATTATATTCATTGAAGTGTACTTATTTGTGAGCAGTATTGTATTTATTGGAAGGTACTTATTTGTGGGAAGTATTGTATTGTATTGATTGGAGTATACTTATTTGTGGGAAGTATTGTACTGATTGGAGTCTACTTATTTGTGGGAAGTATTGTATTCATTGGAGTGTACTTATTCGTAGGAAGTATTGTATTCATTGGAGTGTGCTTATATGTGGCCAATTTTGTTTAGTTGCAGTGTACTAATTTAAGGACAATAGTGTATTGATTGGAGTGTACTTATTTGTGGGAAGTATTGTACTGATTGGAGTGTATTTATTTGTGGGAAGTATTTTATTGATTGGAGTGTACTTATTTGTGGGAAGTATTTTATTGATTGGAGTGTACTTATTTGTGGGAAGTATTGTATTGATTGGAGTGTATTTATTTGTGGGAAGTATTTTATTGATTGGAGTGTACTTATTTGTGGGAAGTATTTTATTGATTGAAGTGTACTTATTTGTGGGGAGTATTGTATTGATTGGAGTGTACTTATTTGTGGGAAGTATTATATTCATTGATGTGTACTTATTTGTGAGCAGTATTTTATTTATTGGAAGGTACTTGTTTGTGGGAAGTATTGTATTGATTGTGGGAAGTATTGTATTGATTGGAGTGTGCTCATTTGTGGGAAGTATTGTATCGATTGGAGTGTACTTATTTGTGGGAAGTATTATATTCATTGATGTGTATTTATTTGTGGGAAGTGTTGTATTGATTGGAGTGTATTTATTTGTGGGAAGTATTGTATGGGTTGGAGTCTACTTATTTGTGGGAAGTATTGTATTGATTGGAGTGTACTTATTTGTGGAAAGAATTGTATTGATTGGAGTGTATTTATTTGTGACCAGTATTGTATTTATTGGATGGTACTTATTTGTGGGATGTATTGTATTAGTTGGAATGTTCTTATTCATGGGCAATATTGTATTGATTGGAGTGTACTTATTTTTGGGAAGTATTGTACTGGTTAGAGTGTACTTATTTGTGAGTAATACTGTATTTGTTGTACTTTACTTATATAGGGACAATATTGTATTCATTGGAGGGTACTTATATATGGACAATATTATATTGGTCATATGTACTTATTTATATAGAATACTGTATATTTAATTCTTGTATGTTAAGCAGTTTCTTACCAGCTGTTTCAAATCGTTTAATTATTTATGTTGAAATTTATGATGTATTTTTGTAGAAGCATTTCAGTATTTATCCTTTCCTTTTATTTACACATAAATGTAGTTACACACAAATTATATATTTCTGATATTTAGGCTGATTAACCTAATCTTTACCTTAGATCACACCAGTGCACTTTGTCAGAAGAGGCCATGAGAATGCCACACATGGTGTTATGGTTAGCAGGTCATAGTTATTGAGTTCCGTCTTCACTGGGTGCCCTATACATCTGCTCTTGTGCCAAATAAGCTAAGCTTAATAAATGACTACTGTTATTCTAGCAAAATACTATGACCCTTTTAATTAATTCTGGATGCCTTTTATCACTTACTGAACAGTATTTATTGAAATGAGTATCATTTAGATTTTTTACTGTTGTCCTCATCTTTATTGTTAAAAATGAAGATGAGGACAACAGTCCAAAAAATCAAAATAATACAAATTATCAAGTCTCATCTAAAATATTCAGACAAATTATTGAAATAGCATTTGTTTCTATGCAAGGGGCTCATACGGAAAGTGTCACGATTAACAAGATTGACTTATATTATACAATAAAACAGGTATTATTAGTTAACTCACTGACCAAAATTATGAATACAAGCAGAACCTGTGGATATAACACAATATGACAATTTAATTATTAAAACATTTGATATATTTACTGAAGAGCTATTGCTAAATAGTTCAATATGTAAAAACTATAATAATCTTGATTTGACTCTATCTCCCTTTTTTTTTTCTTCCTCATTTTCATCATTGGATTTACATTTTTGCATTTCATCTTTAGCAATTTGGATGGTCTCATTTTTTAACCAGAGGGTGTTGCAAGAGGATTAACGGTTGTAATTTTAAGGAACATGAGTATTACTATATAGATGTATCAGTTGAAATATAAGTATACATTTTATATATATTTGTGCAATTTTATTTTTGGTTAATGAGAAGTTGGAATTTGGCTATTGTTAGTGAGTTTTATTCTCACTAAGTGCCTGTACTTATTAAGGGGAACCATTTTCTTCTATGGAAGGAGTTCCTAAGTGGCAGATGACACCAAAAGGGGATGCCAATATAAGGGGGTTCTGATTATCATAGGGACATTTGTGTGTGGGGGGTTCCAGCTGACCTCTCTCTCTTTCATAGCTTTTTTTTTGTGAAGCAAATAAACACTGAGTTTATTATTGGTTGTAGAGAGAGGGGAAGTGAATCAAAGACAGAAAAAAAAACTTCTATTATTTATTCTTTTAGAATTTCTTTCAGAGGTTATTTTAAAAATGTTGAATTTCAAGTCACTTGAGATAAAGGTGTGAATTTATTTTGCATTTGGGACTGCATCATCTCTCACCGGTCTTATTCAAACTTTTTTGATCCCCACTCACCACCTCACAGAACTCTGATCACTTGTCTTCATGTCTGCATCTTTTCTAGTCGGCTCTTCTTAACAAAATTTCAGAGCTCAAACATATGCATAATTCATGGCAATCATGACAACATCACCTGGTAGTATATTTTATTTAAAATTCTGTGACAAGTATTTTGAAATTCCTTTTAAATATAAACATTCATTTTTACACAGACAGCCTATCGATCAAGTAACATTGGCATGTTTTTCTGTATCCTGGACATACATTTACAATACCAGAGATGACTTCCTTCCTATAATACAGCACCTCCTTCTCTGGGTAAAGATTGGCCTTTGGTATGATTAAAAGTGGTTAATTTCACTTTTTCCATGTGCTCTTGGATTCTATGTTTTTAAACTATATATATATATATTATTTATATATTTTATTTTATCTAGCCCATATCACTGCACGGGTGAGAGATCAACCTCAGCAGCAGCATGTCTGCTCTGCTTCAAAGTCCGGTTGAATCTGAAATCTAAAACTCTAATTCTCATGGCGTATTTTCCTGGGATCAGGTGGTTATAACCGTCACTGGCAAATTTCTACTCCCTGACCTCAAAGTTACCCCCCCTATTCTTGCTACAGGGTCTGCCAACAATTTATGACACCCTAAATTGTAACACTACTTTTCATTGCCCTTTATTATTTGAACATTTCTGATATGTTTATATGAATAGTAGAAGCCACAGATCAAAGCAACTAAGCTGGTGCAAATTATCATATGCACTTCAGTTGCCTTTGTCACACATTAATCACAAGTAATGTTTTTGATTTCTATCAGTCTCAATTGCCTACCGAGCCATGGAGCACTTTTGACACTTATTCATCGTTCACAGCACTTTCTCCCTGTCAATGGGGCTTCGGATAGAGGGGTAAAACTTCCCCAAATGGATATCCTGGGTACGAAACTAAAGTACATTTAGTGGTGAGGCTCTGGTGTTCTGGGAAGTGTGTAGCCATGCCTTTCATTGCGATTACTCCCATGTCTACTCTGACCTGGAGTGGAAGTATCCATTAGGGTCCTATCCATTGATCTATTTGAAAATTATTCTGATGCTCTGAGGAGTGTGGGTATTCCTTTCATAGCTATTACTCCCAGGTCTACTCTGACCTGGAGTGGTAGTACACGTTAGGTCCTATCTATGGACCCTAAAATTAATATTATTAGGTATGAATACTTGAAACCATATAACTGTATGCAAATCATTTGTATTAGACTGGAATACTTTATTCCATAAATTATTATTGAATAGGAGCATTTACTTGAAACAATATAACTGTATATTAATTATTTGTATTAAGAATATTTACTTGAAGATATAATTGTTTACTAAGAATTATCCTTAAATGTTGGAGGTGTGTGGTGTAAAATTTATCATCTTAGAATGCGTCTAGTTCAAATCATTTTTTTTCTTGCATTTAATTTCTATATCTATTCCCTTGGGAAAGGCACAAATCTCTCTCTCTCTCTCTCTACAGGTAAATAGTAGGGCAGACTGGGCTCTTGAATCTTGGTAAGGCAAAACACTCAAGGAGAAGGTAAAAAAGAAACTCTGAATTCAAAACCAGAGAGCATGGAGTTAGCAACTCCATTCCATAAAAAATTACTCGCTACAATATCTCAGCACCATCACAGATTTGGTGTAGCTGCGACCTAATGCCCTCAAGTGCATGGGGCATTTACATTAGATAATTAGCTATTTGAAACCATATACTTGCTTGAAACACTGATTTGGCATTAAATAATTCAACAAGGGCTGATCTGCTGTAAAACCAACCAACCAACCAACTAATTTTTCCATAATCTGTTTTGTAGCATTTCTATCTAAAAAAAAGAAAAAGAAGCAATTGCTTGTTCCTTTCCATCTTTCATGTTAGAATCAATAAATAAAAATTGGTAAATTTTGATCATTTGTTTGAAAAATCCCACTGATGTGACTGTTAAAAGTAATACATTTGATTGAATTTATTTAATGAACTTACATACAAATATCTTCTAACAGCAAACACAGAACAATGTTTTTAGCTAACCCAGTTTATTATGTATTTTCAAAGGATCAATTTAAAAGGTGAACATTGTATACATTATCTAAACTCATCTGATGATTTGTGCTGTGAAATTCAGAGTTGTGAGTTTATAATCGTTTTTTGTTGTTTTTTAATACTTTCATTTATTATTATTATTATTATTATTATTATTATTATTTATTATTATTATTATTCTTCTTCTCTTCACTTTTTGTACATTGTGCCTTTTCCTTTCTTACTGAATTTACTACTGTTTTGATTGTTATTGAACAGTGGGTATGCTAATTTTAGTTTACTATATAATATGATATATATATATATATCTATATATATATATATATCATTATTATCATAATTTAATGCTAAAAGTGTTTTTAACTGGTAAATTCTTTACAGAGCTCAATGTATGAGACTGCAGAAAAATATTACAATATATTTCAAGTATAAAATAAGATAATAATAATTCTAAATTGAAACTTACAACTCAGAGTTTGTTATGATCAATCCACATGTTAGCTAGTATTTAACATATGTTAAAAACTAGCTCACCTTAAGATTGATGTGAAACTCTGAGTTATTAGTATCTTATTTTATCCTTGAAAAATATATATTGTCTTACAGTGTGTTTCAAGCATATATATATATATATATATATATATATATATGAGTGTATGTGTGTTTCAAGCCTTGCTGTGTGTGTGTGTTTATCACATTTCTTTTGTTTTTGTAGTAACACTATAAAGGATAAATAATTGTGATGATCGTCAAGATATGACACATTATCTGAGAAACAGTATCTTGATAATAGTTGACATACCTTACTTTAATTGTTTGTAAGAGTCATGACTTCTGTACAGAGAAGAGTGTGTAATATGATGCTAAATTATATCATACAGTTATTTTTTTTTAGAAAGTGCATGTCATCCTTACAGAACGGAATCTCTCATGAATCCATTGTGTTAATTTTTATGTACACTGAGAAAATAAATGACATTGAATATCTACATAAAAAAAAGAAAGAAATGATATTTTGGGGGCTAGGATAGAAAATTAGAAGTAATGTTTCTTAATTTGGGTAAATCTTGAGAACATGATTCAATCATGTGCATGATTTGTTTTTTGGTTTTTGTGTGTTGTGTAATGTGTTGCGATGTTTTTAAGACTATCAAGTGTAACTTGTTTTAAAATACACTCTGCTGTCATCATTGTCATAAGGAATCTAAAAAACAAAAGAAGGTAAATTTTTTTTTTCTTTCATATTTTCTTTTTATTCGAGGAAAAAAGTGTAGTACTTGTGTGTCATTTTCTTAAAGAAACACACAAAGAAGGTTTATTCATTTAAATATCTTCCAAACATCCTCTTTATTCAAGCAATTTCAATTTTGATTACAACATTTTGGCTAATCCATTCTACAGCCTTCTTCAAGTGTATAAAGTATAGAAGACTAGAAGCAGCTACACAGCATCAATTTGAGTACTTTTGAATTTATAAATGCTGGACATTTTTAAGTACAATTTCAATGTTATTTCTATGTATATTTTGATTTTTAAATATCTTCATAATTTTTGCACAAAAATCAAGAACTGGTGATATTTAATGTGTGTATATATATATATATATATATATATATATATATATATATATATATATATATATATTACTTTGTTGTTTTATTTTCGTAGTTTCAGACATATGTACATAAATGCATACACACTATCTGCCCTTTATATATGTATAGATAGATGGATAACAGTACAGTTTCATTAAGATATATAACTGTAGCAGGATTGGGGGAGGAGCAACATTTGGTCTTAAGTTATCAAAGGCCACCAACATGGTCAGTGACACATACATTTGAAATTGCCTGTACTTCTGGATTGGAAGAAAACAGTAAGGCTTTATAATAATTTAGAACAGTCAGTATTATAAATGAAAATTATGTGTAATGGGAAAATATATATTCATTGGTAAAGTTTTGAGTGTGGGGCACCCCTCAGGTACCCCACCACGTGCTACAGCCCTGAGATAATTTAGTCAGATTGATTAATTAGAGCTATGCAAGATATACAGAAAATAACATTCACACAAATCTGCTGATACTAATTTATATATTGAGCATGGGTAAATAGTAGGGCAGACTGGGTTCTCTAGCCTTACTAAAGCAACCAGTCTAGGTTTGGTCTCTTTATTCAATGGCATATCAACCTTCATGAGTTTTTTAATACCAAAGCCATCCTTGTAGAAGAACATTTGTGGTACTATTTAACTCATAGCTGGGTGGTTGAGGGGGTTCATACCTTTCCAATTTGTATTAGTCCAAAAGTGAATGTAATGGCACAACTGGAGTTGAACTTACTTACTACAATGTCACAGTCACATTAGCAAAAGGGACTCCCCCCTTATATATATTTACCGACCCCTCCGCACGAGCACGATGCGACACAAGGTCAATTTCTTAAGCGGAGTTTAACAGGTTTGAATTCAGAGTTTTCCTTTTCCTAGACTGGTTACCTAGACATGGTTAAAGAGTCCAGTCTGCCCTGCTATTTACTCATAGCTGGAGGGAGAATTGGATTCATACCTTTCCCAAGGGTATTAGCGCAATGGGAAATGCCAACAGCTTCGTCCAGGAATTGAACTCATGTTGACGAGTCCATTTCCTATGACCCTAACCATTAGACCGCATGCCTCCATTTACTCCCCCCTTATATATTGAGATATGTATCACAAGAAGACTGCAGAATATAGATTGGAATGATAACAATATCAGCGACATTATAGAATGAATTCAATTGTCTGTATAAAGTTTGCAGTTATTAACTTTCTATCCATCTATTGAATGGTCTTGTATTAAATCTCTCTTTCTTCTAATTTGTTTTATTTGCTTCTTCAGAATAATGAGCATAGAAATCCTTTGTGTTGCAAAGGTGTAAGAAAAATAAATGATATGCTCAGATTTCAGCATATTTTCAGCTAACAGGATACTGAATGAGGATATTAGTTCTTCTTAATTTGCTGTTTGTTGTAATGTGTCAGAACTGGCACTGGTCAAATACTCCAAGGAAATATCTGTGTAGCATTAAGCAACATGCACCAATCAACAATTTAATAACTTTATCCATGTTATGGGCCAACCTGGTTTTGTCTAGAGGAGAACAAGGAAAATATTGACTAATTGAGGAATGAATAATTCATTTCAATTAAAAGAACAATATAAATCATAAACAATATAATTGAGTATATAGTAAAGTCGATGGAGTGGCCTATTGTTGGTATCAACCGAACAGTGAGGGTGTCTATCCCCTGTTCACTAGCATTAGACCAGGGAGTTTGTTTTGCGCAAATTCATGCATATATATATATATATATATATATATATAAATTGTGGAATTTATTGTCATGTAATAGATAATGTTATAGGCAATGGACTTTGTGACATGAATTCAAATCCTGGAAAAGGCCATTCGCATTTCATATAGCAATAATACCCTTGGGAGAGGTATGCATCCAACTATGCTCCCTCCAGCTATAGATAAATAGAAGGGAGGAATGGGCTTTTTAGTCTTGGTTAGATAACCAGTCTAAGAGAAGGAAAACTCTGAATGTAAACCTCTGCTTAAGAAGTTGACCTTGTGTCACATCCTGCTTGTGTGGAGGGGCATATATATATATATATATATATATGAAGATAGGAGGGTTGGATTAAAACCCGACAGTATGAGGAAAGGTAAAAGGAAAATTTACAAAAAATAATGACTCTGTTGAGTCATTATTTTTTGTCCACTTTTCCTTTTACATTACCTCATATATATATATATATATATATATATAACTTGTGTGTATTTATTAAGAGATTTTAGATGAACATGACATTTGATAAAATAATCAAATTTTGAGTGTTTTATGGCTTTAGTCCATGAAGATGATAAATACGTTGCTGAAAACAAGTAATTCCAGTGAATGAATTCTCAACATTGTTGGTTTATTCTGATCATTATGTTTGTAAATATCTAAGTGATATTTGTGAATGCTTTTGCCAGCCTGTGTGTTGTAGAGTGCTGTGGCACTTTGCTTGCTTTGCAAATCAAACAAGGAAGAAATTTGTTAAAAGCAGTAATATCAAATAATAAGCAAATTGAAATGCATCCTTTTAATTGAATGCAAAATGAAAGTGAGAGATATGCAACTGATGAGGAGTGTTGGATGTATATTTAAACCGCTCATAGATTTGCATTGATATCATTGTTTGAATAGATTTACATCAAACTCTAATTTTCATCTCAGAATTAAAAATTTTAATCAGATCATTCAAATAATATGACCCGGTAAAGGCGAATGTTCATTATTGTTTTATGCATGATAAATTTTGTGATGGTGTGGAAGTGACAGATAAAAAAGCAATTGATTTTAATTTGGAATAATTTTAAAAATAATAACTTCCTTTGTGTCATTAGTGTCAGATTGAGGGATTTAACAAGAATCTGGTTTTCCGAGATTGTGCAATGTTGGGGGGGGGGGGGAACAAATATAAAAAAATATAATTAATATCTGGATATTGATTATTCATACTGGAATATCAGTTCTGAGATATTCAAATTAGAATAAGCATTTTTATTTATCAGTATTTCCTAAATGTAGCTGTGTTTGGCACAAGGCCACATGTGTTCAGAGCACTTCACACTACAGTAGTAATGGTATGTGAAGCTAGCTCTCAAATCATTTCATTACTGTGAACCATAAAAAACATTTTTATCCATCAATTTCTGAATATGGGGTGTCAAAAAAATAAATAGTTTCAAAAATTAAACAAATAATTAAAAAATATCATGGGTCAGTGTGGCCAGGTAAGGACCATTACTCATCATGTCTTGCAGACACTTATGAAGACTTGAGCTTTGCAGAGAACTGAGAAAAGGGCTCATTAGATGGAGATGGGGATATGAGTAGTTAAAAATATTATTAAGAATAATCCTAATATATTAAATCTATTAAAGATATTGTTGTAACTTGAGTATCAGAGTTAACAGAGAAATGATAGGAAGAAACATGATGAGTGTTAAGGATAGGGAAAAAGATTTACTAAGCAAATATACAAGGTTAATGGAGTAATTAGAAGTTGCTAGGTTGAATTAACAAGTCCTGTGAAATCTCATGGTTTCTCTTTCTGAGGTTTCATCAGACATTATGTATAGGAAAAACAGAGGATTCCATTTTCATTATTTAGGTACTATATGACAAGTCACTGGGTACATTGCCTATAACTATATCCATTTATTATTTAGCTATTATTATAAAAATGACAAAAAATACTAAATTTAAACTATTAAAGATACTGTCACTAAATTATTTAATTATTTATTCACAGCTAATATTTAGTTTATTTTTTAAAAGACAAAAAATACTGTATTAACATATTAAACGTATTCAGAGTTATTATTGTAGTATTATTCTTTAAAAAAAGACAAAAAATACTATATTAAAACTATTTAAGACACTTAGAATACACAATTTTGTAGGGATGGCGAGGAAATAGAAAAAGCAATTGATTTTATTTGGAATAATTAAAAAAAGAAATAACTTTCTTTGTGTCATTAGTGTCAGATTGAGGGATTTAAGAAAATGTTGGTTTTCTGAGATAGTGTAACAGGGAAGGAATCCCAAATATCAGAAATAATTAATATTTGGACATTGACTATTCATTCTGGAATATCAGCTCATAGATATTTAAATTAGAATAATCTTTTTCATTTTTCACAATTTTTTGAGAAATATGTTCATTTATCAAAAAAAAAAAAAGTGAATTTGTATTTTGAACTAATTTATCATTGTTTCTCAAAAGTATTTTTTTTTTTTCAATTATCTAAAATTTCAGGGAGAAAATCTCAAGGGCTTGTAAAAGTTTTTTGAAAGGATAGATGGGCATCTATTATTTTTAATTCTGTTTGATAACAAAAATTTAACAAACAGGATGTACACAAGAGGGCCATATTCAAAATGTAATTATTGATAATTTAAAAATGTAACTTTTGGAAATGTTCAAATATCAACAATGCTGACAAATGAAAAGAAACACATTGTGTGTAGGAAATGATAAGACATTAAAGTTTGGTTTGGTTGGTTTATTCAATGGCATATCAACTTTGATGGGTTATATAATTTCTAAGCCATCCATTTAGAATAACAGTAGTAGTACTATTTAACTCATAGCTGGGAAGACGAGGAGGTTTATACCTTTCCCAAAGATATTAGTCTGAAAATGAATGTAATAACATGACTGGAGTTCAAACTCGCTTACTATGATGTAGCAATCCAGGATGTTAGCCACGGAGACTCCCCCCCCATAAAACTAAGTTTCTCTTACATTTGTTACAACACAACCATAATATATATATATATATATATATATATAAAATATTCATTTATATATGTGTGTGCATGTATGTATGTATATAATATATATATATATATATAATATATATAGTAAAGTCCTATCGGCCAGACAGTGTGTGAGTCTATCTCTTTTTCACTAGTGTTAGACTAAGGAGATTGTTTTTGCATCTGAGGTGGAGCGCCACTCCTACCATAAACTTCTTATATTACCGCACCTATCTATGTGCTACTCATACACTGTGTTGGCGAATGCTGGTATTGAACCTGGAACCTTGTAGTTCATAGGCAAATGTTCTACCGACTGTGATAATTAATATTGGAAATGTAGTATTCTGATGATCATGAAAACATGTTGCTATTAGTGGCAATATATCATTTTAATTTGTGTTATACTGGCTATATACACCCCACACAAATATGAATACAACAACAATTTTTTTAAAACATTGCATAAATCAAAGTGCTCATATGTAAGCCAGCAGAGCAGTAAAAAACAATTCAGTTCTCACCTTCTTTTCCATGAACAGTAGTTTCTCTTTGCTCTTATCCTATTTTGGAACACATACTCTGTGAAAGATCAAAAGCAAAATACTATTTAATAAAAATTGATACAACACCTGACTATGAACATGTTCAGCAGATACCATTTATTATAGGTTACCTTCAACAATTAGATTGTGAATTTAAGATTCAAGAGTGATTTCTATCTTTTGGAGACCTGTAAGAAAACAACTCTGACATTGCAAACATAAAAATTTGGAGAACATAAGCAATGAAAGCCAAAATACTAACAAAGAATATTATATATTTATAATTTAACCTTAAAAGAAAGTAGGTTTTTAATTTCAATTTTTCATTAAAAAATCTAATTATTTAATATTAATTATATGATATTGATGCAATGTAATCCAATCATTTATATCTGGATGTTTCATTATACCTTTACCCTGTGAATTTGTAAATTCTTAATTGAGAAAAACTCTGCTCAGAAATTTAAATTCCAACAAATCATATCTAATAAGTCTAAAGAGGCATTTCATTGGTTATTAAAAGATCAGTGAATAAGGAAGAGTAAAAGACCTGGGTATGTCATAAGCTGTATCTGAACTGAAGTTGTTCCATTTCTGGAGACCCTTCAATTAACTCCAATCACTCAGGGTGAATAGGTCCCATTTGTGTCAATTGAATCAGTTTAGAATAGAATTGATATTACCATATTGCAAAAAAAAAAATATGATCCATGAATCAATTTGTTAAATCTCTAGCATATAAATGAGACATATGAATTTTTAATTTGAAAAAATCTGGTTCCTGATAATTGTCGTTAAAAATGCTCTATTTGTAGTAAGGTTCTAATTAGGATTAAATAGTTAATAATTGTCCATGATGATATCAATGTTGCTGTTTTGGAAGTAGTGTTTCTAATTAGAATTTCACAGTTTTTGGTAAATGTGTTAATTAGAATTCACAGTTAACAGGTGTCCATGATAATATTGATGCTTCTTCTTAGGAAGTAGTGAAGTTATCTAATTAGCATTTAATAGTTAAGAACAGTACATGATGATATTTTGGAAGACGTAAGGATTCTCATTAACATTTGATGGTTATCTCTGTTCTATCAAGAATTTGGGTAATTACAAAAAAAAGATGTTTAACATGAATGTAAACTCCACAAAATTATCATTCAGTTGCAAATTTGACTGGAAATGCTTTATTCTATAGGTGCATTGTTCTATTTTTTCTAATTTGTCTGAATTCTGCTGGGTTACAGTTTGTACATACAAAGCTTTTTATGTTTTACACAAACCTACATTCAGTGTTGAGTCAATTTCACATCCTGGATGAAGCTGTGTTAAGACTGTAAATTGCTTTATTTTTTAAGTTAGACCTTTGTTTTTGTTGGTTACATACAGGCATAATGAGAATTTTAATATTATATAGATATAGTTGTTGGAAGACAATACATTATCCAATAAACCCAGTCTGATTTATCATATAATTTATTGACTATCAAACTCAAGTAAGACTTTTACCATTTTTGTACCCTTTTAATATACTGCTTTTTCACTGCAACAACGTGCACATTTTATCTGTTGGGACACATTTTTATATTCTTTTTAATACTTGTATATTTATTATGTAAGTATTAAATGTTCCTATATGTGTGTGTGTGTGTGGTTTAATGGTTATCATCATTGGAAATGTACTTGGCATTTTGAGTTCAAAACCTGGACAAGGCTGTACATTGATACACATGGGAATAGTATGCATTCAACTATTCTCTATTCAGCTATGAGTAAATAATAGGATAAGATGGGCTCTTCAACATTTGTTAGATAACCAGTCTAGGAGAATGAAAACTCTGAATTTACATGTGTTAAACTCTACTTAAGAAATTGACTATTTGCTAAGAGATTGGTAAATGTATACATGTGTAAATGAGCTTATCTTGTCTTTCCTTCTGTCTATTCAGTATTAGTGTATCATTGTATATTCTAATGCTGATATTGAACCTTAGTGAGTGGGGACTTGACTAAATATCCTCCCTAGCGTAACCACCCAGATATAATTTTTAAATGTTAGGAATCCTATGAACATTTTCAGAGACTACAATAAATGTACTTCCTGATCTACCCTTTTTGTTTAATACTGTTTTTTATAGAAAACAAAATATTCAGATTTTGTGAAAATAGATAAATTGCCTATCAATTTAGGATGTTAAAATTTGTGTTTGATTATTTATTGCATCTGGTCACCTCTGGAGACAAAGAATAAAACTGTGTTTATTGATGTTTAAGTTAATAACTTTGCATTTAAAAAATAAAGATACCTTTTCAATTGTTTTTGTTTTTTTCAGTGAGCTTAAAATCATAACCATAATCTGAATTGGAAACAGGTAAGAGCTTTTAATATTTGATATTTATTTTTTTAAATTACAATTCTCTTATATTTATATATACTATATAGCAGGACCTGTGGATATACCACAGTAGGATAATTTAACTATTGCAATGTTTATAGTGTAATTAGCTATTGCAAAATAGTTCAGTATGAAAAAGTATAATAATCTCTAGCAAAATTCTTTCTGTCTTTTTCTCTTTTCTCTTTCATTTTCCCTTTTGTCTTCCTTCCTTTTCTTTTTACATTCTTTCTTTCTTTCTTTCTTTCCCATTCTATTGAAGCAGATGATAAACTATCACTTCCTCTTTCTTACCTTTCTTTCTTTTTTCCTTCTTTGCTTTGTTTTTCTCTCTGATATGTACCTTCTTTTCTTCCCTTATATTTACAATGGAATGGTTCATTATTTATCTGAAGTGACGACAGGGCATGAAAAATGGAGGTACAAACATATTGATATATAGACTAGTGGAACCCATCAAATATTATTTGCTTTAATTCATATATTACAGTAATTATTTGAGTATAACAAACACTCTTGTTTAACACACATTCTAAGTTTGAAAATCATTAAAAAAATATATCTTGTATATAATACACACTGACTTTCTAGAATTTATAGCAGCTAGTTTTAAGAATAGTTCAACTTTCTATCCATTTTGTATAGACTAAAAATAAAAATGTATACAGTTTATTTAGGTTTTGAAACAAAGCATTTATGTAGTATTTACGGCAAACACATGGACTTGTTCACACTAAAAAGCAAAAAAGCTTGTGGCAAAAGTAAGTTCACACTAGGAGAAATTAAATTATAAACAAGCACATTCCATTAGCTATTTCTCTGTAGCAGCATAAAACAGAAGTGTTTGTTAGATATTAGTAAGTTTGGATCATAGATATAACATATTCAGTAATACCAATCTGAACATTTTGATGCCCATAGCCTGATTAAAAGTTAATATTTAGTTCTTGTGTATAATACACCCCCTAATATTAAAGTTTAAAGATGTGGGGAAAAGTGTGTGTTATACATGAACAATTATGGGATATAATATTAAAGTTATATACTGTTAGAGGAGATAACTTTCTCTTAACAAGCATTTGATCCTTCACAGAAGAAAGTGTAGTATCAGACAACAACATGGCTGCTTGATGAATACACTATTTGTTGACAGTTAATTGTTTATCCAACCATCCTGCTGTATCCTGGTCAATAAGAAGAAAAAAATAATACAGCTGTGTTTTAAAAGAATATTTAACTGTTTTCTTATATTCTGTTATTCCCAACATCTTGGGATATAACATACTATACAACAAAATGTTTTAATAAATTAGCTATCAACTGTTTGATTCATTAGATATGTGTTGTATATAATTTTGATATTAAAACAAAGTACTTGTCAACTGAAAAGAGCTTTATTCAGCATGTTTTACATAACTCCATTACTTGCATTTGACTGAATTCTAGTCATTTTGAGCTTCCTGCCTGAAGAATTCCAGCATGAACTTCCTGCCAAGAATTTTCTCCTTTGAGGACTCTTTGTCTTCAGTTCCATCTTCAAGTTGATCTGCCTTCCTTAATTTACACCTTAAAAAATCAACCTAGAATCCTTCTCCCTTGAGAAATGTCTCCCTCTTTGATAATTGGCCTAGACAATGTATACATAAACTATTTGTTACTACTGTTCGGTTAAGTTGAACATAGAACTTCTTCTAAATAAATCTTTTTAAAATTTAAAATCTATATTAAGATAGAGTTATTCTTTTTTCCCTGTTTAAAAAAAAATGTTTTTTGTTATGTATCACTTTTTTTGTTAAATACTACTAACATATATGCATTTATGTTTTAACCCTTACCCTCTTTGCATTTGCCTACTCTACTTTTCACTCCCTATTCTGAACCATTGATAAATCAAATCTATTTTCAAGTTGAATGTCAATGCAGTTTGCTTTATGACCAAAGGTAATATTCCAAAGTAGCTTTTAAAAGATTTCTCTTAACCTTTTTTTTTTACCAAATTTAAAAAAAAAAATGTCTGCTTTTTTTATTCTTTTTATCTAAAAACATTTTTGAAGCAATGTCTTTTTTTATTTATCTATTTTTTGCTAATTCTCAGCTTATGGGTTTTCAGTGTTCCATTGAATTTTTTAAGACAAAAGTGTATCTCTTTAATGCAGTCTTATGGTTTATTATTGAATTGTCTTTTTTCTCCTTTCATTGGAATAATTTTGGTAATGCCATGGTAAAAATAGCTATCACAGTTACTACTGATTTTGTAGTTTGCAAAAAAAATATTTTTATAAATATTATGAATCAATGTCTTATACAATGTAAACAACTTTGGAAACAAATACATTTTTATAATTTTTTGCCTAAGATTATTTTTATGCAAGTTTTTTTTTTTTTTTTTCTTTTCACATTGTTTTTGGTCAAATGTATATAAGTATTTTTCAAATATCTTGGCACCCAAGGAAAATGTGTCAAATTTGTATAAAAATAAATTTTATCAAATAATTTACACTATTAGTAAGAAAGAAGATTAGTTGGTTGATTTGATTTTTACAGTATGTCAACCCTTAGGTTATTATATGCTGAAGATGTTTTTTTATTCGTTCTTGTTCAGTATTCAAATATTTAAAAATAACTCATTTAGTAATCTATTCTGATCAGTTTTGGACTTATACCCTTAGGAAAGGTATGAGACCCCTGATGTCTCAGTTATGGATTAAATAGTACTATTGTTCTTCTACAAGGATGGCTTTGGTATTAAATAACCCATGAAGGTTGATATGCCATTAAACAAAGAAACCAAACAAAAATGAGGCACAATTTGGATGCTTTAGACGAGATCTTAAAGGTGATGAACCGCACTGGACTGTGAAATGCTAAGCTTGCCTGATACTCTCTAAGCGCTAATTGCTGGATTTGCCACTCTTATAATAACAATTAACATTTGTAACTGTTTGCTGTCGATTCTTAATTGCCAACAAAGATTGTAAAATAGATATTTATTTAGAAAAATGAAATATAAGTAGAAGGGATTTTTTATATTTGTCCATTAGTCTCACAGTAACTGACATTGAACAAGAATATTTTATGTCTTTTCTCCTAGGAAATGATATAATTCTCTATTTTCAGTATGTTACTAAAACCTCTTTAGTTGAATTTTTAAAATCTGCAGTGAGCAAAATTAATTTTCATGAACAAAACACATAAGGAGGATGCAGTTTTTCACCATATTTCTCACAATCTATACATACAGCAGTTTCACAAAACTTGACTGACAGACAAAAATACTTACCAGTTCCCACCAGTACTATGTGAAGTGTGAATCTTGTTACTTTCGGTTGGTCATGCCTATGATTACCTACAGTATCTAATTGCAATGTTCCAGGTTCATTACCAGTCTCTGCCATCTCAGTGCATGAGTAGCACAGCTTAGAGTAATCTGATTTGTGTGGTAAAGCATTTTGGATAGGTGTGATGCTCCAACTAAACAAAAACAATCCACTTTGTCTCATGCTAGTGAAAATGGGATAGTCTTCTTTGTTTGGCTGATACCGACAATAGGCAAGCTCTGCCAACTTTATTACCTGCTGATTCTAACTGGTCACTCATCTAGGTACATCTAGTGGGAACTGGTACTTTAAACATGACTTGAATCTAAGTCATTGCGTGCTTTAATTGATAAATGTCTTTCATAGTATCATGAAAGATATTTATCAATTAAACAGGCATTTACTTTGATATTTAAAAGCTCTCATCCTATCCAAGTGAATTATTATAATCTCCCACTCGCTTCCCTGATTGGCTATGTTGCTAGTCTAAAATTATATGACTCAAATTTACTATGCCTTTATTTTTATGAACATTCAAACACGTAATCTTTTCTCGTACATCATTGTCAGACAAATTTACCTATTAAGTACAAGGCTATACTTATCAAAGGAGGCGCTTGTTGTATAATGGTTATTATCCTAGTAAATGAACCCCAGTGAACAGTTCAAATCCTGCACAAAGCTGTTTGCATTTAATATAGTGCTAATACTCTTTGGATAGGTATGCATCCAACTATTCTCCCTCCAGCTATGGGTAAACAGTAGAGTAGACTGGAATCTTTAATTTTGTAATGCAACTGGTCTAAGAGAATGAAAACTCTAAATTCAAACCTGTTAAAAGCTGCTTAAAATTTGACCTTGTATCATATCCTGCTCGTGGTGGAGTAGTTGGGAAAATACGTGCTTATCAAATTGTATGAAGACCTTATTACTGCTTGGTGTGTACTTTTATGTAGACATTCCTTTTCTCTTTTAATGATTTTATTTTGAAATTGGAACTGGTTATTGGTTGTGAAAATGGAATTAAAAAATCAAGTTCAAACTCTAGTCAAGAGTTATATTTGACTTGCATTAACTTGTATGAACCTATCTCTTTACTCCCAGTTATGGGTAAAATATTAAAGCTCTCTAACCTAGGAACCAGTCTACGATAGAGACATAGTCTTTATTTCAAAACTAGGAATGAGCAACTTTATAGAAACATCAGTGTAGCTCTACAAAGGCATATTCTTGCATCCAGAAGTTTTCAGAACAAAGTCAAAGTGAATATTGGTTTGGATTCTGGCAAGATGCTGCAACTTGTAGTGGTCATCTCAGACTTTCAAAAATAGGATTTAGAATTCCTAAGGAAGTTTGACTGATAGTAACCTTGTTTGAGAAATTACCATAATAACATTAGTGCCAAGCTCTATTGTTTTTTGCTTTTACTTTGGATAAAATTATTGCCATTGATTTGATACATATCCAAATGCATGGATTACTGCTTGACTCTTGTAATTAAAAGAAAAAAGATCTCTGCCTATGTCATCATCCAGATCCAGTTTGATATCCATAGTCTTTGTGAGACTAATGGATGAACACAGATTTTAAAGACTTCATGTCTAATTTTGATGTTTTGGACTGTTGTCCTTTTCTTTATTGAGGTATGTATAAATGCAATGTTTCAGATGCTGTATCCTCCGGTCTTCTTCAGGTGTTCCCTGTCTATCTGAGCATAGTAATGACCCAACCTGGGAAATCATTTTGTATAGTTTGACTGTTAATCAAACAGGCATCAAAGAACTTTGTAAGATCTTATTCAAAACTAACTCAGAAATTTGATTTTTTTTCTATTTCAATTTCTATAGATTTTAATTAAGCTATTCCATTATGCAAGTGCATAGAAAGATCAACTTGTTGTCACAGTGAACATTACAACTGAACTTCATTTTATCATTCACATAGAGACCAATGTTCAACTGCTACCTTCTCTAGGCTATGCAGATATGATTCGACTTGTGCAGGTGTATTTGCAAAAAGCGCTGTCATCTGCGTAGTCCACATCTGTATAATTTCTGTATGATATAGCTGGCATGTAGCCTTTTGAGGTTTTTTCTGATGTAATGATATGTTTGTGAGTATATCAACATCATTGATTTTGCATGCCAATCATTCCAACATGCACCATGAGAAGAATTGTTTAAAAGAAAGAAAAAAAAAATATAGACAAATAATGATTCCATGTCTGTTATTCATTAGTAGGTGTCTGCAGTTTAAAGTTAAAAAGTCTAAGCGAGCTTTATCTATGTAACTTTGTCATTGTGCTTTGCAGGTTTGTGTTCATTATCCTAACCACTGAGCCATCAAATTGTGCATGAACAAAGATTGTGCACAAGAAAATAATTACTAAAATTGAAACAGTATTTTATTCTTCATTGCAAGATTGATTCCAATGAGAAAAGTCATTACTCTGCTGTGAAATTAGCCTCACATTAAATGATTAACAAAAATACCCCCAATTAAAACTGCCACTGGTTAATGATTAAATTGAATAGAAGAGAAAGTTCAAGATGTCATTTTTAAAGACACAAAAAATTCTCAATATTTTACAAGATCTTCAGGAGAAAATTAAATTGCTTCAACTATCTGATAATTAGTTGATTAGCCTTATTTACTAGCAGTGTCTGTAACCCTACAATGTCAATTAAGTGAAAATAATTTTAATCTTCATCGTTGATTGCCTGTTCATTAAAAAAGAAAAAAAGAAAAAAGTATTATTGATTACACTATCTGTGCTAAGAGCAAATCTCTTCTTTTGCTGCCACAATATCTGCCTTGCAAACATGCCAGCAACTCAATACAAATGGCTTTTACATTTTGAAGAATTATCTCTGATTGTTAAGATTAAAAAGAAAGGAAAAACACTTTCAGATTTATTGAAGCAAAAAGAAGAAGAAAAAAAAGGTTAATTTTTTTAAATAATTTCTTCGAGTGACAGGATCTTAAAGTTCACTCCTTAAATCATCAAGATACTACATTTTGCAACATATAAGACAAACCATTTAAAAAAAAGCAAAACCTGACCCTAAAAATCATCCTGGATTCTGAACTCTCTAACCTCCTAGATGCACAAGATTCTTTTTTGCCCAATGTTTAAGGGACTGGTAGCTATTCTGGTCATAAGCACTCATAGTGTAACATTTATTGTCATGGAAAATGGACACATTAACCAAAGTTCAAATCCTGGATGAGGCTGTTTGCATTTCACATAGTGCTAATACCCATTAGGAAAGGTATGAATCCAAGTATTCTCCCTCCAGCTATAGGTAATATGATAGGGTAGACTGGACTTTTTAAAGTTGATTAGGCAACCAATCTACGAGAAACTTTGGAAATTGACCATGTGTCACATCCTACTCATGGGAGAGGTTGATAAATATGATATTTAATTAGATTTCCATGCTCATCATATTTCATCAGTTGTTTAAAAATGACTTGAGAAGCCAACAGAAAAATAATAGATATTTACTTCTTATTCTGGATAAGGAAAGATTTTTTAGAAAGAGACTCTAATGAAAAAAAAATCTTAATAGAACAATATAAGTGGGGTGACTCAGTTCAGTGTAGAAATTAGTTGGATATGTTAAGAAAATAGCAAAATCTGTGGGGTTGCTATGTGACCTTTTAAAACCATGAACTTTTCAGGAATATTGTTATTGTTGGTATTTATTTATTCATTTGTTATCATTTCACTTCTGATTGCATCAAAGAGTTTTGTTGCTTGAAAACATCATTTCTTGTCAGTCTTTGAGATAAAGGGTTCCACATGTTTTAAATGTGTACAGTGACAGAATCACTAAAAATGTGTGTCTTGTGTTACTTTGCATCTAAATCTAAAGGTTATTTTTGAGACACTTTACAATTTGAAGTGATGACTTCAAAGTTATGTTAATGTTTAATTGTAGAGTCATTGAAGATTTGCTTTCTGTATATTTGACAGGTAACTTTGAATTTGTCAGAGCTTTTTGCATTTTTTGAAAAGTTTGTGACATTTAATACAGAAAATATTAAATAAAAAATGTTACTGAAGAAACCTAAAAAGAAAGGAAAAAGAAAGATCATACAGTCTATCTGAATGGTCAATTTCTTAAGCTGAGTTTAACAGGTTTGTATTCTGAGTTTTCCTTCTTCTAGACTAGTTACCTAACCAAGATTAAAAAGATCCCAGTCCACCTTACTACACATAGCTGGAGGAAGAATAGTTTAATACATGCCTTTCCCAAGGGTATTTGTAGGGTAAATGTAAACAGCCTTGTACAGAATTTGAACTCAAGTCACCAAGTCCATTTCCTATGACAATAACTACAGCACAAACACCTCCACAAGAGAAGGATATAGAGTGAGACAGAGAGATAGAAAGAAAGGGAAAGTGAGGAAAAGAGAAATATAGAGAAAAAGAGAAGAAAGACAGGGGGATAGAAAGTGAGGCAAAAAGAGAAATAGAAAAATAATGAAAGATAGAAAGAGTGAGAAACGGAAAGAAAGATAGAGAGGGATATAGAGTGAGGTATTGAGAAAAAAAAATAAAAACGAAAAAAGAGATAAAAAGATAAAGATAGGGAAAATTATAGGAAGAGAAAAGGATAAAGAGTGGAAAAAAGAGAAAAATGAAGAAAAGATGGATAGAGTGAGGCATAGAGAAAAAGAAGGACAGAGAAAATGAAGTAGAAAGATAAAGAAAGGGAAATAGAGAGGGGAGGGATGGAAAAAGAAAGAAAGGTGAGAAATATAATGGATTCTATGACTCTCTTTAGCATAATATCCAGAATCCCTACAGAGCGGATTGATGTACACTTTTGCTGGTCAGCCCATACAGGTGAGACCACTGGAGAACATCACTTATGAGTTTGTCTTTGCTTTTCCAGCATTTTTTATTCATCTCACTTGGATGGTTTGTGTAATAGGAGACAAGTGGCCATACACCATTTTTTCTTGTGGGGTGTTGCTCCCAAGATTTTAGTTTAGTAGGACAATTTTTTTCTTTTGAAGTTTGGAAATTTAGATTGTTTTCGCTATCTATAGAGGACAGACAAACAAACTCATCCTAATTATTATATAGATAGATTTGATAAAAGGAGTAATTTTCATTGCCTGTTCTTCAATAGATTTAATGTAATAATTCTGCAAATTTTATGTTTTTCTTGGAATCTTAGTGACAGGCCATAAAAGAAACATTTTGTTCAGTGGAACATATTAAGTGTTGTTACATTCGTCAATGAAATGGTAGTTGAACTGAGGAAGAAGATAAAATTGATAAATAATAATGTTTAGGTTTGATTGGTTTCTTTGTTTAATGGCTTGCTGGGAGGGGGGATAGAGGAGTTCAAACCTTTCCCAAAGGTATTAATCTGAAAGTAAACATAATAGTATGTCTAAAGTTCAAGCTCACTTACTACAATGTTGCAGTCCAGCAAGTTAGCCACTATGCCATGTGATCCCCACCCCCAAGAATGTTTAATACCAATTGTTTACACTCAACTAAACATACCAAGGGAATACAAATAAATTCAAAATAAACTTTTTGGAAAAAGTGATTCCAATAAAATTTCTTGACCCACAAAAGATGTTTTGGTGCAAGCTGGGCATTGGGCCAAACGTATATATATATATATATATATATATATATATATATATATATATATAACCAAATAGCATGATTATCATTACTATTTTATCATTGTTTCATCAGATGTCTTATAATGTACTCCAACAAAAGTAAAATTGATTGAAACTTACCAACTGAGTGTACCAACTAAAATCTTTGTTCTTTTTTCACTGAAGATGGTTGATAAATTGTATTGGGTTGATTTTAATTATCTGCCTTTAAGTCGGACCTTTTGCCAATAACCCTTTTCAGTATAGATCTGGCCTGAAAAGTACACTGACTGCATCCCTCGTAATGGTGTAAAAAAAAAGAAAAAAGTGTTCTGGGTTTGATACTGGTGGTGAGGCTTCAATTCTGGAGCTGTGAAGAGTCTATAGTTTCATCTTCATTGCCCTAACTTCCAGGTCCATTCTCAGCTGGAGTGGTAGTAACTGTTAGGGTCTCATCTATTGATCCAGAAGATCTGTTTGGAAATTGTTAGTACTGGATAAGAATACTTGAAACAATATAAATGTGTGCAAATTATTTTCATTAAGAATAGTTATTTTGAAGCTATATCTTGCTTCTAAAAAAAATGGCTCAAATAGGTATAGAGTGGGTTCTCTTGGCAACCAGTCTTGGAGAAAGAAAACTTTGAATTCAAACTAGCAGTATTCCACTTAAAAATTGACTTTGTGCCACATTCTGCTCATGGCAGAGGGGTTGGGTAGATGAATACTTGAAATGATATAACTGTGTACAAATTATCTGTAAGAAGAATAGTTAATTGCACTAATCATTTGCAAATGGTCATTATTAAATAGGAAGAAAGTAAAATCAACAGCATGGTCTATTATTGGTATCAGTGGGTAATCAAGGGAGTCTATACCCTTTTTGCTCGTGCTAGACCAGGGAGATTGCTTTTTTTTGTTTAAGTGGAACCCCACACTTACCATCAGCTCCCAGAAGCTCTACTACACAGATCATATTATTCAAGCTGTGCTACTCATTTGCTGAGTTGACAGAGACCAGTATTGAACATGGAATCTTATGATTCCTAGGCAGATACTCTACTGACTGTACTTGAAACCATATAATTTCTTGCCAAAAAAAGACTGACATTAGCATAAAATAACTCAACAAGGGTTGACATGCAGTACAATCAGCCAACTGACCAATATAGAAAATCAATTTCTTTGACAGTCTGAATTAGCAGTAGGCTACAGGATGAATTAAAATAGTGCCAAATTTCAAGTCATTTTCTACAAATGACAAGCACAGATGTAAATACTGAATGGTGTTTGGTCATATGGCTGACCCAAAGAGTCATGGCTATTTTGACCATGTCTCTTTTTCATCTTATTAAACCAGACCATGTAGATGTAGTACAAAATTCAGTTCTTTTTCTTTGGAAAACTAGCAAAGATTTAGATGTCAGAATTGTATTCAGCTGCATGACTGAACCAAAGAACTGTGACTGTTCTGAACATGTTAGAGAACAAACATCTGTCTTTCATTTCACCAGGACAAGCCATGCAGATGTATAAAAAAAATAATGAATCAACCACATGTATTAAAAATTACAAGTACTAGCGGAATGTGCGGATATACCACAGTATGATAATTTAATTAATACAATGTTTGATATGTTTACTTAGGCTATTTCAAAATAGTTTAAGATGTAAAAAGGAATAATAATCTTGATTTAACAATCTTTTTTTTCTTTTCTTCTTTTCATTATATTCGATTGAAACAGATTAGCATTACCACTTCCATGCACTCACCTCACTCTCTATCATTCCCCTACTCTCTCTCATTCTTTCTTGTTATATTTCTGTGTAGCATGTCCTTTTTCTTCCCTTTCTTACTTTATAACAAAAACTGAATGGTCCATTATTTAGCTGAGGTGACGATGCTTATAAAAAATAAGAATTCAGTGGATAAGCAACACTAGATAATCAGGATTTACATTGCATTTATCTTGGATGATTTAACCAAAGGGTGTTGTAAGATGATAACGGTAGTACTTTTAAGGAACACGAGGATTAATATATAGATTTTACCAGAATTCCACCTGGGAGTAAAAGATCTACTCAAGGGCAGATAATCTATAAAGCCATAAAGAAATCAAACAGTATCAAGATGAAAGCTGTATTTACCCAGATAGAAATAAACAATGAAAGAAAGATCTTTTTTTTTTCCAAATACAAACTGTGTTCAAAAAGTATCAAAGCTAAAGATATATTTACCAAGATAGAAATGAACAATGAATGATTTTCTTCCACATACTAGCTGTTTTTTAAAGTATTAAGGTGGAAGCTGTATTTACCAAAACAGAAATGAACAATAAATGACCATTTTCTTTTAAATAGACCTGTAGCATCCATTGCACTTACCCCAGAGAGTATTCTCATATTTTACAAGTTTGATGGTGAAAAGGTCAACTTGAGTGCATATAATCCAAGTAGAGGCACCTGTTGTAATGGTTATCATTGTAGGAATGGACATAACAAGATGAGTTCAAATCCTGAACAAGGCTGTTTGTATTTCACATAGCCCTAATACCCTTGAGGAAAGGTATGCATCCAACTACTCTACTTCCAGTTATGGGTAAATAGTAGGGAAGACTGGGCTCTTTAACTTTGGCTAGGTAATCAGTCTAGGAGATTAAAAACTTTCAATTCAAACTTGTTAAACTCTGCTTAAGAAATTGACCTTGTGTTACATCCTGCTCATGTGGAGGGGTTGGTAAATATATATAATCCAAGTAGATCCTAAAACAAAGCAAACTTTGACTATATATTGCAAAAAGAATTTTGCTTAGATTTGTTATTTTTTCAAAGATGCATTGCTCCTATGTATATCACTTACTGAGTCCAAATCTCTTAAAGAGTAAAAAAAAATGAACTTTGCTCTGAGAAAAAATTAAGATAATGTTACTGATAATGAAAAAAATCTTTTTGGCAACATTGTTAATTAATATAATTTTTTTTTTAAATTATAAAAGCTGTTTATTGAAAAAAGTTAAACAATGATTTTGAAGAAGGACCTGTATTAATTATACATCTTTTTCAGATAAGTGGTTATTAGAATAATTGATTATTCATTGGAAATATTGATTAGGTTCCACTTAAAAGGGATATTAAGATATCTCCTTTTTCACTGTGATAGCACTAAGTGTCAATTAATTTTTCCTGGAGATTTCACATGGTCTAATCTGTTGATCTGATATTCAAAACTAAAATTAAATACAAATAAATAAAATTATAAAAGAAATAATAATCATAAAAAAGGTTTGAATTCTATTAATTTTGCACCAAGATAAGCTCGGAAAACAATTTTGAGACTTATTACAAAAAGTAATGAGTTTAATCGACCACTTTCAATTATTAGCATTTTATCACTATTCTTTCAACTAAAAATGACAGTCTAAATTATTTGCCTAAATTGTAGATGCTTTTTCATTTGATAGATTTTGTTTATTTGAATCCTTATTAACACTTTCACTACTAACATTTTTTTTCATTATTGTTGTGTAGGCCAAGAGTGGAAAAATATTAGTTGCAATAATGGGCAGAGAACAAAATGAAAACCTGGTAGGAATTTCAAAATGGAGAAGTTCCATAATCTTTCTACTGTGCCACTTAGAATTTAAAAAAAAGATTTAAATATACTATATATATTAAAAAAAAATCTGAAAATGTTTAATGCTCAACTGGAAAAGTAGCAAGTCTCATGGGTATAAAAATTTCTAATTATTTAGTGGTAAAAAGAATATTATTTGTCAATTTTGGAAAGCAGCATATTTTTTTTATCTAAGACAGATGTGTAGATATTTACCCAACCTGTTTGCCATGAGTAGGATGTGACACAATGTCACAAGTATGGAACATCTAGCAAGGATCGAACTGGCTATTCAGTAGTAATGGATCTGACAGACTAGCTTGCTAACCATTATAGCATTATTGGGACACCCACTAAGTTCATATATATATATATATATATATATAGAGAGAGAGAGAGATATCTACCTCTTGTAATGATTACCAAGAGAGTGTGAGAGCACTGTGAAATAGACACCCTCTTATAGTATAACATAGAGGGTAAAAGGCAGACTCCACCTATAAGCCAGTCTTGTAGTTTTAGCATAAATTTGTTAGTCAATTTTTGTTAAAAAATAAGCCTCAGCAAGATATTGACATATACAAAAAATGTCTTAAAGGAACTCTAAAATTGTTGTTACGATCAAGTCACATTGGAAGCACTGGTTCACACTAGATTACCAATCTTAAGCAACAATGAGCCTATTTAATACTTAATTGGGTGACGACTTAAGTAACAGGAGGTTCTGTAAGAAACCTGAATCCTTGCTTTATCAAAATGACTTGATATGGCATTAAGTGAACTGAAAAGGGTTGATATGCAGTAAAACAAAACAAGAAAAACAACCAAAATTGCTAACTGGCTCAGTAAATAAATAAACTTTTGAAGTAAGATATGTTAAAATATGTTGGTTGGTTGGATTTTATGGCATGTCAACCCTTGTTGGGTTTATTTTATCCCAAAGATGTTATGTTTTGTTCATTCATGATGGGTATTCAATTTCTTTGAATTCACCTTTTTTAAAACTCATTTTTTCTATTTAACCCATAGATGGGAACCTAACAGGTACTACCACTCCAGGCCAGAGTAGACCTAGGAGTAATGGTGATGAAGGGGTACTCCACACTCCCCAGAGCTCTAAAATTGGAACTTCATCATTAGTGGCAGTTTAATGTCATACCCAGGGCACTTTCAAATATGTGTATATGTTAAAATGTAATGTAGTTGCTTTCATTTATAGCAACAGATAGAAGAGAAGCTAAATTGTTATCTTTATTTTAATTTTACCTTTGATTTAGTCTTATATTTAGAACCAATTGCACACAAAGAGGAAAAGGCCATTCTTTATATTAGAATGTAATTGCAAAATTAAATATTTCTGTCAATTTTTATATGTCCCAGGTAAACTAGTACATATATGTAAACAATAAAACCAAATTTTTAATCAATTCTTTGCAGACATTCTTAGTCCTTTGTCAAAATAATTTTAATGTTAATGTACATTAGATATGAATTGTGCTATTTATTTGTAATATAAATCTTATTGATTTTGTTAGTAATTGCACATCATTGACTTTAAAGTCAAATTCATATATTTTGAATGACCTGCCAACAATGCTTACAGTTTTGAGGCATTTCAAATAACTAGTTTTATGAGTTAATGGTGTCTTTGTTATTTCTAGCTTTGTGAATAATCGGACAGATTTTTCATCTTTTTAATAAAGACATTTTAAGGTTCTGAAATCAAAAATTAAAATTTTTGTATACACTTTATTTGAGGTGGTGGAAAGCACTTTGAACTGCCGCTAGTGCAAATAAAAACAAATAAAAAGGAAAGGATGATAGCGTTATAAATATTTATTTCCCAGTTTTAAATTGCTCAAGACTTAAAATAGAAAATCTCTGCTTACTCTATTTGTAAATGTATGTATTTACCCAAACACTCATCATGAGCAGAATGCGACACAAGGTCAGTTTTTGAGTGGAATAAAAACTGGTTTAAATTTAGAGTTTTCCTTCTCCTAGACTGGTTACCTAACCAATTCTAAAAAATCCAGATTACACTATTATTTAACCATAGTTTTGGGGAGAAGAGATGCATTCCTGCCTTTCCCATTAGCGCTGAGTGAAATGCAAACAGCTTTGTTCTGAATTTGAATTCAGGTCACTGATTCCATTTCTTTAGATGATAACCATTACGCTAAAAACACTAATGCTATTTGTACATGTATGTTTACCCAACACCTCCACCATGGACAGGATGTGACACTAGGTCAATTTTTAAGCAGTCTAAATTTAGTTTGAATTAAGAGTTTTCTTTCTTCAAGGCTGGTTGCCTAACCAAGGCTAAGTCAGCATTGGTGAAGCAACTAGTCTAAGAGAAGAAAAATTCTGAATTCAAACAAACTTTACTTTGCTTAGGAATTAATTTTATATTAGGGGAATACATAATAGTGTATAAATTTAAAAAATGTTGATCATTATTGTTTTTTTATAAGTAAAGACTCAGGATCTACTAAGATGTGTATTTAAACAGTTATTTGCTATGTCTAAAAGTAATGAGTTCATATTCAAATACTTATTCTTATAATATATTACATATATTAACACACACACACACACACACACACACACACACACATATATATATATATATATATATATATATATATATATATATATATATATAGGATTGAATTGGATATAATTCCCACAAAATGGTCAGAAATAGTATTTGAAAACCTGAGGTTGGTGTTAAAATTGCTTGTATTATGAAGAGTCAAACATTCTACAGAAAATAGAACACTTTTGACCCTGAAAATTTCAAGTCCTATTTCTTACTATATATATATATATATATATATATATACACTGTATGTATGTATGTGTGTGTGTGTGTGTACAAACCCTCTGCACAAGTAGGATGTGAGATAAGCTTACTATATATATATATATATATATATATATATATGTGTGTGTGTACAAACCCCTCTGCACAAGTAGTATGTGACATG
Source organism: Doryteuthis pealeii (assembly GCA_023376005.1). Taxonomy (NCBI): domain Eukaryota; kingdom Metazoa; phylum Mollusca; class Cephalopoda; order Myopsida; family Loliginidae; genus Doryteuthis; species Doryteuthis pealeii. Next base: position 47,702,903 of record CM042143.1, on the reverse strand, counting down.
AGCTCATTTTTTAAAGCAGTTTAACAGTTTTGAATTCAGAGTTTTTGTTCTCCTAGACTAATTGCCTAACCATGGTTAAAGAGCCCAGCCTGCCATACAATAGCTGGAGCAAGTGTATTAGTGCTATGTGAAATATAAACAGCCTCATACAGGATTTAAACTCATCTGGCCATGTCCATTTCCTATAATGGTAACCATTACACCCTGTACCTCCACCTTACTATATATAAATATATATATATATATATATATATATATATAATATATATATCTAAGTTGGGATTCAAACCTGTTTAACGCAGATTCAGAAATTGATATTGTCTCAAATCCTACTCATGTGGAGGGGTTGTTAAATAAGTATATATAGGCTCAACTTGCATATTATAATGAATGTTTTAAATACATTGTAACTTTTGCTAACTCATAAAATGAACATTGAATTTATAACATAAAATGATGATATATAAGAAAGAAGAAAAGAGAAAGTGAGCACTGATTACCATGCCAGTCTTGCAGGTCACTGCAGCTACAGCCTTGAACCAGACTTATATACTTAAAGAATTAAGTTTACAATCATAGAATGATAACAGCAATAGCATATGGTTGGGAAATATGGAAATTACCAAGATCACTAGAATAGAAATTTGGTCATACAGAAATCAATGGAAAGGACAAAGCTAGGAATAACTAAGAGATAAAAAGAGATCAACATAGATGAGTCAATAGACCAAAGTAAGAGATATCAAATAAACAAATGAAGTGAACAGAACACATAGCTAGAAGGGATGATAACAGATGAGTAAGATGGTGCCCAAGAAATAACAAGAATAGATGTGTCAGAAGATGGAGAGAATAAGAGATAAAAAGAGATCAACATGGCTGAGAGAAGAGACTAAACTAAGAGATATCAAATTATTAAGTAACACAAATGGAAGTGAACAGAACACATAGCTAGAAGGGAGGATAACACATGAGGCAGACGTTTAGTAAGATGGTGCCCAAGAAATAACAAGAATACATATGTCAGAAGATGGAAAGAATAAGAGATAAAAAAAGATCAATATGGGTGAGAGAAGAGACATAAAAAATATTAAGTAACACAAATTAAAGTAGTATGATCACAGGTGGAAAGGAGGATAACAGATGGTGCAAAAGGTTAGTAAGATGGTGCCCAAGAAATAACAATAATGTGACAGAAGATAGAGAGATTGAGGTAGTGGACTTTACTGGTAAAACATGGCAGAAGCTAGCATAATCAAAGCCATCATGAAAGGAATTAGGAAAGGCCTTTGTCCAGCAGTGAACTGGAAATAACTGCTGCTGTAGCTGCATATATATAATATATATATATAATGTTTGTGTGTCAGACCCATTGATTTTCCCACTGCAACAACTTAAGCAGAAGGTAAAGAATTCAGTTTCTCAACTCTGTGAGCTCCATTGTTAGATTTGCTTCCAGTCCAGTTCTGTGATTAATGCATCACAGGGACATGTTGAGGTGATGAGGGCTACATCACTGTTGGTGTCTCTATCAACCATGCATTCTTGGATTTGCAAATTAAGAGGATTTGAAGGCAGTCAAAATAGACAAAGCCAAAAAACAACAAAAATCCTTTTATATATATATATATATATATATATATATATGCCTTGTTTCTTCATAGGAAGACATACTTCATGAAGAAGATTTCTAATATTGTCAATACTCTGGTGATATGATATATAGCCTGCAACCATTACATATTCAGAAACAGAATTATGGAACTAGATTAGTAAATTCTGTCAAATGAGCAGTGTGACCTTTTGTCAAATAATTTATACAACCTTCAAGCGGGCTACTCTCAGATAAAAAAAAAGATGGAGAGAAAGAGAATTATTTGGACCTCTGTGTTGATTCCTCTATCCTCTATTTTCTTTTTCTTTCTTTTTTATTTTTGTGATAAATAGATTTGAGTAGGTAGGCACGTTGAGGAATGATGCAGAATTAGCGTACATTTAAGCTGAACGTGCCACATCTAAATTGTTACCAAAAATGTAGATGTGAGAAATGGATCCTTGAAATAATCTATTTTAAGGTAAGTATTAATCAATGCAAATATGAGCCCCACTTACTCAGCTAACTCACTGTAAAGCATTTTGCATTAATGCAGAAAATGAAGTCAGGTTTTCATGAAGTGAAATGTCTGTGTGTCTTTCTGTCGAAGACTTTAGGGAGAAAAAAAGGGAGATAAGAAAGTGTTGTACATTGAAGATATTGGTTTCGTGTTGGCATCTCTGGGATGTAAGTAATAATACATTTGTCAAACCTGACATTTAGTCAGAAATAACCGGGAATACACTTGTTCACTGCGTAATTTTCAGTGCAAAAAGAAACTTGTTTTCATGACCTGTTACAATTTAAGATAAAGACTGAAAATAGAAATTTCATGGTGGTTTTGTATCATCTTTTTTTTCTATAACAATTAGTTAGTTCAGCTCAGTTACTTGCACAAGAAAAGAGAAAAGATAGTTGACTAACATCTGTACTTACCCAACCCCTCCACCACAAGCAAGGTGTGACACAAGGTCAATTTTTGAGCAGAGTACAGCTAATTTTGAATTAAAAGTTTTCCTTCTTCTAGACTGGTTATCATACTTGTGTTCCTGAATCCATTTCCTAAAACCTTAGCCGTTACACCACAAGTGTATCCAGATGAATATCAGTTATTTGCACAAAAATGAAAGATATATAACTAACACACACACACACACACATACATATATATGAAAGAAGTTGTTGGGGCGGCATAATGTCGATATCAGCCAGACAGTGAGAGAGTCTATCCCCTTTTCAATAGCGCTAGACCAAGGAGATTGTTTTAGCATCTGAGGTGGAGCACCACACCTACCATCAGCTCCTCACTTTACCGCACAGATCCCTGTTCTACTCATACGCTGAGTTGGCGAGGGTTGGTATTGAAAAGAACCTAGTGGCTCCTAGCCGAACACTCTACCGTCTGAGTTAAACCGGCCCTTATATATATATATATATATATATATATATATATATATATATATATAATAGAGGTACTTGTGGTGTAATTCAAATCCTGGACTAATGTTTTTGATTGGTAGATATTCTGTGGCAAGTTAATATTCAGGAACAATAAGTAAAACAACAGGCATTCATGATGTTATTGTTATCATCATAGAAAATGGACATGGTAAAAAGAGTTAAAATCCTGAACGAGGCTGTTTGCATTACCAAAAGTACTTGGTTTACCAATAATAACTCTTTTGATTAATGCCTTCAAAATAACATTAAGAACAATGTTTGAAGACTTAAAAGAAAAAAGAAAAAAGTTGAAAAGAATAAGGATTTTTATCTTGTTTAATCTAATTTGTTTGAATATATAAAGTAAGTAAAGTCGATGGGGTGGCCTAAAGTCGGTATCAGCCAATCAGCGAGGGAGTCTATCCCCTTTTCAATAGCGCTAGACCAAGGAGATTGTTTTAGCATCTGAGGTGGAGCGCCACACCTACCATCAGCTCCTTACTTTACCACAGATCCCTGTGCTACTCATAACGCTGAGTTGGCGAGGACCGGTATCGAACTAGGAACCTTGTGGCTTCTAGCCGAACGCTCTACTGACTGAGCTATCCCGAATATACCAAACTTGTTGGTAAATCCTCGCGGTGAGAAAAAACCCAACAAATAGTGTGATTGTAAAAATATACTACCAAACATTACCCGGGGAGAAAAAAAAAATTGGGGAAAAAAGAAAAGACCAAGATAATCATACCAACCAAAAATAATCTGTTGGTACAATATTTGGCCAAAAGAAAAAACAATTTATATGTTTATATATATATAAGATATATATATTCATACAAAACCAGCAGGAAACTAAAGCTAATAAGTAAAAAGTGCTCAATACATAAGTAGAGCAAATAATAATAAGTCAGATCTTAGCCCTGAAGAGCATTAAGCGAAACTTTTAGTAGGTTTATCTGACTCATTAGATTTATCCTTATTACTATATATATATACATTTTTTTTCGAAAGTATTAGTACAAAATGAAACACAAACCACTTCATCCAGGAATTGAACTTGGGTTGCTGAATACATTTTCTAAGATGTTAACTGTTACACAACTAAAGTAAATAATTTGGTAGACATTGATTGACTTCTGTAATCAACTTTTTAGCAACTATTTTAACAATACTTGCATAAAGGCTGATTAAATGATATAATATTTATAGAATGATTTGGTTTGTTTGTTAATTGGCATATCAAACTTAAGCATATAAAGCTATCCTTGTAGAAGAACAGTAGTAGTACTACCATACCATAGCTGGAGGAATTAGGGGGTTCATACCTTTCCCAAGTGTATTAGTCTGAAAAGGAACATAATAGCATGACTGGAGAACATAAAGCTAACCACATAATTTCAAACTCACTTACTACGATGTCACAATCGAGCACATTAGCCATTTTGCCACAGAGATTTCCCCTTTATAGATTAATTGCAAAGAAATAAACAAGAATTGGAGTTGCTAAAAATAGGCCATTATGACCACCATGTAGTCTAACTTATGAGTTCATCCCTTCATCTCCAACATTGGTGCAGCCCTACTGTAGTACTGATACAACTATGGCTTGGAAGAATTGTTGCTTTATCTTATCAGTGTGATCAGATTTCCTTATGATTGATAATCTATCAATAGCAGTCTATGCCTTTCCTATGAATGCATTAAAATCGCTTTGTGTAGATGAGATATTACTACCTAAGTATTTGAACTAGCATACCATTCTTTTAAAGAAGTGTGGTCTTATTTATGAGAGAAAAAAGATGATTGGATGAGTGCGAATACTAAGCTTACTCTATTTTTTATTGATTTGCAAATTCAATTAAAAATTCATTTCTTTATTCTCTGAGGTAGATCATATTAACAATATTGCTCTAACAAAAATCCCACTACAATATGCCATTTTTACTGTGCTAAGACAGCATACAGAATCATTTTAACATAGATGTATTAAAGATTTAATAAATATTTTTGCTTGGGTGTTTTCAATCTCTTTGTCATGCCTCGAACATTTTAGAATAACTTTTAATCATGAATAAATTCATCTGTTAAAGACTTAGTATCGTCAAGGTCATGAGATGAATTTTTTAAAACCAAAATGGTAGTTAATTGAATTTAGAAAGACTTTTTATGTAAGTAATCCATAACTTTGAATTAATGTGCTGACATCCATGTTTTTTTTTCATGCTTGTGGGTGGTACTGAGACTAAAACATCATTGGCACTTCTCTTAGGCTCCATTATTCTAAAGCTCATTATTTTATTTAATTAACTTTCCTCCAGATCTACTCACAGTGTACGTACCCGAAAAGTTAATCTCACAGATATCAGTGATTGATTCCATTTATTCTTTCAAAAAACACATTTTTTTAAAAACTAAAAGAAAAATGCTATCCTTATTAAAAGGCAGAACCGTTAAAAAATGGAAGCTAATTTCACTGAAAATGGAAAGATTTTTTTTTTAAAAAACAAATATCTATGTAATTAATATATCTACTGGTATATGAGGTCGGTCTTGAAACTATAATGAGACTAATTTTTTTAAATTTATTTTTCAGGTTGGTAACCCTGACTGAAATCAGTATATCAATGTAGAACTTTCAGATAATATACAGCTCAGGTTTGATTCTCAGAATTCACATGCAGCTGAATAGTCTTCGACTATTCTAAGTCAACAGAATGAGGCATATTGTATATGTTAGAAACTACACCATGTATAAGTACACATAGATTGGACTTATATATATTGTTTTCTTGTTTAACACTTGTTACATTTTGTATTAATAAACGGTACATTAATACTATGGAATGATTCTCTGTTTATTTCCTTTGTTTGATGAAACTTGATAGAACATCAGACATACAAATATAACCCAAATTCATAAACAATGTAAAAAGAATAGCAAAGAAATAAGCAGAGCCCTTTGTGATAACAACATCCACAAAGAGAACATAAAACAAATTCACAATATAGGAATAAGCTGGGGATTGCAATGAAAAAGATAACCGGAAGACCAAGTGAACTAATTCTCATGAGGACAAGTTGCTTATTAGTCTTTCTGGAAACCAAGTTCAACAAGTCACTTTCTGTGAGACCAATTTATCCCTTTTTTTTTTAAAAAAAAAAAGGTTAAAGATGGTCTTGCTTTCCAGCATATTGTGCTCTGAACACTCATCAATCAAAGATATGCCTCGTCCAGGATTTGAACTTGTGTTGCCATGTTCATGTTGAGGTACTGGTTGTTCCTGAACATTAATTTGGCACAGAATAGCTACCATTCCTTGACACATTGGATCAGGATTTGCATATATATTATAATTAATTTCAAATAAATAAATAAATAAATAAAGGGAAGAAGTTCATAGTTAAGATTTAATAATTAGATCCCTTGAGGAATTATAAGGATCAGTGAGGGCACAACTACAACTCCAGCACTTTAAAATTGGGATTGAAAGGTATTCATCTGTAAATAGATCATTTTAAGCATATTGCACTAACAATAATGTGTCAATTTTGCTTTTACATAAAAAAATCAAATCATTAGGATATAGGCTGGTCTCATATAAAATGCTGTCTGTAAAAACAGATGACATTATTTATATATATATATATATATATATATATATAATACCTGCTCTGCATATTTTTTATGAATATAACACATTTGGATGCATTGAGCCCTTTGAATTCTTACTGAATTTACTGTTTTTGTTTCTATTGAGTTGTCGGCATTTTGGATTTATTCTTATATATATATATAATATATATATATATATATATTGTAGTCCAAAGTTAAGGGTTTAAAATTTACATGAGTGCATGTTATACACAGATAATCATGTTATATTTTATGTAAAAGACAAAACAAAAAATTAAGCAATTTAAGCCATTCTAAAACTCAATGAGGAAACATCACTTAAACAGAATGGTTATGAAGTTACTAGTATTAATATTTTGAATATAATTTGGAAGGAAATAATATTTTGTTACATGAGCAGAAAATTGGGAAATATCAGCTGAATTCTTGCCAAGGCTTAAGTAATGGGTGGTGGGAAATATTTGGTCAGTAAATTTAGGAAGACAATAGTCTAATTTCTGAGTTGTTCTGTACAAGTCAGTAATGAGAATAAAGAATATCATTAACACAGTATACTTATATACTAAGCTTAGGTTATATGTGGCACAAGGCCAGAAATATGAGGCTCATGGTGAGATTCAAATTCACTAACAATGGTCTGCTAATCTAACTTGCTAACCATTACATAATGTGAGTTGCCCCCATTAACACAATATAAATGCTAATAGTAGAACATTGAGAGCAATTACAGCAAAACAACATTAATCAAAAATTATAATTAAAATGATAAAGAATATGTGTGTAGGTGTGAGTGTATGTATATGTGGGTGAGGGTGAGCATATCTGTACAGGTATGTATGGTTATTGGTAGCATATATACATGTATGTACATGGATAGTAGTATCAAGTTCTTGGCAGATTTTAATAAATGATAAAATAGAAAGAGAAGGATTTCTTGATGGGGATGAAAGCCCTAGTCTTTTAAATGTCTGTCACAGACATTTAACAGAAGTTTTCAGTGCCAGTCAACTGTCATTAGACAGAGGTATCATTTTCCAAAATACTTTAGTTCTAGGAGGGTCATGCAAGAGGTGTAGGTTTTTTCTCCAGGCATCATGGCCCCATATATTCAAGGAAGCAATCAGGAGATAGGCAGATGAGTGACAGTGCATAACAGTGATGGTTGTATTGACCATTGGACTGGGGCATTAGAATGCACCGACTGCACCTCTGTTGGTTATGGGTGGCGACCCGTGATGCTTAAGGATAGAGCCCAGGTGGATGAGCAGTTCATGACATGCAATACTCCACTTTGGCCCTATCTTGGGCTAGACAGTCGGTCGGAGAGGCCCCCTCCGATCAATCGGCTGGTCACGTCAAGCCCTAGCACCTATATGATTGCCCCAACCCTATTGCCTTTATGGCAAGCCCCAACCCCTTTTTATCATATGGGTGCTAGAAGGTGGTGGCTGGGAATGACGTTAAACTCTATCTGATGGTGAGGTTCCAGTTTTGGAGGTTTGGGGAATGTGGAGCACCTCTTCATCACCATTGCTCCCTGGTCCACTCTGACCCGGAGTGGTAGTACCTGTTAGGGTCCCATCTATGGGTTAAATAGAAAAATGTATCTATAAAAAAATTGTATTATCCATTAAGAATTGATTTATTTCAAAACTTTATCGGCATTAAATGACCCACTGAGGTTGATATGCCATAAAACAAAACAAACCAAACCAACCCTGCCCACCATAGTTGGTCATGAGAAGGACATAGACAACAGAGTTTGCTGACAATCTATACATATACAGAGGGCAGTTGGTGTGTATGTAAATATGTATATATGTCTGTCTGGAGGAAACTATGAAAATAAAACAATTAATGACCAAGTAAATATATATAGTAATTAAATATCACTGGTTCTTACTTTTTATGCAAAAATTACGATTTGATTTATATTTGTGAAGACCTATCATGAGGCCGTATTAGCACAAGGTTTTTTTTTTTTACATGGGTGTTTTTATGGAACATTCAGCAAGAATCGAACTAACTATTCAGCAGTAATGGATCTGCAAGGCTAGTTAACCATTAACCCATTTTTTCTCCTCTACCCACGCTTGACTGGGAAGCCACTTCTAGTTAGATAGAATGGAATAAGAAACTGACCAAGTCTTCGTCTGTCATCCATATTGCAATAGTGAAAGATCAGCACCTAAGTCTATATTGTGATGTCTTATACATGTCCTTCCACCAGTATAAACTCAAAGTGTAAATAAAGAAACGGCAGGTGTATTCTTGGAATTAGTTTTTGCTATTTCTTTTACTTGTAGAGTTAAACTGTAGCTTGTTATCAAATAGTGACATGGCTCTAGGTTCTGTTAGGCCAAGAACTCTTCAGTACTCTCTTCTAGGTATACATATTATCCACACTATTTCAGTAACTTTTTATGGACACCTTGAGTAGTGTAATTGCTTGCAAGCAAACCATTTCTAATTCAATTCTCAATGGATGCTCCATACATCCAACCTTGTGCCATACTAGGCTCAACTTATTAAATGACAATCCACTGGTCTTTTATCACATTTGTCGATAAAAAATCCAGTTTCATTGTGGATCAAGGATTACCATGCACATCAAGCAGAACTGTAATAAACTTGATCCTCATTGTGTGTTTATTAAGTATTTTTTTTATATGAATGGGTAAAAAAAAAATGTCCCAGCATTTTGTCATGTGCAAAGTAAATGAGAATGTTTTTTTTATTTTTTTCAGTTTTTTATTTTTTATTTTTTTCATTTACATGGAGGACAAGAGAATGAATTGATCTACATTAACATTGGCGTCTAAGTAAATTGAATGATAGCCTGTGCTGTGCATTAGGATTAGTGTGTAATAAAGAAATGAGAAGCAATTAATCTATGTAGGAAATATATACAGACACATTAACTAAATGATCAGTCAGTGTCAATATAGCATATTAAAAAAAGGGTTATTTTTTTTTACCTTTTACCATATTGCAAATTAATCTAATTCAAAACTCCTTGATACAGTAACTTCCCATTGTAAGGGTACTCATTTTAACAGCATTATTTAATGACACATACGTTCTGTCAGTTCATCTTTATATTGTTGTATGTTATAGACTAGTTTACTGCAATAGCAAATACAGTTTTTAGGATATTATTTTGTGGAGGTCTCCTACGCATAGACACACTAGTGTAGACTGACCCGGAAAAAACTTAGATTCATTAGCTTTGTGTGGACATTAGTTCCCATCTAGTGGACTTGCCAAGAGTGATGACTGATGGGGACAGATGGTGAGAGATAATAAATGCAATCTATGCTGTTGGCACACCATGATGATAATTATGATGATATTATTGTCCAAACTTAACTGCATCTTGCAGACTCCTTTAAGGGTTGATGTCATACCACATCTGTGAAAGTGCTGAGGTTTTAGTAGCAAGTAGGGCTAGTTTAGTTTAATTGTTTAATGTCATATCAACTTTTATGAGTTATTTAATGTCAAAGCCATCCTTGTTGAACAGTAGGGTACTATTTAACCCACAGCTGGGGGATGAGGGGGTTCTCACCTTTTCCAATGGTATTAGTCTAAAAGTGAATGAGATAGTGTGACTGAAGTTCAAATTGGTTTACTACAATGTCACAGTTCAGCACATTAGCCGCTACGCCATGGGGACATTCCCTTATGAGGTGGAGTTGGTAGTCCATGCCTTCTGGTTTTGAATTCAGTTTTTTTCTTATTCTACAGGGTTTGTCTTACTAAGGCTAAAGTGCCCACTCTGCTCTACTATTTACTTATAGCTGGAGGGGAGTGAAGGGAGAAAATAAATCATACTATTTCTAAGGGGTGACAGAGAGAGAATATACAAGAAGAGATAAAACCCAGAAAGCAAAGGTCTTTTTAACTTAGTCTTTAATTTTTACTCGTAAGAACGAGAAAGAGAAACAGAGACAGAGATAGATAGATAGATGCAGAAAGACATAAAGAGAAAGAGACAGAGAGAGAGAGAGAGAGAAAGAGAGCGAGAGAAAGAGAGAGAGAGAGAGAGAGAGAGAGAAAGAGAAAGAGATAGAGACAAAGAGAACAGACCAGAAGAGATAAAACCTTTCTCTTTTTTTTCTTTTCTTTCTCTTTTTTCTTTCTTTCTTTTTTTCTTTTCTCTTTTTTTCTTTTTTCTTTTTTCTTTTCTTTCTCTTTTTTTTTTTCTTTTCTTTCAGTGAAATGTATACAGTCTCATGCAGAACTTGAGCTCACCTCATGGAGTATATTTCCAATGATGGTAACAGTTTCATTATGCCTGCTTTGTCATTTTACAAACTTTGTAAACCATTAAGACAATGCCACCTTAAACAACATGGAGATCTGAAAAGAAATACAACAGCTCAAAATAATTCAAATATAAAATAAGTACAGTTGGCGCAGTGGATTATTGTCGGTATCAGCTGGATAGTGAGGGAGTCTATCTTCTTTTTCTTAGTGCTAGACCAGGTAGATTGTTTTTACTAAGGTGGAGCACAACATCTACCATCAGCTCAACACTTTACTGCACATATCAGATTACCCA
>CM042143.1:47566671-47686671 GCA_023376005.1 Doryteuthis pealeii | reverse complement strand
TATTTCAATACAAATAATATGAGGAATATGTTTGAGAATACTGACATGGATGACATTTTATCCTTCTTGAGAGAAATAGAAAAATGTGTTTAAAAATTGTGAATCAGAATACATCTACAAAAATTACACCAGTAAATGTAGCTTGAGTGCCAACTTTTGTCTTACATTCTGACAGTTTTTGGCATTAAATGACCCATAGGATTATTATACCATTAAATAAACTAATCTGAACCAAACCAAACCAAATGAAGTTAATGAAAATTATTTATACCAATTTGAAGACATTAAGAACTTGAAACAGAAACTTTTATCAAAATGACTTGTTTCAGCATTAAATGACCTGAAAAGGGTTGATATGCCGTAAAACAAACAAACCAAACCAATGATTGCCAGATGACCAAGAAATACATCAGGCTGGTGATAGTGCCTTTTTATTTTAGACAGACACACACAAATACATACATACATATACATATATATATATATATATATAGATTATATGTTGTGAAATAAAAAAAAATCTAAAATGAAAAGAAGAAAATTGGATGGTCTAATTGGATTTTCTTGAACACAAGATTTTTGTTAGATAACATATTTTGAGTGAAATTTTTTACTTGTCAGTATCACTTGCCATTTGTAACTTTATTCTTGGGACCATTTTCTCTTTCAATTTGGATATTCCCACATTTTAGTTATTTATCATTTATTTTTTACTTTTTTTTTCATTGTTTTTTTGTTTTTTTTTAAGGAGGGTTGGAAGGGAGAAATTCTGTTTTTATTTTTTCTTATCTTGAGGAATTTCAAGAAGTTCTTTTGTTCCATTCAATCTACATTTCGTATTCATAGCCGTAGTTCCCAGCACCCCACCTCACAATATATAACCTATCTTGCCAATTCAAAAACTACAAAAATTAGTAGACATAAACATACATAAATATGAAACTGATATATTTTCTTACTCTCTCATGCACTCATCACTCTGCTTATATATACATTATATATATATATATATATATATATATATATATATATATATACATCAAGAGATAGATAAATACATGTACACGCAAACATACATGAATATGAAATTAATATATTTTCTTATTCTCTAATGCACTTATCACTCTTGATATATATATATATATATATATATATATATATATATATATATATACTCACACCCAAACATACATAAATATGAAATTGATATATTTTCTTACTCTCTTATGCAATCATCACCCTTCTTATATATATATATATATATATATATATATGAAATTAAGATATTTTCTTATTCTTTCATACATTCATCACTTATATATATATATATCTCATAAATTCATCAATCTATATCTATATATATATCTATATATATATATATATGGGTGTGTGTACATGTATATATATATATATATATATAAAGTGTATATATATGCTTTTGTGTGTGTATTTATGTTCTCATTCTCTAATATACTCATCACTTATATATATATGTGTATATGCATGTAAGTTTTTGTATATGTACATGTGTGTACCCATGCTCTTTCTACCGTTTATAGCCAGATAAACCTGTGTGGTACACATCTGACAAAATATTAGGCCGGTCATGAAGTTGTAAAGAATGATGGAAGATGAACAATATTGATAAATGGAGGACAAGATTGGTGCTACATTGACAATCAAATTGAAATATAGGAAAGAGGTAATGTTCAGCTGTCACTTCTACTTGTGTGGTGCAAAAGATTGTCGTGCTTATTTACAAGAAATGTGCTCCCAGATTAGTTTGAGGGGAACAGGGAGGATGAAGATGACGACAACCATGTGAAGCTAGGGGTGTTTGCTGACAGCTGTTCTCAACAAGATTATATATAGACATGCATTTTGCAAGGTATAATTTTTTTGTTCTTTAGGAGAATGAATATTTTTTTGTAAAAGATAACTTGAAGGAGAAATTGAAAGGCATTGTTAAAACTGAATGTTCTGGAAAAGTTGTTACCATATATATATATATATATATATATCTGCGTGTGTGTTTTTTCATATACTTATATATATATATATGGGCTGCAATGTACATCTGTGGTTATCAACATATTTATCCTGTATGTGCATGTGTGTATAAGTATGTGTGTAATTATATTTAGGTAGATATACATATAGTAAACTAAATATCTCTATGTGTAGGTATATGTGAAGATAAATATCTATATAAAGTATGTAGAAGTGATTTGCATCTATCTCTCTATATTCTACTTCATGTAAATATATATATATATATATATATATATATATATATATATATATATATATATATATAATGTCGGTGTCTGCATGCATGGACACAGAAATCAACAGTGCACAGTGGCTGTAAGTTTCATGCTTCTTGAAATTCTCAGGCCACACTATATATATTTACTTACATATCTGATACAGGGCCATCTTTACCTATAAGTAGATTTATATATATATATATATATTATATATATATTTGTGAATTTTATATGTGTATGTCTATGACATGGGAAAATGTCATGTAGCAAAATCAGTCTATATCATTCCAAGATGCAGAATTGAAATAAATTTTAGTGATCAGTAGTTTAAAATCTACAAACATCTGCATACACACACACACACACACACACACAGACATATATATATATATATATATTTATTTATTTGTAACTTGTATAAGACATGATCAAATACATGCATATAAGTATTATTATGTGCAGGTAATTCTTTTTATGTATATATATATATATATATATTATATATATATATATATATATATCTTAAATACATATACATATATATAACCCCATACATTCCTAGTCAATTATTTCAGCATAATATACATGCAAGCTCAAACTAGTGCACAGACTTAAAGGAATAGAAAAAAGAACAAATGCAAAAATAGTGCTTTAATTTAGTCTTATAAATTGTATAATTCCAAAATCTATTTAAACATGTATATATATATATATATATATATATATATATATATATATATATATTGAACCGTCTATACCTTCCCTTGTATAAAAACAGATAATTGAATAAAAAATAACCACATTTTTTGCCCGTTATTTTCAGCAATACTTGTTAAAAGAAAAATTGCTGCCCAACCACACATATACACACAAACAACCTCACACAAATATGTATATATATATATAATATATAATATATATATAATGCCAGCATGGATAAATGAATGACTGAATAGTGTCTTTATTTAAAGTCTAATAACCTGAGATATTTTCTTTTGCATATAGATAGCTAGTTGCATGCATGAATCTGCATTTTTCAAATGCATGAAAAAAGATTCAATTGTCATTAAATGCAGATTGAGAGAATAATGTCAGAAGATTTGGAAGTGTATTGGTGCTTTGTGATTGATGGTGAACAACCCTAAACATAATCATTTTTCTTTCTCATCTTTCTCCGTTCTTTCCATGGAAGAAAAAAATACAAATATACAAGTATGTCAATATTTTCTTCCATTTTATTTTCAATAAACAGTTAAGTTTTTAGTATTTTTATTTTGTCTTTTTCGACTCTGTTTCTAAAATAATCTTTTAGATATTTTGCATAAGAAAAATTAATGACAAAGAATAAAAATTGCAGAGCAGGTGGCATTTTCAGTTTTAAACATATCAGTTTATTCTTTAAATTTTGGCACCGTATATTAATATGTTAAACATAATTACAGATTTCATCAGAGAGAAAATAGAAATATTCTTCATTTACATAGGATTTTTTTTTTTTTTTATCTTTTAACAGAAAGTTATAAAAGAACAATTTTTTTGATATTCATCATTTGGAGGAAACCAAAAAAATCTTCTTTTTTTTCCAAATAAACTTGAATATTTCAGACTATAAAAAATAAAATTACTGGTGAATTTTTTCATTCCATACTGAAAAAAAAACAACTAAGAAAATGATTTATTATATATATTATAAATGTTGGTGCTAATTCAGTCCATGTAGGATGCTCAGAAAATTACATTGACCAAAAGCATTGAGCCACATATAAACTTGATAGTGTCTATCTGTTCATTTTTTTTTATTCGCATCAATCTTTTATTTTTGTTCTCATAATCCTTGTGCATGAGTGGTCATTTGATATTCAATCTCTCTCTCTCTTCTCTCTCTCTCTATATATATATATATATATATATATATATATATATATATATAGTGCTGCAAAATAATATTTGAACAGACAATCTTCTGTTCTACTAAAATATATTCATAGTGGTTATTTATGGTTTTATCTCTCTCTCTAGCTATCTATCTATCTATGGTACTGCTAAAAAGTTTTTGGACATACTATTTTTGTCTTCATAAACAGTGTACATATGAGGTCATTTCCTGTTCTCTCTCTCTCTCTCTCTCTATATATATATATATATATATATATATATATATATATATATATGACTGTTGATTGTAACAACATTTTGATTCTGTTTTGAATTAGAGAATTAAGCGATTAAAAGCAAATCATCTGTTGTGTATATATATATATATATATATATATATATATATAATATATACAGATTATTTGCTTTTAATCGCTTAATTCTCTAATTCAAAACAGAATCATTTCACAAGAAGAACCAAATTTTGTTACAATCAACAGTCATGTTTTGTGATTCTGAATTCTAAATATATTTTATTTACAGTATTAAATTTTTAGTTGAGCAAAAACATTTTTTTCTTTGTCCTTCTAAAATCTTGTTCAGAACTTAGGCAAAAAGATTGAAAGTGTAAAACTTTTGCTATTACAATTTGATTCTGGATACTGCACAGAGGACCTACCAGGAGCAATGCCAGACAGGGATGCCTCTATAGGGAGAGTCATTTGGCAAAGTTTCCAAAATAAAAACTTAATTGTAATCCCCTCTCCTTACTTTTCCTTGTAATCTTTGGCAAGAAAAAGAAATTGTCCTTGTTCAGATGATTGGTACTTTATAAAGAATGATGCTCATAAATCTATGCAATGTACTGCTCATAATTATTTGAACAAACACAAGTACATCTGCTTATAATTACAATAATTCCTCATATAATAAATTCAGACAAATATGATTACATACATAATGATGCAATAAATCCTAAAGGTAAGAACATTAAAACATGAAGGTATAATTATTATTATAAGTAGACAGAGTCTCAGTTTTTCTCATCACTGCCCAGCATATATAGTAAGTAAAGTAGGTGGAGTGACCTATTGTTGGTATTAGCCGTACAGCAATGGAGACTTTTTCTTTTACATTCATGCTAGACCAGAGAGATTGTTTTGTGTTTGAGATGGAGTGCCACACCTACCATCAGCACCTCACTTTACCAAGAGGCGCTACTCATGCACTAAGTTTAGAGATCCGGTATCGAACCTGGAACCCTTGTATTGAAGTCAGTTAGCCTACTGTTGGTTTGAATTACAGCAGCTAAGAACAACTCAAGCAGTGTCCAAGACAGCTGGTATAAATTGGACTCAAGCATGATCCATCCATGAATCTGGGTGATTTGGGTGATTCCATTCCTTGAGTTCTGATTGGCTGCTTGACTGCTTGATTTGAATGACATTGTGGAGTCTTATATATACTCTGTCATTTTGCAGTGGACCTTGTAGCTTTCGGGATTGTATTGAGTTACAATCGTTTGCTGCCTTGTCTTCCCAGTTCGACGGTAATTGGACTTTAATTATTCTTCACCTTGGATTGCCATGTTTATTTTCTGTGGTGGTGGTGGTGGTGGACAACCATTCCACAGTGTGTGTCTGTAAAATAATACTAGCAGCAGTAGTGATTAAAAAAAGAGGCATTTTGACTTGTAACAATCCACATGGGTAGTGAAAGGTTAAAGTTGAAAATAGAAATGTCTAACCATGAGAAAAAAAAATCATTAATTAATTAAGATAATTAAAGTAATGAATAATAACAAACAGTAAAGTTAATGAAACTGAAGATGGGACTATGTTTCATTTAACATTTTACTTCCCCTATTTTTTAAGCTTTTTGTGTAACAAAAAACTTCATGACAAAGTTGTATGTGGAAATGAAAGGAATAAATTAGAAATTATACATACAAGGTACAGTAGTACATTTACTTAAAAGTGGTCCAATTCATGAGTTTTCTGAGGTACAAACTGTCATTTGGACAATTTATTTTGTTTCGTATTGAGAGCTAAAATATGAGATATGAGCTAGCTTCAGATATGATTATAATTATATATATATATATATATATATATATATATATATATATATATATGTGTGTGTGTGTGTGTGTATATATATATATATATATATTATATAATATAAATGATGTATTTGTGTGTGTTAGATATTGCCAACCCAGTGACAAAAGACAATCAAAACTGATGAAAGTTCCTGGACCATTTCAATTCATTCAACTTTTATTTCAGATTCCTTCCAAGTCGATTTGTGTTTGCATAAACATTAATATTTTCTATGATTGCAAATTACTTTGGCTACAAACAACAAAAGATATGCAACTCTATATTTCCAAGGCACTGTCTCAAATAATAAAGGAAACTATCCATTTTTTTTCCTTTTACAGAAAACTATTCATGTAAATCTTTCAAGTAAAACCACTGAGTCAAGTCTATATTTGATTATTTGTTCTATTTGTAAACTAAGAAATCATCAGAGCTTTGTTCCCTGTGTTTCTAGAATAATAAATCTGATTATTCATTATATTAATGGATCTAGATTATAAGACTAAGAATTTTATTCATGAGTAATTTTATGAGCATTTTCTATTGTGTCCTCTCCTTTTCTTTTCTTAGTTTTTTTGTTTTTTTTACCTTTATTTCTGTTTTATATTTGAACAGTCCAGAATGTTTGTTTTAAATAGGAGAAAAAACAGCAGTTTGCTTTTATTTTTTCAAAAATAAATCTATAAAGTGATTTAAAGTAAACAAATGAACCAAAAGTAAATTTTTTAGCAGATATATTGCAAATGGACACTTTAATTAAAATGCTGGATATCATTTGCTTGAAGAAAACAAATATAGAATCCCCTTAGCAACAAATATAAAAATCCTTTAGCAACAACGCATTTTTTTAGCAGCCGTGATATCTTTGTTCTTCTTTGTAGAGATTCTTTTTTATTGAATTGAGACAAGATTTCTGCTTTGTTGTATGATTGCAAAGTTCATCATGAGACCGCCCCCCCCCAAGTCCCTTTCTTGGCAATTTTTCATAACTTCTATTTTTTTTCGAATTTTTTAGCAATTTATTCAATATTAAAAAAACTGAAGTTAATGTGCTGTCAAAGATGATAAAAAAGTATAACTCTAGTGTGATATATATTAAAAGGTTGAAGAAAACTATCAGCGCATAAAATAAGATAAAATAATATTTTACTGAATCTTTTTTTTTCTTTTCTTTTATTGCTTTTTCTTAGAATTGTCTTTTATTTCTTTAATTTTAATCTGTGACAAAACAAGTGGATCATTTGTCGAACAATTTTCTTGGTAAATTTCATTTCGTTTTCTTGTGGGGCCTCATGAGTGTTGCAAGATTCCAAGTAAATCAAAGAAATTGTCTTTTGAAAGACAAATCACTTGGAAAAAAAATGACTTTTTCTCCAATGGAACCTATTTACATATTTAAATATGCATATAGTGGTTTCCTGCAAGGTAAAATTATAATAAAATTATTTGACAATTTGAGTAGGAACTATTGTGATATCTTCTCTTTTAAAGAAAAAAGAAAAATGTCTTGCCATTTTAAAACAAATATTTATAAACCAATGATATTTATGGAAAAGTCCATCTAAAAAGAGAAATAACAGTTACTGTAGTAATGTATGCATGTATGTATGTATATAAGTGTGTGTGTGAATGTGTGTGTATATATATATATATATATATATATATATATATATGTGTGTGTAAAAATAGAAAAGGAATTGAATCCGACAATATGAGGAAAAATGAGTAAAGAAAAGAAATGTAAATGGATAAAATGAATTTAATCGATATCACATTAATCGATATCACTTACACATGTGTTTCGGTCAGTTTATATGTGTGAAAATATTTCGCACACATACAAGAATCGACCTTCATCAGAGTGAACATTTGTTTTGAACAAATGTTCACTCTGATGAAGGTCGATTCTTCTATGTGTGCGAAATATTTTCACACACATAAACTGACCAAAACACATGTGTAAGTGATATCGATTAAATTCATTTTATCCATTTACATTTCTTTTCTTTACTCATTTTTCCTCATATATATATATATATATATATATATATAATTGTCAGTGCATCTTTTTAAATTATTGTTAGTTAAAAAAAAGCAAGAAAACAATAATTTACAAAGATTTTTCTAATTCCTTCAAGATTTTTAACAGAAAATAAATTATGAAAAATGTGAATATTAATAATCATTATTTCACGGTCATATATTTTTTCCCAAAATCAATATTTATTTATAAACAAAAAAAAATCTAATTCTTTCTCTTCTCTTTTTCCTGTTGGTCATTAATGTGCTACTTACTTGTTTTGGTCTTGATTTGATATTGAAAGAATGAAAGACATGGGAGATAATTGTAGTAGTGTATGTATGATATGAAAAATTTCCAAACTGGGATAATCAATAAATGCCCATTAATCAAGTCAACTCAAAATCAATTCATTTTCATCAGCAGTCAAATCTAGGGGTCACTTTTAATTGGTTACAAACAGACAGTGCATATATATATATATATATATATATATATATATATATATATATATCACTAGTTAACTAAGTTCATATTTTTACTTTGTTTCCAAGAGGAATAAGTTCAAGGTGAACACTTTTATGGTAACAAGTTTAAATATTGTAATGTACCTATAATAATTATATTTATCTTTACATAATGTTAATTCTTTAAACCATAATACCCTCTTAAAATTACAGTCAGTCTAGAGCTGTTAATATAAGGAAAAATAACACTTTGTCTTCTGTAATTTAAATATTTGATTTATAATATTTAATCTATTTGAAATTTAAAAATACTCATAAAATATAGTTTTCTAAAGTTATTCATCAATCTTTCTAATATATAATTAAAGATAATCTTTTTATTTATTAACTGATCTATCTAATTAAATTAATATATTTTATTTTATATTACAACTGAAAAAAAGCTAAGTAAATAAATTCTTCTATTTGACCGTTTTTATTTTGAATTCAAGATAGTTACAATGTAGCAATATTCACCGGAAGTTAACCAGACAAGATTAGATATATATACATATAAAAATTCAAACCCATTCTCAACAGATATTTCAAAGGTAGGAGACCGATTTTATCTTCTCTAATAACTTATAAAATAATTATATTAACTTGATGCTTCAAAGGAGTCTAATAATAGATGAGAAAAACTTTCAGGGACCACACTCTCAAAAAGTGTTTTAATACTTTTGAGAGGGTTCCCTTGGAAAGGATTTTTCATTTATCCTTCTCATTTCATTTATTCTTATTTCATCCATTCATTCATTTTACCATTAATTTATAACTAAATAATTTAGAAGCATACGCGAAAACTTAAATTATATATATATATATATACACACACACACACACATACACATACAATGGCTGCACCACCTGGGAATGAACTGCTTGCAGAAAAAACTTTGATCAGAACTACATAAAGAATGCTATGTGCTGTTTTGAAATAATCCTAAGAGCAGCACCCCACAAAACAGCAGCTATATGGCCACCTGCCTTCTATCTCACAAACCATCCAAGTAAGATGAACAGAACATGCTGAGCACTGTCAGAGAAGTAAGGATGAACTTATAAGCTAAATTCTCCTGTGGGCTCCTGCCCTGTCGGCTGGGGCGTTAAAATACACTGACTGCACCTCTGCAGAGGGGTAAGACTCTCCCAATGGGGCCACCTATTGGCCATAGGTAGTGACCCATGATGCTTAAGGACGGAATCCTGGTAGATGAGCAGTCCCTGACATGCAAAACTTCACTTAGGCTAGATGGGCTAGTCACGTCAAGTCTTAGTACCTATATGATTGCCCCAACCCTATTGCCCTTATAGCAAACCCCAGTCTTTATATCATATGGGTGCTAGAAGGTGATAGCTGAGGGGCTTCATGTCCTGGGAATGATGTTAAACTCTATCTGATGGTGAGGTTCCAGTACTAGAGGTTTGGGGAATGTGAAGCACCCCTTCATCATCATTGCTCCCTGGCCCAGAGTGGCCGTCCTTGTTAGGGTTCCCATCTATGGGTTAAATATAAAAAATGTGTTTATGAAAAATGATTATCCATTAAGGATGACTTCAAAACTTTATCGGCATTAAATGACCCACTGGGGTTGATAGGCCTTAAACCAAACAAAACAAAACCAGGACACACCAGTGTTGGCCAGCCAGCAAAGACGTACATTTATCAGCTCTGAGCAGACAGTAGATGCTGTCCAGAGATCCTGCCAAGAGCAATGGCCAATATGGACGAATGATGAGAGAGACTCAAGGAAATCCATGCTATGTTCTACATAGTTTAAAATGAAAGAATTATTATTTTTACTCTATGCATTTATAACACACTGGTTGTTTTTCAGTGAAGTCTAGTGACAATAAGTCTCCTCAGATCTCTTCTAAGTATTCTCGGTTATCTTAAGTATTTTGATGATAATAATAATATAGAATATGTTCACAAAGTCTGTGTACACTTTAAAATTTGTATAACTTTATTTGTATAATAAATTCCTTAAAATGAGCACATACTTTATGCACCCTGTATGTATATGTACATATATACATACATACATATATATATATATATATATATATATATATATATATATGCAAGGACTCTGAGTGCTAAATGTTCAATTCTTTCAGGCCACATAGTTTAGTTTTTTCTTGTTTTTTTTGTTAGAAGAAAAAATATCAACCAAATAACCACATTCTGTTTGAGTCAATTGCAGTGCTCAATTTTTATACACAATTTCTAAAATAATTTAAAATCTTTCATTTTATGACAGCTGACAAATATAAGAAGAAAAAAAAATGTTACTTCTTCATAGGGAGTAAAATAATATTTAATCTTGTAATGCTGTGAATATTCTGATTGATAAAAGATTAAAGTTTTATTTTTATTAAAAAGCTGTGCTGTTTGAAAGAAGGAAATATTTTTGGCCCATGAAGATTAAATATTTGAGTGTGGAAAAAAACATATATATATATATATATATATACACACACACACATACACACACACACACACACATGATTAGTTTTAAAATGTGTGAATCTCATTAATAAAAAAACAAAAACAAGTAAAATTTTCTTTAAAAATGTTTTCCATTATTATCAATTCTGTTGAATTGTCTTAAATATAGATGATTATATTTTGGTTGTAGAATTTTTTTACATGGGAAATAAAACATAGACATTGATAAATTTGGTGTTTTGTTGCTTGGTTGAGCAAGATTATTTGCCCAACTATAGATAAATTGTCTGCCCAATTATTTACTCCTAGTTGGTAGGAAGAAGATATGTTTGCAAATGTATCCCTTGCAGAGGGGCAAGATCCCCCCTCCCAAAAGGGTGACCTGGATATAACATTAAACAGCATCTAGTGAGTGTGGAGTACTCTTTCATTGCCATTACTTCTAGGTCCACTCTTACTAAGAGTCGTAGTACCTCTTAGGATCCCATGTATGGGTCAAATACATCTGTTTAAAAATTATTCATATTCAAATGAACCATGTGTAAAAAAAAAAAAAATCTTAAGAAACAACTATACAAAAGTTTCGATATGAATGTACAATGAATGCAATTCCCTAACCTCTAGACAAAGAATAACCCTCAATGGGTTGAAATGTCATTAAAATAACTAAATCAATCAACAAACAGCCTCAATCAGAATTTGAACTCAGTTTGCTAAATCTATTTTCCTCACAGATAAATATACCTGACAGACTAAATGAGAAAAATTCAGTGTATAAATATCTAATATTCTTAAATTCTTTAATTTCTTTAAATTTAATTTAAACAAAATATTTGATTAGCTTTCCATGGTAAATATACAACATTCTTATCCTATGCAGAAATACTGGGGTATGACTGCAGAGAATACAATACTACACTCTTATCCTATTCCTGTTGTGGAGCCTGACCCCCAGGGTAATTTATCAACCTGCATGCAGTGTTTCGGCTATAGTTGTAGAGCCATGGTGAGTGTAGTGTCACCCCTTTACTCATTCGCTGCTATTATTTCCAGGTTCACTCTGACTATCGGTCAAATTATTTTAAATTTATAAGTATCAGATATGAATAGTTGAAATCATATGACTGTGCAAATTATTTGTATTAAGAATAATTGTTTGAATCTATAATTATTTACAAATTATTATTATTATTTACTTTAAACCTGTTAATTTTCTAAAAGTGGTGTGCTGAGAGTAGGTGTGGCACCCCACCTCAGATGAAAAATCAATCTCCCTGGTCTAGTACTAGTGAAAAGGGGATAGACTCCTTTGCTGTCTGGTGAATACCAACAATAGACTACTCCAACGATTTTACTTACCAGCTATCGGTGGGCAGATTGGGCTCTTTAACTTTAGTATGTCAACTGGTCTAGGAGATGGAAAACTCAGAATTTGAACCTATGTATAGATATTTGGTAAATATACACGTGTGTGTGTGTGTGTGTATTTAATAAATGGGCAGTTGTTATCTAAAATAAATCAAAACTTACTGGTAAAAAGCAAACCTCAGTCTGACAAAGAAGGGAATGGCTAAGTTTCATTAACCTTTAAAAAAATTGTTATTCCTTTCTTGGTCTGACTGAGAACTTTTCAAGACCCATTGGAAATGTAACATTTACTACTGAGCTCAAGATACATTTGTCTTTATTTTAAAAAAATGATTCAGTTTTGTGTTCTGGAAAATGCATGAAAATGACAAAATTCAGGAACACAAAAGTAATGTATGTTTTATGGTATTACTAAAAAAAATAAAGAAAGAAAGAAAAGTCTGAAATACAGAAAAAAAAAGAAAAGAAAACTGTTTTAAAATTAGAAAATGCCTGCTAGAAAATCATTCTGTTCCTGTAAAGGTTGCTTAAAAATAAAATCCTTTGCAAACAAAAATAGTGTGTGACAAGATAAAACAATGGGAAAACAAAACTCAGCAATTTATAATTAGAGACAAATAGAAAAACCATGAATAAATAAGAATGAATATGAAAAAGGCAGTCCAGAAATATTTAAGGGTGCAATTATCTTGATAGGAAGTCTGCAATCTTTGATTTTGGGGGTTCTTTATAGAATATTTTTGTTTTGCTTTTGGCCCTCACAAAAACATAAAAAAACAGGGAATGCCTTCAACATAATTAGTTAGTTGTGGTTTGGGAAAAAAATATTTTCGAGTTAGTGGTGTAAAATATTCTGTACAATTTGTACAAAGGTTTTTTTTTGTTTTTTTTACCAGCATGAGTATTCATGTTGTGTTAAACAATACACAGGAAGTGTCTTTTCAAATAAATTTTATAAATTTGAATTGAATTTCACTTCAAAGAATTCAAGAATGTTTTGATTAGTTTTTGAGATTTTTTAAAAAGGAATCTATGATGAGTTGCAAGGAAAACAACCAATCAGAGGTCTTCTGGATTTAGAGAATACTTTAGTTGGGGGATAAGGAACATAAATTACACAGAAATTATATTGGAATTTTTCTTGTTCAATTGTAGTAGATAATGTAGGATTTGAGAGTTCGTTTGGTGGTAATATGGTATTGACAAAAAAAACAAAAAAACATGAATAAATAAACAAAAACAAAACGAAAGAAAAAAATTCAAATATGAAAGAAAAAGTGTATATGAATATAATAGGATTTTTTATCCAGATATTTTTTAATTTCATTTTTGCACTAATCTATCAATATAAAATACAATTGCCCTTTTGTCACCTTTTACAGTTTTGTAGATGAAATAGGGAATATACAGAAATATTTATTCATTAATCAATATATATATATATATATATATATATATATATATATATTATTAAATTTTTACAGTTTTTATTTCACCTTATGTTGTTTTTCTTCAAGCTAAATTATGCCAAACTAATGATTACACAAAGCTTTGTGTAAGAAATTTGACCGTGATTCATATATGATAATTGTGAGTGTATATATTTATATGATAATTGTGTTGGTATATATATATATATATATATATATATATATATATATATATATATAAGAGTTTTATAATTTGCTTGAAGCATTTTGTTTATATTGGTTTGGTGGTTGGTTTTGAAACCATCCACCAAACCATATATATATATATATTGTGTGTGTGTGTATATATATATATATATATATATATATATATATAAAAGTGTATTTTGCAGCATTTTTTCTTTTATACAAATTTTGTTGAACTGTACAGACAATTCTTGTCGGACAAGTTTTTGGTTGATCCTTTCTAATTTTCGGCCATCTTTTTGGTGTCGGGGTGGAACTGATGTAACAGTCCACCAAAGGTTTCAACACGAGTGCTTTTCAGCAATACAGTTTGCCATCATTAGGTAGAAAACGATGGTATGGTTTCGTGTCTCATTTTTAACAGAACGAATAGTAGCAAGGAATTAGAAGTGGAGGTAATAACAGTTGGTAGTGGGAGGTTGTCGGAATGGTAGTGGTTTGAGCGAAAGATACAGTAGTGATATTTTGTGGGAGGGGGGGCACAAGTTGTGAGAAGGGGAGGGGTATAGTGGAAGGAGGATAGGTGGAAAATTTTAAGCATTTGAGAACATGTTGACTTATTTCAAAGTTTATTTTGTTTAAGGTAGTTTTTTTTGTTTGATATATAAAGCTTCGATTATTTGAAGTTTTTGTTTGTTTTTTTCTTTATGTAGTGTGCGTGTATTTTCGGTTAGAATTTTGCGGTAGGTAGAGGGGGGGTATGAATGTGTTTTAAGGTGTTGATTAATGGAACTGGAATCGTTAAAAATGAGACATGAAACTATACCATCGTTTCCTACCTGATGATGGCAAACTGTATTGCCAAAAGCGCTCGTGTTGAAACCTTTGGTGGACTGTTACACCAGTTCCACCCCAACCCCAAAAAGATGGCCCGAAAATTAGAAAGCATATATATATATATATATATATATATATAAATATATATATATATACACACATGATTATCATGAACATTTATGCTAAAAGTGTTTCCTGTACTCTATGCACAAAAATTCTGAGCAAAGTATTTTCAACAATAATAGAATAAAGTCATCGGGGTGGCCTAAAGTCAGTATCAGCCAATCAGCGATGGAGTCAATCTCCTTTTCACCAGTGCTAGACCAAACAGATTTTTTTTGCATCTGAGGTGGAGCGCCACACCTACCATCAGCTCCTTACTTTACCGCCCAGATCCCTATGCTAAGGCTGGTATCGGACTAAGAACCTTGAGGTTTCTAGCCATGCGCTCGAGCGACTGAGCGAATCACATAGCTGAGCCAGTATTGACATGTCAGGGCAAACAAATCTGATTGCTACATTGTCATCTTTTTGTATTTTTAGGAATAGGTAATAATACAGAAATGTTATCTTATTTAAAATTTGTATGTTTTTTTGTGTGTGTAATTAGTACATTTTGGCTAGTATCAGCAGTGAGGGAATCTGTTTCCTTTTCACTAGCACTAGACAAGGAGATTGTTTTAGAATTTGAGGTAGAGCCTCACCTACCACCAGCACCTACTTTACCGCACAGATCCTAGCTGTGCTTCTCATGTGATGAGTTGGTGAGGGCCGGTATCTGATCTGGAACCTTGTGGTTCGGTGGATATATATATATATATATATATATATATATAGGGCAGTTGTGTGTAAGTATGTATGGGTGTATGTCCGGAGGAAAAAAAAAAAATAATGACAAATTAGATGTATATACACATTCACTATCACCAAAAATAATGAAGATTTTATTTATATCTGGGAAGATATTTAAAAATTAGGATTTGAATAGTAAGAAAAGAGAAAGTCATTGGTTGTGTTCATAATTAAAACATAAATCAATTATGTAAGACTAAACAATCAATGGATCTGCAAGACTAACTTTTTATTATCCCACTCTACCCAGGCAATACTGGGTAGTCACTTCTAGTATGTGTATATAACTTATTTGTTATTTGTTGATATTGTGCTCAATGTCAATACTACACCTACTCATAGAATATGCATTTTTTAAAACTTGATAAAAAAAAATAATTAAAAGAAATTTTGATAATTTTTGGTACTGCATTTGCACATTCCTATGTTTTGCTAGAAAAAATTGTTCAAAAAGTATAAAGACTGTTTTCCTAATTTTGTTAATACTCTATGAATATGATAGACTACTAGTTTGGTTACAAAAAAATACCACCCTCTGTAAAAACATTTATGCAGTCACTTTTGTAATATCATGTTTATTTATGCTGCAATGAATATCAGATACCACCTGTTTGGTTTTAAAAAATATACATACCCTCATGAAAAAAAAATTATACACTCACTTCTCTGAAATCATATAATTTATTTATATTCCATGAATATCATAGACCATCAGTTTGTTTTTAAAAATTGTTACTCCCCATAAAAATATTATGCAGTCACTTCTATAAAAGAGACAAGTATTAATGATACCAATAAAATGAGTCAAAGAAACCTTTCAGTTTCCAGGCCCATGCTCTAGTGACTGAGCAAAATGAAGAAATGAACTTTATTCATTGTAGATTTGTTATAATATGCTAAGAAAGTTTTCTTTCATTTGACCTGTTGGTGTATAGGTTTTGCTATCTTGACATATCAACAGTCTTCCATGTGCTGCAAAATTAATAAAAATAAAATAAAAAAAATCATATGAATGAACAAATAAAAAGAAAACCCATCAAAGCCTTTCCTAAAAGTTTCACTAAAAGTAAAATAAAGAAATGATCCTATATTGACCAATAAAACTATTGATTACTATTTATTTATTATTTTATTTGTGCAAAGTACAAAGCTTGAAAAAGAAGATAAAAAAAGCAGCTAACTTGTTAGTCACCCACGGTCATCAGTTGGAACCCATTCAGAATTCCAGGGACTACTGCTAATATAATATTATGCTACAAAATCAATAGCCATTGTATATATTACATCTTAGAGTTTATATCCATGTATTCCTTTTTCTCAATAAAGTTTATGATTGATTTTTTCCCCTCTTATATCATACAAAACATGCATGGTTGTATTATAACAATACTCCTAATCAGGTTTTTTGGTAGATTTCTAATGGCCAAGGGGTATTTGTGACTTAAAGGCTTATGGCTTAACAATAGAAATATATTACTTTAAAGAAGACTTTGTCTGAATTCCCATAGTATTATTATCAATGCAAAATAACAGAACATCATAAGCCTCTGTAATTATCATCCTTTTAATTTCATATGATTCATTAATTTTTGTTATTCTGGTTTTGCAGAAGAGATATGAAAAATAAGCCATATATTCTTTGGTGAAAGTGATGTAAAACTTTAAATTAGTCTGAATTCTTATGAGAACATTCACAGAAATTCAATTAATATCTTGAAAGAATTAATTAGAAAATGCATGTTACTTTCTAGTAATTAAAAAAGATCTATATTGAAAGATGAAAAGTAATTTTTATTGTCTACTTAAAAATGTTTTGAAATTCAAAGAATATGTTATGCTGTAGATATTCTTTTTAAATGAGATAAAAATATACATGCATTATATTTTTCTATAGGTGCAGATTTTTTTCTTATTTATCAAAGGGTTGAAATATTTTGAAATTTGAAACAAGAAAAATATTTTGAATTGTCTATTGCAAAGTGTATGTGTGTGTGTTAGTGTCATGTATATATATGTGTATATATATATATATATATATAATATATATATATATATATATAATAAAAAATAGTGCACTCATAGTTAAATAAAATCTAAAATTAATGTAAGATTAGTAAAACTATGACCATACTCAATACATAAAAGTTATAAAATAACTTGTTTCAATATTAAGATAAACTAAGAAATAAAACCAACTCATGATTCTGAATTTCATGCTCTTGATTGTTAAGTGAGTAATTTTTATAATTTATATATATATATATATATATATATATATATATATAATTTGCTTGAAGCATGTGTATGTATAGGAGGTTGATTTAGAAGGCCATCACAATGCAGTTTGGAATAAATAAAATAATAATACGGTAACAATGTGGTGTGTGTTGACCTGTATTTTCTAATACCTCTTTATCAAAAGAATTGAACTGAAGCAGTAGCTATGGCATTTCTTCCTAAATGATTTTTTTTTTTTTTTGAAAAAAAAAAAAATTCATTTAGTGCCATAGCTGTACTGCTTCAGTTCAATTCTTTTGATAAAGAAAATTCAAGAAATAATAAAAAAAATACAGGTCAACACACACCACCATTGTTACCGTATTATTATTTTTATTTATTCCAAACTGCATTGTGATGGCCTTCTAAATCAACCTCCTATATATATATATATATATATATAGAAGAGAACTATTACTCAAAATATCAGTAAGTAGATATATATTTATATTAATGTTCTTAAGAAAACTGCTAATTTGTGTTACTTTGGAGGAGTTTTTAATCTTTTTACAGAAATGTTAATGTTTTTAGCAAGGGTTTTGATTTGCAAACTAAGTATAATGCTGAACTAAACCCTCACTCGGTCTTTGTCAAATTAGCTAAAGCAAATCTTTATCTTTTTGTTTCACTGTCTAAAGTAGACATTTATCTAAAAACATTCTAGACAAAAAAACAAAGTTATGAGCTTAACTTCACTTATCCATGAAAAATTAAAACTTTATTTATTTGTTGGTTGGAGTGACACTATTTCTTAAAATATTGAGCACCTCATGTGGTGCAATGGTAGCAAGCTGGATTAACTAGAGTATTAATAGTGAGTTTGATTCTCACTGTGTGCCCCATAAGTCTGGTGTTGTGACACATCTAAGGTAAGCTTAGTAAATAACTATTTCTTGTAATTTTGATTCTGATTCAAATTTCTTTCATGCACAATTTTCATGGTATCTAGATATACTATTGCTCACCAAAAGTTGTCCTTCCTATTTATTTTAATGGAAACTCACAAATACAGGGACACACAATTTAATAGAGCAAGTTTTCTCCTCAGACACCATTTTTCCAGATAGCCACTCAATTGATATCTGTAAGAAGTACAAAAAAGTCATAGGTTATTGTCTGGAAGGGTCAACCTCTAATGCCATATGACCAACATTTGCTTCAATAATAATAGGGACAAAATAATAAAATAGGAGACATTAATTTCAGAGCAACTATCTTATAATTTTTTTGTATATTCATTACTGATAGAAATAAAATACCAACCAGTAGTAGTTACTATGTAGAAAAATTCCTTTGTATCTACCAACCCCTCTGCATGAGCAGAATGTGACACAAGGTCTATTTTAAGTGGTGTTAAACAGATTTGAATTCAGAGTTTTACTTCTCCTAGACCAGTTGCTATACAAGTTTAAAGGGCCCAGTCTGCCATACTATTTACCCATAACTGGAGGAAAAATAGACGGATGTATACCTTTCCCAAGGGTATTATTGCTATGTGAAATGCAACCATCCTTGTCCAAGATTTGAGCTTGTTTTGCCGTATCCATTTTATTTTTTAATGTAGTGAGGAAAAAGTTCTTAACAATACAAAACTAACTTGCTAAATTCTAATGGCCAAACACTTACAGATAGATAAGGAATTATCAGAGTTATTCACTGACTGAGCTCAGATTAGTGTCCCCATTTTGGTTGTTCTTCTAGTTAAAACATTTCAGCCTTCTCATATCTTCCAGCCTTCTTCAGGTATCTATCCATGCTTATAGGATAACTCAGATCACTTAATTCTTCCGAGTTAATTCATCCCTGAAGATGTTGCTTCTTCTTTCCACTGAACCAGAGAATGTGGCTTTTTCATGCACTTGCCTGACCTTAATACAAGTTTATCCTCTAAACAGGAACAATAGAATAAAAATAATCTATCCACGTGGATTGAATAAAGGGTTTGGTTTAAAATTCCCAGAAGGGTGCTGATTATGACAGACCCCTGAAGAAATTTGTGAATATAAGAACAACCAAGATAAGGAGACCAGTCCAAGTGCATTGGTAAACAATAAGTATAACACAGTTACAGAATTATATAAATATCGCCCTTATTTTCCGGATGTCTGGATGCCCGAGTTAGAATGTAATTAATCAAAGCCCCTTTTCATTTCGAGAGGATTAGTCAGATGTAAATAGGAGAGAAAGTGCACAGCAAGTGAAAGGCTTTAATGTTCCTACAAGGGAAATCATTATGAACAAATGAAAAGATAATTAAATTGTGCTAATTTTTTCCTGAACTCTTCTCTCTTGTACGCTCGAAAGTTATAAATATTTTCAAGAAAAAAAGAATGAATGAAAATGACAAAAATGGCAGTAAATTCTGTTGATACTGCACGGTCGCACTGTAAGAGACTTAGTTTTTTTTCTTATTATAGTGAATGTTTAAAAAAAAAGATAGAATAATAGACAGAAATCTACAAACCATAATGCCGATTATATTTTTTTACAAAACAAAATGGCGGCAAAATAGTTTTGCAGTTATGAAAGAAAAACAAAGCATAAACAAAATACTGCACATGTGCGGCTTGAAAACATTTAATTATTTCTCTAAACCAATTAGTAAAGAAAGAAAATATTTTCTGATGAATATGACCAGTGTTGAAGAAGGAAGCCAAGTGAATTGTGAAAGCTTGGTTAATCTTCTTAGGACATTATCAATTTCAGAAACATTTTTTTGAGCGGGGCTGGTTGCTGCTGATTTGATCATCAGATTATAAAATGTCATATAACTGTGCAGGTGTAAGGCTTCACCTCTCGCTTATTATGAATTTGCCATGGCTGTAACTTATTTGTTATTCATCAAATTCAACAAATAAACAGGTTATTCCAATTAAAAGTTATAATAGCATCTAACAATGCTGGCTGTTGTGAATGCAATTTTAATGATTTGAATAAGAGGCTCAAATGTTGGTCTTTCAGTTTTGAATTTGAAAGAATAGAAAAACTGTTTTTGAACCACTAAGTTGGAACATAAAAACAGTTGTATGTTTTCTGCTAAATAGAATACAAAACTTACTGAAAAAAATATAAGTATCAATAATGTTTAGAACTATTACAAAAAGTTTTTTTGAAATATATTTATTTTTTGAATTAAAATGTATTTGTACATGTTTTTCATAGCTTAAATAAAGCCTTGGGAAAGGCATGATCTATGTTATGGCTATGGGTAAAAGATAAGAGAAAGCTGGGCTCTCTAGCCATGGTAGTGGGCAACCAGCCTTTGAGAAGGAAAACTTTGATATGAAATCATAAAGAAGGTAATGAGAGACCATACCAAGAATAAAGATGAGAATTCATAAAAAAAGATGAGAGGAACCATGGTTGCCAAAATTCTGAAGGGACATAACATGTTGTATTCCATATATATATTCGTGTGTGTGTTTTATATATATATATATATATATATATATATATATATTTCAAGTCTGACATGTTGAATACTACCTCACCTGATGATCAAGTTATGAGTTTTTTTATCCTGATTTATACTTGAAATATATTGTGATGTTCCTCTGCATTTTCATGCACAGAGCAGTATAAAGATTTTATAGATTAAAAATGTTTTTAGCATTAAATCTTAAAAATGATTATATATATATATATATATATATATATATATATAATCTTTTGCTTTTCTATGTGCCATGGACTCTGTGTCTACATCAATCAAATGCTCTATCACCTATATTGAGCACTCTTTTATAAATATAGCAAACTATATTATTAATATTGTGTATATATATATATACACACACACACACACACATATATATATACACACATATATATATGTGCACATATATATGTATCTGTATGTATGTATGTATGTATGTACATATACATGTGTGTGTATATATATATATATGTGTATATATATGTGTATATATATATGTATATGTGTATATATAATAACATTTTTATATCTTTTACTCTTCTAACAGAGGAATCAGCAGTTACCTACTTAGAAACTGTTAGTCTCTTTTTGTGCAAGATAAAAATTGCATCAAATTAGGTCTGTAGTCTTTTGATAAAAATGCAGAATATAAAAAGTAACTCAAATGAGATGCATGCAAAAATGACACATAAAAATATTTTCTGTTAAAACTGAAGCTATTTTGAACAATTTCCATGCAATACCAGAATCGTTCAGCATATTTTCTTATTGACATCTTATTAATACAATAAGTTTCATTTTGATATATTTGGTTTAATGATTTATTCTGTTTAATATTTTGTTATTCTTTTTATTTTTTTTTATTTAAACATAATGTGCTTTCTCTGTACAACAGCCTAATTCACAATCTTTGAGAAAATAATTTTATCCTTGTTTTTCATTCATTTTTTTTTCATTGCTTATATCCTAGTCAATTTTGTAAATGATGATAGTGTGTCTTTATTTTGACTGTTTCTTTATATTTATCATATTTATCTCAGCCTTTAATGCCGATTGGTAGGACCTAGACAGCATCCCTGCTGAGACATAAGACCCACCCCCTAAAAGGGGTATCTTGGGGATGAGACTAAACTGCACCTGGTGAATAGATAGGCTTTCCAAAGGGAAAGAGATATGGGCAGGATTTAATTGCATCCTGCAGACTCCTTGAGGAGTATAGGGCAACAGTCATACAATATTTGGAATGCTGCTGCAGTTTTAGTAGCAATTAGGTTTTTATAGGATGCATTTGCTAACCTGATGACCCCTGGTTTTGATATTGCAATTTGATAGGAATAGTTAATTGAAGATATATAATTGTCAGCAAATAATTGTTGTTTTTATTTCACTCCTTGTGAGTTTTTCACACCAGTGTTAGCTGGTAGTCTTTCACTTGAGGTATGAGTGACAGCAAGTCTCCTCATATGTCTAGGACTCTTCTGAGTATTCTAGCTGTTCTTGACAATACTATTCTCTGGAATGTCTCAATTCTTCCTCTTATTTCTAATTTCTCCAGTTTTTTCCCAAATCTTTGGGAACCATTCTAAAGGCATCAACAACAATTGATATCACCATCAACTTCATGTTTGGCAGTTTTTGTAGTTCTCTGGCAATGTCCAAGTATTTGTCTATTTTTTTGGTTTCTTTCATTTTCTCTGTGGTCTTCCAAAATAGCAAAATCCAGCTGGTTTTTTTTTTTTTGTCTGTTTTTTGTGATTATGTTCAAGGTTTATGGTCCATTTGTATTGCAAAATTTCATTATTGTTATTATTATTATATTATTAAACAGGTATATTTACTTAAAACCCTTTTGCTTGCAAAATATTAGTATTAATTTGATGGGAATATTAGAAGCTTCACATACAGTTATATACTGTATGTGAATTTTAAGTATTAAGAATAATTAATTTAATTGTTTCAAAATGATTCTTATTAAATAATTACTTAAAACCAAATTTTTACTTGTAACATCCCAACTCTGTTAAGGTTTGATCCATATATCAAATTGATCAGTTGGAGATAATGCTTAAAATCATTTTGAACATTTTGAACAACTCTTTTAAAACATTGATTGATTTTAATGGCACATTCATATTTACATTTCTTGTGTAGTTGTTTCTTCTGAATTTGTTTTTTGTTTTTTTTTTGCTCAAAGTCATATTAAATATAAATAACTTAAAAACAGATCTATTTGAGTAATGGCAATGAAGGGATATTCCACCCCCACCCCTAGAATTTCAGAAACAGAGCCTCACCATCAGATGCAGTTTAGTATCATACCCAAGACACTCTTAAAACATTGATTTTCAACGAAATATGAAGGGTTAACTTGTTCAAAATGATTGTGAACATACATTTTTGTATGGTATATAATTGAAGACTATAATTGCTAAACTGACTTTGGCAATAAATAACCCAATAGAATTGACATGCTATAAAACCAACCAACCAACCAAATCTTAATTTGACATCAGTTGCATTAATATTCTTTGGATATCTCTTATATTTTAATTAGTTGAATTAGTTTTAGTTTTTTCTTTTCTTGAAACAGTTTTGATGCATTAAATTCTTCAAATCAACTGCGTTTTATATATATTTACCAAACTCATCCGCACAAGCAGGATGTGACACAGAGTCAATTTCTTAAGCAGAGTTTAACAGGTTTAAATTCAGAGTTTTCCTTCTCCTAGGCTAGTTGTCTAACCAAGGTTAAAGATCCCAACCAGCCCTACTATTTACACATAGCTGGAGGCAGAATAGTTGGATTCATATCTTTCTCAAGGGTATTATTGCTATGGGAAATACAAACAGCCTCCAGGATTTGAACTAGTCTCATCATGTCCATTTGCTACAATGATAACCATTACACCACCATCTTTAGTCACCAAGGAAAAATGTAAAGTGCTTTAAAAAGAAGCAACAAATTAGTTATTTTGTAAATACAGACAAATTAAACAGACATAAATAACACAAATGAATAATGGATATGATACTTCTATGAAATAAACCTCATTTGGTTTTGTAACTTGAGTATCAGAAATTACAGGAAAAAATGTGAAGATTAAGAATAGGGGAGAATAGGTTTACTAAGCAAAAATACAAGGTTAACAAAGTAATTAGCAATTGCTAGGTTGAATTAAAAAGTCCAATGAGATCTAAGGTTTTGTCAGACATTATTTATAGGAAAAACAGATGATTCCATTTTCATTATTTAGGTACTATATGACATTTGGTCACATTTCACAAGAACATCTCAGTCAGCTTGTGAATTTTTAAGCTAATCCTTGTAATAGCAGGTATAACACCGAGAGCCAAATTGTGATTAAGATTAGAGGCATCTTGAAATAGATTTAAAGGCTTACATCAAATAATTTAAAAAATGATGGTATATTTACTGGACTTTTTGAAGCAGTGGGAATGTCTCCAAATCTCATCAACAAATGAGTAAACTAATAAAAAAATAGAAAGAAGATATCAGAGAGTGTTGAAAAGTCCTTAAATTTCTGTCAAAATTTTGGTCCCATTTTAGCCGTTTAGTTCTTCTGTTAGTAAACCCAAGTCTGTATTGAGTTTGAGTTTAGTTGGTTAATCCTTGTAATCCTAGTCTTGTAGAAAAGAGTATAGTATCAGTAGATCACCTTCTTGCAGAAAGTTCAATTATCAATTGATTCGAGGACAGAATTCTGTATACATTTCTCATTAGCCAATTTTTACCGGAAATACATGCAACTAATGCTGGGAAAGTTCATAAATAGGAGTGGCTATTTGACATACATCTTATAACTATATACAATCCAACAGCTTTTTGCTGGTCATTGACCTATGAGGTTCATTCACCTGGCATCTTGTGAAGAATGCCATTGACCCACTTTGGATTCATCTGCCTTGTTTTATATCCACCATGCTGCTACCCAGGGTTTCCAGTGATACATGCTTATATTGCATGTATAATCCTCTGCTCCCACTGAGACTGATATCTACTGATATGCTGGAGCAGTATTACTGGATGATAATGGAGATTACATGTTTATTTTAGTACTGAGTTTGACCTCTCTTTTTTTATTGCCATGGAGTTAGACAGCTCCTGTTGCTAGTAATATTGGGCTTTAATTATGTGAGTTTTCCTTCTTGGAAAAAATTAAAGAATTACTCAGGTCTTTATGAATTTCTAAAATTTAACTTAAAACTTTAACTTATAAAACAGTATGTGTGTA
This sequence comes from Doryteuthis pealeii, assembly GCA_023376005.1. Taxonomy (NCBI): domain Eukaryota; kingdom Metazoa; phylum Mollusca; class Cephalopoda; order Myopsida; family Loliginidae; genus Doryteuthis; species Doryteuthis pealeii. Next base: position 47,660,807 of record CM042143.1, on the reverse strand, counting down.
TGTGTATATATATATATGTGTGTGTGTGTGTATTTATTTTACCAACCTACATGGTCTTAAGAGTGGGGTGTAAGTAAGTTTATCCTCCTCTCATTCACCCTTCCCTTTGATATTTGAATTACTAGAGAAAAAAGTCTCAGAAAATATGTAGTTCTTAACCTTTAGGTCAAAAACTAAAATTTTTTAGAAATATTTTCTTTACTTGAAAAAAAAATTCCTTTATATATTTTGGGATTCTTTTTTAACAACTCATCATAATATTATTTTCTATAAGTTGGTAGGAGTGGAGAAAAAAGAGTATGTGTAGTCGTCTTTAACTACATTGATATTTTCTGAGCATTTACAGGCAACACTGTTGAATTTTTAATTTAGTTACACCATTTTACTTAGTAAAATAAATGTACATATTTAAAAATCAAAATAGACATAGTGTATTCTTACACACATTCAAGAGTATTTCTTTTTTTCTTTCAGCAGCTTCTCAGTTGGATTTTATGGCATGTCAAGCCTTGTTAAGTTATTTTGTGCCAAAGTCATTTTATCTTATTCATTTAAAAAAAATCCATTTTTTTTAAACACATTTTTTAAGATCATTTTTTTCTATTTAACTCATAGATTGGACTCTAACAGGTACTACCATTCCGGGTCATAGTGGACCTGGGAGTAATGGTGATGAAGGGGTACTCCACATTTCCCATAGCTCCAGAATTGAAACTTCACCATCAGATAGTTTAATGTCATACCCAGGACACCAGCTTCTTGGTAGAAATATATTTAATGAACTGATTTTTTTGGTTTTCCGGACTTTTTTTAAACATATTAGTGGGATAGGGGTGTGTCATGATTTTTAACTACATGTAATACTACTATTTTCTGTTAGTAGATAGGTGTAGAAAATAATTAATATCACTTCCAATAAATAAATGAAATTAATAATGAAAATATTAATAAATTTTCATTGAAATAAGATGTTTAAATTAATGAAGAAAGGTTTTCCACTTCTATTGGCAAATCTATCCATTATTGGCTGGATGCCTTTTGTGCCATGTTTGAATTTCTGAAAGCAGATTCCTTATTAATGAAAACTGATTCATTCTTAATAAAATGTGTCTGATGCCAAAAGAAAATGTCTTTTCACCTGTAAAACTACTCTGCCATTTCTAATGAAATTTCTAAATTGTTTTCAGGTTATACGTTCGTCTTCTTTATTGAAACTTGATATTTTCATAACAAAATAGTTTGAAGCATCTTTCCCGGATAAATTACAAAGAACGAACAATAAATTCTGTTTTTATCAAAGTTGTTTCCAGTTCAAGGGATGGAGATGTGGTATACTCCCACAGTTAATCTGAAATTTGCATACATTTCAGATTTCATTAACATTCTTGTGTGTAAAATAATACTTCTGGAAAATTCCAGAAGTAGAATAGCATTAAGAAAGGCACTTAAGCAAACACTGTCAACTCATCAGGTCAGTAGAGTGATAAGAAAAATAAATAATTAAAGTTGTGAGAAGAAAAAAGTATTAACAAATGTTTCCGCTAAAAGTAGACATGAACACAAGATCATATTTAAAGTAATAAGAATGTGTATGCACACACACATATTGTAAACAAGTGTTACTGAATGGTCAAAAGTGATGGGACCTGGAAGAAAAGACTATCAAAAGTAAATATGTATACATATACGAGGGTGGGCTGAAAAGTAATATCTGTGTGATGACTTTTTTGCCCAATGAGATCCAAGTACTTCAACATTGAGGAAAGGAGTGTGGACCACAAAGTGCCTGTTAAAAATAAACTTCATTTGGTCTGATTCCATTAGAGCATGTTTATGAAAATTTTAAGCCCCAACCCCCACATATACACACACACACACAAATATATATATATATATATATATAGAGATATAGAGAGTAAACTACAGACACGTGTTTCGAGGTATCACCTCTCATCAGTGCAGTTATACCATTTTATATATATATATATATATATATAAATACCTGTAATGTTAATCAGACACATATTAAAAAGAAAAAAGGGATCAGATGGTCCTGTTAGCAAACAAAAAAATTCAGGTGAGCCAGATCTAGAATAATAACATTTTTTTAAATTAAAAAAAAAAGAAAAAGCAGAAGGAAAAAAAGAAAGGACAGACACAAACACCCACATAAACAAGCAAACACACACACACCACCCGCCCCGACCCACACACAGATAGAGAATTTGGAAGGCACGATACAGAACAAATGGACAGCCACAAGTTCAGTTCTGGTGATCTTCTGTAGAAGGGATTTTTATCCTGAAATATTAAGAATTAATCACAGTTTAACAAACAACACCATAGTTACCTACTTTTTTCTTTACACTTTCATTGTGATAGCCTTCAAAACCAACCAACAGACCAATATAACACAATGCTTCAAGCAAATTATAAAACCCTTTTATATATAAATACATTTATATATATATATATATATATATATAGTTTTTTTCTTATTTACATTTTTATATACCATCAGATTTATATATTTTGTCACCCATATATATATATATATATATATAACTGAATCTTAAAATTTTGAATATAAGTTTAAGTGCACACAACAGAACAACTTATATAAGGAATTAGTTAGTGCCAATTCTCTATAATTTTTATCAGCATAAAATAATTAAAAGATTAATATCTCATTCATTGTTCATTTCTCTCTTGGTAAACACAGCTCAGTACTCATTGAACACACCTCATTAATGGAGGCATGTTTCAAGAAATGGACTCCATGTGCCAAGTTCATATCCTAAGGCCCTTGAAAAAGGCATGAATTCATCTCTTTTCCTATGGGTGACATAGTACAGCGAGTTTGGTTCTTTAGCATTGGTATAGCACCTGGTCTAGGATAAGAAAGATAAATTTAGTGCTTTAAAAAATTGACCTTGTGTCTCAAGCTGTTCATGATGCATGGGTTAGGTAAATAAATACAGCTCATATATAGAGAAGTGTTTCATTGGTGTACAATGAATTATAGGATGATCACCTGTTGATTATAGAAGATAATAAGCTCACAACCAGCCGCTGCTTATTGACACAACTTAGACACGCCTTCACTGGCAAGTCACATGACCTTGGTATTGATATACCATATCTACAGTTCTTAAAAAAGAAGTTCTATCTCTATCTATCTATCTATCTATTTATCTATCTATGGAAATATGGTGAGGAAATTATATATATATATATATATTTTTATAATATAAAATGTGCCTGTCTAAATAAAATATATAAGAAGCTCGTGAGCATACTCGCGAGTGGAAATGATACCCATGGTGGCCTTTTATTCCCAAATAACTTTGCTCTGTTTACAATAATTAAACATTGAGCTCTCATACAGAACCTGAACTCTACAACAAACTACTGTAGAGAATTAGACCCACCTAGAGTGCATGCATGTTGTTGTGTAGTAGAAAATGGATTCAATATGCCGCGTTCAATTCCTACAATGATAACCATTACATCATGTTTGCCTTTATCTTAAATTTTCCCTATGTATGTATTTACCCAAAAGCTCTCAGCCATGAGCAGGATGTGACACAAGATCATTTTTTTAAGGGGAGTACAACTGGCCTGAATTCAGAGTTTTCTTTTTCTTAGATTGGTTGCCATATTCAAGTTAAAGTGTCCAGTCTATCCTACTATTTACCTACAGCTGGAGTACTTGGATCTCTACATTTCCTAAGGGGGAGGCATATTAGTGCTATGTGAAATGCTAACAGCCTCATCCAGGATTTGAACTTTGTTTGCTGTGTCCATTTCTTACAATGATAACCATAAGGCCATATGCACCTATATTACTTGTGTATATATACTAATGTGTGTACTAGAAAGTACACAGAATCATATAATTGAATGGGTGTAATGTGTATGTAAAGTATATATATATATATATATATATATATAAAATAAACTAGCATTATCACCAAAGCATATCTTAAAAATAATTAATCTATTCCTTTTTTCTTTCATTTCTTTTCTTTGTTCCTTGATTCTTTTCTTAGAAATATCTGCCTTTTATATTTTCTGCACAAACTCTGCTGGTCAACTATTGCATGTAAGAATTAATCATGAGGTCAGTCCACAAGAGTTTCTGTATAATTCTTCTGGCTCCCGTCCACATGCCTCAGTGTAATTACCTACATTTTATGTTTATATGAACAGCAAGCGAAATACATTGGTTCCCTGCAGAGGAAATCCATTAGAATATCATTAAAATTTGTTTTCTGAAAGAAACAAGTAAAGAAGTCATATGTTGAGGAAGATAAAAAAAGAGCTGTCTTTGATTAAATTAGCAATGGCATTTCATTTGTGGTTTTATCCTAATTTTCTTATTTTCTTTATATTATTAAAACACAGCTCTAATAAATGATTTCACATATACACTCATATGATGTATTTTGGTGGCCTATATTTTTATGCCTAAATACATACTTATATATGTGTGTGTGTGTATATATATATATATATATATATATATATATATATATATATATATATATAAATAAACACTAATGTACAAAAATTAAATCACGCACACATCTTTGCACACAGCATATGCATAAATACTTTTCTCATTATACATTTTTATAATATACCTATGCAACTAATTATGATTAATATCTTATCTTTTCAATGTTCATTAACTTTTAAAAAAATCTCTAAGAACAAAACACAAATATATTAAGAATAAAGCACTAATGTGAAAATGAAATCATTCATTTTAACTCTGCCAGTTTTTAAAACTGTTTTAAATAAGGATAAAAAAATTAAAAAAGAAAGAAAAGTCTTTTGTTTTTTTTAATGTTCTTTTTGATTAGCGCTGGCTCTTAGTTGTGATCAATATAACTTTCTAGTAACATATATATATATATAAGTATAATTCTCATTATATTGGTGTGTATGCACACACACACACACACACACTGACATATATATATAAGTGAATTATATCAAATATTTTTGTGAAAGGATTCAACCAAAACAGGGAACTCAAATATTTGTATAAAGTTACATACATGCATTTGCAAATATATTCACATATATGAGTTGAATATAAATAAATAAATGAAAACAAATTTCTCAGATATAAATTTTTATCAAATTTTGAAATCAGATTTGCAAAGCCAAGAGGCTGAAATAAATTTATATCTGAGAAATTTAAGGTTTGTGTATGTGTTTGTGAAATCACAATCAGATAAGTGTATGAATAAAAAGTTTCTCATGATTTTGTCTTCGATTTCATAATTGATACGTGAAACTTATAGTAATTGAACAAGAGTAAGAAGGTAAGATTTGAATTGATTTTAGTTTTTATACTGCTCTGCTAGGCAGCATTTGAGCACTTTTTGATTTATCAAATGTATTTTTAAACAATTAAAAAAGTTTTATTTTCATCTGTTCACAGTGTATATATACTTACCAACCCCTCCCCACAAGTAGGGTGTGACTCTCCCTCCAGCTATGGGTAAATAGTAGGGTGGACTGGGCCCTTTAACCTTGGCTAGGTAACCAGTCTGGGAGAAGGAAAACTCTGAATTTAAACCTGGTAAACTCCACTTAAGAAATTTAAGCGGAGTTTACCAGGTTTAAATTCAGAGTTTTCCTTCTCCCAGACTGGTTACCTAGCCAAGGTTAAAGAGCCCAGTCCATCCTACTATTTACCCATAGCTGGAGGGAGAGTAGTTGGATTCATACCTTTCCCAAGGGTATTAGCGCTATGTGAAATGCAAACAGCTCAGATTGACGAGTCCATTTCCTATGACTCTAACCACTACACCACAGGCTTCCACAGCATATATATCTGTAGATATTTTCCCACAAACTAGATTACTCTTCCCATAATTCCCCATACAGCTGTATATAAAGGGATACTCACCATGTAGGAACTTCTTGGTTTGATGATCACATTGATGAGAAACTGGCAGTTAACAAGCACCATTGATACCGTGTCTACACTAATCAAACATAATCAGAATCATTATCAGGTTGTGCTGGCAGCATGGATATTCATGACTCTCTCTGTCTCTCTCATCATCCCTATCAGTCATCACCCCTGGGAGGTCTCCTGCACAGCATCTAGAATCTGCACAGAGCTGGTTGATGTAGATTTTGCTGGTGTTTCCATGTGTGGGTGTTCACAGGAGAATGTCACTTATGAGTTCATCCTTGTCTTTGTTTGTGCGATAGGGAGCAAGTGGCCATACAGCTGCATTCTTGTAAGGTGCTGCTTCCAAATGTGTTTAAGACACCACACAACATCTTTGTGTAGCTCCCATCTGGCTTTATATCTAAGCACTTCATTAAAGTCCAAGTGGTGAAGCCATACTATAACACTGATACAGCTTAGAAAATATATATATATATATATATATATATATATATATATACACACACACACACACATACACTAGACAAAACGTGACCTGTTGGGTCACCCAATGAACTCTGGGTAGATTATTGGGATTAGGGAAATGTTAGTTTGCAAAGCAAATTAAATTTGAAAAAAAATATGTCTGGTGAATTTAAAAAAAAACAAACATTAAACTCATTTTGTAAGATTTCTTAGAAAAGGAATGTTTGACCTAATTTAAATTTAAATGGACCCAATTTGTGTTGAGAAGCTACGGGCCAGCTGCTTCTGAAGCTTAACATACAAATATATTTCACACTCTCTAATCACTCACAGAGAAACTAACATATATGAGGAGGTAATCAAGATTTACATAGAAAGGGGGAAAGTGACAGGCCGAATGTTAAGTAAGAGACGGGTCAGTTTTCTATTTAATTGCAAATTACAACTAATCAGTTAAAATGGATTCTTTTTTTTTTTTTTTTCAAACATGACGCAATCTAGAACTGAGGAATATTTTGATATAAATTTTGTGTCATTAAACTAAATAGTAAAAAAGCCTTTAGCAAACAATTATTGATTCACTCAGCTTTAGTATAATACTACATATATATATATATATATAGTTGTTATTCCGCAAAGACAGAACATCATTTGCATTAGTGCAATGACCTTAAAATGGTCAAGCTTAGTGAATAAAGCAATTTACTGTTTAATTTGCAAATGAATGATAATTTTGTTGGGTATAAACTCAAAAATTGAACATAATTTTGTAATCATTCAAAATTTTTATTCATGAACTTAGAAATACTTAGAATCTTCTTTCTTAATAGAAGTATCAATATCATCATGGATCACAGTTACAATAATCATCAAATCCCTTTTTTCTTCTGTCTGTCTGTTATTGTATAACTCAAAAATAGCTACAACCAACAAATGTTCTATGTTTATTATTATTACTCCAGAACAGGGTGCTAGCATATTAGTTTTTTGGAAATTCTCAAATTTAAAAAGTTTTTAGCAAAGGAGTCCAATTTAAATGCAAGTATGATACTAAACTGGACCCTTTATTTAGAGTCTATCAGTTTAGCTAAACTGAGTCTTTGTCTTTAGCTGTATGAAGTAGAAATCTGCCTGAAAATATTTTTAGCTAGAAAGGAACTGTTTTCCATTGACTCTTTACCTATGACTTTAAATATTGTTAAGATTAATAAATGCTAAGAGAAGGTTTTTCAGTGAATAGGTAGAAGTTTTGTGATAGGAGTAAAAAATAAGAAGAACTGGGAGAAAAAAAAGAATGGTCATGGCAAAAGGAAAAGAGAAAGAATGAAGTAAAGTTGAGAGAAATCAGGAACTATAAGATGTGGGAGATTGAGAGAAAAGAGGATGAAGAAGAAAACTATTGAGAAAAAAAGGAAGAATGAAGGAGGGTTGTGAGAAAAAGATGAAGGATGAAGAGTTCAGAGAAAATCAAAAGAAGATGAGTTGAAGAAATACTTGGAAGAAAAGTAAAGTTGAGAAATGAGGATGAAGAATTGTGACAAAACAAGGAGTACATAATATGAACAATGATCACAAGCATGTCATGAATATTGACCTCTCAGTGACATTTATTAACATATAAGTCTTCAGTTAAAACACAGTTCAGTATTATAACTATGTTTATTGCTGCAGTAAAAAATGAAAGAGTTTCCTGGGATTAATGACAATGAAGAGAGGTACTCCACACTTCTCAGAACTCCAGAACTGTTTACATAACTTAAAATCCTATCGAGGGCAAGTTTCAGCTAATGACAGTGAAATCTTCAAGTCCTCAGGATCTAATATAGATATAAAATATAAGGATTAAAAAAAAAAACGAAAAGAAAAACAAACAGTCAAATTTTGGGACAAAGTATAAAAACATCAAACCTGATCCTACAAAATAAACAGATAAAGACTTAAAATGAATTTTGCTCAATTATATATGATAAACTTACAAAGAATGTCCTGAGAGATAATATAGAAACAGAAAGGCTAATTTTTCAATGTCAGTGCATCTGAAGAAAAATTCAATTTCAGAGTTAGTGATTAGATTAGTTTAAAATGGGCAAGTTCCCCACAGGCAAATTAAATGGGTCTTTTCAGGAAAAAAATGTAAATAGATTACTAGCTGAAGTATCTGTCTACGTAAGTACAAAGTCAATATTAGGATCCCAGACACTGTAAGACTAAAAGATATGCGTAACCTCCCCTCCCTTGCCAAAAATAAAAATACTTTGCACTTTTAAAAAAACAAAATACTTTGCACTTTTAAACAATATATATTTTAAATCATTGTTGTCCATTAAAAATCTGCTCCAAACTGTTACGAACAGTACCAATTAAAAGTTAACTTTACATCATGGAAACGAGATTTACTAATTATGTTTTATATACTCTCATGAAACTAATATTATTCTGTGGAAAATCTCACTGAGTTTTATAGATGAATGTTTTCTTTTGTTTCATTTTGAGTATTAGTCCTAAGTGTGTATTTACCCAACCCCTCCACCCTGAGCAGGATGTGACACAAGGTCAATTTTTAAGCAGCGGTTTAGCTTGTTAGAATTCTGAATTTTCCTTCTCCTAGATTGGTTGTCTTACCAAAGTTAAATAACCTAGTCTGCACAATTATTTATCCAGTGCTGCAGGGAGAACATATGGATTCATGCCTTTCCTAAGAGCATTAGCATGAAGTAAACACACAGTCCTCAGTGGTAATACTATGTTGTTATTTTACATTGCCAGTTGGGAAAAAAAACTGCTAATAAACCTAATCTGAATAGTGTGTTTTCTTTTATTTTCATGATTGGAAATTTATGTTTTGTGCAGTTATCTATATCTTGCTGTAACAAGGTTTCCACATAACATATTGTCATAGCTTATCCTTTTTAGCAAGAAGTGTAAAATAATTTAAAATAATGATAAATTACTGTTAATGATAACAGCCTTGAACCCAGGGTCATCTTGAATGGGGCCCTTCACATTGGCTTAGAGGATCACATGACCAGGCGATGCTGGGAAAGTAAAATTAGAAGTTAGTTGAGAAGTTAGTAGAAGTGGCCTAAATGTGGAGGATGTGTTTTTCTATCTCTGCTCCCCCCACCTCCGAACACACATATGTAGGTCAATGTGTCAGGTGAAAAGCATTTGGGAGAATAAAGTTGAATATACACAAGAAAATGTCTCTGTATTTTTTCCTGATAAAAGAACACAAGATTGAAACCAGAGAGAGAGAGAGAGAGAAAGAGAGAGAGAGAGAGAGAGCAAACCAACCAACCAACCAACCGACCAGTCCCAAACCTGCGGGAAAAAAAAAGACATCAAAACCTTCCTCTGGTTCAACAAGTACCTCTGCAAAAAAAACTTCTAATATTAGGAGACCAATTCACATACCCCGGTAGCAATATCACATCTACTGAAACCAATATCAACATATGCATAGGAAAAGCATTGGCTGCTATTGACAGGTCATCAATCATATGGAAATCTGATCTCTCAGGTAAAATAAAGCAAGAATTCTTCCAAGCTGTAGCTGTATCATTATTAGTGTATGGTTGCACCACTTGGACAATAATGAAACGTTTGGAAAAAGCTTGATGGGAACTACACAAATATGTTGTGAGCTATTTTGAATAAATCCTGGAAGCACCCACAAAACAACAGCTGTATGGACACTTACCTCCCATTTCACAAGCCATCTAAATGAAACAGGCAAGATATGCTAGGCTCTGCTGGAGAATTATGGACAAACTATGTTTTCCTCTGGCAAAAACTTACATGCATCAGCTCTATGCAGACTCTGGATGCCATGTAAAGCACCTAACAAGAGCAATGGATGATAGGAACAGATGGCAACAATGTGAGAACAATAGAGAACAGGAAAACAAATTTTTTTAAAGTTCTTAATATATATGGGGAGATAAAAAGTTATCAAAACTTTATCTTTAAAATTTTTTATTATAAAATTGAAACTTTAGATGAAGAATTGTGCACAATTGTTCGACTTATATTATCAAGTATGATATCTAGATTTTGTCAGAATCTATTCTTGATACTTTATTGATTAAATGTTTTTGGCAAAACACAAATTCATACACATAAGGCTTAGCTTATTCCAACTTTTGTTGTTTCCTAAACAGAAAATTAATTGCAATGATAATATTTGATGATGTGCCATTAAAAGAAATATGACCACAAAGCTTCATACCATATCATAAGAGGTATTTCAGAGGTGCTTCAAACAATGAACAACTCACTGGAGGTGTGTTGATTTTCAATGTATTTATTTTAAAGAAACCTAATGTTTCATTTATTTTTCAGTTCATTTCTTTCATGGTAAATACAGTTTCAGCCTTGATACTTTTTGAACACACCTTTTAGGTATCAAAAAGAAAATTTACAGTCAAGTCAGGTTGAAAGCACTGGTTCCTGCTAGACCACCAAAGTTAAGCAGCAATGAGCCGGTTCAATACTTAGATAGATGACCAATTAAGTAACACCAAGTACTGTAAAAAACCGTATATCAAAATTAAATGATTCAGCATTATATAACCTGAAAAAAGGTTGATATGCCATAAAACAATCAACCAATCAAATAAAAAAAAAAGAATTTAAAACCCCCAAGTTCATTTATGGTTGTAAACAAACTGATATTTGTCTCATTCTCTAAGAAATTTAACAAATACATAACCTTCTCTAAGAAGAATTAATCTCAAGTCTTGTTCTCAAAATATCAGGCATTGAACAGCTGAACTTTAAAGTTGCTATTTTAGTGCCTTTAAACAATGAAGCAGTATTGAAGAAAAGCACTCATTTGTAGCTAACTAGATTTTTCACTGCTCCCATTCAGTGTTAAGCTCTTATTAAAAAAAAAAGAACTTCTTCCAATGCAGAAGTTGTCATTAATATTGGCTTAAACTTAACAAGGATGAAATTTAAGAAAAAAAAAACAAAAAAAAACAGTATTATATTTTGGATGCGTTGAAAAAAATAAAAAAATAATAATGGCATTTTAGGGTAAAAATATTGAATTGTAACTCTAATGCACAGAATTAGATAACAAATTCTTCTCATATGAAGAAAAGTATATTAAAAACTTTGGAAATAAGTAAAAGGGCATATATAAGGTGTGTACACCCTCCCACATTAACACATTATGTATGTATATATATATATATATATATATATATATAATGTGTGTGTTTATGTTGAGTTATGCATATGCATGTATGTTTATTTTTATGTAAATGGCGTAGAAAACAGGCGAAAATGCTGAATAATAAATCAGATTACAAGGGGATGAAAGAAAGATGGAAGAAATGAGAAAAATAATCTAAGAAAGTGGAAATATTGAAAAATTTATAAACGTTGGTTGGTTGAAAAACAAAGAGCCATAACTCAACTACTTTTCCGGAGGGAAAAAAAAAGATGAGTTTGTGCATATAAGAAAGATGAGCCTTTAAGTAAGTAAAAATAAGATATGTAGATAAAATTACTAGCTGAGGAAATTCTAATTGGGTTTGAAAGAACAAGAACCTTATATATATATATATAAGTTAAGAATAATAGCACCTACATATATATATATAAATTTAAGAATAATAACTGTCATATATATATGTATGTGTGTATGTTATATTTAAGGAGAATAGCAGCCACACACACACACACACACACATATATAAATTTAGGAATAATAGCAAATATTTATTTATTTGTCGATGCATTTGTGTGGATGTTTATATATGTAAATATTTATATGCCTGTGTGTATGAGTATAATACATGTGTGTATTTTAATGTATATATCTAAATAGCATAATTTTCACAAGTGCCATCTGTTTAAAGATGAAAAAAAATTTAAATAGACAATTTGAAATATGAAGGTGAGTGAAACTGCATCAAAGTGAGTAAATAAAGATGGAAACATTAATAAAGAAGACAAAAAGAAGAGTAAATTGGAAATGGTGAGATCTTCATGGTTAAAATATTGGAACAAAACCACTTGAAGGTACTGATAAATCATTGGGATAAATAATTTCCCTATATCCTTGATAAGAAATTATATTATACATTTAACATTAATAAAATCAAAAATATTTCTCAATTATTTTTGAAAAAATTACTCTATACAATGTCAAAGTATTTGCTTTTGTCTATGTGTCTATCCGAGGATGAGTACTGTTTGAAAAGTTCCAAGGTCCTGAATTCTAACACAAGTATTAATCTAATGTTAAGCTTTAATGTAGACTCTTAGAGGTTGAACCACTATAAGGGCAGGGCTTAGAATAGGCTGACTGTATCCCCTGCAGAGTGGTAAGACCCCACCCCCAAGTAAGAAGTATGACACTAAACTGCATCTGGTAGTGGGACTCCAGTTCTGGAGCTCTGAGGTGTGAAGAATCCCTACATTGCCATTACTCCCAGGTCCGCTCTAACCTAGAGTGGTTGTACCTGTTAGGGTCTCATTTATTGGTCAGATAGATTTGTTTAAAGTTTATTAGTATTGGATAGAAATACTTGATACCATATAAAAATTAAAGTAAAAGTAAATTCGTCTGAATGGCCTAAAGTCAATATCAGACAGACAGTGAGGGAGTCTATCCCCTTTCACTAGCACTTGACCAAGGAGATTGTTTTTTAATGTCTGAAGTGGAGCATCACACCTACCATCAGCTCCTTACTTAACCACACAGATCCCTGTGCTACTCATACGTTGAGTTGGTGAAGGCCGGTTTTGAACCAGGAACCTTGTAATTCTCAGGTGGATGCTCTACTGACTGAATTGATATAACTGTGTGCAAAAATACTTGATACCATATAACTGTATGCAAATTATTTATATTAGGAATAGTTACTTGAAACTATAATTGTTTACTAAGGATTATTCTTAGTTACTTAATACCATATAACTGTGTGCAAACAAATGATTATTATTAAAAAGAAATAATTATTTGGAACCATATTATTATTAGTATGAGATAGGAATACGTGAAACAATATGACTGTGTTTAGATTATTTGTATTATATAAGAATACTTGATATCATATAACTGTAAATTATTTGTATTAAGAATAGTTACTTGAAGCTATAATTGTTATTATATAACTGTATGCAAATATCTATTAAGAAGCAGCTATACACAAAATATAAATATAAACATGCCATGAATGCAATTCTCTAACTTCTAAGCATAAAATAAACCTAGATGGACTGACATGCCATTAAAATTAATCAATCAATCGAGATTGACTTCTGAAATCATTTAAGTTTACAGCTAGTAAAATCTGCCATTTTTTTAGCAGATAAAGTGAGACTACAATATTTCTATGGAATGGAAAAATGTTTTTTGACATTATAAATGGTGGGATATATCAAATGTTCTTTCACATAGCCAGCTTTATGTCGGATGTTCACATATTTAGTTTCAATTCTTTTATGGTAAATTAACTCTGATTTTACAAATTCAAACTTTTCTATTCAGATATCAAAACTATAAAAGAGTATCCACCAAGTTTCCCATTTTATTTTTAAACTGTGGAGACTTAATAAACCCAAGTGAAAGTCAAAATCCAAAGTGAACAACACATATTTCAAAATCTCATTCACAGATGTCTGATATTAAAATTGGATGTCTAGTGAAAGATGATCAACAAGATAAATAGCAATGTTGACTGATTTGCATAGAATTTGTGCTACTCATTCATTGACGAAATATAACTTATATGTAGTTAAAACCATAGGTATATTGGCTTAAAAAATCAACTCTTAGAACCTGAGAAGTAAGTATTTATGCCAGTACCTAGAAGTACATCTAGCCGGGTGGTCTAAAACAATTAACAACCCAAACTATAAGCTTTGTAGTGAAAGACTAAATAGTTAATGTAACTCGGATTCTAAATTTTTATGAGTGAAAGTCAAAAATTATCCACACTTTCGCCATAACATCCCTTTATTATTTTCACATTCTGTGCATGTGTGCTTATAGTTGGCACTATTGATGTCACGTGATAGAAATTTGAGCCTGATTGTGCCTTTTTGCTTGCTGTCTTTACAGTGTAAACATAGCTGTTCAACTAGTAGTATGCACCAAGAAAAAGAGAACCAACTTCTCTGGTCGGAGGATTATCAAAGGCTGGAGACTTTTTGCACAATATGGGGACAGTACATTACTGCATAAAAGTGTGTATGAGTGGATATAAAAGTGTTAAAAGTGATCGGACAATCTCCACCATATATAAAATATTGTAATGGAAAACAAGTGAGTTATCATTTATAAGGTATCTTGTTCTCTGCAGATTAGTCATCGTTCTTCTTATCAAATCATCCACAATGAGTGTGGCTTCCATAAAACGAGTGCGTATAGTTTTTAAATTTCCCTCATAAAATACTTGCTCAGAACGAATGTAAGAGACAATATGATAGGGTTTTTCATAATCTTTGTTAACTTCTCTGTAGAAAGTTTGGTTAAAATGTAACAAATAAGTGGTATATGTCTCTAATTGTATCATGGAAGAACTGTGGAAACTAAAAATAAATGTAGCATCATTTCCAAGCAGGAAATACCCATATCTACCCTCTTGGATAATTGGATGTTTAGAGTAAGTAAATGATCAATAGAGACTTTGCATTGTTGAATAATTTGCATAGCAATTGTAATGCTGAGAAACAAACTTGGAGTTAAAACCATTGAGATATTAACATCCCACTTTAAAGTCTGAGAATTACTGACCTTGTTATGATCAAGGTGACAACTGCTCAACAACAAAAACAATTGTTAGGTCAAATTTATTTAATCACCATGCTCCAAAGGGAACACACACATTTATTTACTTAGAAAGAACATGCACCAATTAAAATATCTGGATGAAATCCAATATCATTTCAGGAAAAATTGGTTTGGTTTTATTGTATAATTGCATATCAATCTTCGTGGGTTATTTAATGCCAAAGCCATCCTTGTAGAAGAACAGTAGGGGTACTATTTAACCCATGGTTGGGAAGATCAGGGGTTCATACCTTTTCCAAGTACATTAGTCCAGAAGTGAATGTAATAGTGCAACTGGAGTTCAAACTCGCTTACTATGATGTCACAATCCAGCACTTTAGCTACTACATCATAGGATCTGCCCTCAAAGAGAAGAACCTAAATAAAATCTGGTTTTAATGGCAGAGAGAATGACATATTCAGAAAAATGGATGCATTCTAACTAGACATATAAGGATTAAATATATCATCCTTTTTTATCTCCTTATAATATTTAGTATTTATACATCTCTACTTTATCCTAGTTAAGATGTATCAAAATTGGTTACAAAAAAACAAACAAGCCAAGCAATAGAAATGTAGAAATGGGGATTCTCTGGTTGTAATTCAAGCCATCTAGGTATATATACATCTAGGGAATGGCACAAATACTGGCCACTTGGTTTCATAGGTATCTTGAAAGCTCAACATATTAGGCTTAGGGGTTCAAAGGTTTAACTGCAAGTCCCTGTGGTGTAGTGGTTAACATGCTGGAGTGAGTAAGTTTCGTTTAAATAGTACCACTACTGTTGTTCAAGGATGACTTTGGTATTAACCGTAAAGGTTGACATGCCATTAAATAAAGCAACCAAACCATTAAGCTTACTGTTGTCACATTGAAAGCACCAATTCCCACTAGATCACTGAAGTTAAGCAGTGATGAGCCTGTTCAATACTTAGATGAGTGACCATTTAAGTTACAGAAGGTACTGTAAGCAACGTGATATCAAAATGACTTGATTCAGCATTAAATGACCTGAAAAGGGTTGATATGCTATGATACAAAACAACCAACCCGCTAGATCACTGAAGTTAAGCAGTGTCGAGCATGTTCAATACTTAGATGGGTGACCATTTAAGTTACAGCAGGTAACCTGATATCAAAATGACTTGATTCAGCATTAAATGACCTGAAAAGGGTTGATATGCAACCAAAACAACCAACCAACCAAAACATCAAAGGGTTAACTAAGTGTCTAAAACAAATATAAAGTTACATTTTCGGAAAAAAAAACTTGACCACTGATTATTTTATTTTTATTTTTTTTTACATGAATGGTATTGCCATGTTTTTAGATAAGCAGCACCAAATATTTTTATAATGCTATTTACCAAAATGCATTCAGAGTTCTTAATTGCATTCTTGTGAAAAGAATCCCGAATTCTAGTGAAAAAGAGAATAGATAAAAACTTGCCATTATCTATTATTTAACAAATGCCTTATTGTTTTGATGACTTCAATTGTTTGTACCTATCTTTGCCAAATGTAGACAAACATGTTGTTGAACTGAAACCTCAGAGAATTTGTTGTTTTGCAAAGGTTTCTTTTCTTTCTTTGCTTCACTGAACTTAGTCTTATTTTCCTTGCTTGTTTGATAACGTTTCTTATCATCTTCCTCCCTCTCTTCCTTTCTCTTCCTCTCTTCCTCTTTCAACACCCTCAGCTTTTTATCACTTGATATCAGTTGTATTTATTTATTCTTTTTTTCCATCACTTTCCACACTCTTGTTCTATCTCCATCTCCTTCCTCTCTCTCACTTTCTATCTCTTTCCTCATTCTCTCTTTCCATCTCCTTCCTCACTTTATCTTCATTTTTCTTTAAATCTATGTATACTTTGTCATTCTCCCTCTCTCTTTTCATCCTTTCTTTCTACTATATTTTCTTCCTCTTTCATTTTTTGTCTCCATTCTCTCTCTCTCTATCTCCATCTCTTCCTCTTTCTTTGCATCTATGTATCCTTTGGCATTCTTACTCTCACTCACTCTACCCCTCTCTCTTCTCTCTCTCTCTCTGTTATTTCTCTTTGTCATCCCCCCTCTCCTTTGTCTCTCTCTCTTCCTATTTCTATCAGTCTATGTATATTTCACTGTTACTCTGTCATTCTTCATCTTGCTCTCTCCCTTTCTCTCTTTCTCTTCCTTTTTTTCAACACCCTCACCTTTGTATCACTTAATATCCATTGTATTTATTGGTCATTATTCTCTATCACTTTCCTTATTCTTTCTGTCTCTATCTCCTTCCTCTTTCTCTCACTTTCCTCATTCTCTATTTCCATCTCTTTCCTTTCCTCTTTATTTATATACATATATGTATATTTTGTCATTCTTCCTCTCTCTATATTCACCCTTTCTCTCAATCTACTATATTCCTCTCTCTCTCTCTCTCTCTCTATCTATCTATCTATGTATACTTTGTCATTCTCTCTATTCGCATTTTCTCTCTGTCTAGTCCTCTCTATCTACTTTATTTCTCTTTTTTATTCTTCCCCCTCTTTCATTTTTCTCTATTTTTTCCTCTCTCTCCCTTGCTTTTTCTATCAATCTATGTATATTTCTCTGTTACTCAGTCTTTATGTTAATCCCCTTCTCTCTCTCTCATCATCCCTCTCACTCCATCTCAACCTACCCTTTTTCTTTATGTCTATATATTTAACAGTTATTCAGTCTCTTCATCAACTTTCTCTCTTGAATCTCCATCACCCTCTCTATCTATCTATCAATCTATCTATCAATCTCTTCACTCTCTCTCCATTATTTTCCTGATTGTCTCCATTTTCCCCTTTCTCTCTTTCTATATCTTCCTTTCTGTGTATGTATCTGTTATTCTGTTTCTCTTTATCTTCCTCCTATCTCCCCATCTTAATTCCTTCACTTTTCCTTTTTCTTTCTGTCTATGTATATGCAGTATTTACTCATTTTTTCTCTCTCTTCCTATAATAATATATATATATATATATATATATACATATTTGTGTGCATGAATATGAGTATATATTTGTATGCATATATATATATATATATATTATAATATATATATATATATATATATATTTGTATTTTTTTTTTCAAAAAAGAAACCTTGGCTAAACCTGTAATTTTATTATTTCCCATGACCTCCATGCTCTCATTTATTGCATTAGCTAATCTCTTCCCCTTGATTCTCCTTGTTTTCTATTGGAAGCTCTAGATATGTAACTCTTTATTAATCTATTATCCTTATTAGGAAACTAATATTTCCACTGTGCTCTTTACAGTAAATATGCAATGCTGAAGTGATTGTTGCCAGGATCGTCACGGCAGTCTTTTACTTTTCCTCCTTCTTTTTCTTCTTCTTTGAATGAGAATAAAAAAAAAAATGACTCATCCGACTTTGCTCTTTTCCTGCTATCAGAAACACAAATCATCTTGATCAGTCGAACGAATGTTCATTTTGCACTGAGTGCTTCTCTTTCTCTCCTTGCAGTTCGCTTATCCTTTGCACTTGATGAGTCAAAGTTCCACTTTAACAAAGAGTGTTGCATGTGCTCTGCAAAACAGGATGACATCAGTATAGGTCTATGAACCTGTTTCCTCTGGCTAATATTGATAGACATTTTTATTGTACCATCTAGAAATATATATATGTATATATATATATATATTTAAATAATCTAGTTTGCTCTATCTATAAATACAGAATGCTCAAAATGCGGGATAGAACATATATAGATATATCTATATATAGATTAGAGGCCAGTTTAGCTCAATCAGTAGAGCACCCGCCTATGAATTGCAAGGTTCCTGATTTGAATCTGGTTCCCACCAACTCAGCGTATGAGTAGCTCAGATTTGGTATCTGATCTATGTGGTAAAGTGGGGAGCTGATGGTAGGTGTAGCGCTCCACCTCAACAAAAAAACTATCTCCCGTTTTAGCGCTAGCAAAAAGGTGATAGACTCCCTTGCTGCCCCGATGATACCGGTAATGGGCCACACCACCAACAACAACTTATATATAGATCTGTACTTACCCAACCACCTCCACGAATCACAGAATGCAACAGAAGATCAATTTTTAAGCCGAGTACTGCCGGTTTAGAGTTTTCTTTCTTTTAGATTGGTTGTCATACCAAGTCTACCATATCATTTACCCATAGTGGGGGAAGAAGAGATGAATCAATGCTTTTCCCAAGGAAGTAAGTGCAAAGTGAAAGGCAAACAACTTCATCCAGATTTGAACTTCGGTTGTTGAGTCGATTTCCTAAGATGATAAATGTTAACTACATGACTTCCTTAGCAAACAACATTATATTTGTAATAGTAGTAGAGAAAAAGAGTTAAGGGTCTACCATGCTTTCAATGCCAATGATTTTATCAGGGACCTATCCTATACTTAACTCAGTCAATGTAATTCCTTAGTTAAAATGAGTTAAATTTATTTTCCAATAATGATAATGGTTAAACACAATTATATTAGTTAATATATTTTCCAATTACTGCATGCAGCATATTCTATTCTTTATTTATTTCTTAGTTCTCATTTCTGTATTATTATTAAGTAAGAAATTTTTTCTTGCCATGGCAAACAGTATAAGAGAAGGAAAACTCTGAATTCAAACTTGTTAAAATCCACTTAAAAAGTGACCTATGTGGAGGGGTTGGTAATATATATATATATATCTATACACACCTCAGTGTATTTTACGTCTAAAATAAGATATAAAACTCACAACTCAGAGATTCATGCTTTTGATCCTCATTGTCTAAAAATTCTTACTAAGAATGAATAAGGAAAATCAAGGACTGTTGTTACAAAAAAGGTGTCCTTGGTATGACACTAAGCTGTATCCAGTGATAAGGTTTCTATTCTGGATATTGTGGAGTCACCCTTTCATTGGGTCAAAATGAACCTGGTAGTAATGGCAATGAAGGAGTGACTTCACCCTCTTGAGAGCCCCAGAACTGAAACCTCACTACCACATGCAGTTTAAGGTCATAAACAGGACATTCGTTCAGGTCTCTCTCCTCTGCAAGTGAGGCAATGAAGGCTTAAGAATTCAAATATAGTTGCACACATCATATAAAAAGCTACAATAAAACAGCTGGATATTTGGATAGGCTCAGATGAGGACAATTGGAAAAACAAAATTATTCAATTATTCAGGTTTTTCAGACTGTAGTGCTTATCTTTAATGTTGTATACACAATGTTTCGGCCCATACGCTCTCTGGCCTCTTTCAGGTGTTTTTTTATTTTAGAACTCTGGAAACATTATGTCCTTGTGGAACTCAGGAAACTTCATATATTGTTTTTCTAACAATAAAGATTAGGAAAAAAGTGCAAAAAATCTAAATGATACAAATTATCAATCCTCATCCCAAACATTTAGACAAACAATTATTCAAATTGATTGTCATTGGTATAATAAATGGTTTAAGGCAAAAATACAGTTTGAAAATAGGTGTGACCAGATTATTTAAAGAAATTCAGTTTATAGTAGGTGTGGTCTCTCTCAGAAAAACAAATTCTTCCTTAACCAATAGCATGTGTCCTATTTGACAAAGAGTATGATTGTTGGAGCTTGTAACTCTAAAGTAATATATAGTGATAAATTCAAATTTTACTGCCTTGGGTATGACGGTTGAAGTATATCAGAATACCAACCTACATAGAAGAGGGAGTGTCATGTTATGGGGCTGGGAACTCAGTTTGTCATATCAGATTAAGGGAATTATATTAGGTTATTTAAAAAATGATGGCCATTTTTATTACATAATTAATCAGCCATTCTTTTACAAGCAATCCAAGAGATAGTAAATTTTATGTAGATAGATTGGATAAGGTTATGCTATCATAACCTCCAAAATAATGTAGGTTTTTCATCATGATAC
This sequence comes from Doryteuthis pealeii, assembly GCA_023376005.1. Lineage (NCBI taxonomy): Eukaryota > Metazoa > Mollusca > Cephalopoda > Myopsida > Loliginidae > Doryteuthis > Doryteuthis pealeii. The sequence goes on along the minus strand of CM042143.1, from coordinate 47,639,707 downwards.
TGACTCCCTGAAAACACTCTTAAACTAATCAGAGTTTACAATAACTGTAAGGGCTATGGTGGCTGGCTCTATTGCCAAACCTCAATCCCATCAAGTACTTATGATTAAGGCTTGAAACATCCAATGCAATAATCCCACAAATACTTACCAATAATATATATATTTACCAACCCCTCCACACAAGCAGGATGTGACACAATGTTAATTTCTTATGCGAAGTTTAACAGGTTTGAATTAAGAGTTTTCCTTCTCCTAGACTAGTTACCTAGCCCAGGTTAAAGAGCCCAGTCTGCCCTACTATTTACCCAGAGCTGGAGGGAGAGTAGTTGAATGCATACCTTTCCCAAGGATATTAGTGCTATGAAAAATGCAAACAGGCTTGTCCAAGATTTGAACTCTGGTCAACAAGTCAATTTCCTATGACTAACCATTACACCACATGCCTCCATAATATTCTTATCAGTAATATATGGTGATTTGGTAATCTCCAGTTTGTTTCCAAGTTACATGTTGACAGATTGTACTGGGTTACATTGTACTGATACCAAGAAATCTCTGGCTTAACTTATGTTTCTTTATATGACATAATAAAGTCTCTAACCTTTTAATGGTTTACCATAAAGAAGATACTGCATCTTGTTAAAAGATTTAATATATTCATTTCTCACTCACAAAGGACTAAAACAAAACTGTCTTTGGCATAAAATAACCCAAGGGTTGTGACATGCCATAAAATCCAGCCAACCAGCGAAATCTCATTTTGATTATATTGTATATTTAATTTTAATTAAGCTTCGCCTAAATAGAATGGTTATAGCTATATTTTCATTCTCAATACTTTTTGAGCATGCCTAGTATTTGCAGATATTGATACAAATCATTTTTGATTTGGTATTTCATGGCACCAATATACACAGCAATTAAATATACTTTTTGCTGTATCAAACTTCTTGAAAATCTAATGATTTTCTCAGGAAATATTACAAAAAACAATCATAATTTACAAAAGGATTCTATATAAATTATATTATGACAAGGTAATTGGATGAGATATTAGCATTTTACCAGGCTCAAAGTTGAACATTTTTATCAGCTACAAAATGTCTGATATAAATGGAATTATATAAACACTTGCATTGTATAATGATTAAAGCCAACATTATTTAAAAAATACATAAACAAAAACTCATATTTTTCTATCACAGTGAAAGCACCAGTTCTTGTTAGATCACCAAAGTTAAGCAGCAATGAACCTCTTCAATACTTATTTGAGTGACCACTTAAACAACAGCATGTACTGTAAGCAACCTTAAATAACCCAGAATAAAACAAAACAACCAAACCAATCATATTTTTCTATTGAAATTCCTGTGCACATGTTGGTTTGGTTCATTTAAAAACATATCAACCGCTTATGGCCAAAATTTGATTCATTTATAAACATTTGATTATAATCATAACTATATATATTTTCAGAGTTTCATTGCAATCATGTCTAATCACAATTTTTTTTATGTGCCAATTATAGTCATTTGTTTGTACACAGTTTTATGGTTGCAAGTGTTCCTATTTAATACTAATAATTTATATGCAATTATATGATTTAAAGTAACTATTCTTATTCAATAATAATAATTATTTGATTGATTTATTTTAACAGCATATAAACTTGTCCTGGGTTATTTTATGCCTAAAGGTTACTGAATTGCATTCACTATATATTCATAATTACATTTTTAGTGTAGTTGTTTTTTAAGATTTTTTTTGCACTCAGTCCTATCAAATACCAATAATTTTTCAAAGAGATCTATTTGACCCATAGACGGGACCCTAACAGGTACTTCCACTCTAGGTCAGACTTTACAAGGAAGTAATGGCAATAAAGTGATACTGCTCACTCTACAGATTTACAGAACTGGAGTCTCATCATCAGATGTAGTTTAGTGTCATATGAGAACACATCTTTTGTTTGTGTCAGCGGTCTTACCACCGTGCAGAGGATACAGTTAGTGTATTCTAAGCCCCAGCAACAGGTCTCAATAAACCTTTGTTTGCACAGTTATAAGATTTAAAGTATTCCTATCTAATACTAATAATTTTTCAAATAGATCTATTTTACCCATAGATTAGACCCTAAAAAGTAGTACCATTTCAGATTAGAGTGAATCTCGGAGTAATGGTAATGAATGGATACTCAATAGTCCATATATCTCCAAAATTTGGAGCCTCACCATCGGATGCAGTCATACCCAGGACATGCGCATTTTATTTGAAAGTTTCACCAGCTATTCATTAATCAATAGACAAAAAGTAAAAGGTTATTTGATTGTATGACCCATGTAGATGTTGATGAACTAGATCATTGTAAATACATTCACATACTGCTTGATTCCTCTTTAAACCATTCAAAATTGAATTTATTGCTAAATGTAACCATTTTAAAGATAACTCAAAGTCCTTTCCTGAATATAAGATGATGATTCCAGGGGTTGATTTCACAAGAGATTACAAAGTACTCAGATTTTAAGATTGCCATATTTCAAATAAAAAAACCTCTCCCTCCCCACCCAAATTTATATAGAGAGAGATCTAAAAAAAAAATATGTAGGTACTTGAAATTTTTTGTGAACTCCCTCGCATATATATTTAAATTAAATTGATGCATCTTGGTGATAATTTTTAAAATGGAGTATGATTCAATAAATACATAGTTTGAATCCATGATTTCTTATCAGGGTTAAAGACCGTGGGAACTAGCTAAAATTTCCCCCCCATAGGGCATGTTTTCAGCTAGCAATTCATAATTTAAGATGATTGAAAGTATACCCTAAATATTTATTTGAAATTTTCAGAAGCTAATTTTCACCTTAGTGAATGATTTAAGAGAAGAGACTAGTGCATTTCTATTTGCTATTAAAATCAAAATGAATGAAGACCAAAAAAAAAAAAAAACCCAGTAAATCTTCTGGAATTTGATGAATAAATTTTCCTAGTATGAAATCCTTATATAAACAGATATTTCTCCTGTTGAGCTATGAAAGCATTTTAGCTCACTAAGAATTTTCAGCATGATAACTGGCAGATTTTTAAATGTGCAACGCTTTTGATTTTTATGATCAACATAAAGTATCTATGCCTTGGACCCACTAAATAAATACTTAATGTTTAATTTATTTTTACTCTTCAAGAAAACCTTTAAAACAGTAAAAGCAATGATAGGGTAAGTATAAGGAAGGCATTTTATAAAATATCTAAATAAAACCTTTAGCTGAAATTTGCTTGTCAAATGTGTAGGTGACCTGTGGTTCTTCACTCAGGCTTTATTTATAGGAATTTCAATTGAATTTACATTTTGAGTATGACAAGTTTGAAGCAAGATTTTATGTTAAGAGCAATTGTTATATTTCTATGAAACATATCAATGTCAGTTTTTTGTCCTTACACGGTACTCACTTTTAAATAGTCATTTTTTTGCACACAGTTTTAAAAAAATGGCTATTATCTATCAGTCACCTGTCAATAATGGATTATTTTGAAGAAAATTAACATGTTTTAATTCATTATATTACAAAGACGTTCCACATAAACATTGGTTGCACTTAAAGATTCTTTTAATATTATTAGCCACACACCTTGATTAATATTAATTATACTTTTTTTTAATACTATGTAACCTAAATAACCAATAATTCTTTGTTATTCTTTGACAATAATGGCAGCAAATATCTAATGTTAGGTTGAATTTAAGAATCTACCTATCAGCTGCCAAAATTGGACTATTTTGAAGAAAATTAACATTTCATTCATTCTTCATTTTTGTCTTAAGAACAATATTAACTTCTACTTTGTAGTCTATTTGACTCATTCAAAGAATTATTCCGACAATTAAATTCATTGTTTACTGATTGTCTTGCCCAATGCAAATTAGTTTAGGTGTAATATGCACCCCCCCAAAAAACAAAAAAAAAAACCCCAACAATTTGATTCTGTTTTTTGCATGCACAAAATGATATGAATTGGTTTGGTTCAGTCAGTAGAGCATTTGCCTCAAAACCACAAGGTTCTGAGTTTGATATTAACCCTCACCAACTCAGTGCATGAGCAGCCCAGCTTTAATCTGTGCAGTAGAGTGAGGAGCTGATGGTAGGTGTGGCATTCCACCTAAGATGCAAAAACAATCTCCCTAGTCTAGCACTAGTGCAAAGGGGATAGATTCACTTGCTGTCTGACTAATACTGACAATAGGCCACTCTGCCTACTTTATATATCTATCTATCCATATCTATAACTGTTAATCACTGTCTCTTCCTACCTATCTCTCTATCCTAGTCTGTTTATATCTATCCCTTTATCTATCTATATTAGTCTGTTCATATATAACTACATTAATCACAATCTGTTCATATCTATCTAAATTCACTAGAACAAATGAAATGTTTATATTAGTTTTAAATCATAACCTCACTGTATACACTTTAATCCTACAGAAAAAAATATGGATAGAAAGAAATTATTTTTCACACTTTTTTTTATAACCTCACTCTGATGATTCACTGGAATGCCAAGTGGGGTGACTCAGGACAGTCAGTAACCCATGGTGAAAGCAATATGACAGACAAACCCCACCAAATAAAGCTGAGCTGTCTATGCAACATAAAAGCATATGATATAACATTGCTTAATATCGTATTTTAACATGAATATATGAAATTTGGTCATTGCTATTCTTTGAAAAATATTCTTATCTTTGATGATTTCTAATAACATATTTCGGAAGCTATAAAACAAATATCATCGTTTACAAAGGGCAAAATCTAAAATGGCTTCTGATAATAGAGTACACGACTTGTGTTAATGAGAAACTGCTATAATAACCTTTTCATATTATTATTTTTTTTTTGAAAAAAAAAAAAGTTATTTATTAAAAAAAATAATTGATAAATCAAGTAGTACTTTCCATGTTTAAACAATTCTTCTCTGCTTAGCAACTGAGAATATTAGAATGTTAAAATTTACATTAAAACGGGCAGAATAAGTAAAAATTCATAAAAAGACACAAGTTAAGATTAAACATGAAAACAAAAACAAAAAAAAAAGAGGAAAAATACGGGAAATGCAAATGTGCAAACAACAATTTTTGATTTGTCTTTTATATAATGTTCTTTTTGGGAAAGAGTGAAAATTCTTCATTGACATTATCTTGTATGTCAGAGGTCATGGCTCTATACAAAGTTCTTGGCAGAAATTTACTTTTGTCTTATGAATTTCGTTTTTATAAAATCTTCATATATTGGTCAGGAATCATAGTGAGTGATTTTCAATATCAACTGTTGGAACTGATGATAAATAAAAAAAATAAAAAAAACGTGAGACAATAGATAAAGAAAAATGGTCTAAAAAAGCAAACCTTTGTGGTCATTTCTTTTGACTCTTTGAAGTGACTCTTTAATAAATGATAATATAAAAAAGACAAAACAAAAAGCTGTTTGAAAAGTCCACATATTTTTTTGTAATTGTATCATAAGGAGATAATCAATTAGATAGACACAAAGGCGGAGAACCTCTGCTTTATATTGTCATATCTCTTTGAAAATGCCCAATTTCTTTAATGTTGTTTGCATTGTCAATTAACTTACCAATACTTTCAGATTACAAAGTACAAGGTATGTTGCTGTTGACAAAATTTACACTTGTTTTAATTTTTTTTCTCCAAGCCTGATGATTTCTTCTCTGATGAAAAAAAAAAAAAAAAAAAGATATTTTCAGTTTTCCTGTACAGAAAAGTTTACAATGGCAAGTAGAAAAAAAAATAATATGTGGTTGTATTTTTTCTTATGAATTATATTATTATTAATTTTTAGTCTAGGAAGATCTTAGAAAATAAAATAAAAACTAGTATGTCCCAAAATATGCAAAACTTTTGACTCATCCTAGAAATAAAATTTAAAAAATATTCATCTGTATATAGCTTTCAAATTGCACATGGAATTAACAAGGCACAACATGCCAGTACACTAACTGCCATGATACTATCATACACAGAGAGTACCTTTCATGAACTGGTTTGGGTCACATGATAGACATGCTGCAAATTTGCATGTCCCAAAATATTGCAAAACTTATGATTCACCCTATTAAGAAAAATTTAAAAATCATCAAAGTAAAGAAAAAATGAAATTTAAAAATTAATGAGTTTATTAGATAATGATTATTCTAATATATTTACACAGTTTTATTTAACTTGGAGTGGAAGTACCTGTTAGGGTCCCATTTAGGAATTAAATAGATCAAAACACAAGTTTAAAAAATGTGAATACCAACAAGAATGAATAAAATAAAAACATCTTCGGCATGATGTAACCCAAGATAAAATTCAACCAACCAACCAACCAACCAACCAACAACCAACGGAACTGGAATCAAAGATTAATAATAATACAATTAATACCAAGACCAGATAAATATTTTGAGATTTATCTGTTTTTTTTTTAGAATTATCATATTGATATTAATCTTTGGTTGAAGTTCTGTCAATTTTAAATCTATATATGAAGCTTTCTGTAATATATGATCAGCCTTCTATCACTGATGTATTATGGGATATTTAATTGTTATGGAAACACAAGGCATGTTCAAATTGAGTGATGTCTTCCAATGCTTTTTCTTGCCATAATAATAAAATTTCTCATTATTCTGTAGTTTACCATGTTTCATAATAAATATATATTATATATATAGTGCTAACTTTTACATTGGCTTTTGTCACTTCAGACAATTGTTGTTTTTTTTTTAATTACATCACCTTTTTGAAACAATTATTTTATTATAAATTATTTTAATTTTCTTCTTTTATTTTTATGTATGGGACTGAAATTAATGCATTGAAATTAATTTAAATGGAAAAAAATATTTTGATTTGCATCAAATTTGATTAACAGAACTGCCCCCCAATCCAATTAGTGACAAGTCAAGGGACTCTTCCGTGTGTGTTTATATCTATCTATCTATCTATATATCTATATATATATATATATATATATATATATATATATATATATACTTTTAAAATCAAATGGTTCAAAAGCTACTGAATAAAGTTTCTCGCAGAAGCGCAAATCTTCAGGGTCTGAAGATTCGTGCTTCTGTGAGAAACTTCATTCAGTAGCTTTTAAACCATTTGATTTTAAACCTATATTTATCTCTTTGTATTGAGCACTTTTAAATCGGTATTAGAAAAAAATCCAGAAGTAAATATTATATATATACAACTATTCTCTCTCCAGGTATGCTTAAATAGTAAGTCAGATCAGGCTCTTTAACCCTGGCTAGGCAACAAGTCTAGGAGAAGAAAAGCTCTGAATTCAAACCTGTTAAATGCCACTTAAAAATTGATCTTGTGTCACATCCTATTCATGTTGATATGTTGGTATATATATATATATATATATATATATATATATATATATATATATATATAGAATTTAAAAAAACAGTACATTTGATTATTTTTTATATATTCTTGATCCTTTAATAATATAGTTTAATATATTATGAGATATGTGTTTTGATGATTACATAGGTGAGAATATGACAGTCACCAAGTGTCATTGACTCTATGACTACACTAGCCTAACTTATATATTAAAATTGATAATATTGCATGCTATATCTATAAATACTGAGTGCTCAATATCATTGATAGTCAACAGTGCTTGATAACTGACAGTTTCTCACATAGGCAAGAAACTGTCAGTTACAAGGCACCATTGACTTTATTTCTATGCTATCCTAACTTATATATATATATATATATATATATATATATATATGTTGTGTAAGTAGATTTATATAAAGAAGTAGATTTTGTTGATTTTTATGTAAAGGGAAAAGTTTTTTTGTTTTTTTCCCATCAGTAAGTTATCAGTGATAAGAAGCATTATTATCCTGACATCTGGTGAAGAAATCTCTGGCTTCTAATGCACTGATTTAATCCTTGAACAAATATCAGAAATGATTACAAACTGAAACTATCAAATACATTTTATGTTTCTCTACATTTTAAAATGAATCATGTTCAGTTGTTTGCTAAAGTCTCGTTTTATCTTTAGAGCTCAATTATTAAAATGTATGTATAATATCAGGTTATTAGATTTTATAACATATAATTTAAATGTGCCAGACAAAGAATTGTTAATTGTGAGGATGAAGTGCTATACAAAGAAATATTTTAGGTAATTTATTGTGCATTTCCCTCCAAGATCTGTCTGCTTGCAAAAAATGAATTTTCTTTTATTATTATTGGTTACAGTATTTCCTTCTCAGGTATTTAATTTTATTTTTATTTACTAAACAGATAAACAAAGGCTGCATGTCATATTTGCCTGAAGGTCTGCAGACAGAAAAAATTATTCTATCTTAAATACACTTTTTTTCAAAGAAAGAAATGAACTGAAACTTAATTATTTTGATTAGATTGTCATTTATCACTTAAATGTAAGTAAATAAACAAAAACCACAAAATAGAAAAATAAAAAAAATCCTGTATAAGTTATGAAAAATCATGATCATGATGATTTTATGTATACAAAAGTTGTTTTTGCTGAGAATTCAGGTTTTTTTATTCAAAGATTCCTAGAGCAATGTTGCCAATCCCAAAAGTCGATATGATACCCTTAATCACTTCTGCTAGGCAACCAGTCTTGGAGAAGGAAAACTGGATTTAAATCTGTTTAACTCTGCTTAACAAATTAACCTTGTGTCACATCTTGCTCATATGGAGGGGTTTGTGTATGTGTGCGTGTGTGGCCTAGTGGCCTGTTGTCAGGGAGTCTATCCCCTTTGTGTTTTACAGATGTGGAGCTCCACACCTACCATTAACTCTCCACTTTACTGCACAGATACATTCTTTGAGAAACCAGGAAAACAGTGTGAAAAATAAGACTGACATGTTTTGCTAGAGGAATAACGACATCAGAATCCTTGTTGCCATTCTGGTATCCTACACTGACTTCCTTGTGAAGTGCCTGTGTTGTAATGGTTATTGTGGTGCTTGGGCTTTTTATTTGAGCAATTAAACCCTTTTTTACTTTTGTTGTTCACACAACGTTTCAACCAGTACACTCTTCAGATGTAATATGCACCTTCATGATAAAAAAGAAAAGAATTTTGTGGTAATTGTCTTTTTGTTCATTAGCAAAAGAATCATGGTGGAGGAGGAATTAAATTGTATGTATAATTATTTAAATATTATTGACCTTCTCAAAATCTATCAATAGTGACACAATCTTTCTATTTCCATATATTTCACCTGAAGATGTTCAGAGAATGTACTGGTCAAATGTCATGTCCAACTTCAAATAGCCAAACAATTCATTGAATGATAATAACTCTTTTCAAAGATATAGACAGTGACACAATATTTTTATTTCTATGTATATTATACCTGAAGAAGGTTGTAGAAGGTACAGGTCGAAACTTTGTGTGAACAGCCAAAACAAGAAAGAGTTTATTTTTTAAAAATAATTCATTAAATGATATTGACGTTTTTCAAAACAATCAACAGTGACACACCTTTCTATTTTTATGTATATTACACCTAAAGATGGGTTGGAAAATATACCAGTCAAAATGTCACGTTCATGTGGCCAAATAATTATTTGCATGTTAATAATCCTTCCCAAAGCTATAGACAATGAGACAGTCCTCCTATCTATTTTCATGTATATCATACCTAAAGAGGGTTGTACAGGTCAAAACATTATGTGAACAGTCAATACAAGAAGAAAGAGTTCAATTTCTTTTAAAAATCATTCTTAAATGTTATTCATCTTTCTTAAAGAAGACACTAACTCAGTTTATCTATTTTATGTATATTGCACCTGAAGAAGGATGGAGAATGTACAGGTCGAAATGTTATGTGAACAACCAAAACAATGAGTTCAACTGTTTGAATAATGTTTTGAATATCAATGGCTCATCTTAAAACTTTATCCAATATTTAAGCTTATCCGCTGATTGATCCCTCTAAAGTTAGTTGGATGCAAATAATGTTTCTCTAGAAGACTTTGCTGGTGGGTGTGTACTTCTTCTTTTTCTCTTTCTCCTCTAGCTACATCACTGCTGTTTGATGCTGTTTAAATGAATAAAATCTTCTTCATTTCTGGCTTTGATTTACTTGTTTAATTACTGTATTTGCCAGGCAAATATATATTTAAAATGCTTCAGGTCTTCATAGCCTTGATAGTTCTATGACAATAAACTGTTAACAAATACATGATTATAGTTGTTTGTTTTCTCTCGTCTTTTGTTTTCCATCTTCAATCAGAATGAGAGATATCATTGTTTTTATGTTCATTGTTTTACAGACTCATCTAATAGAGTTGTGATGGTTTTGATTTTGATATTTGCTATTTCAAAACAAAACAAAACAAAACAAAAAGCCAAACCGAAATGAAAAAAAAGGGATAAAAAATATTTCTAAGAAAGAAACAAAAAAAGAGAGAAAGAAAGATGGAGGAAACTAGATCAAAATGAAAAATGTAATTATCCAAAGCTACAGGATAATTTCTAATCAGTCTTATTAATCAAATTTACAAGTAATTATTTTCCCCTCGGATATCTAATTAATGTACATCTACTTTGCTGAAATAAAGTCACTGTAAAAATGGTGTATGGAAGTTCTTTTCATCTGAATCAGAACCCAGGAAAATAAATTCAACTCATAATTGATGTCTAATTAGTTAAATGCACTCCCCCCTCCCAAAAAAATCCATTCATTCATTCAGTTATATTGCCTATGGTTTAAAATTTGGTGAAATTAAAAAATTAAAAAGAAAAAAAATATTTGCTTCTTTTCTTCTCTCCTTGAATTAAAAAAAATGTTCTGCTTTTGTGTTTGCTTTTGTTTTCAAATATATTTAAACTTTATTTGCCTTGTTTGTGGACTTTGCATGCATCACACAAAACACCATACATTAATATCTATGCACTAGTGTATTTTATCTTTTCTTTAAAAAAAACTTTTTTGTTTATTTTTTTTTTTTTACCTCTGGGCCAGTGTCAAAGTTATCACAATGTTTTTCTTTGATTTTTTGCCCAGGGCTTTTCAGTTCTATAATTGATTTCAATCTTCCAGCCAAGAGTGGGAATTTATCTAATCCATTAAAAAACTGAAATAAAGTAAAAACAAATCTAATTCACACAACGAATAAGCTAATTTAGCTATTCAAAAGAGAAAATAAATTACGAAATCAGCATTAGCCTTGCAACCAGGCTTTTATTACTGTTGTTACAGCAAATATATTAATAATAAACCATTGGTTAAAGATAATCCCTTCTTTGTTTATGTTTAAAAACTTAGAAGAAATTTACCTAATGTATTATCTATTTGCTTATTTCTTTGTTTTTTACAGATCTCTGAGATGAGGTGTTATCATTATTACTTACTAATGTACACAAATCTGTGTCTCCACAAGTCTGAATACATCAGGGAATAATGTAAAAAGAAAAGTTTTAAATTTCTTTGGGGACCAATTTACTAGTTGATAGAAGATTAAAAAATATTTAATTCTCTTAATAATCAAGTAAATTAATCAGTTAAAAAAATGCAATTTCCAAGGATATTGCTACATTTCATCCAGTGGTATTACTGTTTAATGATAAGTGTGATAGTCTTTTCTCTGGATTGATAATTATTTATCCCTCTTCATCCAAAAACATCTGTCCATGCAGCAGGGTAAGAGATCAAGACTTGGATCAGAGTTGGTTGATGCCTCTTTATGGTCTCCTCTCTCTCCCTCTTTCATTTTATATATATATATATATATATATATATATATATATATATATATAGCTGGATATGTCCATCACATGAAGTCTCATGGTTGATATGAACAGGAAACACTTCCTTTAAAGCTGGATGATACTTTTGTCATTTAGAATAAAATCTGCAGGTCTTCGTCTGGCTTGAAAAGGCACATGGCAGTGCACAAAAGACCAAGAATTGAATCAAATAACATCTAGAGTCATCACTCTATTTGTCCATCATCTCTGCTTCAAGATTTGTAATATTGCCGCTGGTCTAAAGAGTCATTTGAGAGGACACAGTCAAAGGGAAGGTATCTATTTAAATGATGCTGAAAGAACAAGAAACAGCAATTATCTGTGAAGATGAAGCAATCATATATATATATATATATATATATATATATATGGAGGTGTGTGGTGTTATGGTTATCATAGGAAATGAACCTGGTGAGATGAATTCAAAACCTGGACGAGGCTCTTTGCATTTCCCATAGTTCTAATACCCTTGGGAAAGGTATGAATCCAACTGTTCTCCCTTCAGCTATGGGTAAATAGAAGGGCAGACTGGGCTCTTTAACCTTGGTACAGCAACTGGTCTAGGAGAAGGAAAATACTGAATTCAAACCTGTTAAACTCCACTTAAGAAATTGATCTTGTGTCACATCCTACTCATGCAATGTGGCTGGTAAATATGTATATAGTGATCAATGCTTTGCCAGAAAAACATAGGATATACCCGATTATGCTAAGAACTTTTTATTTTTAAAGGGCAAGAGAAAGTCAAAGGAATCTGTGCTGTTGGCATGCCATGATGAGGATATATAAAAACAAAACAAATGTAGATGAGTAATTTCATTGACCAATACATAGTTATTAATTGAATTTAGATCAGAAACTTTCATTGTATAATATTTGATTATGATTAATATTTACCATTCCTACTAAATAGTTACTAAGGGTAATTGTTACTATACAGGATAAATCCACATAACAAAGAGATTTAATTTTTCATATGGAGTTCTTATGTTTCATAAGGAGTTCTTGATATTGTTTTTATTAATTGAGTAAGATTTTTTATTTTGCAAGTTTTTTATACACTAGCTCTAACCTGGTTTTTCACTGGAGTCTGAGTATTTAACATTGATGGACACTAACAGGTAATATAATTCTGGATCAGAGTGGACCTGGTAAATGATAATGAAGAGTTGACTCCATAATCTTCAGAGTTTCAGGACTGCAGTTTCACCAATGGATGCAGTTTAGAGATATATTTTGCCTTGGGAAAGCTTGGTTAAATGCATCAACTGCTCTTGAATGTCTGAGCTAAAAGAACCTATTAGTTGTTAGAAAACTTTTAAACTCATCTTTTTATTCTTTTCTTGACCTGTTGGTACAACATTGATTGTTACTGTGGTTAAAAAATATCTTTAATTTTTATTTTCATTTTTAGATTAAGAATCTTATCCATTATTATTGATAATTTTGACTAGCATTTTCTATCATCTTAAAGCTTAATCTCTTAACAAGAGCTTATCCTTTACTATTTCCAATAATCACAGTTGCCATAGATTGATGGCCTGAATGATTTGTGATAAAGAGAAAGCAGTTTTAAAAAATCAAGATGAAAAAAAAAGTATTCCTAATTGTCGACAATGTTTCATCTAAAAATAAAAATTGTAAATATTTCCTTGAAAAAAAAAGAGGGGGGGAATGTATGATCAAGAGATATAAAAACTTACATTATAAAAGAAAAACAAAGAACAAAGCGTTTTTTCTAGAGTTTTGGAACAAAAAAAATCTACACCTAAGATTTTTGCATAATTTATATTAATCAAATCTCAATATTTTTTTATCACTTATAAATAATTGTGCTATAATGGTTCGGTGGGAGCAAAGTTACTTTGATTACTGATGAATGTGTGTCATTTGACACCTCAGGTGATATTTATGATAAACAAATTATATCTAACGAATTTCACACATTCACACAATTATATATGTGTGTGTATGTATATATATATATATATATATATATATATATATATATATGTTTCTTGTATTAATTGCACATAAATATAACAAGTTTTGGTAAAGTAGAATAGTGAAATTAGGAAGACTGATTCCAATACTAATTTCTGAATTGTTGCTATGTCCTTCTTTTATTCTTCACACAGTTTTACATAGGTGTTAAATTGCAATTAAAATGTGTTTATTTATATATATATATATATATATATATATATATATATATATATATGATGAATATGTAAACACGATGTGTTTGGATATGGCTTTTTGCCGACAATTCTCAAGGACATATTCTCCCAAAAATATATATATATTATATATATATATATAAATGTATTTTGGCAGCATTTTTTCTTTTAAACATGTTGTGTTAAACTGTACTGATGATACTTGTCAGACGAGTTTTTGTTCGATCCTTTCTAATTTTCTGTCCATCTTTTTGGTGTCAGGGTAGAACTAGTGTAGCAGTCCACCAAAGGTGTCTCTACAAGCGCTTTCGGCAAGTTGATTTGCCCTCTTCAGGTAGGAAACTGATGGTATGTTTCGTGGGAATTGGTAATTGTTCGAAAGAACAATGCAGTGGAGATTTTGTTGGAGGGGGTACGAGTTGTGAGAAGGGGAGGGGAATAGTGGAGCAAGATATGCAGGAAACTATAGGCATTTGAGAACGTGTTGACTTGATTCAAAGTTTATTTTGTTTAAGGTAGTTTTTTTTGTTTGATATATAGAGCTTCGATTATTTGAAGTTTTTGTTTGTTTTTTTCTTTATGTAGTGTGCATGTATTTTCTGTTAGGATTTTGCAGTTGGTAGAGGGTGTCGATTAATGGAACTGGAATCGGAAAGTGTAGTGTTAATCTGCGTGATAATGTGGTCGTCGTGTGGCCTTCTCCTCTTCTCATAACTCGTACTCCCCTCCCACAAAATCTCCACTGCAACATTTGTTTGAACTACTACCAATTCCTACAGCCTCCCCCAACCAATTGTTACTACCACCCACTACCAATTTTCTTTAAAAACGAGACACCATAAAACATACCATCAGTTTCCTACCTGAAGATGGCAAATCGACTTGCTGAAAGCACTCATAGAGACACCTTTGGTGGACTGCTACACCAGTTTCACCCTGACACCAAAAAGATGGCCAGAAGATTAGAAAGGATCAAAAAAAAACTTGTCGACAAGAATCGTCAGTACAGTTTAACACAACTTATATATATATATATATATATATATATATATATATATAATACACATTCTCCTCCATCCCAGCAGAGGGGTAAGGCACTTTCACAAAAACTGTATTTGTTGATGAGGCTCCAGTTCTGGAGCTGGATACTATGGAGTACCCCATCATTGCCATAATTGCCAGATACACTGGTTTGTTTAATTTCCCTATCATCAACACTGTTAGTTTTGGGCATAATTCGATTCGTTTTAATGCAATTAATTCTTGGAATACTGTTCAGTCGTTATTTTTTATAAAGAAAAGATGAAGCTTGTTTCAGTAATTATTTTGTCCTTAAAACACTTTTGAAAATCATTTTTTGCCTCTTATAAACAACAGATTTGCATTTAGATTCTCACACGGCTAATTTGTCTCATGAATATATATGTAATGTTTACGTTGTTTGTTTCATGTATCATTTCCTGTGAGCGTCCAAAATGTCCATGATTTTTCATCATTAGGCATGGCCTCCCTTCAATAGTAGTTTTAAACCAATAAAGTTTTTTTTTACGATTTTTTTAATAATTTGTACTACTATTGATAATAAAAATTATTCTTACCCAGAGTGGTGGTATCTGTTAGCATCCCATCTATGGGTCAAATAAATCTGTTTGCAAATTAGTTGTATTAGGAATATTTGATATAAAAGCATGTCCAAAATCTCTTAAGAAACTACACAAAAAATCTAAATATAATGTTCACAATTCCCTAACCACTAAGCATAAAATAACCCCAGACAGGTTGACATACTGTTAAAATTGATCAATCAATCAATTGGGACTAATAGACTTTTCTGCAATGACTGCTGGAGAAAGTCTGGCAACCAGAGGGAGCTCCAATTTTACAGTAATACTACTCATCTTCTGCTTTTGCTCTTCTGTGACTTATTTCAGAAATGGGGGTTTCCCAGTAGATCATATGTCACTATATCTCCTTTCAGGAGCCTATGTTACCTATTGGCTCACACTTGATCCCACAGGAGACAAGTGTCCTTTTTAAAGAATCTTTGTATCTAGTTTATGTCACTTTTCTGCTCTGCCTGTCAAGGGTGAGTTTGCTGAAAAGGAGTCTTTGAAAAATGATAATCTTATATCCTCACCTCATTACAGATAACTTTGTGGCAGGTTCAATCTTTGTGGACCTGGTTGACTTGAGAAGTTTTCTGTTAATCAATTCTGTATTTCAAACAACACATCACTAATATCAACATTTTTTTCAATCTAATTGTGACTGAATAAATGAAAGAAAATTATAAGAATCCTTATGATTCAGAAATAAAATAGATACTGTTGATAAAGCAGTGCATTCAATATTTTAGTATCTTTGGTATAACAATAAACTGCATCCAGTGGTGAGTCTCCAGTCCTAAAGATTTGGTAACTGTGGAGTTACTCCTTCATTATAGTTACTCTTAAGTGCAGTCTGATATCAAGTGGTAGTTCTTGTTAGGGTTCCATCTATGGGTCAAATAGATCTGTTTGAGATAGGTCTTAAAATAAATTTGAACTAAGTTAATACATTGGCTCTTAAAAATTTGCTATTTCAACTAAGTATGAAGTGTTCACCTGTTTAAAAGGGGAAGTCACTGTGGTGTAGTGGATAAAGTGATGTATTGCAACATCATGGTAAGTGAGTTAGAACTCCAGTCATGCTATTATATTCCCTTTCATACTAATACCCCTATTTTCCTAGCTATGAGTTAAATAATACCACTACTGTTCTTCTATAAGGATGGGTTTAGCATTAAATAACCCACAAAAGGTTGATATGATATTAAACAAAGAAACCAAACAAACCAAACCTGTTTAAAATGATTGTGAAGATATATTTTTGTACTGTATATAATTTGGGATCATAATTGCTAAATTGATATTGGCATAAAATAACCCAACAAGGGTTGACATGCTTTAAAACCAACCAGTTCACCAACTAAAGCAAGTTTGCAGGGTGGGGTGCATTTATGACTACTGCTGTCACTGACTGGTAATTTCTGTTAGTGTCTCATCTATGGCTCACATAGATCTGTTTGAGAAATGTTTACTTCTTAGAAAGGATAGTGCAGTACAATATATAATTTGAGACTGTAAATTGATATGAAATAACCCAACAAGTGTTGACATACCATAAAACCAGCCAACCAACTAACATTTTAGAAGAGTTTACATAGACTGAAGGAATATCATTCTTATTTTGTATAGATACATATGTGAGGATATTGATAGAAGTGAAATTCTGTCAATATATGAGGGATAGTTTAGCTTAGTTTGTAGAGCATCTGTCTAGGAACTACAAGTTTCCAGGTTTGATAATGGCCCTGGCCAACTCAGCATATGAGTAGCACACCTTGGATCTGTGTAGTAAAGTGGGGAGCTGATGGTTGGTATGGCACTCCACTGCAGATACAAAAACAATTTACCTGGTCTGGCGCTAGTGAAAAGTGTCTAGAATCCCTCATTGTTCGGCTGTTACCGACAATAGGCCACTCCACCAACTTTACTTTTTTACTATAAGTGATGTTCTGAATGTAAAGCCTCATGTTTATTTGCACAGAAACTACAAAAGATACAGAGAGCATATTAACACCATTTGATAATGTTTTGTAACTGAAAACTCCCTCTATCTTTAGCTACCACCATTGGCTATTTATTTTTATAAGTGCTAAAAAAGAACCTACATGCCATGCTTCTAAGAGAATGACTCCAAAAGTAGTTTTTTGTATTTTACTAGGTTGACCAATAAGTCAGATGTTGGTAGTATTGCAGTAGAGATAGAACATTCCCATTAATAACACATTTTATGTGAGTCACTCTGAAATTGATGCCTTCTGTTTTGTTGCACATTACAACAGATACAGGGAACATAGCATCACTGTTAGAACAAGTTTTCAGCTACTAAACAATATTTTTTCAAATAGTCACCACCATCAGAATAAGATTGTTCCAAAATTAATGCTTCCTATTTCATCATGCCCCTTAATGTTTAGGGTGGATGTTGGTGTTATGGCAGCAGGAATTTCAGTGACACAGTTGCCGGCTCCTCTGCTTAAATCAGGCTGAGGAAAAATGGTCTCAATGCAAAACACTTCCTTGTAGATTTTTATGGTAGCATAGAGGCTCATGTTTGATGCAAGTGGTAGTACCTGTTAAGGTCACATCTATGGGTTAAATAGAAGAAATATTTGGAAAAATGTGTTTTAAAAAATGCATTTAAAAAATAATATTTTGTATTCCCATCAAGAATGAATAAAACAAAACACTTTTGGGATAAAATAAACCAATAAGAGTTGACATGCCATCAAATCAGGCCAATCAACCAACCATCTTGTTGCTGGCAAAAATACACAACCAATGGTGGTGACTATATAGAAAAGAAATAGTTTTGTAGCTGAACATATGCTCTATCATTATTGCTATTCTGCCCTCTGTATTTGTTGTAGTTTCCAAGGAAATAAATAGGTGGCTTTACTTTTGGAGCACCCCATATATGTATATAATTTTGCTACCAATGGTGGTGACTATATAGAAAAGAAATAGTTTTGTAGCTGAACATATGCTCCCTCCATTACTGTTACTCTACTCACTATATTTGTTGTAGTTTCTAAGAAAATAAATAGGAGGCATTACTTTTGGAGCACCCCATATTTATATACGTACTTATATCTTTATACGACGGTATGTATATATGTATATAATTTTGCTTCTTTCTATAAACTGAATATAGACTGAATATGCTCAATAAGAGAGCCAGATAACAACAATCTAATCGATTTTACCAGTTGATCTTCTTTTATAAAAGTGTCCACTAATCTTCATTAGATCAAAGCCTGAGTAGTACATAATTCTTTAGTATAGTTCAAAGCTGGAACCAGCACACACAATGAGAAAATCTTATCAATAAAGTCTTTAGAGGCAAAATGTCAGAATATGTCCATAATTGGCAGAGCCAATCAATAGAAAGAGTTGCAGACCTATTAGACTAATATTCAGATGATAGCAAAAAAAAAAAAAAAAAGGACACACTGTACTATTATTATCTTCATTCTCTTAAGACATTCTCATATAATTATCATTTTAATTGATTTCATTTTTGGAAGCAGAGACCCTCTGTTATAATTTTCACTGGCCGATGTACTGATAATGAAAGTGAAAAATTACTTATGATATATCAAAGCTGAAAGGAAACGTGATATGTTGTGATGCCAGTGTTATTACCTTTGAAGAACACTTCCCCTGCGGCTTCTGTCATTTGCCTCATGTCTTCTCAAGATTGCAACTTGGTTGGTGCCCAGTGTCTGCAGACAAGGTTCTTCTGAGCTTATTATTAACATCTTGCCTTTTCCTATTGCTGTGCCACTTACAAAGTAAGTAATTCAATTTATATTTGAAGCATTCTCCATTTGATCAAAGCTGGCAAAACACCTGCAACTTTTAAAACTTTATTAGAGTGATGTTCTCATCTAAAATCGACAGAATCTTTGACTTTGTCTGATTGCAAGACAATTTCGAAGATGAATAAACATGACAATGGTTCTCAAGATTCTTTTACAAGGGTTTCATATATGTTCATCTTGTCAACATAGAAATCTATAAACACAATGAGAATATGAGACAGACTGAAACAAAATTAATATTTGATCAATGTAATACTCAGAAATTAGAACACACCTATCATCTCTTTTTGTAAAACATTAATTTTGCTCTAAACCAGAATTTTAATTATTTCTAGTAAACATTATACAATCAGAATGGATATTATTAGGTATTATTTATTACAAAAACTTACAGCATTGAAATTGTAATCTAATTTTAAAAAAGTTAAAATTTGGTAAATATATTCCTTAGTACATAATGGTGAGTTGGTCAGTGTTGCTTCCATGGGTGTATGTATTTACCCAACCCCTCTGCCATGAGCAAGATATGACACAATTTCAGTTTTTTAATGGGAGTATATCTGATTTGAATTCAGTTTTCTTTCTCCTAGACTAATTACCTAAAGATGCATAAAGAACTCAGTCTGCTCTATTATTCATGGATTCATGCCTTTCCTAAGAATTGAAACACAAACAGATTTTTCCAGGATTTGAACAATTCCATTTCTTACAGCAATAATCATTACACTGAGTGTACCTTCTAGAGCTGGTGTATATATATATATATATATATATATATATATATATAGTCATCCACATACACTAGTGTTTGAACATATCATGTTCCTTCAGTGTGGCTAGACTTTGTAGGATCGAAACTCAACTGATTTTTCATCAGTCAAAACCCCCAACCACCAGTACACCCACAAATGGAAGAGAATTTTAACTTATAGATACATATATATGTAGAAGCTGCCTAAGAGAGTGCTATCCATTTTAAGGAGAGCCTTGCAATTTCAGTGTAATCAGCATATATATATATATATATATATATATATATGTATGAATCAATAAGTTTTTGGACCAACAATAGTCATTAGCCAAATTTAGATCAGAATTTTTCATTGTATAATGTTCAATCTATGTGCTTTAATATTAGATGCATGAACAATGAATGAGATTATATTAAAAATATATCTATTTGTTGTGCAAGATAAATATTTTTTCATCATTAGGCTACAGACCTAATATATATATATATATATATATATATATATATATATATGAATTGGCACAAAAACTTCATTAGAACCTCTTATTTAAGTGATTGTGAATTTTTTCCTTTATGTTTTATTGCTATAATTTTTTTCCTGTTCATTTGTCATTACAGAAGAAAATACATTGGTACCAGTTCAATCATTTTGTATTTTAACTATTTTCTTGTCAAGGAAACACTTGAGTGACGACTTGAGAGAAAATACAATAACTGATTAGGCATGATCAGTTCTTCTTTTGGTTTTGGCTATTTGTTACTTGAAGGGAAAAAAAGATTTTTTTTTTCATTTGAACACTTCTTTCCAAAACCTAATGATTCAAAGTATTTCTATTGAGAATTGTACAAACAAACAAAAAAGATATAAAACAATAAACAAAATGAAAGTGAAGTACTCACCAGACCCATTGCTATTAAATAGTGAGTTTGTTTCTCACTGGAAGCTTTTTGGCTTTGTACCAAAATCTAAGCCATGCTTTTTTTTCTTTTTCTTTTTAGGCATAACAGCTGTCAGTATAGGAAATGGACTCGTTAAACTGAGTTAAAATCCTGCACAACCCTTCACACTAATATCCTTGGGAAAGGCATGAATTTATCTATTCTCTTTCTAGGATAAATAGTAGGGAAGACTATGCTCTTAAGCCTTTTTATTGCAACCAGTCTAGGAGAAGGAAAACTGAATTAAAACCAGCGGATAAAAAGATATGAAAAGATAAAACAAAATGAACACAAAGTACTGAACATAAAAACATATGATTAATGTTTAAGAGTTTTTTTAGAAAAATTGAAATAAAAATAATTAATTTGTTTGAATATAACTAATTAAAAACAATATTAATCAAGTGTTAAACTTGAGACTTTTATGACAAATTTGATCTTTGGTAAATTGTAGGTTCAGTGGCATAATTGCTATTGTTATATAAAATTGACTCTATGAGCCAAGTTCAAATTCTGAATAAAGTTGTTTGTTTTTACAATTCTTACTGATACTTTTAGAACGTAAGGTTGGGTAAAAATGTATTTGCTGTTGATACTGCAGCACCATCATAGACCCAGGGATCTGGCTGTGAACCTATGTGCCACAAGGAAAGGGAGGAGAAAATCTTATAATCAGGGAACCACCAATGATTGTTTCTTTAATAAACTTCTCATATTCTTGATGATAAATTCATGTATTTAAACAGCCCTGTCAGCTGGGGCTTTAGAATACACCGACTGCGCATGTGTAGAGGGATAAGCCCCCACCACCACCAGTGCCACTTGTTGGCCATGAGTGGCAATCTGTGATGCTTAAGTATGGAACCCTGGTGTCTGAGCAGTTCATGACATACAACACTCCACTTTGGCTCTTACTTAGGCTAGATGGATGATTGAAAAGCCCTCTCCAATCAATTGGCTGGTCTCATTAAGACCTAGTACCTATAGGATTGTCCCAACCCTATTGCCCTTATAGAAATTCCCAACCCTTTTTATCATATATGTGCCAGAAGGAAACGGCTGAGGGTCTTAATGTCCTGGGTATGGTATTAAACTCTTTGGAGCTCTGAGGAATGTGGTGTACCCTTTCATCACCATTACTCCCAGGTCCACACTGACCTGGAGTGGTAGTACCTTTTAGGGTACCATCTATGGGTTGAATAGAAAAAAATGAGTTTAAAAAAATTAAGTTTAAAATAAATGTTGAATACTCATCATGAATGAATAAAACAAAACGTCTTCGGCATAAAATAACTCAACAAGGTTTGACATGCCATGTAATCCAACCAACCATCCAACCAACCTGTATTTAAAAAAAAAATTAATTCATCAGTGTAGACACTGACAATTTATTTGCTTCTTATTTTTTTACCCCCCCCTCCCCCGGCGTCTGACGTTTTTCTGAATGCTAACAAGTCTTAATAAAAGAGGGATATATCTTTGTTGATGCAGTATTTTTATTTTATCTATTTTTATCTTTTATTCATTGGAAAAATATATAGATTGATTAAATGTAGGTAAGTCAGGGTAATCTATATTCACAATTCAGCTATTTTTACTCCAATCTGCATGACACCCAGACTCATTGACCTTCTGCAAGAGTTTGTTAAGAAAATGTCTATTGTAATCACAAGTAAAACATGTTTTTCTTCAATTATCTTTGATTTTTTTCTATCTTCTCTGCTTTCAATGACCAACATTCTGAAAGGAAAAGCTAAAGTTGGACGGTCTACATTCCAACATAAAGCTTATATTCTGAATTATATATAAAAATAATTCCATCGACATCAAATACATGAATAAGTTGGTTGTCCAATATTGTTTCATATTCAGACAAATAAATTAGGTTTTAGAAAATATATAAGAAAAATTTAACACAGCTGATATATATATATATATATATAAGTATATATGTGTATCTATGTATGTACATATACATATATATATATTTCATAAGCAAATATGTGTATTTATATATATGTGTATGTATATATATTTATGTATATATTTATCAGTATTTATGTATGTCTCTTTTTCTCTCTCTCTCTCTCTCTCTCTCTCTCTCTCTCTATATATATATATATATATATATATATATATATATATATAATAATATATATATATATATATATACACATGTGAAAACATAAACACATAGATAGTTAGATAGAGAAAGAGAGAGAGAGAGAGAGAGAGAGAGAGAGAGAGAGACATCAGGACTTCTGTTCAGGCTCAGAGTGTAATATCTGTGTATTCAGCCTAACATCAGTGTTGATCCCTGGTACTTGTGCCTCAAATCAGAAGATCAGTGTGCATAAACCATTTTTATATATATATATATATATTTATATTTTGGTATATTTCTGAAGAGCAAGTGCTCAATGACATTGATAAAGTATAAATGTCTAAGTTAGGATAGTGTAGACATAGTCAACAGTACTTGGTAACTGTCAGTTTCTCACCTATATGATCATCTTTGTCTGATGATCGCATAAGCAAGAAACTGAAAGTTCTGAGTGCTATTGACTATGTCTAGGCTTACATATAAGTAAGTAAAGTTGACGGGTGGCCTAATGTTGATATCAGCCAGAGCAAGGGAGTGTATCCCTTTTTCACTAGCACTTGACCAAGGAGATTATTTTTGCGACTGAGGTGGAGCGCCACACCTGCTATGAGCTTCACCGCACAGATCCCTGTGCTACTCATACACTGAGTTGGCAAGGGCTGGTATCAAACCAGGAACCCTATGATTCTTAGGTAAGTACTCTACTGACTGAGCTAAACTGATATATCTATCTAGAGTTTAGTATAAGATATACAAACACTACTCTGAACTACACACATAAACAAACACACATCTTTTGCATTTATTTTATTAGATTTTATACAATTCTAAATAACTGTGAGGGTGTGACACTTCAATCTTAGTCACAGAGCACAGATACTACACTTTGATCCCATAGCTAGGTGTTAATCCATATAATTATTTCTAATGGTAAATATGTTAGTTTAAAACATCAAGTCTCATGACAATCCTGTCTACTAATGTAATTGGTTGCACTGCTTCCAATTTAGCTGCTGCTGTTGCTGCTGCAGTATTTTGCTGGTCTAAAACAAGTGTGAGTATCTGGAAGAAGGTATTTGCATGTTTCTTTGTTTTTTATTACTCTGCTCTCATTGAACTGTCTCTATTTGATCATGTAACTCAGTCTGTTGCTGTTGGCTCCATAATAGAAGCAGTGGTGGCTGTACGTGAAAGCCCAACGGGGACAAACAAGTCCAGAGTTTCATATAGGAGAGACAAGATCCATACAAGATGAAGTATGTTCTGCCAACCAATACACTGGACTGGCCACATGTCAGCCGCTGCTGGCTGTACAAAGCTTAATTGTACTACTTTTGCTACCACAAAATAGCCCAACAAGATTAATAACAAACAGCTCTTCTTCTTTTTCTTCTTTCTCTTTTTCTTTGTCTTCATGAGATTCTTGGACTCAGTTTCAGTCCTAAGATCCAGGTCTCAGGGCCAGAGCTGTAAACACGGATAATGAGCACTGGATGGCTCCTCCTGACTTGGGTTCGCACAAGGATAATAATAAACAAGAAAGGAGAGAAAAGAAAGAGAGCTGTGTGAGAGGGTGGGGGGTGGGGAGAATGAAAGATAATGTTTCCTGTGACATAGCAACTTAGTTAGGAATAATTGCAGAAAAACCCATGAGAAAAAGACACCTGATAAAAATGGGCAAAAATGATAATTTCTAAAATTTCCTGATTAGTTGAGTGGTGTAGGTGATTAACAAATGCTGGTTCTCAGGAATTTTTTAGATAAATAATCAGCATATAAACAGAGAAATAATTAATTATTCACCCTGGTCTTATTAAAATCAATAAGCAGTCAAAATTAAGAAAAAAGAAAAAAATTTCAGAATCTAAAATTACAGTTGCAAACAAGTGATAAAAAAGAAGCCCGAGGAAAATATTAGGGTTTATCGAAAGTATTTTAGTTTTGTTAATCAAATTTTGTTTAAATTTATCAAGGTAAAATGCCATTCCAGTATAGTAAGATTTAAACTTGGAGTCTTTATATTTGGGTTTATCAAAATTATTTTCTATTTATTTAAATAACTGACAACACTGTCGATGGGGCTTAGAATATGCCAGCTGTATCCTCAGCAGAGGGGTAAGACCCCCAAAAAAGAGGTATCCTGGGTATTACACATATATAAGATGGATATCAAATGCCAAATTTGCATTTCTCTGTAATATGTTGAACATAATAAATAACATATATATATAAACAATCTTAAGAAACACCTACATTTAATTTGCTCAGCTATCCAATTATTTTCATCTAAAATTTACAATTTTAAAGTTTTAAAAAAGTTTCTTTTTAATCACACCTTGTATCATGAAATAAGCTTGAAGATCTATGTAGAGTTCCCATGGAACGTGTAGTGGCTAAAACACTGGACTGCAGCATCATAGTGAGTGAGTTTAAACTACAGTCAAAAAAGTATGAATCCTCCCTCATCCCTCAGCTGTGGGTAAAATTGTACCACTACTGTTCTTCTACAAGGATGACTTTGGCATTAAATAACCCATGAAGTGTGATATGCTATTAAACAAAGAAACTAAGCCAAACCTTAAAGATCTGTAAAAAAAATAAACTATTTTTGATACATCTTAGTATCATAATAATAATAATAAAAATATGAGGGAATATAATAATGTATTATAATGATAATAATATTCATAATTTAATGAAATCATAAGAGTATTTAAATGTGTACATTAAATAAGATTAGAGTTAAGATCTGTAATATAAATGAACTTATTTTTGATAAACCCTAATATACATATATATGTATATAGATAGATAAGTAATAGTGAAGTTGATGGAGTGGCCTCTTGTCGGTATCAACTGGACAGCAAGAGAGTCTATCCACTTTTCACTAGAGTTAGGCCAAGGAGATTGTTTTTACATCTGATGGTTGAGCATAACACCTATCATTAACTCCCCACTTTATAACACAAATCCAAACTGTGCTACTCATGTACTGAATTGGTGAGGGCCAGTATTGAACCTGGAATCTTATGGTTCTTAAGCGAATGTTCTACTAACTGAGGATAATAATAATAATTTAGTGAAGTCATAGTGTTTAGATGTATACATAAAATAAAGAATGAAAACATTTTTAATAAACCCTAATAAATTTAAGATTATAAAATTACAGTTGTAAACAAATGATAGAACTGATACTGGAGGAAAATAATTTTTATATATTTAACCAATTGAAACCAAACTGATTGATCTCAAACTAAATGGAAATAAATTAACATTTTGCTTTTAATTCTGTCTGAATTCCATTTCTAACATCTAACATTGTATCTCTTAAAAATATTTCTCAATGTGAGGAATTTTTATTGCAGCTTCTAATGCTTAGTACTCAAAGATTTACCTGGACTGACAAATCTGTGTGATTATGATTTGCTTTAAAATATTCTTTTGATGAATATTAAATGTCAAATTTGCATTTCTCTGTACTTTAATATGCTGAACATAATAAATATTCACCACAAAAAAAGAGAAGAGATTCCTTTTTTCTTTCATTATAACTGCTTTCCCTTTAATGTATTCAGTGGAAAATATGGCCATTTTCATGGGAAGAATTTTTAACAACATTTGAAAAGTGCTTTCACTTAAAATGTGTAATCAAGCAAATAAAAATATTACCTAGCCACAGCTATAATGTTTAAGATATATGTTTTTCATTAAAATATATCTCGTTCATTCGTATACTTTTTTGCAAACTATATGAGATATGTCTGTAAGTGATTCATCTATTTCCTGTTGATGAAAAAAGTAGCCTACCTAGGGCAATGACATTTTTGAAGAGGAATAAATTACAATTACCCTAGGTATTCTTATTCAGGGGACATTACCCTAGACATTTTTATGAAGGGGACTAAAATGTCATTGCCCTAGGCATTCTTATGAAGAGGACTGAAATTTCATTGTTTTAGGCATTATGAAGGGGTCTAAAATGCCAGAATTTAAGTTCGATTTTGGA
Source organism: Doryteuthis pealeii (assembly GCA_023376005.1). Taxonomy (NCBI): domain Eukaryota; kingdom Metazoa; phylum Mollusca; class Cephalopoda; order Myopsida; family Loliginidae; genus Doryteuthis; species Doryteuthis pealeii. The sequence continues at coordinate 47,612,458 of CM042143.1, read as the reverse complement.
TTAATACTCTTGGGAAAGGCATGAACCCGCTCATCCATCAGCTATGGCTTAAATAGTACCAGAACTGTTCTTCTTTGATATACCATTCAACAAAGAAACCCAACCAGAAATGCTTTCAATTAATTCCTGGCCAAATTTGAAGGGTTGCTACCAAAATCTTATTTGGGTCTCACTCATTGAATTATCCACTAAAGAAATTTTAAATGTTTGATTTAGCAGTTCAATGTTTGATTGATTGCTTAATCTTATTAATGGTATGGGGTTATTTTAAAGATTGACATCCATTGTACATTTATAGTTAGATTTGTGTAGTACTTTAAGAGTTTTTGCACATAGTTATATGATATGAACTATTCCCATCTAATAAGAATAATTTTCAAACAGATCTATTTGACATAAATGGGTCCCTAACAGATACTATCACTCAGGATCAGAATAGACCTAGAAGTAATAGCAATGACAGTGTACTCCACATTTCCCATAGTTCCAGAACTGGAGCCTCACCATCAGATGCAGTTTAGTTTTTTGAAGGGGTCTTACCCCTCTGAAGAATACAGTTGGTATGTGGTCAGTATCTTGAATTTAATATTCACTTTTATTCATTTATACTTAGTTTAACTCAGTCGGTAGAGCATCTGCCTCAGAATCACACGTTTCCAGGTTTGATACCAGCCATCGTCAACTCAGTATATGAGTAGCACAGCTTGGATCTGTTTGGTAAAGTGGGGAGATTATGGTAGGTGTGGCACTCCATATCAAATGCAAAAACAATTTCCTTGGACTAGTGCTAGTGAAAAGAGGATAGACTCCTTTGTTGTCCAGCTGATACTGACAATAGGCCAATCTGCCTAATTTACTTTGTTTTTATACATATTCACCATATGCATTAATCAAAAGTAGATGCATATTCACTATGAATGTGATGGTCAGTCAGTGCAAATGCTCACTCAATGGTATCTCACTGCCAAGTGCGTAACTCCATGGGAGAGAGTCTGTTCATGCATATGCATTGAGCTGCAATGTGCTGGGTTGTGAAGTTAAATCAAGGCTACACAGCTGGTTCTTTGAGCTATTCAAAATAGTTGGATTCTTTGCAGATAAACTTTTTATAAATATATGAAAAGAGGCTTTAAATTTTATATATATAAATATGTATATATATAAATTATGATATATCTATATTTAAGAATTACATATATGTGAGGGTCATTCAATAAATAAAGTGAATTTTGCGTAAGGACTTGGCAATAGGAAGTACAGTTTACAGTTGCTCCTTTTTGAAGGAAATCGATAGTGATTGGTCATTCATGTTCCAGAAGGCTATCAATCTTACGGTTTTTACTTGCAACTGTACCCAGAACTTTTTCTTTACGGGGAAGTCAGGGTGATTTTTTTTGGTTTTATTACTAAAACATGGTTCTTTATACACATCACACATTATTCAGAAAATTTCACCTGGTTTGCACTTCTCAGTCAACAGAAATTTGATCAGAGATCCCTGTTCAAGCCTGGAGCAATCTGTTTGATTTGTCATCATTTTGAATAGCCTCAAAACATATTTTTGAGATTAAAATGATTTTTGTTATAAACCAATTTCAAACAATGTATAGGTTACAGTAATGGGAAAAAATTCTGGAAAAATTTTTCTTCTTTTTTCAAAAATATTACCGTTATATATCAATTATTTCCATGATAGGATTCAACCAAAATTGAGAACTCAAATGTGCATATAAATAAAGTTTATATGCATACACACACATACACACACACACATATATATATATATATATATATATATATGTATACATAGAGGAAAATATTTTAAAAAATAGATGACCTTTTATACATACATACATATATATATATATATATATATATATATATATATATATTATTATACTAAAGCTGAGATTTTGAGCTTTCAATCCCTAAAGGCTTTTTTTGCTGGTGACCTTGATCACATGAAATTTATCCTAAATTATTCCTTAGTTTTAGGATTACTAAATGTTTGAAAAAAATCCAATTTAATTGGTTCTAATTAGTCGTAATTTGCAATTAAGTCAAATCTTGACTCGTCTCTGTCTTTACATTATACATAACTCTCTTTTTTACTCTTATATGCCAGTGAAGGGGAGTGAAATTTTATCTGCTAGGTTATGTGTTTAATTGGACAATCCAGTGTGAATATTTTTTCAATCGCAAAAGTTACAATTTATTTTGTAAAAACGGATTTTAAGTAGCGTCTTGACAGGCATCTTGATCGAAATTGACCGAAAACATTGTTTTAAATGTATCAAAAATAAATTACATGTGTAATATTATTTTGCTTTTTTACTGATGCTCATTATGTTACTTTTTCGACTTAGAGAAAAATTTGACCTTAAATAATCGGTTTAATAAATTTTAATTCGTTTTTAAAATGACCCAACCGGTCACTTTTTGTCTAGTGTATATATATATATATAGTGATGCTGATGGGTTCCAACTAAAGTTTCTTAATAAATTGTAGAGATTTTATCTATGAACAACTAAAACCATCTAACCTTTATCTCATACCCCATACAGTGTAATTCGTTTGAAATTGAAACATATTTACAGTTAGCTAGAAAATGGTGGGGTAAGAGAAGAAAATACTAGGACACATGGATATGATCTTTCCATGTTCTTTTAGATTTTTATGCATCAGTGACACAGGACGCATACCTATCAGCATCTCTGTGTGTATTTATGTATATATATATATATATATATATATATATATATATATAAGGATTTTTGATTGGTAGTTTGTGATATGATGTGTTTTCTGGGTGATCTTGTTGAAGAAGTAATCACTTATTTTGTTGGTTATTGTAGGTATCAGTTTCCAGCAATTAAACATAACTATTTATAGGTAGTTCTTCAGGCTGTATTTCTTTTAATGTACTCCATGTTTTCAAATTTTTCCCTTGAGATGAATTTTCCGTTTTCTGTGTTTTACCAAAATCTGCTGATCCAAAGGTACGGAAAATTGGCAATGACACATCTAGATGTCTAGACAGCAGTCTAGACATCTAGACATCATCACTTTATCATATAAGTTGCTCAGCTTTTAACATGTGTTTATTTAAATTAAAAAAATTCTGCTGTCATCAGAATATTTTGTTTAATTTGAGGATCTCAAGAGGAATGCAGATTGCTTGCCACTCCCCTTTTTTAGTTTGAGATTTATTGCTGATGTTTTTTGAGTAAGATGTGCCCAGTCATGTCACTAGGGTATTGTTAGTGGGGTGTGGGCTATCTGCTAAGTCCAGGGGTGTGTAAGTACAAATGGAGTGAGTAACAGGGTTTATGTTGTAAGAATGAATGCACAAAAATTAATTCACATCACATTCACAGCAGGGAGTGATGTTCAAGGGGGTCATACCCTCTGTCTTCTTCTTCTTCTTCTTCTCATCTGACCCCCACCCTTGCACTCTATGATATAAGATTATAATGCAGGTGGCATTTAAACTGGAAGTAGTCTTAGACATGTTATTTAAAGAGATATAAGAATTGGGTGGAAACAACATCATATAATGATATTAACACAACTAATGTCACATATGAATGTGCTGTCATCATTTAGGAAACTTTGGGGATTCACTTTTCAAGAACTTTATGGTGTCACTTAGTAAAAATAACAAAATTCAAAAAGTCACTTTTCAAAAACTTTGTAGAGTAACTTATTGAAAACTACATTTTCAGATTCATGTGGAAAATTAGTGGATAAAAATTTCAAGCCATGAATCTGTCCATATTACCATAGATATCATGACAGCAATGTGGATCCACTTGGAGATGAATTTGAAAATGTATCCAAAAGAGAAACAAGATTTAATAATTATACATTTTATATATTCTCATGAAGTTCATATTATTCTGTGGAAAGTTTCACTGAGTTTTCTATATAAATGTGTTGTGTCTTAGTTATCAAATACCAACATTGAAATCTAGAAGAAAGGTTAACATAGGTTTATTACTCCTTTGGTACAAATGATACAATCAGATAATGTCCAACGTGCAGCTCTTAAAAACAGTAATCAAATCTCTGTAGCAAGACTAGCTATTACTTGACCACTCCCTCATGTAGCCCGTATCATTTATGTGTTTCGTTGGACGAGTCCAACTTTATTATAGGGGAAATATCTTTCCTTACAATAATGTTTTCTTTTAATTTTAACAAGTGACGGTTAAATGATTTAACAATTTAAATATTTTTGTTTAGTTTAGATTGTTAGATCTATGGGTGTATTTACCCAACTCCCCACCATGTGATACAAGTTCAATTTTAAGAAGTGGTTTAGCTCAGTCGGTATTGCATCTCCTTAGGAACAACAAGGTTCCTGGTTTGATACCAGCCCTCAACAACTCAGTACATGAGTAGCACGGCTTGAATCTGCACAGTAAAGTGGAGAGCCGATGGTAGGTGTGGCGCTCCCCTTCACATGCAAAAACAATCTCCCTGCTCTAGCATTAGTGAAAAGGTTACAGACTCCCTCGCTGTCTGGCTGATAACGACAATAGGCCACTCTGCTGAATTCACTTGCTTTTTGAGATCTGGTGTTAATTTAGTTTTCCTTCTCTTAGACTGGTTGACATATCAAGGCTAAAGAACCCAGTCTGCCCTACTATTTACCCATCACTGAGTGAGAACAGATAGATTTATACCTTTCTCAAAGGCATTAGTACAAACTCAAATGCTAATAACCTTGTCCAGGATTTGAACTCTGATCACTGATTCCATTTCTTCCAATGATAACCATTACATTAAAATGTCTTATTGCAAATTTGAAATTATGCCTTCTTTGCTTTTTAAATTAATATTCTGTCTCTCTTGGCAGCCTATTTGATGGTATTATTGCTACTCAAGTATTATTAGCAGCATCAATATCATCTTTTCATATAAAATACTACTTGTGTTAAAAAAAATAATTGATAGTGTATCAACTGATAGATGTTGACTTGTGTTATACAACCATAGGTATGGGGATTTAGGTTTCACTTAGATTAGTCTATCTCTTTTTCTCTTAGTGTGACATTTGCCAAATCCCAAGCACAAATGTAGATGTGTAATTACAATGGCATCCATAGACAATTAATTTTCTCCTCTCTCTCTCGTTATTTCTTAGGCTTTGCTTAGTTGACACACAAGCCTCAAATTGCTTACAGTAGCAACTGTTCTAATATGGTCACCCATGTTAGTACTGAACAGACCAACTGCTCCTTAACTTTGGTCATCTGGTATGAACCGGAGATTTAAGCATCAAATTCTCTCATTTTTCAATCTTTCCTCGGCTTTTTCTTTCTTCCTCTTCTACTCTCTACTTTTTCCTCTTCATCCCCTCCTTTTTCTTCGATTCCTTTATCCTTTTTTGTCTCTACCCTGGAATATGAGGGTGGGCTAAAAAGTTCATAGGCTGACATCATATCTGCAGCTGATGACATTTTTTTACCAAAAGGATCCAAGCACTGCAACACCAATAGAAGAAATATGTGGACCAGACCACAGGGGGATTATGTTAAAAAATAAGCCATATTTGGTCACTTTCGATGAGAATATCTTGATCATTCAATGAACTTTTCAGCTGACACTCATATTTAAGACACTACTCTCCTTCACCCTTCTTAAACTTGTCTGATACCATAGGTATATTTGTAATGAATTTTTGACAGACACAAATTATAAATGGGAGTTAAGTATGCATATATGTAGTTAAAACAAGTACTTTAATATCTTATTAAAATGGAGATTGTGTGTTTTTCTGTCTGTAACCGAAACTATATTACCTCTCAAGTCACAATTCCTTTAACTATTTACGTCAAATTCTCCATGATTTCATTCTTTTAAACCTTCAGTTATTAATAAAAATGTTTTACATTATAAATACTGTTGACTATATCTACGTACTAATAACATGCAATTGTATTTATATATATACAACAAAATAGCGGTTTACAGTTTGAACGAGATGGCTAATTTGCATATTGATATTTAGAATTTTATTTTAATGAATATATGCTTGGTATTATTGATTTCTAATTGTTTGGTTTTATCTTAAGAAATATAAACAAAAATCTCGTGGATAAATCTTAAAAGAAATTTATTTACAAGAAGAAATAACTGTAATATTATCCTTTACTTCCTATTTTAACTAAATAGTTAAATTAGGAAAATGTACCAATGAAAGAGGAGAGTAATGGAAAATGATGGAATAGTTAGTTTCAAAGTTGTTCTATTTTTCGATTATACCCCCTCTGTTGCAGATCTTTTTATCTGCATTCTTAGTCAGTTTCATTAGCCTTTCTAATTTAATATGATATTTTATTATATCAAAACTTAAATACTTGCATATGTAGCATATATTTGCTAGTATAGATAATAATGGTTGACAGTACTTCATCTAAAAATGGTTTAAAAAAAAGAAAATATTGATGTTACTAAAACAAGAAGCATATTATCTGAAAATAGTAAAATTTGTACATTATTTACAAAACCTTTTGTTCAATATGAGACAATGATATTTTACTGAAATCAATCATACTTTATATATATTAATGTGTCAGGTTCTTTTATAAATATAAAAAGATAACAACAAAAAAAAAAACAACAAAAAAACTCTGCAATAATGATAGGTTACTTTTATGCCTTTTGTAATTTTGTAGTCAAGATTCTTGCAGCCTGAGCAAAATTTCTTGAATCATCTGGTTAATGTGATCAACTGTGCCATCACCTTTCAGATAACAAATGATTTTAGTTGCTTCCATGGTTTAAACTTGTAAAGCCTAAGTTCTTGATTTACATTATATTGCACATTTTTCTGTTCAACTTCCAAATCACATACAGAGTGAAGCAATGCACAACCTGTCAGTGCATCAACTACCATGATAATACCAAACATGGTGGGTACTTTCTGTGGTTTGAACTTCTTTATTAACCTGATATATGCACCGATATAAATGTTCTTACTATAATACATTGATTCATTCAGACCAGTTTCCTCTTCTTTGTTGTCATTATCACAATATTTTAGTTGATAAACCCTCGGGTCTTCTTTCAAGTGAATTTCTCAGATGACTTGTTTTTACTATTATACATTGATTCATTCACTGCATATCAGCCTTTTCTGGTTATTTAATGCCAAAGCCATTCTTGTAGAAGAACAGTAGTAATACTATTAAACCCATAATTGGGGGATGAGAGGGATCCATACCTTTCCCAAAGGTATTAGTCCGAAAGTGAATGTAATAGTGTGACTGGAGTTTGAACATGCTTACTTCAATGTCACTGTCCAGCATGTTTGTCACTAAACCATGGGGGCAACCCCCAATTATATGGATACTTCAAGCAACAAATAGTAAAATATTGCAAATCTTTTAACTCACCTGACTCTCATTTTTAAATACTGATTTATTTGAACTGATGTACTCATCTTGGTTGTTATAGTTACAATGTTTCAACCAATGTATCCTCTGGCCTTCTTTAGGTTGTATTCAAGAACCCATATGGAAACTTTGAATCAAACCATTTCTTCAGTGCAAGTGGATAGAATGTTCTCATTCTACTGTCCATTCTTTGTGAATATCATCCATTCTTCTTCATTAATTAATTCTTGTGATGCCATTTTTGTTCATTCCACTGAACAAGATATAAATTTCCTTGCTTGGCCCACAGATATCTGTTCATAAACAAATATGAGTGGTTGAAACATTGTGACTATAACAACCAAAACGGAAACTCTAATCCAAGTATGTCAGAGCATAATAACATCTTAGTATGGAATAATGACACTTTCTCAGCTCGGAAATTCAGACAAAAATGTTAAGACTGATAAAAAATAAACAAAATAAAACAAAAGCATCAAGGTTAAATAAAATTGAATACTCTGAAGGATGTTTTGTATTATTTGGATTTTTGGGACTATTGTCCTCATCTTTATTGTTATATACACAACATATTGGCTGATATACCCCAGCCTTCATCAGGTGTTTCTTGTACTCACGAACCTTTGCTTTGAACTTGGGAGCCTTCATATAACTTCAAACCAAACTTTTTGTTCAACTGTCCAAAATGTTGTGTATATAACAATAAAGATGAGGATAACGATCCAAAAAATCCAAATAATATAAATTATCAAACCTCATCTCAAAAATTCAGACTAATACTCTGAAGGATGACGCCAATTTTTACCTGAATACAGTATATCTTTTGAGTACTGTTGATACTCCCCTTATTTTGGAATCTATGAATGTATTAATCAACCATTTACTTTATACATTCTGTGTTTTCCATCAAATCAAATATATCATATATAATTGTTCAGAATGTAGTATTGCCTGGTGATGGTGAAAATATGGAATTATTAGTTGCAATATGTTATTTTAAATTCTCGGCTGCTCTACTGGTCAGTATTTGAGCACTTTCTTGATTTAAGAAAAACATTCTTAAAATTATTTGTTCATCACATATATATATAGTTGCAAAAGTTTGTTCACCCACCCTAGCATAATTTATGTGTATATCAGCTTCATTGATTGACCCACTGATATAATGTTCATTAACAAACATAATGACTATAATAACCAAGATGAAGTGATTAGTCTGATAACACAAGTGTATAACAATATTTTCTCATCTAAAAAATTCAGACAAAAAATATAATACAATTAATACTCTTATAATTATTTTCACTTATATATATATATATATATATATATATATATATATAATCATACAAATTAAGAGAAATTTGATGAATTGTTGCAATAATAATAATAACATATATGTATATCATACAAATATCATACAAATGAAGAGAAATATTTACTGAATTGTTAAAATAACTATATATATATATATATATATATATATATATATATATATCATACAAATGAAGAGAAATATTTAATGAATTGTTAAAATAATAATAATAACTATATATATATATATATATATATATATATATATATATCATACAAATGAAGAGAAATATTTAATGAATTGTTGGAATAATGACAATAGTATATATATATATATATATATATATTATATATAAATTATAATATTTCATTTGTCACTGGAATAGAGTATATGAACTTCATTGACTGATATTTGTTCATTGACAGACAATGATGTGGACATGAAGCAAAGTACATCAGGATATAATGATGATAATTTTTAATCTCGGAGATTCAGATGAAAATCTTAAAATTAATCTTAAAAACAACAACATTGGCGTGAAATATAATAATGTAGATAGGTTTCATTTTCTCAGTCATTTTCAGCCATGTCTAAACATATAAAATTTTTATTCTTATTTCAAAAATTTGCTTAGTCTCATACCAGATATAATGAAAAAACATTATTGCTTTACTTGAACTATAAAGAGAGTTTATGTTAATTGTGTATGGAGAGAAATTAGAATAGATATAATTTATTTATAAAATTTTATTCATATCTATCAAATAATCGGGGGGAAATGACTTAAAAGAATATACACAATTGACAAGCTTAAATATCTCATAAAAATCAAAATAGAATAATTAATACTGAATCTACTGTCATTTTTATGTTGAAAACATAACAATAAAGAGTGAAAGACATCAAAAACACAAAGAAACTGAAACTGTCCATGTTTTTTGTTTTGTTTTATCTTTTTTGTTGATAAAAAACCTGATATTTACATTTTATAAACTTGTCAATTATGGGCTCTGAAAATAGATAAGTTTCAACAAAAACTCTAAAAACTTACTAATTTGTGGCTTTATCTTGTTCCTTTTTCTTTCTTTTTCTTTTTTTTTATGACTCATTTGAATAAAATACAATTTCAGGAATCTATTGGTTAAATTCTCTTTATTAAAATATAGTTCCTGAATGGCATTTTCTTTTGCTCTCATGCTGAATGCATCAATTTAAATCTGCCATGCAATTTCAAAGGGAACTAAATGAGAAGTGGGGCTCTATCAATATTTGTAATCTTTATCTTTGAACTGCTAAAGGAAATTAACAAAAGGCAAATCTGGATTCACACAAAATCAATCTCTTGATTCTATTCTATTTTGAAAGAGAAACATGTAAATGCACTTGAGTGAGAACCTATATGCAATTAAAGGTATTGGTATTTATATATATAAATCAATGATGAAAAACAGAAAAAAGAAAAGCATTTATTTAATACAACAAATATTGTCAATTCACTTAACCCAATATTTTACTATTGCTTACAAAGGTGAATCAATAATCTGCACTATTTGTAAGTTCTTTATTATTCAGTTATCCTAATAACATATCAATATTATAGTTAATTATTATGCTCATTTCTTTATAAGTGTCATCATAATAACTCTATTATTTGAATTATACATTTAAAGGATTTTTAAAACTTTTTAGAAGTACAGCCAGTGTGTAACTTTTAATTTCTATAGATATGATTGTCTCATATTTTGCCAGCAATATCTAAATAGAACTTTTTATTTATTTTGGTATCCTACTGCTTCTAAAATGCATTTTGACTAAAAAATATAAAGAAAAACAAAACAATTTAGTAATATGTATAAGATATTAATATATATATTATTTTGATTTTTCAGACTATTGTCTCATCATTATTGTGAAATACACATACACAACATTTCAGCTTATCTACCCTCTGCCTTCTTCAGTTGTTCCTTGTATAAGAATTAAATGTAGTTTTGGCTTCAGTAGCCAAAACTGCTTCCTATGTACATTAGGAGGATTCAGAGAAACCTTCAAATGTAGGTGAATATATATGTAACAAACTTCAACAAACAGGTACATAACAAAATACATACTTTATTGTCTGCACACATTCAACACAATATAAATACAACAGTTAGGACAAACGTTCTAAAGAAAGAAAGAGTTCTTGTAGAGTTAGACTTATGGCTACTAAATGTAGAATAGAAGAGTAACTGACTGTATATGAGCCATGTGGTTAGGGTCTAGAAAGGGCTACATTCATACATGGATATGAGCCTATGGTTGGTGGGCAAGACCCCAAGCCTTAATGGACAGAAACACAACTTGTCTGGTGCATCTTTCTAGATGCCAGAAAAAAGAGAAAGAAAGCTTCCTGGGCTGAGTTTAAATAGCCAGGTAATAATGCCATCTTGTGGCAAGTTCTGACGGCAAGGGGAGATAACCCTTTTCTAGTCAACTCCATTCCAACAAGGAAAGAAAATTGCTACACTTGTAATCCATCAGGGCAGACTGCTCTTACTCAGCTACAAGTGTCAAGTGAGACCAGTCCATCCCAATGGATTACAAGGAACACCTGAAAAACATCTGAGGGTACATCGGCCAAAATATTATGTATATTTATTTCACCATAAAGATGAGGACAACAGTCCAGAAAATCAAAATAATACATATTATCAAGCCTGATCTCAAAATTATTAAATATTTCATCATTCACTGCTGCACATACATACATACATTTACTATTACTACATATAGTATACATTTACCAGTGTGTCCCATTGTGGTTTAATGGTTTGCAAGCTAGTCTTGCCGATTCATTAATACTAGATAGTGAGTTCAATCCTTGCATAATGCCCCATACTTTCCACCTTATGTCACATAAATAAACAAATTGGGTTAATACCTGCTATACATTTACTATTGCTGTAGAAAACAGATTACTGGATAGAGGTTTAAGTTTTTCATAAGTGTCATAAAAATTACTTATTTAAATTACTATACCACCTATGAATAAATACACCCTAATAATTTTTAATAATAAGTTTCTTTTATGCCAAAGATACCAATGTCTTGTTGGTAGATCTTAAGATACACTGATTCCATCTCTTGCAGAGGAGTAAGACTACCCAACATCAAAAAAAAAAAAAAAAAAATGGATGTCCTGTTTATGATATCTGCTGGTAAGGCTCTTGTTCTGTAGCTTTGGTGAGTGAGGAGTTTTCCCTTCATTGACATTACTGCCAGGTACACTCTAACCAGGAATGGTAGTACTAGTTAGGGTCCCATCTATGGGTTAGATAGACCTGTTTGAGATAATGAAAGGTTTACTTGTTTAAAATATAAATACAAATAAGTAGTAAAAGTAAAGTATCAACCGGACAGTGGGTGATTCTATCCCCTTTTCCCTAGTGCTAGACCAGGGAGATTATTTTGTATCTGAGGTGGAGCATCACATCTACCATCAGCTCCCCCCTTTACTGTAAAGATTCAAGCTGTGCTACTCAAGTGTTTATTTAGTGAGGGCTGGTATTGAACCCAGAGCCTTGTGATTCTGAGTTGGATGCTGAACCGACTGAGCTAAACCAGCCACTCGAATCAAACTGAATTCTTAGAAAAATGTTATGATTTATAAATCCTAATAAATTTGGATTTTTCAAAAAACTTAATCCAAATTTTATTTTTGGTCTCAAATGTTATATCCGTTCATTCATTACATTCTGTATGCATGAAAATTACAATTCAGGAAATAATTTTTTTGTTTTTTTCACAGGAATCTGAAAAAAAAGAAGAAATACTCACTCCAAAGAAAGAAAGATATTTTAGACACAACTTATGCATTATCAAGTTAGGTCAAAAGAAAGAAAAAAAAAAAGCATCATTCAAATTATTTTTCTGCTTTTTACGAGCATTAACGGCTGTTAGTTTGACACCATAATGCATGCATAAAAATTCAACTCAAAATAGAAATCGAGGTATTATTTTTTTTCCTCAACAATAAATTTTCAAACTGGTTACCATAGAAATAAGTATCTATTATATAAACATCATAATTATTTAAATTATTGTCATAAAAATATTTCAGGTGAAAATAATCATATATTACTTGAATAAGTATAAAATACAGGTTAGATCGAAAATAATAGGTCAGTGAATGATATGACACAATAGAAAACTTCCAAACAACATATTGATTAATTCATTACTTCTTCCAGTTTGACAAGTGGGTAACAAGATTCATAAAATCACGTACTGGCTTTTATTAATATGCATCAATTATTGACTGTTAATTTTAATGAGTTTATTATTATTTTTGGAAATCATTCCAGTTTCATTAAGATATAGGTTTTTGAATTTTAATCTATATATTAATACCCATGTTCATCCAAGATAAAATGCAAAAATGTAAATCCTGATTTTCTGGTGTTGCTTATCCACCAAACTCTTATTTCTTATGAGTGTTGTCACCTTAGCTAAATAATGGACTATTCCACTTTTATTATAAAGAATGAAAGGGTAGAAAAAGGACATGTGACACAGAAAAAATATAATTAGAAAGAGAGAGAGTAGGGAAAAATGGAGAGAGAGAGGGAGAGCATGTAGAAGTGGTAAAGCTAATCTGTTTCATTTGAACATAATGAAAAGAAGGAAAGAAGAAAAAAAGAAGTGAGAAAGAGGTAAATCCAGATTATTATACTTTTTACATATTGAACTATTTAGAAATAGCTCTTAAGTAAACATATCAAATGTAATAATTAAATCACCATACTGTGATATATCCACAGGTCCTGCTAGTATAATTATTACACTGTTTTTTTTTGGGGGGGGGTTCAAACTGTTTTTCTTTGTTTTGGTTGTTATTGATTAGAAATACACATCTTGCCTGATAATGTTTTTTTTTTAAATTCCATATCATGGTGTTAAGAATGAAACTAGGAATGTGGGTTCAAACTCCACCTGTGACAGGTTTTCATTGACTTCATACTAATGGTCTTCAAAAAAGCCATAAGCCAACTGCTCTCCCAGCTATGTATAAATCGCAAAGTAGTTGCAGCCTGACAGCTTCGTAAAAAGGTCATTCATCTGAGGCCTTTGATTTGTCATATCAGGTCAGTGATTGTTGTCCTATTGCTGGTACCATATAACCTAGTATTGTCTGTCATGTATTAGTTTTAGAAGAGATTGGCATTGTTAAATAACTTATGATTCTTTGATTGATTGATTGATTTTAATGGCATGTCAACCTTTCTAGAGTTATTTTATGCCTAGAGGTTAGGGAATCATGTTCATTGTATATTCATATTTACATTTTTTGTCTCTATAATGAATTATTATGACTACTTACTGTGCATATATTAAATAAATCAAAATTTATACTAGGGGAAATCCCTGTGGCATAGTGACTAATGTTCTAGACTGTGACATATGTGGTGCCTAATAATTATTTACTAAGTTTAAAGTTATGGCACAGGGCTTGAATTAGCACCCAGTGAGAATCAAACTCCTTAGTAATATTTTGCTAACCTAACTCACAAGCCACTACACCATATGAGGTTCCTAATAGTTATTTACTAAGCTTAACTTAGTTGTGGCACAAGGCCAGAGGTAGCACTCAGTGAGAATCAAACTCAGTAGTAACGATCTGTTTGCCTAGTTTGCCAACCTTTATAATATGCAAAGCCACCTTTTTGAACAGCAATTCAGATAAATGGCACAATTAATTTTTCATAAGGTTCACCAAAAAAGACTGCATCAAATGGTGAAATTCCAATTTTGGAACCCTGGGGAGTGTGGAGAACCCCTTCATCGCCAGTACTCCCAGGTCCACTCTGACCTGGAGTGGTAGTACTTGTTAGGGTCCCATCTATAGGTTAAATTAGAAAAAATGAGTTTTACAAAAAATTAAATTTAAATAGAAAAATTTGAATGCCTATGAAGAGTCTTGGCAAAAAATAACCCAACAGGAGTTGACATGCTGTAAAATCCAACCAACCAGCCAAACAAAATTTGTAAAACTAGTTTTAGTCAAAATATACAAATTTCCTGGTATATAATTTAAACTAAAGATCTACAAAACTAGTTATTCCATCCACTGTTTAGAGCATTGTGCATGGTGTAGGTGCTTCTTTCATAGTATGACAGTTCACAAGTTCAGTTTTCACTGTGGGGCCCACTATATTTCTGGCCTTGTGCCATAACTGATTTAAGCTCAGTAAATAACATAACTATTCTGACATGTTCATAAGTTTTTCTCATCAGATTTTACTTGATTTTCATTTTAATCCAACTGTCACGATCATTTGTTATAAGGCATGGCAGAAACCAAACATTTGTCAATACAGATTTTTTTTTCTTACCAGGAAAGTTATATTGTCAAAAGTTCCTCTTTCTAACTGGAATAATAACTCTTTGAAGCCAGGTTTCCCGGCTTGTCTAAAAGTGCCACCTAGGGATTGGCAGATATTTTTGTCTTCGTGATTATCTATCTGTTTAATTCAACTTAATTTTTTCCCCAAAATATCTACATTATTTGACTCTGAAGTGTCAGTCATGCCTACAACAACTTTCCCAGACACTCAAGAACTTTTTTTTTGTTCTGCTGTTAGGAACTGAGAGGAATGTCGAGAAGCCATGAATTGTATAGCGCATCCAGATTCCGAGATTTATGTCCGTTGTGTTTTCAAAAATACTTAGCACATTCATTGTTTCCCCGTATGTGTTTTGATATCTTTCTTTAAGCTGAAACTCTTACCAATGTCTTTTTCACATCATTCATTCTCATTTGTTCCTTGTTGAACTAATGCCACTGAACCACAGATATCACCAACAAGTTCATGTCAATCTCGCCATAAAAAATATATATGTACATATAAATCATAAACATCACTGGTTCCCTGGTGTAATCAGTTTCTATAGAAGACTGTAATCAGGTCTGTGTTATAAGCCGTTTCCCTGAATAAGTTCATCTCAAGGCAACAAAGCTATTTGTGGTGCTAACTTCTTACACCCACCCTCAACTGTGCCTCCCCACTGTGCACTAGGATAGCCTTTGGGCAACAACTCTTCTTCTCTTGTATCTTTGTTCTGCTATTCTCTTTTCTTTTTTTTGTGGAGGGGGGGGGGAGGAGGATTGTTGATGAAAGATGGAACAAAAAAATTAAACTGTTTCATTTTGTCATGTTAAGCTATGCAAAATAATTCTATTGAATCCAAGACTTTCATTCTATCAAGTTCATTAGTTTTTTTGTTTTTTTTCTTGGTGCTTTGAAAAATTTTCCAATATTGTCAAAGATTATTTGGCAAAGTATCAAAACTATTCTAAGGTATTTATGTTTCATGAAAAGTACAGTCTTAAGATGAGCAGTGCTAATATTTTTGTTTGTGTCTGAGAGTGACTAAGTCATGTTTTCATGGGTTAATATACTTTAATAGAGAAACTTATACTTAATAGAGAAAAGGTATTGTTTTTCTGCTGGTGTTATTCTTGATATGATGATGATGATGTTTGCGGTGATAGCTGTAATGACCAAAAACCACCACCAGCAACGACCAGTAGATTCCTATCAATTATCATAACTTTGTTATAATTCTGAGTTTATTATTTTAAAGTTCTAATATACTAAATGAAGCCATTTTTTTTTTCAAAAGAAATTTGAGAAAATTATTCAATGTATATATTCACTCAAACCTCACTGGCATGGGCAGGATGTGACACAAGGTCAATATTTAAGCAAGGTACAGCTGCTTTGAATAGCTTTCCTTCTTTAACAAAGCTATAGAATCCAGTCTACACCATTACTGTATTTCCCCGAAAATAAAATGGCTTATATTAATTTTCAGTCCAAAATATAACACTAGGGTTTATATTCAGGGATATCAATTGCTTGGTTCGCATGATTTGATTGTGAAAAATGCTTATTTCTTTAGTCTGTTTACCGCTCACAGCTAGGGCTTATTCTAAAATCATCCTGAAAAATCATACTTGCTGTTATTTTGCAGGTAGGTCTTATTTTCGGGGAAATATGGTACTTACTAACAGTTTAGTGGAGAAGAGATGCATTCATGCTTTTCTCAAGGGTATTAATGCCAAGTTAAATTCAAACAGCCTCATCCAGGATTTGAACTCGAGTCACTGATTCAATTTCCTGTGATGATAACCGTTATGCTAAGTGAGCCTCCAAAAATTATTCTGTGTAGTTAGTTTCCTTTCGTGTTTATTTTTTTATTTTTTTTTTTTTTGTGTATCCTTATTAAACTTATGAGGAGATTTCTGTGGAGTGGATGTGCAGGATATAAGATTATCATTGTCAGGAATGGACATGGCTAAATGATTTGAAATTCTGGAGAAAGCTGTTTTCATTTCCCATAATGCTAATACTCTTGGGAAATGTATGCATTCAACTATTCTACCTCCAGCTATAGTAGAACAGATTGGACTCTTTAGCCCTGTTTAGGCAACCAATTTAGGAAAAGGAAAACTCTGAATTCAAACCTGTTAAAATCTGCTTAAGAAATTAACCTTGTGTCACATCCTACTTGTGCAGACGTATTGGTAAATATGAATATGGAAATCTCTGATTATTTACAAGTAAAAGTGGATATTTGTAATGGTTGAAAGACCTTCAGCTGAAAATGATACCACAAAGTCAATGCAAAGGAAATTTGACATATATATATATATATATATATATATATATACATGAAAAAACAACAAAGTGTTCAGAAGGATGTTATGCTTTATTTTCCCATCAGATTAATTTCCATTTTTCATGATATATATGTATATATATGTATATACATACCCAACTCCTCTACTGCAGAAAGGATGTGACACAATGTCAACTTTTAAGCAGAGCAAAGCTGGTTTGAATTCAGTTTTCTTTTCCTAGACTGATTGCTTTACCAAGACTAAATAACCCAGTCTGTTCTATTATTTACCCATAGCTTGGGGGAGATTCATGCTTTTTCTTAGGGCATTAGCAGGAAGTAAAACACAAACAACCTTATCCAGTAACTGGGGTCACTGATTCCACTTACTCCAATGATAACTATTACACTAAGCATTTTACAAGATATGTAAGCAAAACTGTTTAGCCAACTTTTATACAAGATCAATGATGGGTAAGTTACCTAAGAACTTAAAATGCAAATTTTCCTTACAAGAATTTACTTTTGTTAATTGTTTCTCATATAATATTGACTGAACATAATGTCTTTTTTAACCTCATAAATGTGAAACTTAACCTATGTATGATGTAATGAACCGATTTGAGTACAGAAGTTTATAATGGATTTGACTCTGAGGTCAACAACACCTACAGAGAGCTGGGAGGACAGTGGAAACTTTGCTTGACAGGCTAGATGGGGGTCATGGCTCATTCCCTTCTGGTGTAGGAATCTGGGGGCTAAGATGAAATAAGGGTTTCTAGAGAGTTTCACTCTGATTGGATGAGAGATATCATATGTTGATAGAGAGACAGAGAGAGAGAGAGAGGGGGGGGGCTTAGATTGTAGCAGTTAGTTCAGACCCAGACATAAAGTGAAACAGTTGCCTAATTAAGCCCTCAGGAGGTGTAATGAAATGACTTTGTTAAAGGGTTTCTCCTCCTTCTAAAATGAAGGTTAAAACGTTACCCATGGAGAATGTGCTGACCCTTTTATGAAATCTACAGTGGAAGATTAAAATATAAATGTTTGCCTGCTTCCTTCATAATCCCCCCGGAAAAGTGACAACTTTTTGAGTCACCTGACGACATAATATATGCGAGTGTTAATATGGATGTTTAACTGTTGACATTAGCAGAAGAGCACCAGAAGCAAAACAGATGCAGGTAAAGTAATAATAATAAGAAGGAAAAGAAATATATTCATAACAGCTTTTTCTTCTACTTCATTGCCCTGATGAAAAGAAAAAGAGCATTCCTTAAAGGATAAGGAAATTTACTGCATTTTCTTTTCTTAGGGGTGATTTTTATTTTTTCAAGAAGAAATCCTAAGTAGAAAAATGTGTACATGCATCAGAAATGATATTTATCTGTAATTCTGAGCCCTGGGAAATGCCAGTGTGTGGCAAGCTAAAGGACTGGGTTAAATTACTCAAAGGCTGGAAGTGCTGCTGTAGAGATAAGTGGTAATTCTTTTTGCATTCCTGATGCAAGAAGGACATTACATTATGAAGAAAAAGAAAATAAAGAAAAAGAAAGAGAGATAGAGAGTGAGAGAGAAGGTAGCAGTGAATGAATAGAAGAAGAAATAGGAAATTGACATCAGTGTAATCAAGCATGAGGAATGAAGGAAGCTATGTTTTGGACAACTGAAATAGCAGAGAGAACCCAGAAAATATTCCAGAAGAATTCTAAGACACTTCAACACATTCTGATTAGTTAATTGTTGGCAAAAATTCTTCACCAAAAATAAATCACTAAAGTGAATAGAAATTGGACAATAAGATTCAAAATTCAGCATATTCTTTTTTCTTAGAGTTTTATTCATTTATTTTTTATATACTATCACATTTCTTATTTTTAAAAGCTTTGTCAAATTCACAGTTGTCATAATTTTGTCATAATATTACAATTTCTGTTTTTATGCCGTTCTATTATTCATATTAGAAAACAGGTGGTGAGTGTGGCAGAATGGTGACTGGAATAAAAAATAGCATGGCATCCTGGAATTGAATATTTTAGCATAAATTTTATTGAGTGATGAGCAGCATATCATGCAATTTCAAATTATGTATATATGCACAAGACTGTTAATTACCTATGTATGTTGGCTGGGATTGAACTCATACTAAATCTATTGAGAGTATTTGGATAAACATAAAACTTGAACTAGTCAAAATAGGCTCATCGTTAAACTTTCACCAGGGTCATTCAAATCTATTTTAGTTGAAAACTTAATACAAAACCCAAAATGAGTTATTTTAGTTAGTAGAGTACCCACCTAGGAATTGGCAAGTTCCTTGTTCGATACAGGTCCCCGACAACTCGGTGCATGAGTAGCACAGATTTGGTAATATGATCTGTGCAGTAAAGTGGGGTGCTGATGGTAGGTCTGGCACTTCACCTCAGTGAAAACAATCTCTCTGGTCTAGCGCTAGCAAAAAGAGGATACACTCCCTTGCTGTCCAGCTGATATTAACAATAGGCCACTCTGCCAACTTTACTTTACTGATATTAAGATAGACAAGTAATATTCTCTCAAAACTTATTCATATATAATTTCCCTTCTCTCTATTAATATGCTGGGACTATATATTTGACACTTCCTATTCTTATCTTTTGCCAATACTTGTGTATATTTTACTCATTTTCTTTTCATGCCCTCTATCAGTAACATAGGATAGGGCTATATTTAACACTTCCTATTCTTGTATTCTGCCAATACTTAAGTATCGAGATATATTTGGTTCCTTAACTTAACTTCTGTCATTGCTATAGGATAAGTCTATATTCCACTCACTTCCTGTTCTTATCTTCTGCCAATACTTAGGTATGGGGCTATATTTTACTCATTTCCTTTTCATTCCATCTATCAATAACATAGGATGGTGCTATATTTGACACTTCCTATTTTTGTATTGTGCCAATACTTAGGTATCAGGCTATATTTGGATCACTCATTTTTTCCCTATCAGTTATCACCCTAGGATGGAGCTATATTCCGTTCACTTCCTATTCTTATCTTCTGCCAATACTTAAGTATTGAGCCATATTTGGCTCCCTAATTTTTCTTGTCATTACCCTAAGATAGGAGTATCTTTGACACATTTCCTATTCTTGTCTTCTGTTAATACTTAGGTGTGGGGCTATATTTGACACACTTTATATTTCATGCTTAACTGTGACAAAATAATAGCAGTTTACAGTTGATTTAAATTATCTATTATCAGCAATATAGATATTTTTAAGTCAATTCTTCATACAATCATATTCTTTTTTTTAATATAAATGTGTAAATACATAAATGAAAACATAAATATTTGTAAATGTAACATCTCTTCACCATCTGTTAAGATGTTAATGCAGACTTTTTGGGGTTTTTTCCCATTAAAAGAATTGACATGAATGATTTAAGAAATTTGCCTTCCTTAAATTGCATGGAAGTACTTTTTGAATTTAAAAACTGAAAGACACCTAAAAGATAATGTCTAATTCTATGAAAATTATTCATGTAAAGGCAGTTCTCAATGGGGGTATTTAGGTGGACGCCAGTCATACCTATACCAAACTAATTTTCATCTGAAAAGTCTTTAATACTCAAACATTATTGACTTAATCTACAGACAGATAAAAAGGTAATGTGTATTAAACAAAATTGTACCATTTCGTCATTAAATGGTTGTTTAGTTGTTATGACATGTCAACCCTAGTTAGGTTATTTTTGTTTATTCATTTTTGTTGGGTATTAAATTTTTAAAAAGACTTAACTCAATTTTTTAACACATTTTTTAATTCATTTTGTTTCTATTTAGAATATAGATGAGACCCTAAGAGGTACTACCACTCCAGGTCAGAGTGGACCTGGGAGTAATAGTGATGAAGAGGTACTCTCCACTCCTTCAAAATTAGAACTTCACCATTAGATGCAGTTTAGTGTCATACCAAGGACACTCATTAAATGGCAACCCTCTGAAATTTGTAAACTAGTTCATATACCTGAAAGCAATGTCAGCATACACATAGATAAAGCTTGATTAGCTATAGACAGGTTAACAACTATATCAAAATCTGATTTCTCTGATAAAATAAAATGGGAATTTTCACAAGCTGTAGGAATATCAGCACTACTGTATGGTTGCACTACTTGTGCTTTAACAAAACAGCCTAGAGAAGAAAATATGTGGGATGCTACATGCCGTTTTGAACAAAACCTGGGGGGCAGCACCCCACAAAACAGCAGTAGTATTGCCACTTATCCCATCCAAGTAGAATGAACAAAACATGCTGGGCACTGCAGGAGTGTCAAGGAGAAACTCATAAGTAATTTTCTCTTATGGACACCTACATATAGACACACCAGTGTTGTCAAAATCAGCAAAAACTTACCATCATCAGCTCTGTGTGGACACAGGATGCCGTCTAGAAGACTTTTCAAGAGTGATCACTGATAGGTATGGATGGGGAGAGAGAGAGAGAGAGACAAGAGAATCCATATTGTTGGCATGACTTGATGATGATGAACAAAATTCAAAAAATTATTTTCAGATGATTTAGATTTTGTGGTAAAAATGCCTATCTAAAAATAAAAAAAAACTTACAATCACCAGCTCTGTGTGGACACAGGATACTGTCTAGAAGACTTTTCAAGAGTGATCACTGATAGGGATGGATGGTGAGAGAGAGAGCCAAGAGAATCCATGTTGTTGGCATGACTTGATGCTGATGAACAAAATCTAAAAAATTATTTTCAGTTGATTTAGATTTTGTGGTAAACATGCCTGTCTAAAAATGAAAAATGGCCTTTCATTTAATTTCCATCAAAAACTTTCCTGAAAAAAAAAAAATTATCAATATTGGGACAAATTTCAAAATTTTGTGCATGTTTTTAGCCAGAGCTGGCCAAGCAGTGCACTGCGGCAACTAGAAATATTTTTAATTTAGATGTTATAATTATGATGATATTAAAATTAATGGACAAATTGGTTAAATGGATTCTGCTGTCTAGCATAGATTATGTTGAAGGAAATTTTATTATTGCTTGTGCAAATATTAGAATTGATTATGAGTCTATTGTGGAAAAATATTGTCAGATGTCTCATCAAAATTTTATTTTTAAGATATATCACTTATTTGTAATATTACTTACTGAATTTGTGGAAGCATGGTTAGTGTAGTGGTTATAATCATTTTGAATCCTAGACAAGACTGTGTTTCACTTTGTAATAATTCTTATTGGAAAGGCATGTATCAATTTCTTCCCCACCTGACCAGTAATGATAAATAATAGGGCAGACTGGGCTTTTTAGGCCAGTTGCTATACAAGCAACTGGCATAGGAAAAGGAAAACACTGGATTTAAAAATAGCTGTACCTTCCTTAAACATTGCCCTAGTATCAGATTCTACCCAAGATTAGGTATATCTGTACCACTATGAAATCACTTTGTTGGAGGACAATCTCTTTTTACCTAATTCCTCTGGTATGAGTAGAATGTGGCACAAATCAATTTCAGAGAATACAACTGGTTTGAATTCTGAATTTTTCTTTCTCTTAGATTGGTTACCTAACTGTTGGTTTAAACTTGATATTGAGATTAAATTCCCATGCTAACAGGAATGAAAGTATTTAATTTTACTCTTGTGAACATATCAGACAGATTTATTTGCTGATTCAGTGTATTCTAAATGTAACAATCCTTTTTCAATTTTGTCTTGAATAAACTGGTACTTATCTATATGTTTGACTGTTGGTGTATCACTGAATTTTTCCAAAACAATGCTAGTTTGAATTCAGAATATTTCTTTCTCCTAGACTGGTTGCCTAACCAAGGATAATGATTTACCCATAATTGGGAGAAGAAGAGATGGATTCATACCTTTTCTGGGGGCATTAGCGTGAAGTGAAATACAAACTTGTCCAGGAATTGAACTGGGATCATTGTGTTCACTTCCTAAGATGATAACTATTACGGCTCATGCCTCCAGAGACAATTGTTGTAACTTAACAAGTGTTATTTGTCTGAATTTTTGTATCATGGCTAGATAATTAGTATTATTTAGTCCTGTGAAAGCTTCCAAGTTTGACAAGAAACACCTGAAGAAGGCTGGAGGGCAAATCATCCGAAACTTTATGTATATAACAATAAAGAGAGGACAACAGTCTAAAAAATCTAAATAATACAAATTAACAAGTGTTATTGCCATTCAAACGTAATAGGAAAGAAGATTCAAAGAAAAGAAATATGTGTGTATGTGATAATATGTTTGTAATCGACATACATGAAAGTGTGTTTGAAATGGAAAGGAATTTGACAGAATTCCTTTTGTTATTCTTGTTTGTGTCAAGTTTTTAAAGACACATTTATGATATCAAAATGTTTTTGGTATTGTGTATTGCATAATCTATAGTATTATGTGTATATATACAAGGCATACTGAGCCCTGTCAGCTGGGGCTTAAGAATACCTCGACTGCACTTGTTGGCTATGGGTGGTGACCTGTGATGCTTAAGGGCAGTATCATGGTGGATGAGCAGTCCATGACATGCAACACTCCACTTAGGCCCTTACTTAGGCTAGACGGGTGGTCGGAGAGGCTGATCATGTCAAGCCCTTCACCTATATGATTGTCCTGACCCTATTGCCCTTATGGCAAGCTCCAACCCTTTTTATCATATGGGTGCTAGAAGGTGGTGATTGAGGGTTTTTATGTCCTGGGTATGACGTTAAACTCTATCTGATGGTGAAGTTCCAGTTCTGGAGCTCTGGGGATTATGGAGCACCACTTCATCACCAATTTCATAAATTTTGATAGGCAAAAGTCAACTCAATGTAATAAAAAAAAAATTAAGACTTGCATTAATGAAAAGTAATTTGCACACGATTGTATGGTTTTAATTTTTTGGTTGGATGGTTAGATTTAATGGCATGTCAAACTTTGGGTTATCTTATGCTGAAGACATCTTTGTTTTATTCATTCTTGATTATTCATTTTTTTTAACTCAATTTTTTTATCTATTAAACCCATAAATGGGACCCTAACAGGTACTACCACTCTTTCAGAGTTGACCTGGGAGTAATGAAAGAGTACTACAAAACTCCTTAGAGCTCCAGAATTGGAACTTCACTACTAGATGCAGTTTAACCTCATACCTGGGACACTAAAACCCTAAGCCACCACCTTCTAGCACATATATGGTAAAAAGTTTTGGGGGCTTGCTGTAAGGGCTATACAGTTAGAACAATCATATAGAGTTTGACAGGACTAGATAATTGATTGGACTGGACCACCTGACCACCCCAAATAAAGGCCAAAGTGGAGTCTTGCATGTCACAGACTGCACAGCCACCTAGATTCTTTCCTTAAGTATCACGGATCGGCACCCATGGCCAACATGTGGCCTAAATGGGATGGGTTTACCCCTCTGCAGAAGTGCAATTGGTGTATTCTACAGCCACAGCTAACAGGGCTTTATGGTTTTAAGTTTTCTTATCTAATACTAATAATTTACAAGAGATTATATGGATAGTTTGTTGGGTTATTTTATATTGAAGCTAATTTAACAATTAGTCTCCAATTCTATATTGTACAAAAATGTATCTTTACAATCATTTTAAACAGGTAAACATTTTACACTTGGTTGCAATATCAATGTTTTAAAGTTTTATCTCATTAAATAGATCTATGTATTTGACCTGTAGATGGGATCCTAACATGTACTACCATTCAGTTGCTAATTGACTGGAAATTGCTTTATCCCCTAACTTAGAGAATTTTAGATATATTTCTCTAATAAAGATATTGATATGATATGCCATTTTTGCTGTTAACACACTCACATATATAGATCAGTTAACAGAACTTAGCAACTGCGTGATGATCACACAGGCAAAAAACTAAGTCACCAAGTCCCATTGACTCTTTGTCTATGCTATGCTAACTTAAATCTATCTACATATGCTCTATCTATCTTATTGAGCATTTTTTATTTATAAATATTGCAAACTATACTATTCATATATATATATATATATATATATATATATGAATGTGTGTGTGTGTGTGTATATTATGGACTCTCTCGTCGATTTTCGATGCATGAGGGTTCACACACACAATGAACACCCACACAGTGATTTGTTTATAGTGGTGAAGGCTTGTGTTGGACCATCCACACTTTTTGGCACAGTCGATAGGAAAGAATTGGTGCATCAAGGGTTGCCACAAACCCAATCAACAACCAACCTCAGGAATTTTGAATTCAGAGTTATCCCTCTCCTAGACTGGTTACCTACCCAAGGTTGAAGGGCCCAGTCTGCCCTACTATTTAACCCATAGCTGGAGGGAATTTTGAATTCAGAGTTATTCCTCTCCTAGTCTGGTTACCTACCCAAGGCTGAAGGGCCAGTCTGCCCTACTATTTAACCCATAGCTGGAGGGAGAATATATGGATTATACCTTTCCCAAGGGTATTAGCGCTATGGAAATGCCAACAGCTTCGTCTAGGAATTGAACTCGAATCGACGAGTCCATTTCCCACAACTCTAACCACTAGCCCACACCTCCATAATGTATATATATATATATATATATGATATGGGTGCTATATTTCAAGGAAAAAAATTTCAATGTCATTGATAGAACATCTATACTTAAGTTAAGGTAGTATGAACATGGAGTCAACAGCACCTGCATATTGACAGTTTCTCACCCAAGCGATCTTCAGACCACTTTAGAAACTGTCAGTAAGTAGGTACTATATAACTATTCTACCTTAACTTATAAATATATATATATTTTAATAATGGAAAGATACAAGAGTACAAAGGCTATTTCCAGAATTAGAAAATAGAGAAGCTATAAAGTGGTTTCCATTTCATTTTCAGTCAACAAAATTTGTGGCTTTGTTTTGTCTTGGGATAATATAATTCTGATGAAGTAAAGAAATTTAACCCTGTAAATATTTGAGATGTGTGCATTATTTAAGTAATAAGATTATCTGATCTATAAGCAACTTACTCTGACTGATGGCCTAATCACTAGACCATTTAATAAAAGGCTATGAGATGCTCGGTTTAATTCTTTATGGTGGACAGATAAAAGAAAATGAGAACAGTGATCTTAAACGAGCGGCCAAAAGATATTTCTGTCAGGATTTATGGTCATTAAAATTCAGCTTTATTGTATTTAAATTGCTGTAACGCCTCATTTAGAAGGCTTTCATTTTGTTGTTTTCGAGTTTTATGCTTAAAATTATTTTAAATTAAAACATTGAAATACTTGGAGAGAATTTAAGAAAGAAAAGAAAAAATTGTAGAATTTGAACTTTATAAGATAAATCTATAAAATAGAAAAGGAAATCCTCCCAAAATTCAATTTGTTAAAAGTTGATTTTTTTAGGAGCTAGTTACCAGCCATTATTGAACAAAACATTTGCATATATATATATATATATATATATATACACACACACACATATATCTATATTTATATATACATTTGCATATATAAGATAAATGATACTGATGTAATTATTGATGACATTGGTGTGGAGAATATAAGACCTTGATTAGTTTATGCAGACAAAAATAAAATTGAATCTGACAGGTATTAAGGAAGCAGGAATGAGTAATATGTTTAGATGATTCTAGATAAAATATTACTTAATTGATATTTCAACCAATTTGCAAAAATAGGAAAAGACTTCTAAGAAACAAAATTTCCTTTTGTAATCTTTTATATTTCAATCCCCAGAGATTCTGTGAGGTGATTTCTCTTTAATTATTTTTTTCTTACATTTAAAGCATTGTATATCTTAATCTTGTGGAATTAAACGTCAGTAATGATTAATCAACATATTACAGAAGATACACATGAAGGGAACCACTGAAAGATTCTCTTTCGTGTTGTAAGAATATCAAGTTCAATAGGAAATGTAAGTTGTTTTTTTTGTTTGTTTGTTTGTTTTTATTGAATTTTCCTGTTCACTTGTAGATCTTATTCTGAAAGTTACCAAAGCATAGACAATGCACTAATCACATTTTCTTTCATTTGATTTTTTTTTCATCTTTTTAAGGAAAATAAAGAAAATAAAAACAAAACTTATAAGATTCTTAGTTCTTTGATTTGAGAAGATTTATAGAATTTCTTAATAAATAGATCACATTATTACAGTCATATACCTTTTTCATGAATTTAAAAGAAACTAATTTTGCAATTGATTTTGACTGACTTAAATTAACTTTTCATTGATTTTTCTGAGCCCAAAATGCAATAAATGAGGCCATTTTTACTTTTGGATTATTCAAAATATGTATACATATATAGATAAATAAAACTAAAAAAAAATCCGTTTCTGTAGCTGTCGATCTTTTCAGTTGAAAATCTATTGTCTAATCGTCCAAAATGCTTATTAGCAATGTCATTGAATCACATGACTTGTCACCATGATTATGACTGATGATAATGTTTTATTATTATTACTGAGATTGCAGCAATCTGTGAATTCATGCAGGCAAAACACTTGAATACATCTGCCTAATAAAGATTGATGGAAAAATATATATATACACGCACATCGCATTATGTGCAGATTTTTCCTCTGATGGAACTAATGTTCCTCCCATTTTGTTCACTTAATTCAATAATTTTGTGAGGGGAGGGGGAGAAAAAAACAAACCTAACTTATACTGACCCAGGCTTATAATCAAGTCACGTAACTGCTTTGTGCACCAAGGCTGAAAACATTTGAAAAACGTTAAGATAAACCGTTGTGATTTTTTTTAGAAAATTATTATTACTAAATTTTAATATAATACTCGGTTATATCTTTTAATTCAGGATGATAAGAATGTTAGGATAGAAAACATACTTTATAAAAGAAAATATTATTCATGGTTACAGTATTTTTAAATAGTTAAACAATTTTGACTAATAGTAATTTATTAGTGAAAGTCTTGAAAACTATTTATACAATAGTTAAAAAATACATAACTCTGTGTATAAATAAATAAATATATATATATATATATTTATATTATATAATATTCAACTATTGCACAAATAGAGTTACTAATTAAAGTTAAGGTACCACTATATATATATATATAGTGGTACCTTGACTTTAATTAGTAACTCTATTTGTGCAATAGTTGAATATTATATAATATAATACATTTATTTATTTATTTATTTATACAGAGTTAATCGGATTTGATTCGTTTCGTTTGTAACTCAATTTCCTCATATATCAAATCAATTTTTACCATTGAAATAAACTGAAATGCCATTAATCTATTCCTGTCCCCCTAAAAACACCCTGTTTTTTTATTATGTTTTTTTTTTAAATATTTTTCCTTGGTGTTATAAATTTGGAAACTTAGATATTTTTAGTGAACTTATTAACATTGTAAGCTTACTTGTACCTTAAATTTTAGCTGTCAACACAAAGTTAAAAAAATAATCAGCTAAGTGACAGCTTGAGAAAACATATTGGGGTACTTGTAAGCCAAGGTACCATTGTGTATATATATATATATATATATATATATATATATATATGTGGGCTAGTGGTTAGAGTCGTGGGAAATGGACTCGTCGATTCGAGTTCAATTCCTAGGCGAAGCTGTTGGCATTTCACATAGCGCTAATACCTTTGGGAAAGGTATGAATCCATATATTTTCCCTCCAGCTATGGGTTAAATAGTAGGGCAGACTGGGCCCTTCAGCCTTGGGTAGGTAACCAGTCTAAGAGAGGGATAACTCTGAATTCAAAATTATGAGGTCGGTCGTTGATTGGGTTTGTGGTAACCCTTGATTCACCAATTCTTTCCTATCGACTGTGCCAAAAAGTGTGGATGGTCCAACACAAACCTTCACCATTATAAACAAATCGCTGTGAGGATGTTCATTGTGTGTGTGAACCCTCATGCGTTGAAAAATCAATGAGAGAGTCCATAATAATATATATATATATTGAACTGTTACAAGCCTTTTTCTCCATATATATTTCCAACTTAGATCATTCAAAAACATCCATCACCTTTTGAACAATTGAAAAAATATTTTTCTCTTCTTTTTGTCATATTGTCCTGAAGAAATTAAAATATCTTCAACAGAAAATATTAAGCAAAATTAAATACCAATTAAATTTTCTGTCTTGTCTTCCTTTTCTCATACTATTAGAATTCAATACAATTCTTACCCCCCCCCTCCCACTGGCACATTTTAGATGTAAGTGGTGACTTGTATTGCCTGAGCATAGGATTGTGGTGACTGAGCAGTCTGTTAGCTGGGTACTAAGTGGTCCCGTAACATGCAACACCCCACTTTGCCCATACTTGGGTTAGAGAGGTGGTTGATAAGGGCCCATCCAATCAATTGGCTGGTCGTGTCAAGCTCTTACAACTGTATGATTGTCCCAACCATATTCTTGAAATTGTTCTTATGGCAAACACCCACCCCTTTTTATCATATAGATGCTAGTAGGTGGTGGCTGAGTATTTATTAATACACATGAAATTAACGAAAAATTATTTTTATCAATTTATTTATGCAAACCGTTGGGAAACATTCCAAGGACACCAATGACAATTAATATGACCTTCACCTTCATGTTCAACAATTTTTTCAGTTCTCTGGCATGGTCCAAATATTTGTCCATCTCCTTTTCACTGTGATCTGCCAGGAAGGCAAAATCCATTAGATGACAAGTTCTCTTATTCTTGTTAATTAACACTGTTCTGGTCTTGTAGCTGGGTTTAGGTGATTAGTCTGTATCTCAAAGTATTTTTTATTATTATTATAACCTGTTCATGTAAATATAAATTGTTATGTCCTGGGTAAGATTTATTTAATAAATAATTTGATTCCCTCTCATGATTATATAGTGAGACAGCCCCCCCCTCCCCCCAAAAAAACTCTTCATGTTTATTTAATCTTTTTCATCACCCTTTTAAAGCACCAAATATGAAAGATCATTTTCAAAAAATGACATAAATGAATTTTCATTATAAGATATAATTCTAATACATCAACATTTATAAAGTTGGATTATAAATATCATGACACTCCTCAATAATCAGTAACAATAATTGAATTATATATATATATATATATATATAAACCTTCTGAACCACATTCATTTTTTTATCCTTTTATAAAGAAAACTTGATTTAGAAAAAAAAAAGAAACAATCTTTTGATTGATAAAGTTTTTTCCAAGAATTGATGTATTTTGAAGGTAAATTGTTTTATGAATATTACTGAATTTGTAGCATTAGAAAATGAGAGACAGAGAACAAGAGAGAGAAAAAAAAGTGTCCAAAATGATGGATAATGATTATCAAAAGATGATTCGAGGGCATAAAAGGGGACCAAGGATGATAAATGTATCTCAAAATTATATCATTATTTGTACCTCCTCTGTAATTCGGTGTATCTCGAGCAAAGCATAAAAATATCTATACATACATGCACACCTATAAAGTGAGATAGATCAATGCATACATACACCGTTGGTTTTATATTGTCATTGTTCTCAATGAATTCACAAATAAAGCTGTCTGTAAAGAATAAAGGACAAATGAGCGATGGTTTTGGAATGAGGAAACCATAACTTAATGTTTTGATTCATTTATATGCGTATGTTTCAGAGCAAATAGAGAGGGGGGTGTTATCTCCCTAAAAATGATGACCTACAATTCAAAGGCATTGTGTTGATCAGGGAGGGAAAAAAATCAGCAAAAAAAAAAAAAAATAGAAAAAAAGTCAACTCTTTGAAGTTCATATTTTGGCAAATTTCAAGGACAGGCAAGTTGGTGGTGGAGTACAGGAGACTTAAACAGATTAATATCCCTGCTTTCTGTCGCAACAAAGCTTTGGAGTTGAGAATCATAAGAATTAACCTCTGAACTGCTGATCCATGCTGGCAACATGCACACTTGAGTTGACAGAGAGATAAAAAGGGGAGTTAATCAGTTTTGTTCCCATCACCAAACTACTGCCACCACCTCAAAGAGTAGATCACTCGTCAAGTGAAAGCAGTTCATAAGTAGCGTAGAATGATGATTTGCGTTCCACTGAAGACACACAGAGAAATCCGTTAAAATAAAAAATAATAAGGCCCAAATGATGGCTTGGACTCCTCCTTTTTGTTATATGATTCAACAAATTTGATATAACACGGCTAAAGACTGCAGATAGATAGATAGATAAAAAGAATAAATTTTCTTGTTTTCTTTTTATCTGATTTTATTTTATCAATTGGCAGTAAGTTTGGGTCTCTGGCCAACAACATTGGCCACTGTTATTGTTGCCTTTTGTATAGTTTTTCAATGTAGAGAGTTTTTGAAATATTTTTGGCTCCAATTGATCTATATATTGCCTCAAAGAACTTGTCATCTGTTCATTCATTTCTTAATATCATTATTACTATCATTATAGATTATTATCGCTGTCATAGATTTTTTTTTATCAAACATTGTTACTATTACATTTTTTTTAGTTTTTTGTTGTTGTTATTAGTAGCTATTATTTTACTCTTTACACATTATTATTA
This sequence comes from Doryteuthis pealeii, assembly GCA_023376005.1. NCBI lineage: Eukaryota > Metazoa > Mollusca > Cephalopoda > Myopsida > Loliginidae > Doryteuthis > Doryteuthis pealeii. The sequence continues at coordinate 47,580,504 of CM042143.1, read as the reverse complement.
TTATTATCATTATTATTATACTTCTGTGAGTTTTTCCACCAGCTCTAACTGATGTTTCTTGTTGTTGTTATTAGTAGCTATTATTTTACTCTTTACACATTATTATTATTATCATTATTATTATTATACTTCTGTGAGTTTTTCCCACCAGCTCTGATTTTTTTTTTCACTGAGTCTTTGTGCCATCAGGTCTTGTCAGTTCTGCAGGACTCTTCAAAGTATCCTTGCTGATTTTAGCAACTGTGATAATTGGATTGGAATTTGGCATATTCTCTAAGTTTATGCATTTTAAGTACAATGAAACAAAAGTTTGGAAAAAAAATCTGACAAAGTGTTAAAAATATTAATAGAGAGGTAGATTAAATGAACATAAACAATTGATTCATATTTCGTGTTAATAATTTTGATTTTTTGGACTGTTGACCTCATCTTTATTATAGTATATAAAATCACAATGTTTCAGATGCTGTATCCTCCGGCCTTCCTCAAATGTTTCCTGTGTATCCAAGTATAGCAATTACCCAACAGAGAAATCATTTTGAATTGTTTGGCTGTTGATCAAACAAGGCGGCGAATAACTTGATCAACAGCCAAACTATTCAAAATGATTCCCCAGGTTGGGTCATTGCTATACTAAGATACACAGGAAATACCTGAGGAAGAATGGAGGATACAACGGCTGAAACGTTGTGATTTTACATATCACAATAAAATCAGGAAAGCAGCTAAGAAATCAAAATTATTCACATCAGGCCTCATCTCAAAAATTTTGTCTTTATTTATTAAACAAACATCAAATTGAATTTAATTTCTCTAATAAAAATCATGCTATTATTGTGCTGTTTTTGCTGGGTTATGGTTACATGCATATATGCATATAAACATCATGATGTTTTTAATAATTATATAAAGATAGAGAGAAGATAATAAGTAAGTTACCTACATATATGATAATGGTAAATTCATATTTATATGAACTTAGTATATTCATCTTGGTTTGGCACAGGGTCAAATAAGTGAAATAGGGTTAGGAAAACCGAGTTATGCCATGTGATAAGTGAGGGAATCTGAAAATATACAGATGACCCATATAATTTCATTTTTCCAAATCACATTGTTTCTTTTTTGGTCTGGTAGCACATGCTTTTCTTTCTGTTACTTGTTCACAATTCACTAGTTAAGAACCACTGGTCTATACTCTTGGCCCATACTGTTCTGTTCCTAGGATCTTTAGCACAAGAAAACAATAAATAAGTAAAAATAAGCATATATTTGAGTAGTAAAAAGAAATCTTCCTTTCCTTGATGCAAAAAGATGTAGCCATTGGCTGTAGACAAGTAAAATATATTGTCAACTCTAATATGTGATTCAGATGCTTCATCAGTTTTTAATAACTCTCTTCCCCTGAAGATAATATATTCTTTCTTTCCAGAAAGTTAGCCAGATGTTATAGTGACTCAAATTGAAGAAATAGTACATTATCAACTTTACAAAGTTTTCTTCTCCACTCATCTTGTAACCGTGATCAGATTGACTCACACGAATGAAGCATCAAACTAAATTGATCACATGCATACACCAGTATATTACCGAAAAGAAAACTCCCACTTGATGTGTCTAAACTTTGCTTATGTCTTTACTTAAACTTATTTCCTCTCTCCCAACAACGAACAAACACCTAAATGACAGTCGTGGCATTTTGATCATTTTAAGTAGAAGACTGGACAAACCGATACAAGGTTCAGTAAGCTAGTCTACAACATCACTTGGTCAGAAATTGATTGTCATTGGTTTTATGGACACATTTAGGAAACTGGCTAGATAAAGATAATTAAATAACATTGAGAAGGAGAAAGCAACAGGCCTTATTTAATCTTCTATCCATGGGGCAGAATTTTATGCTATCTGGAGTAAACTTTCTTGATTGGATAGAAAAGTAAATCTATTACTTTCAACTGCTCTACCTTTCATTCTTATTTTGTTGCTTTATGAAAAGAGCTTTTCAGAATATTTGCTATGAAGCTTGTCAATTGTATTTTGTAAATAAAACATTGTTTCTCATATTTTCTGAAGGAAAAATATAGTTTTCCTAAAAGAATATTCAGTGACTTTACTCAGCAGATGATAGTTTTAAATAGGTTGATATTAGATAATTGGAGGGGAGTCTCTGTGGCTAACGTGCTGAAGTGCAACACCATAGTAAACAAGTTTGAACTTCAGTCATGCTATTTCATTCACTTTCAGACTAATATCCTTGAGAATGGTATGAACCCTCTCAACCCCCCCCCCAGATATAGATTAAATAGAACCTCTACTATTCTTCTACAAGGATGGTTTTGGCATTAAATAACCCATGAATGTTGATATGGCATTAAAACAAAGAAACAAACTAAACCATCTATAGACATGCAAATAGTTTTATGTAGTGCAATTAGAACCAAGATTTTAGTATCCTAGATATGATGATAAACTGCATCTAGTGGTGAGGTTTTAATTCTGAAGTTCTGGAGAGTGTGGTGTACCCTTCATTGCTATCAATCACAGGTCCACTCTGACTTGGAGTGGTATTACCTGTCAGAGTACCATGGGTTAAAAAGATTAAACAATGAGTTTGAAAAAAAAAAGGATTTTGAAAAGAAATTAGATTTTAAAAGTTTTGAATACTCCACGTGAATGAATAAAACAAACGTCTTTGGCATAAAATAACTCATGCCATAAAATCCAACCAACAAAAATTTTAATAAATAATCATTTTAGTAAGACAAAAACCTTATTCTTTTCTTTTTAAATTTGAATATTTAAATTCTGTACAATTACATATATCTTGCAGCAGCATGGTTTCCCACTTATCATTGTTTATTATTAGAGACATCCCCTTGATAAGTGACCTTCTTTTCCCAAGGGAAATACACTTATCAAGAGAATGTCTCTGACAATAAACAATGGTCAGTGGGAAACCATGCTGCTGCAAGATGTATGTAATTGTGCAGAATTTAAATATTCAGATTTAAAAAGAAAAGAATAATTTTTTTGTCATATTAAAAATGATTATTTTAATTCATTTAAACAGATTTATAGATAATATTTCATCAATTTTAAATAGTTTGATCTATATTAATAATTGGGAACAGTTTGTCCTCATAACTATCTTGATAGATGTGAACATAGACAGATTGAAAAAAGAAAGAATGGAAATTGGGAAAAGAGTCAGATAGATAGATGTAAATAGACTGAGATAAATCAATACAAAAGAAAAGAAAAACAGCTCCAATCAAAGCCTTGACCTTTTACTTAGTAGAGAGGGTGACTTCATCTTGTCCTAGATTTGATTAAACATACAAAGTTAATAAAAAGAAATGAAAACTAATCTTACACCTACTCATTTTATGCATTAATAATTGTTCAGATATAACTTTTTATACTTTGACTTTTTCTTGTTTGGTGCATTCAATTCTTTGAAACATTCTTAGTTTTGTTCAAACTATGCACTGCAGCACACTGGTACACCATCAGATGTAACAAAGTACACTTTGAAAAAAAGCATACACAAAATCAGCATAAAAGAATTGACTTGTAATGCAGTAGCAAATTTGACAAATTTAGAACAGAAATTTAACTGATATTACCCAGCATATAAGATGAATGATTTACAAAGGTATTTTGGGGCAGGGGGGACTACCACTGACTGCAGCCCCTCCAAGCTCAACAGCTGTCAATTTCAAACTTCAGTAGATAACCCTCTAGTCATAATACCAATGAATGGAACATTTTGTGGTATTGGCATACAATAATTTTAAAGTTAAATGTCTTATATGCCAGGAAATATGGCGAGTGTGTTGAAGAAAATATTTCATTTATTATTTATTTCTGTCTTGGTAAAAACAGCTTCGTTCTCAAGCATTTAGCATTAAGGTGTTGAATAGTGAACATTGCCTGTTTGAACATTGTGTACCTCATCTCACTATGTGATGACATTGTGTAGATGGCTCACCCAGCAGATCTATCCCCTTCTGATTAGTTTTTTTCAGGGATACCGAAAGGTTCAGGCCAGAGACAACTGAGAAATTGAAAGATTTTATTTGTCATAAAATCATGGCAATATCAAAAGTAATAATTAGGCGAGCACTGCTGAACTTCAGGTTTGGTTTGGTTTCTTAGTTTAATATCAACCTTCATGGTTAATTAGATGCCAAAGATATCCTTGTAGAAGAACAGTAGTGGTATTATTCAACCCATAGCTAAAAGGATGATGGGGTTCTTACATTTCCCAAGAGTATGTCCAAAATTGAATGTAATAGCATGATGAGTTTGAACTCCTCAGAACTTCAGGTTGAGTTTTCAGATGGTGAGGGCAAGCATTTGGACATTATAATCTTTAAAAAGACCAATAACAAAATGTTGTTCTTTGTCATAGTAAAATTAGATTTTGAATAGAATGTATGATGCGTTTTTTTTATTCATGTTCCAAAAAAAACTTTTCATCAACTTTAATTTCACTGAAACCAACAATCTATTTATTCATACTTGTATTCCTTAATTGTACAACTGCTATCATCTTGGAACACCCTCTGGTTAAAAATGAGAGCATCCAAATCATCCAAGATGAAATGCAAAAAAAATGTAAATCCTGATTTATCTGGTGTTGCTTATCAGACGAATTCTTATTTCTTAGGAGTGTTGTCACCTTGTTGAAATAATGGATCATCCCATTTTTGTAATAAAGAAAAAAAAAGGGAAAAGGGAAAGAAAGAGCATAAGGGAAAGATGGAGAGAGGGTGTGAGCATGCACAGATGCAAAAATGCAAATATGTTTCAATTGAACATAATGAAAAGGAAAGAAAGAAAAAAAGAGAGAGTGTTAAATCAAGATTATTATACTTTTTACATATTGAACTATTTAGCAATAGCTCTTAGATAAACATCAAATACTGTAATAATTAAATTATTATACTGTGGTATATCCAGAGGTTCTGCTAGTTTGATATTAATACAAATAAAAATACTAAAGGAATATTGAAATAAGATTAATCTTTCATTAAAAGTTTGAAAATTCTAAAACTAAAAACAAAGATTAACAATTGAGTAATGAGAAATTCCATAACACATATCACATTCACCTTTAGTTAATGCTTTATGTTACCATAACAACAAAATTTCTCATTAGTCTGTCATAAGACCAGGTTGTATGACATATATATATATATATATATAATCATTATTATTGATAATCCAGCATAGAGGTCTGCACACCTTGAGGGTGAATTTCTAAATTGCTCATGTCTCTCACTCACTCCCAAACGCACGCTCTCTACCCTGACCCAATAAGGCACAAAAAACATCCAGTTAGTATTGCCATGAAGTTAGCCCTGATTGGCCAATCATGTCAACACAACAACTATGCAAATTAGCCGACTATTATTAAGACAACAGCTATGCAAATTAGAATTAGTTTTCAGTGCCATCTTTCCTTGACAGACTCCAAACTGACTGCTAATAAGGAGGGGGCAACTCACAGTCAACATTTATACACACACACACACACACACACACACATATATATATATATATATATATATATATAATATATATATATATATATATATAACAATTATATTTATTATTATATCTTGTCATATAATTCAAATTCACATCATGGAATTAATGATTCATTATTGAGATTTTATACACTGAATTTGCATGTGAATTTTATGGAAATTTAATTTCTCATTTGGTGTGTTGATGTGTCATCTAGTTAGTTAATTCATATCTTCCCACATTGAATTAACACTGCATTGCTGCAAAGTTGATTACAACAAAGGATTACATGAAAGGGCTGCATCTTGATTTGTATTTCCAAAATAAATCTGTTAGCATCATAATATGTGGCTGGGATGCTCTGGGTTTGTGGTAATGATGCTTTGGCTTCAAACAACCAGAGCCATCATCTGAAGAAGGATTTGTTAGATGCCCAACTTTCTTTTTTTTCTCAGAGGCATTGGTATATATATATATATATTGGGTTATGGTTACATGCATATATGCATATAAACATCATGATGTTTTTAATAATTATATAAAGATAGAGAGAAGATAATAAGTAAGTTTACATAATATGATAATGGTAAATTCATATTTATATGAACTTAGTATATTCATCTCGGTTTGGCACAGGGTCAAATAAGTGAAATAGGGTTAGGAAAACCGAGTTATGCCATATGTGATAAGTGAGGGAATCTGAAAATATACAGATCACCCATATAATTTCATTTGCCAAATCACATTGTTTCTTTTTTGGTCTGGTAGCACATGCTTTTCTTTCTGTTACTTGTTCACAATTCACTAGTTAAGAACCACTGGTCTATACTCTTGGCCCATACTGTTCTGTTCCTAGGATCTTTAGCACAAGAAAAAATAAATAAGTAAAAAATAAGCATATATTTGAGTAGTAAAAAGAAATCTTCCTTTCCTTGATGCAAAAAGATGTAGCCATTGGCTGTAGACAAGTAAAAATATATTGTCAACTCTAATATGTGATTCAGATGCTTCATCAGTTTTTAATAACTCTCTTCCCCTGAAGATAATATATTCTTTCTTTCCAGAAAGTTAGCCAGATGTTATAGTGACTCAAATTGAAGAAATAGTACATTATCAACTTTACAAAGTTTTCTTCTCCACTCATCTTGTAACCGTGATCAGATTGACTCACACGAATGAAGCATCAAACTAAATTGATCACATGCATACACCAGTATATTACCGAAAAGAAAACTCCCACTTGATGTGTCTAAACTTTGCTTATGTCTTTACTTAAACTTATTTCCTCTCTCCCAACAACGAACAACACCTAAATGACAGTCGTGGCATTTTGATCATTTTAAGTAGAAGACTGGACAAACCGATACAAGGTTCAGTAAGCTAGTCTACAACATCACTTGGTCAGAAATTGATTGTCATTGGTTTTATGGACACATTTAGGAAACTGGCTAGATAAAGATAATTAAATAACATTGAGAAGGAGAAAGCAACAGGCCTTATTTAATCTTCTATCCATGGGGCAGAATTTTATGCTATCTGGAGTAAACTTTCTTGATTGGATAGAAAAGTAAATCTATTACTTTCAACTGCTCTACCTTTCATTCTTATTTTGTTGCTTTATGAAAAGAGCTTTTCAGAATATTTGCTATGAAGCTTGTCAATTGTATTTTGTAAATAAAACATTGTTTCTCATATTTTCTGAAGGAAAAATATAGTTTTCCTAAAGAATATTCAGTGACTTTACTCAGCAGATGATAGTTTTAAATAGGTTGATATTAGATAATTGGAGGGGAGTCTCTGTGGCTAACGTGCTGAAGTGCAACACCGTAGTAAACAAGTTTTGAACTTCAGTCATGCTATTTCATTCACTTTCAGACTAATATCCTTGAGAATGGTATGAACCCTCTCAACCCCACCCCCAGATATAGATTAAATAGAACCTCTACTATTCTTCTACAAGGATGGTTTTGGCATTAAATAACCCATGAATGTTGATATGGCATTAAAACAAAGAAACAAACTAAACCATCTATAGACATGCAAATAGTTTTATGTAGTGCAATTAGAACCAAGATTTTAAGTATCCTAGGTATGATGATAAACTGCATCTAGTGGTGAGGTTTTAATTCTGAAGCTCTGGAGAGTGTGGTGTACCCCTTCATTGCTATCAATCACAGGTCCACTCTGACTCGGAGTGGTATTACCTGTCAGAGTACCATGGGTTAAAAAGATCAAACAATGAGTTTGAAAAAAAAAGAAAAGGATTTTGAAAAGAAATTAGATTTTAAAAGTTTTGAATACTCCACGATGATGAATAAAACAAACGTCTTTGGCATAAAATAACTCATGCCATAAAATCCAACCAACAAAAATTTTAATAAATAATCATTTTAGTAAGACAAAAACCTTATTCTTTTCTTTTTAAATTTGAATATTTAAATTCTGTACAATTACATATATCTTGCAGCAGCATGGTTTCCCACTTATCATTGTTTATTATTAGAGACATCCCCTTGATAAGTGACCTTCTTTTCCCAAGGGAAATACACTTATCAAGAGAATGTCTCTGACAATAAACAATGGTCAGTGGGAAACCATGCTGCTGCAAGATGTATGTAATTGTGCAGAATTTAAATATTCAGATTTAAAAAGAAAAGAATAATTTTTTTTTGTCAATATTAAAATGATTATTTTAATTCATTTAAACAGATTTATAGATAATATTTCATCAATTTTAAATAGTTTGATCTATATTAATAATTGGGAACAGTTTGTCCCTCATACTATCTTGATAGATGTGAACATAGACAGATTGAAAAAAGAAAGAATGGAAATTGGGAAAAGAGTCAGATAGATAGATGTAAATAGACTGAGATAAATCAATACAAAAGAAAAGAAAGACAGCTCCAATCAAAGCCTTGACCTTTTACTTAGTAGAGAGGGTGACTTCATCTTGTCCTAGATTTGATTAAACATACAAAGTTAATAAAAAGAAATGAAAACTAATCTTACACCTACTCATTTTATGCATTAATAATTGTTCAGATATAACTTTTTATACTTTGACTTTTTCTTGTTTGGTGCATTCAATTCTTTGAAACATTCTTAGTTTTGTTCAAACTATGCACTGCAGCACACTGGTACACCATCAGATGTAACAAATAGTGAGACAGCCCCCCCCCCTCCCTAAAAAAAAACTCTTCATGTTTATTTAATCTTTTTCATCACCCTTTTAAAGCACCAAATATGAAAGATCATTTTCAAAAAATGACATAAATGAATTTTCATTATAAGATATAATTCTAATACATCAACATTTATAAAGTTGGATTATAAATATCATGACACTCCTCAATAATCAGTAACAATAATTGAATTATATATATATATATATATATATAAACCTTCTGAACCACATTCATTTTTTTTATCCTTTTATAAAGAAAACTTGATTTAGAAAAAAAAAGAAACAATCTTTTGATTGATAAAGTTTTTTCCAAGAATTGATGTATTTTGAAGGTAAATTGTTTTATGAATATTACTGAATTTGTAGCATTAGAAAATGAGAGACAGAGAACAAGAGAGAGAAAAAAAGTGTCCAAAATGATGGATAATGATTATCAAAAGATGATTCGAGGCATAAAAGGGGACCAAGGATGATAAATGTATCTCAAAATTATATCATTATTTGTACCTCCTCTGTAATTCGGTGTTATCTCGAGCAAAGCATAAAATATCTATACATACATGCACACCTATAAAGTGAGATAGATCATTGCATACATACACCGTTGGTTTTATATTGTCATTGTTCTCAATGAATTCACAAATAAAGCTGTCTGTAAAGAATAAAGGACAAATGAGCGATGGTTTGGAATGAGGAAACCATAACTTAATGTTTTGATTCATTTATATGCGTATGTTTCAGAGCAAATAGAGAGGGGGGTGTTATCTCCCTAAAAATGATGACCTACAATTCAAAGGCATTGTGTTGATCAGGGAGGGAAAAAAATCAGCAAAAAAAAAAAAAATAGAAAAAAAGTCAACTCTTTGAAGTTCATATTTTGGCAAATTTAGGACAGGCAAGTTGGTGGTGGAGTACAGGAGACTTAAACAGATTAATATCCCTGCTTTCTGTCGCAACAAAGCTTTGGAGTTGAGAATCATAAGAATTAACCTCTGAACTGCTGATCCATGCTGGCAACATGCACACTTGAGTTGACAGAGAGATAAAAAGGGGAGTTAATCAGTTTTGTTCCCATCACCAAACTACTGCCACCACCTCAAAGAGTAGATCACTCGTCAAGTGAAAGCAGTTCATAAGTAGCGTAGAATGATGATTTGCGTTCCACTGAAGACACACAGAGAAATCCGTTAAAATAAAAATAATAAGGCCCAAATGATGGCTTGGACTCCTCCTTTTTGTTATATGATTCAACAAATTTGATATAACACGGCTAAAGACTGCAGATAGATAGATAGATAAAAGAATAAATTTCTTGTTTTCTTTTATCTGATTTTATTTTATCAATTGGCAGTAAGTTTGGGTCTCTGGCCAACAACATTGGCCACTGTTATTGTTGCCTTTGTATAGTTTTTCAATGTAGAGAGTTTTTGAAATATTTTTGGCTCCAATTGATCTATATATTGCCTCAAAGAACTTGTCATCTGTTCATTCATTTCTTAATATCATTATTACTATCATTATAGATTATTATCGCTGTCATAGATTTTTTTTTATCAAACATTGTTACTATTACATTTTTTTTAGTTTTTTGTTGTTGTTATTAGTAGCTATTATTTTACTCTTTACACATTATTATTATTATCATTATTATTATACTTCTGTGAGTTTTTCCACCAGCTCTAACTGATGTTTCTTGTTGTTGTTATTAGTAGCTATTATTTTACTCTTTACACATTATTATTATTCATATTATTATTAATACTTCTGTGAGTTTTTCCCACCAGCTCTGATTTTTTTTCACTGAGTCTTTGTGCCATCAGGTCTTGTCAGTTCTGCAGGACTCTTCAAAGTATCCTAGCTGATTTTAGCAACTGTGATAATTGGATTGGAATTGGCATATTCTCTAAGTTTATGCATTTTAAGTACAATGAAACAAAAGTTTGGAAAAAAAATCTGACAAAGTGTTAAAAATATTAATAGAGAGGTAGATTAAATGAACATAAACAATTGATTCATATTTCGTGTTAATAATTTTGATTTTTTGGACTGTTGACCTCATCTTTATTATAGTATTAAAATCACAATGTTTCAGATGCTGTATCCTCCGGCCTTCCTCAAATGTTTCCTGTGTATCCAAGTATAGCAATTACCCAACAGAAAATCATTTGAATTGTTTGGCTGTTGATCAAACAAGGCGGCGAATAACTTGATCAACAGCCAAACTATTCAAAATGATTCCCCAGGTTGGGTCATTGCTATACTAAGATACACAGGAAATACCTGAGGAAGAATGGAGGATACAACGGCTGAAACGTTGTGATTTTACATATCACAATAAAATCAGGAAAGCAGCTAAGAAATCAAAATTATTCACATCAGGCCTCATCTCAAAAATTTTGTCTTATTTATTAAACAAACATCAAATTGAATTTAATTTCTCTAATAAAAATCATGCTATGATGTGCTGTTTTTGCTGGGTTATGGTTACATGCATATATGCATATAAACATCATGATGTTTTTAATAATTATATAAAGATAGAGAGAAGATAATAAGTAAGTTACCTACATATATGATAATGGTAAATTCATATTTATATGAACTTAGTATATTCATCTCGGTTTGGCACAGGGTCAAATAAGTGAAATAGGGTTAGGAAAACCGAGTTATGCCATGTGATAAGTGAGGGAATCTGAAAATATACAGATCACCCATATAATTTCATTTTGCCAAATCACATTGTTTCTTTTTTGGTCTGGTAGCACATGCTTTTCTTTCTGTTACTTGTTCACAATTCACTAGTTAAGAACCACTGGTCTATACTCTTGGCCCATACTGTTCTGTTCCTAGGATCTTTAGCACAAGAAAACAATAAATAAGTAAAAATAAGCATATATTTGAGTAGTAAAAAGAAATCTTCCTTTCCTTGATGCAAAAAGATGTAGCCATTGGCTGTAGACAAGTAAAATATATTGTCAACTCTAATATGTGATTCAGATGCTTCATCAGTTTTTAATAACTCTCTTCCCCTGAAGATAATATATTCTTTCTTTCCAGAAAGTTAGCCAGATGTTATAGTGACTCAAATTGAAGAAATAGTACATTATCAACTTTACAAAGTTTTCTTCTCCACTCATCTTGTAACCGTGATCAGATTGACTCACACGAATGAAGCATCAAACTAAATTGATCACATGCATACACCAGTATATTACCGAAAAGAAAACTCCCACTTGATGTGTCTAAACTTTGCTTATGTCTTTACTTAAACTTATTTCCTCTCTCCCAACAACGAACAAACACCTAAATGACAGTCGTGGCATTTTGATCATTTTAAGTAGAAGACTGGACAAACCGATACAAGGTTCAGTAAGCTAGTCTACAACATCACTTGGTCAGAAATTGATTGTCATTGGTTTTATGGACACATTTAGGAAACTGGCTAGATAAAGATAATTAAATAACATTGAGAAGGAGAAAGCAACAGGCCTTATTTAATCTTCTATCCATGGGGCAGAATTTTATGCTATCTGGAGTAAACTTTCTTGATTGGATAGAAAAGTAAATCTATTACTTTCAACTGCTCTACCTTTCATTCTTATTTTGTTGCTTTATGAAAGAGCTTTTCAGAATATTTGCTATGAAGCTTGTCAATTGTATTTTGTAAATAAAACATTGTTTCTCATATTTTCTGAAGGAAAAATATAGTTTTCCTAAAAGAATATTCAGTGACTTTACTCAGCAGATGATAGTTTTAAATAGGTTGATATTAGATAATTGGAGGGGAGTCTCTGTGGCTAACGTGCTGAAGTGCAACACCGTAGTAAACAAGTTTGAACTTCAGTCATGCTATTTCATTCACTTTCAGACTAATATCCTTGAGAATGGTATGAACCCTCTCAACCCCCCCCCAGATATAGATTAAATAGAACCTCTACTATTCTTCTACAAGGATGGTTTTGGCATTAAATAACCCATGAATGTTGATATGGCATTAAAACAAAGAAACAAACTAAACCATCTATAGACATGCAAATAGTTTTATGTAGTGCAATTAGAACCAAGATTTTAAGTATCCTAGGTATGATGATAAACTGCATCTAGTGGTGAGGTTTTAATTCTGAAGCTCTGGAGAGTGTGGTGTACCCCTTCATTGCTATCAATCACAGGTCCACTCTGACTCGGAGTGGTATTACCTGTCAGAGTACCATGGGTTAAAAAGATCAAACAATGAGTTTGAAAAAAAAAGAAAAGGATTTTGAAAAGAAATTAGATTTTAAAAGTTTTGAATACTCCACATGGATGAATAAAACAAACGTCTTTGGCATAAAATAACTCATGCCATAAAATCCAACCAACAAAAATTTTAATAAATAATCATTTTAGTAAGACAAAAACCTTATTCTTTTCTTTTTAAATTTGAATATTTAAATTCTGTACAATTACATATATCTTGCAGCAGCATGGTTTCCCACTTATCATTGTTTATTATTAGAGACATCCCCTTGATAAGTGACCTTCTTTTCCCAAGGGAAATACACTTATCAAGAGAATGTCTCTGACAATAAACAATGGTCAGTGGGAAACCATGCTGCTGCAAGATGTATGTAATTGTGCAGAATTTAAATATTCAGATTTAAAAAGAAAAGAATAATTTTTTTGTCATATTAAAATGATTATTTTAATTCATTTAAACAGATTTATAGATAATATTTCATCAATTTTAAATAGTTTGATCTATATTAATAATTGGGAACAGTTTGTCCCTCATAACTATCTTGATAGATGTGAACATAGACAGATTGAAAAAAGAAAGAATGGAAATTGGGAAAAGAGTCAGATAGATAGATGTAAATAGACTGAGATAAATCAATACAAAAGAAAAGAAAGACAGCTCCAATCAAAGCCTTGACCTTTTACTTAGTAGAGAGGGTGACTTCATCTTGTCCTAGATTTGATTAAACATACAAAGTTAATAAAAAGAAATGAAAACTAATCTTACACCTACTCATTTTATGCATTAATAATTGTTCAGATATAACTTTTTATACTTTGACTTTTTCTTGTTTGGTGCATTCAATTCTTTGAAACATTCTTAGTTTTTGTTCAAA